>OY728161.1:398905921-400155921 GCA_963277665.1 Viscum album
AGAACGAGAAGTAGAGTTTTCCATTGATTTGATTCCTGGATCAAGGCCTATATCGAAGACCCCTTATAGAATGGCCACTGTAGAGTTAGTCGAACTAAAGAAACAACTAGAGGAATTGAGTAATAAGGGATTTATTCGCCCTAGTGTTTCTCCATGGGGAGCCCCTGTTCTTTTTGTTAAAAAGAAAGATGGATCTATGAGGTTATGTATTGACTACAGGGAGATCAATGCTATAACGATAAAGAAAAAGTATCCCCTACCTCGTATTGATGATTTATTTGACCAACTGCATGGAGCTCAATACTTTTCAAAGATTGACCTTCGATCTGGATACCATCAGTTGTGTGTAAAGAAGGAAGACATTCCGAAGACAGCATTTCGAACCAGGTACGGGCATTACGAGTTTACTGTAATGCCGTTTGGATTGACTAATGCACCCTCTGTATTCATGGATCTGATGAATAGAGTTTTCAAGGAGTATCTCGATGAATTTGTGGTGGTATTTATTGATGATATCTTGGTATACTCCAAAACCTACGAAGATCATGAAAATCACTTGCGCATTATCTTGAAGACTCTGAGGAGGCATGAATTATATGGAAAGTTTAGCAAGTGTGAATTCTGGCTTCAAGAGATTTCTTTTCTTGGCCATATTGTCTCTAAAGATGGAATCTCTGTTGATCCTTCTAAGACCAAGGCAATCGAAGAATGGCCAGCACCTACGAGTATAACTGAGGTACGTAGTTTTATTGGCTTGGCAGGTTATTATCGACGTTTCGTCCAGAATTTTGCCCGATTGGCTAACCCATTAACGAAGCTCACACGTAAAGGGGTTAAATTTGTTTGGACAAAAGAGTGTGAAGAATGTTTCGAAGAACTGAAGAGAAGATTAGTCAATGCTCCTATATTGACTCTACCATCGGGGAATGATGGGTTCGTTATTTATAGTGATGTGTCAAAGAAAGGACTTGGTTGTGTCCTTATGCAGAATGATAGAGTTATTGCCTATGCATCACGACAGTTGAAAATTCATGAACAAAACTATCCTACTCATGATCTTGAGTTAGCAGCTGTGATCTTTGCTTTGAAGATATGGAGGCACTACCTCTATGGTGAAAAATGTGAGATTTATACTGATCACAAGAGTTTGAAGTATATTTTCTCACAAAAAGAACTCAACATGAGGCAAAGGAGATGGCTTGAATTACTCAAGGATTATGATTGCACGATACACTACCACCCGGGGAAAGCAAACAAAGTAGCAGATGCTTTGAGCAGAAAAGACCATGGAGTTCTGAACATGATGAGAATTGAAAGGGATCCAATTTTCATGGATCTAGTGAAGATGGACATGGGAATAACCATGGAATGTGAAACATCAATGCTTTTTAAAATGGTTGCCAAACCATCTTTACTAGAAAGGATTAAGAGTTCTCAGACCGATGATGAATAATTTAAGAAGAAGATTAAAGCTGTGAATGATGGGAGATTGAGAGAATTTGTGTATGAAGATGGAATTTTGAAATTCGGGAAGAGACTTTGTGTTCCCAATATACCTGATCTAAAAAGAGAATTGCTGGATGACGCTCATAGTTCCAATTTCTCTATACACCCTGGGAGCACCAAAATGTATAGAGATTTGAAGGAACATTTTTGGTGGGACAACATGAAGAGGGAGATTGCTGATTTTGTGTCAAGATGTATGGTTTGTCAACAAGTGAAAGCTGGAAGGCAACAGCCTGGAGGAGTCATGCAACCTCTTCCCATACCGGAGTGGAAATGGGACAATATTACGATGGACTTTGTCATGGGGCTACCAAAGACTCCTAGAAGGAACGATGCAATATGGGTTATTGTTGATCGTCTTACCAAGTCAGCACATTTTCTTGCTATAAGAGAAGATCTACCCCTGGAACGTCTAGCAAGACTATACATTAATGAAGTTGTGAGACTTCATGGTGTACCCCTATCGATTGTTTCTGATCGTGATCCCCGTTTTACTTCAAGATTCTGGAAAAGTCTTCAGAAATCCCTGGATACTGAACTTCATTTGAGCACTGCTTACCACCCTCAGACAGACGGACAATCAGAACGGACTATTCAAACCTTAGAAGACATGTTGAGATCTTGCTCACTTGATTTTCAGGGTATGTGGGATCAATATTTACCTCTGGTAGAATTTTCCTATAACAATAGCTTCCATTCGAGTATTCAGATGGCACCATATGAAGCGTTATACGGAAAGAGATGTCGTACACCAACCTGTTGGGATGACGTTGGTGAAAGAAAACTTGTAGGCCCAGAACTGGTGGAGGAAATGGTGGAAAAGGTGAAAGTAATCCAAAATCACATCAAAGCAGCTCAAAGTAGGCAGAAGAGCTATGCCGATAATCGAAGGAAGGATTTGGAATTTCAAGTCGGTGATCATGTTTTCCTGAAGGTATCTCCGTGGAAGGGAGTCATACGTTTTGGTAAGAAAGGTAAATTGAGTCCCAGGTACATCGGACCTTTCGAAATTCTAGAACGAATTAGGGCTGTAGCTTACCGATTGGCAATGCCGCCAAGTCTCTCCAAAGTTCACGATGTGTTCCACGTATCTCTGTTGAGGAAATACATGCCTGACCCAACGCATGTACTCACCTATGAGGAATTAGAACTGGAACCCGATCTGTATTATTGCGAAGAGCCCGTCAGGATTCTTGATACAAGAGAACAAGTACTGAGAAACCGGACGACGCGTCTGGTAAAAGTTTTGTGGAGAAATCATAAGATGGAAGAGGCAACGTGGGAACCCGAGGAACTTATAATGAAGAACCACCCGAGTCTTTTTATGCATTAATACCCTAGAAATTGCGAGGACGCAATTATTTGAAGGAGGGGAGAATGTAACACCCCAAGCTTCTACGGTACGTTTCCCTTCGAATAATGCGATAGCGTGTGTTGTACGCAACCTCGAGTTCTAACACATACCACAACTAATTAAACTAGCCGTTGTAAATAGTAATACCTACTTTTTGAAATCATATATATTTTATATTTCAAAATGGACTTCATTTTTGGATTCGGAATATCGAAATTATCCTAGGGTGAAATTTTGGTACTTTTCGGATAACTTTTATATTTTGATGAATAGTGAAAATTACTAAATTTTAATTAAAAACAACTTTTTTAATCAAAATAATTAATAGTGATAAATTATGAATTTGAGTGGTTTTAAAGTATATTTAGAATATATTTTTACCATTTAATATAATTTTGGTCATTGGACATAATTGTACAATTAAACCGAACATAAACAAGTGTCAATCTTTTGATAGTTATTATCTCTTAAAAACACGCTTTTTGTTTTAACAGCGGGAATTAATTTTAAATTAATTTCTGCCACTTCTGTGTTTTGAATTTAGGAAAATGGATTCCATATTTGGAATCAGGATGTTCAAATTGTGTAAATAGGTAACTTTTATTTTTAGACATTTTGAATAATTACTGCGGTAAATATTTTATTTACCATGGTTAAAGGGTAAATCCGGTAAATAAGGGTTAAAAAATAATATTATAATAATACAAAATTACCCTAGAACGTGTCCTAACCTTATTGGTGGACACATACCCGACCATGGGCATCCTTGGGTCAATTTGGGGACCCCTTGAAGCCACTTGTATGTGGTAGGGACACATTATAATAATAAAGTTAAAATAAAAATAAAAATGGTATAAGCTTACATCTTTTAGAAGAACAATTTTTAAATAGGGTTATACATGTTGGATTTTCGATTATAAATATTCATTAGAAAGCTAAAAAGATTTCCCACATAATGATATTTTATTTATAATTTTTAGACATTTAATAATTTATTTAATTTATGACACAATGATGATGCAGTAATTACTATAATAGTGAAAAATTAAAATAATTGATATTATAAATACCCAAATAAATATAATATGAAACTTTTAATGAATTAAACTAATTTTCTAGGATAATATGATATATTAGGATTGATTTAATTGACTTTGTTCGAAGTAATAAATCTTTTATGAGTTTCACAAAAATCAACTAATGAATAGTGTCAAAATTGACATAAAAGAATTCTTAAAACAAATATTATATTATTAATTGATATTAAATTCCTAAAAATCTAAGGTTCGGCCAAGAGACATATATTATGATGGTTAATCATTAATGGACCACTTGGGGGTCGCTTGGATGTATATAGTAAGTTTATTAACCATATTATATAAAAATACAAAAAGACATTGTAAAAGTGAAACTAATTAACTTAGAGTTAATACTTAAAGATAAGGTTAATATAAGTACCCAAACCTGTCTAAATTCTATTGGTTGAGTGGTTTTCGACCTATCCCCACCTTATCCTTTGAATAGTCAACTTTGGAGCCTTTAGAAACCGAATATGAATTTATTATAAATTAATATTTCTAGCTTTTCCAAAGGTGCCCCTCACCCCTCTTATAAAAGGGCACTCCTCCTTCTCATTTCTTCACACCTTCAAAGCCTTTTGGTTCGGCCAAACTCTGCCCAAATACTCTCCCAACATCCCTCAATACAACCTAGAGGCCTTAGTTTGATCAGAAAGCCAACCTAAGGAGCCCTTTTGATCAAATCAAAAGGAAGAACCCGAAGAAGAGGTAATGATTTCACCACCCTTTTCTAAGTTCATTTCTTCTTCCACTTCTTCTTCCTTTGTTCTTACCATTCTGAAATAATAAATCCAGTATCTCACATATACTGTGATGTTATTATAAATATGGTACAATCATATTCAGTATTATATCCACCCTTTGAATAACATGTCACCATACGTGCGTACGTACGGCTTACTGTCTCCACGTCGTGGTGTAATTGTTATTCAATATAATATTATTTGGATGGGTATAATAATGATGTGTAACTCATGTAAATAATAAATATAACATGTTAATGATTCTGTATATATGATATACCATCCATTTATATATTATTTTAATATCAAAAGAATGATATTGTCGCTCGTGCGTACGTACGGACTACCGTCTCCACGAACGCGATGAGATTCATTCTCCATCGTAACCATTAAAGCGTAATTATCATTTTATGATTTAAAAATGATGTTTAAGGACTTGATATCATTCTGGATATGAATAATATACAACCTATCCTTTACAAACATGTCTTACGTAACAAAACATATGAAAGAAAACAAGTAAGTTAACACCCGAAACAATGATAATACTAAGATATTATTATCAAATCAATATTAAAAGATCATATATGATATCATATTAATGTATATGATTCTTGTATAATTTAATAAAAATTATTTCACCATTATACAGGAGGCTTAACCTACCCCAACCAAGGAAAAGTACAAGGTAAGGGTTATTTCACAATCTCTTCATTATCCGAGGTTGTTTATATGTAATAATCTACTGAGATCTCTTTATCATCGACATCCATGTTTCTTCGAAAAGTATTTCAAAACATTTTTACTATTTACAAGAATATGGGTTAAAGTCATTTATACCCTTTTTTGACTTTTTATAAGAGGTTTATAAAGGAATCTTTCCGTCGTTTTCAAAACAAGGTCCTTTTTTGACCTTTTCGACAGAATTGAGGTAAGAATGTTTTTTTTAACTTATACGGCGGGTGCGGTTATTTTCCGCCGTTATAAAATCGTCGAAGCTTCCCATACAAGCTTATAAGAATATTTTCAAAGAAAATGTTTTATTTTATATGGATCTTAAATGATTTCAAAATAAAAGGAGATATTTCTTTAAAAAGAATTTTGATTTCATCTATGTCAACATCCTTTGATGGATTTTAAGATTATTTGAAGTTGATTTATTATGATACAAAACTTCTATATTGTATTGAAGGTTTTGTGATATGTTTGACTTTGGATGTGCTATTTTTATACCATTCATAGTTTATTGTGAAAGTATTGACATTTCGTATGCTAGTTTTAATACGAATGTTTATGTTATGTTTAAACCTTTTCATATGGGAATGCATTGGACTTAATAAGTGACGGGTGGAGCCCGCTATAGCTCCTCGATGCATCGGTAGGTCTCATGAGACAAACTAGTGTCTTGGCACAAGGCCTTGACAAAATCTTATTTGTAGTCTTGGCACGAGGCCTTGGCTATGTGGTTATGATAGTCTGGCATTATGCATTCCAACATTATGAAAGTGGTTATTGATTATTGCATGTGATTATTCGATTAGTAGAATATCCATGTGAATAAGTAAATGGCATTATTTCATTTTACTTTTGCCATACCATGTTGAAGTTCAATTTTAAAAGGCTTTTGTTTTAGTAATGCATTGCCTTAAATGTTTATTCTTATTTATTAAAGTTTCCGCTATATTGTTATCCTTACTGGGCATTTGAGCTCACCCCTTTTCTATGTTTTATTTTTCCCCAGGATGTGAAGAAGTAAATTATGAATGATCTGCAGGGATATTATGAGGGGATAGTAGTGTGGATTATGGAGACATTATGTTGTTGTAGTAGTTTTTCATTTTATGATGTAATGTAAAACTTATGAATATATCTAGTGTTTCCAAGGCTACTAAACCAATCGGTCTTTCGAGATTTGATCTTTCTTGTGATCATGCCAATGTTATGTAATAATGCACCGACTCTGGGTAACTGGGGTCGGGGCGTTACAATCACTGTTAAGAACAAATATCCTTTGCCTCATATCGATGATTTGTTTGATCAGCTCCAGGGAGCTCAGTTTTTTTCAAAGATTTACTTGAGATCGGGGTACCATCAACTGAAGGTAAAGGAGGCAGATATTCTGAATACCGTGTTCCGTACGAGATATGGACATTATGAATTTGTAGTAATTCCTTTTGGGCTAACCAATGCACCTGCTGTATTCATGGACTTAATGAATAGAATTTTCAATGAGTTCTTGGATTAGTATGTGGTGGTTTTCATTGATGATATTTTGGTGTTTTCTAAAAGTAAAGAGGAGCATGAAAAACATTTAAGGGTTATCTTGCAAACCATAAAAGAAAAGAAATTGTATGGGAAATTCAGCAAGTGTGAGTTATGGTTGCAACAAATTTCTTTCCTTGGTCACATTGTTTCTAAACATGGAATAACTGTTGATCCTGCAAAAACAAAAGTTGTGGAAGAATGGAAAAGACCCACAAATGTAACCGAGATTCGTAGCTTCCTTGGTTTGGCGGGCTATTACCGAAGGTTTGTTAGAAATTTTTCACGGTTATCTAGTCCAATGACTAAGCTAACTCGGAAGGGTGTTAAGTTTATCTGGACAAAATAATGTGATGATTGTTTTCAGGAATTGAAAAGAATATTGGTGAATGATCCAGTTTTGGCACTACCTTCCAGGAATGGTGAGTTTGTTATATACAGTGATGCTTCATTGAATGGACTTGGTTGCGTCCTAATGCAGAATGATCAGGTAATTGCTTATGCTTCACTGTAGTTGAAAACTCATGAGGTAAATTACCCTACACATTATTTGGAATTAGCTGCTGTTGTTTTTGCTTTAAAAATTTGGAGGCATCATTTGTATGGAGTAAAGTGTGAAATATATACTGATCAAAAAAGTTTAAAGTATATATTCACTCAGAAAGAGTTAAACATGAGACAAAGGAGATGGCTGGAATTAATCAAGGATTATGATTGTACAACTCATTACCATCCGGAAAAAGCAAATAAAGTGGCTGATGCTTTGAGTCGAAAAAGTAATGCTTCATTAGAAATGTTGTGTTTGGAAGATGATCCTTTGGTCAAGGATTTGATGAAATTTGGCATAGAAGTTGTTGGTGCAGGAAGTCCTTCTGTTTTGTTTCAGGTATCAGTGAGATCTTCTCTATCAGATAGAATCAAGCAATCACAGAAGCAAGACAGTGAGTTGCAGAAAAAGGTAGAGCTGGTTCAGAAAGGTAAGTTGCCTGAATTCAACATTGATAGTGATTGTGTTTTGAGATTTGGGAAGAGATTGTGTGTGCCTTGTGATTCACTTTTGAAGAGAGAATTGTTATGTGAAGCTCATAGTTCTCCGTTTTCAGTTCATCCGGGTAGTACTAAGATGTATAGAGATCTGCGGGAGTATTACTGGTGGGATGGAATGAAAAGAGACATTGCTGATTTAACTGTGAAGTGTTTGACATGTCAACAGGTGAAAGAAGAGCGGCAGTTACCGAAAGGGATGCTTCAGCCTTTACCAGTGCCAGAGTGGAAATGGGAGAATATATCCATGCACTTTGTTGTTGGATTACCGAAGACATCTCGAGGTAATAATGAAATCTGGGTTATTGTTGATCGCTTGACCAAATCTGCTCATTTCCTTGCTATACGAGATACTTTCTCTCTTGATCAACTTTCCCGTTTGTATCTTAAAGAGATAGTCAGGTTACATGGAGTTCCTCTATCCATTGTATCAGATCGTGATCCCAGGTTTAGTTCTAACTTTTGGAAAGGCCTTCAGAAGTCGTTGGGTACTGAATTAAATTTTAGTACACCTTTTCATCCTCAATCAGATGGGAAGTCAGAACGAACAATTCAGACATTGGAGGATATGCTACGAGCCTGTTCTATGGATTATCGGGGAAGTTGGGACCAACATCTTTCTTTGGTTGAGTTTTCATATAATAACAGTTTCCATTCCAGTATACAGATCGCACCATTTCAGGCATTATATGGGAAGCGGTGTCGAACTCCAGCTTTCTGGGATGAAGTGGGTGAAAGAAAGTTGATGAGACCAGAATTGGTAGAAGAGATGGCAGAAAAAGTTCAGCTGATTCAGAAACACATAAGAACAGCTCAGAGCAGGCAGAAGAGTTATGCGGATAACCGGAGGAAGGATCTATCTTTCGAGGTAGGTGATCATGTTTATCTCAAGGTTTCTCCTTGGAAAAGTGTGATGAGATTTGGTAAGAAAAGAAAGTTGAGTCCAAGGTTTATTGGACCATACGGAATTCTGGAAAGAGTTGGATCAGTTTCATACCGAGTGGCTTTACCTCCGAGTTTATCTCAGGTACACAATGTTTTTCACGTTTCGATGTTGAGAAAGTATATTCTAGATCCATCTCATGTTTTGAGTCCAGAGGTAGTTCAGCTGGAAGAGAACCTATCTTTTGAGGAACAACCGGTCCAGATTCTTGACCACAGGGAGAAAGTGTTACGGAATAAGGTGATTAAGCAGGTAAAGGTTTTGTGAAAAAACCACATGATTGAAGAGGCAACATGGGAATCTGAAAATGCAATGAGGGATAAGTACCCCCATTTATTCGATAAGTAAATAAATTGCGGGGACGCAATTTTCTAAAGGGGGGAAGGATGTAACATCCCATGTAAGTAATGAATAATAGATATTTTTATTTATGTCTATTAATGATTAAGATAGTGTTTTAGAGGCTTAAAATGAAAATAAATCCAATCTTAAGCATGGAATACACTAATATTCTTAAAAGATTGTTTTACTGCCTTTTGATGGAAAACCATTTTTGAATCTATATTTTGACAATTTTATAAACTATGTTTGTCAAAATAAACTTATTCTTTATGATTGAGACATCAAAATTTACCCTGTGTGAATTTTTGGTATTTTTCTGACAATGTTCATTTTTTTAATGAATAGTGAAAAATGCTGCATTTTACATCAAAACTGCTTTTTAATCTAATTTATTTATATGATTAGATTATGTTTTGAATTGGTTTTGAAGTAAAATTAGAATATATTTTTACCATTTAATCCAATGGTGGTCATTGGAATCAATTTCACTTTGAAATTAGACTTAAACTGGTGTCAATCTTTTGATACTTATTGTTTCATAAAAACACGCTATTTGCTCTGGCAGCGAGAATTAATTATTGAATTAATTAATGTGACTTATATGATTTGAATTTTGTAAAATGTACTTCATTTTTGAATTCGGAATATCAAATATAGCTTAGGGTTAATTTTTGGTAATTTTCTGAAAAACTTCAATTTTTGATGAATAGTGAAACCACTAAGTGGTAATCAAGCAAACTAATTTTTCAGTTAAATGAAATTTTACCACTAATGTGTATTGAATTTTGAAAATCTGACATACATGATTGTCATTAGAAAGTAAAATGTGGTTCAATGAGATTATAATAATTTTTTGGTGAATAGTAACTTATTAAGTTCTTAATCGCGATTAGTGGTAATTAGGGTAGTTTATGGTATAAATAATGCTTTAATAATATGAAATGACCTAGACACATGTCCCAACCTCATTGGTTGTGTCATGGCCGACCATGACATGCCATGGGTCAACTTGGGGACCCCATGGATCCACTTTTGTTGGGAAATGACATAAATTACTTTTTATTTAATGTTAAAGTGAAAATGACAAAAACATAATATGTTTTGCGAAAACAATTTTTAAGTGGGGTTATACAAGTCCAGATTTTGATTATAAATAGTCATTGGAAAGATAACAAGATTTACTATATCATAGTATTTTGTTTATAATTTTTAGACATTATATAAATTTAATTATTTATGACATAATAATGATTCAGCGATGACATCATTATTTGACGATTTAAATAAAATAGAAAGATAATATAAAATCTATGAACTAAACATGTCAAAAACCAATTGGATGAGTGTATTTCGAACCCTTATCACCTTATCCACGAATTCTATCAATGTGGGACCTTTTAAAACCGAAACACATTTTCAAATAAAGTAATGTTTCTTTACTTTCCAAAAGTGCCCTTCCTCTCCCCTTATAAAAGGCCCCCACCTCTACCTCATTTCACACACTCTTCAAGCCTTTGGCTCGGCCAACCCCTTCCCATTTGCTCTCTCGACATCCCTCTCCTCATCCTAGAGGATTCCATTTGGACAGAATCCTTTCAAAGGAAGCCTTTAGGCTCAAACCAAAAGGAGTTACACTTTTTAAGGTAATTCATTCTCTCATGTTCATTTGTTTTATTTTGCTTCTCCAACCCCCTAAACTCTTTTTATTTACTTATTTTGTAACAAAACCAGTATCTTCAATATACTAGGATGTTGTTATAAGATATATTTGAGCTACACTCTCACACAACTACACAAAATGGTTAAAGAACATACGGTTTCCGTGGATGGCGAAATTCTGCCTCCCGAAACGATGATTGTTCAATACTCATTTAACACCTTCAAAGGTGGCCATTATGATGTCACTATTTTTATATATGATATATAATATGTTTAAGTTTTAATTAAGCTTATTTTTTTTTCATTTTGGGTATACCTTTATGTTTCCATTATGGGTAAACACGATATCTTCATTTTAGGAAGTGCGGACTACCTCCCCCTCAAAGTGATTTGATTCGTTAAATACCATATGTGGGACATATAAAGGATGGAAATATGATATTATATATGATATTATACTGGAATTATAATATACCATTATATCATTATGATTCCATTCTATAAAATACAAAATAGAAATGAAAGTAGCGTTCATGCGTACGTACGGCTTACCGTCTCCATGAACGGTGCATTTCATTTCTTACCTCTAAATGATTATGTAATATTATAAATGCATGTATGTACTGGATATATATGACATATATGATATATAAATCATGAATACCATTCTGGATATAATGAACCTTTGACCAAATTAGCAACATGTAAGTGTAAGAAGTCTATTTTTGACTTAAGAACCAAATACCGACAAAATGAACATTATTAACTTAATTGATTACATGATGTTCATAACATGGTATAAAAGGAATAATGAACTTGAAAAAGATTCATAAGAAAGTAGAGATTAACTCAAGTTTATTATTCAGGAGATTAAAGAACGGTCGGGTCAAGTCGGATACGAGGTATGGGACTTCATCTCAATCTCCTTTCATTGAGGCATATTTTGTTTTATACACAACTTTCTTTTATACGGTGTATAAACCCCTTTGACTTTTACGTTTATTCAAAAGGAATATTTTTTATAAGAAGCGTTTACTAAACGACAAAAGGGAATGTTTTTGTCGTACGTATGCGGCGACAACGACTTCTCCGCCGTCGTGACCGTTATTTGAGTTTCGGCTTCCTCTGCAAGCCATACCTTTTAAAAAAAACCAAAAATAAATACCATGTTTTACTTTGGTATTGAAAATGGATTTCATAATGTTTTTATTATATCAATGTGTTGTATTGATATCTCGTGATTGAAATGTGGAAATGTTATGTTTCCTTTATGCATGTTTTATGTGATATGATTATGTTATGGTTCTTGGGCATTATTATGAAGACGGGTGGTTCCGTGATAAACTAAGGGCGGGTGAGCCCGTTATAGCTCTCCAATGCATTGGGTAACGCGAAGGAGTGAAACGTTAAGGTTTCTCCGAAGAGATTTTAGGGAATATACTGTGATGGGTATTCCAAACGTAACTAAGAGGGTTACTCCCTATGTAAGAATGTTATGAATGCCTCAAGTTACCTTTATGTCTTATGATTTCTATGATTTATTCATGATTTTATGAGGTATGTTAAAGTGCTTATGTTTTATGGGTAAAGTATGATTTCGTTATTATGTATATATGAACTCATGTTACCTTTCCATGTTTTTTTTATAACCCATACTACGTTTTTATGCTCATCCCATGTTTTTGAAATGTTTTTCACAGGTCAAGGGAAAGGTACATGATAAGATGATAGAGTCAAGGATGTGTCAAGAAATAATCCATGTTTTATTTTAAATGTGTTTCCATTGATGGGAATGAAGAATACTATCTTTATGTAACCACGTTGTTTATATGTGGAATGTAATGCAAGTTTTATGATCTAATTCTCTAAAACTCTAAACCCGAAAAGATCCTCAATGTGTAATCTTGTAATAACTCAAGATTAAGTAAGGTTTAAGGCTGGAGCCTTATATATTTATTCCATTTCAATATTATCTAGAGGTTGTTTTATTAACCCATTTATGTTGTGGGACATCCACATAACTAATGTTTAAATATCAAACATTTATTTGCAAAGTGAAATATAAAATTTTGAGTAAAAATTTTAATGAAGGGGAGATGTTACACCTCGAGACCATAAATGAATTACGTTTATATCAATTTAATATCTCTGATAACATTTGATACACATAACACTGATATTTTAAAATAATATCATTTTCTTTGTTAGCAAATATGACCCACCAAAGTGATCTAAACTTTCCTGAAAAATATAATATTTAAATGTGACCATTAAAAAATATCCTTTATAATGGACTGTATGTCTATGAGTAAAATAGTTATGAAAATTATATGTTTTAATCATGCAAAAAATAAACTCTTTACATATCAATATATTTTAAATAAACAAAATTCAGATTAAAAGAATGGGTTTTATAAAAAATGTTTTTAAGGAATGAACTGGATTTTTTAATTAATTAAATACATTATTGACTATTTCAAATATATTTTAATTAAACTTTTATATAAAATATTCGGATAATTTTTTTTATCATTCATATAATATTTTTATATGAATGTGATATAAATACAAACATTTTTATGATTAAAAAAATGTTCTTCTAAAAAACGGTTTCATCATGTTTTTTATATTTATTTTAAAATAACAATCATCTATAATTATAAACCTTGTTTTAAAAAATTAAAATCACCATTTAAAATAAAATTTAGAAATTATATTATAGATATTTTTTATAATCGTCTAGAATGATTATTTTTCGATGATTAGTGAAAATACAGTTTTTTTATGAAAAATGACATTTCTTTAAATCAATTTTAAAGTTTTTATTTTGACTTATTTTTTTAGAAGATTTTTTACAGTTATATGATAATTAATACCATTTAGTAATTTTATTAATCATATGTTCATATTTTATATAAAAACACAATATAGTTTTGAAAAAAATTAATGGGAAAACTAGTTTTTTATCATTTCTACAAGAGTAATATTAAATTAAATTGATCAACATTGGAGAATTGATTTTGAAAAGTTATATTTCAAACATTGATAATCATAATTCATATTACATAGAAATATCAATTTATTTCATTTTCATAATGAGTAGTAAAAACAGAAAAAATTAGTTACCATGTATAATGTTAAAATAGGTTTACCAGGGGTTAAAATAATATGATTAGGGTAAAAACAACATAAAAAGATATCCAATTCAAATTTGATGACATATTTAGACATTATATATTAATATTTATATAATGGTCTTGTTTTATAATTCTGGCATAAGAAAAATGTGGTTATAATTCATTCATTTCAAAAATGTCAAGTGTGTCATCTCCCCTATTATAAAGGGACACCACATATCCTCTCCTAATAACACTTAAAAATACATTTTCTCATCCAATACCTACTAAAATATCATAAATAAGTCCCTATAATTACCCTTTATTATTTATGTGACGATAAAAACTCTTTATAGAAGCTTCAGTTATAATCCTAAATATAATCCCTAAAGAAGAGTTATTGTTCTTAACCATGAGTCATTGTTTTTTTTCTTCATATGATCCCATAAAATACTATCCAACTGTGATAAAATAATAACCCCAAAATATTCCAAATATTTATATTCTGTTATGGTAATCTAATAACCTAAATCAATACACTCTTCCATCAAAAGGGAAATGAAACCATTGACCAAGTGTACGGAGGACTAACGCCTCATGAGGTGATTTAATTCATTTTTAAACACTACCACCCGTAGTTTTATAAAATGTTGTATGTAATGAATATTTATTAATTTTTTTAAATTATTAGACTTATTAAATTATAATATTCTTACAATATAATCAAATTATTATGTATTTAATATGATAACTGCGCTCGAGTCTACATGTTGACTACTGCCTCTAACAAGCGATGTTCAATGATTTTCAATTTATTTGGAAATGGATAGTAATAAAGATAGATTTTTTAAATATATTTCATATTTATTTTATAAAAATGAATAATTAATTGTGAAATATTATTTACATTTTGTTTGTTCTATCTATTAAAATTGATAACAATATTCAAGTGTTTGAATGTCCTACCATCTAGTTGAATGTTGTAACTCATTTTTCTACCTCTAACATTGTGGAATAAAATATATAATTATATAATAAATAAATAATATATTTTTATCATTACTTAAATTATATAAATTAAATAAAAAATTATAAATGTTAATGGACTGAAACAACCAAAACAACGCAAAAGTGAAAAACGAATCCTTTATCACCAAGAACTGTGTTTTTAATAAAGATTTAATAATCAAAGGGAGATAAAAATATATAATAAAATAATATATGTTAAGATATTTATTATTATTAATTCTTATATATATATCAAAACAATATATTAATTAAGAGTTTTGGACATATAAGAAGGATGTTGGGATTAAGGTAAGATCTTCTCTTCTCACTTATGGTGTATATGAAACTCCTTTGATATTTTATACCATGAATATATTTTGCTTCATGGATTTTAATGTTTCATTTTATTTTATATGTTTATTAGGGATAATGATTCAATTCATTCCAAAGTGGAATGTGTTTATTTCAGAATCTCATTATTATTGGGGATTGTTTATACTCATCTTCACTGTAGGGAATTATTTGGTTTTCCGATATTAAACTCAATATATTTTATTATCCACTCGTAATTATGAAAAACTCATTTAAATTTTCCACTTTTTTCTCTTTGGTATGTAAAATTAATGATAAAATAATTTAATGAAAAGATGATTTTATTTCCCTCATAGGTCAAAACATCTTTTTCTTCCATATCCATGTTTTCGAAAAAATATTCTCAATATTTTTTATGATCTTAAAAATAATTTATTAAGTTAATTTTTCCCATGTTTAAATATTTACAACAAAAATGAATGTAATATTCTTATCATTTCCCTAATAAGGAACATTCAACTATTTTAAAATACCATGAATATAATTTTTATAACATATACAACATATAAAAAATAACTACTCATCATGGAAACAAAATTTTTTGAATATTTATTCAAAATTTTATAATGTTATTTTAAAATAAAAAAGGTTTCCTAAAATTCTAGAATTTATTGTTTTTCAATTTGATAGGATGATATTTTCTTCAAAAAAAATTAATGCATTTTTTGTTGTTTATTCATTCTTTAATGAAAAAAATCTGGAATTTACCACAACGTTAAATTGAAATTTCCGTTAACAATACCATCGTTATTATTTTTCTGGATGTTTTTTGATCAGTTTGTTTGGGTTGTATATTTTAATATCATTTTTGGATCACTCTTGATTGTTTATTATTAGGTTTTTCGATTGGGTAATGTATTAAAATTCATATCGTTGTTTTTTAATATAACCAATTATTTTGATTATGTTTAATGATTGGGAGAATTATTAAAATCTTGTATTGTAGTTTTTTAATATGAATGTTTCTGTTTATTATTATCTCTCCATTCATGGGAGGAATGTGTGGGACTAAGTCGTTGATGGTTGGGACTTCTGTAGCCCCATTAATGCTTCAATAGGTCTCATGAATAAAAACTATCTTGGGTTTTTGGTGGAGGCCTTACCCATTTATATATAATGTCTTGGAATGATGCCTTAATGGTATTATCATGATATCTGACATTATTCATTCCCTCATTATGTATTAGTTATTAATGTCCATGTAATTATTTGAATAATTATAATATCAATAGATATGTTTCAAGACCGTGTGATTATTTTTACGGAATTATATTTATCCTCATTTATTCCATTTATATTATTCTTAATGTATAGTTTTATTATTGAATATATTTTGTTTATATTATTTATCATTTTATACTGATTACACCTTCTGTATTCAAGATATACTTCATTGTAATTATACCATCAATGATCATTAGAGATCATTCTTTCTTATTTTTTTTTTTACCTACGATTATAGATTGGGTATTATGATTCATATACTAGTATAGGTTAAACATAATAATAGCCTTCTAAAAATGATTTTTCATTTCATTTTTTTAAATGTATTGTTAATTTGAATTTATGTGTCATTTTTTCAAAAACAACAACATTAATTCTCCCATTGGGGTATTTTTTTCATATACTAAAATAATAATTCTCTCATTGTGGTGTGATCTATTTTATCTATAACCAATAAGATAATGTAATCACTCACTCTTGGATAACCAAGTTAGGGTATTTACATTAATTGACCAGAACATATAATTGAGAAGTGATGGTTATTACAAATGTAATTTATAATTAATTTCTTTAAAAAAATATTTACTCTTGATTAATTCTTTCATCATTGATGATGATAAAACGAAAAAAATCAAAGTCAAACAAACATTTTGTTAGTGGAACAAGACATATATTAGTTCCACCATTTATCCACACATGCTTTTTGAACCTCCGATAAAAAACGTGAAATCATTTTGGTCCTAGCTTGGTTAGGTCAAATTCTAGTAGTTCATGATGTTGATCAATACTAAATCCCTTAGGAGATAAGGGATTCACTCTAGTTGAGGAGATGAATTTTTCTATGTTCTGCAGAGAATTCTTGGAAGATAGATATCGTGGGATTAAGGGAATCCTGTCTATAATTCGTTATACATAGTGACAGAATTTCCATATGGAAATCACACCTATTGAAAATTTTTCATAATGTCTTGTATAGTGCCGGGTTTAGAAAATAATAAAGACATGAGTCACCTTATAAATTTTCATTATGCAGAGAGAATGATATATATAACTAAATATTATAATTATTATTTAAATCCCATTTTCTAAAATCATTGTAAAAATAAATATTTTTTTCATAAAAAAATAAATTTATATTAATTCAAATGGAATATTATATTTTATTTCTTAATGGAATATCAAAAAAGATTCTCCAATATTGCTCAATATTTATTAGTCCTTGAATATTTACTATTTATTTTATTAAAAAATATTATACGGGGTGGGGTTATTAACTGACTGGTAATGTAACCCTATCAAACTGCATGTGGTCTAATGTTCATATGTAGTTAGCCCTCTATTTATAAAAATTTTACATCTAGTATGTCCACATTGAGATTTGAGTGAAAGAAGGTGGATACTGGTCGATGCCGTTAGAGAGGATATTAGTGGCACATGATTCTATTTTGGGGAGTTGACAAGAAACAATAATAATGTCCCCAGACATGAGTGGCGGCGGTTAACCATATTATGGGTTTATGGTGGCTCAGATGCCTATACGATGGTTGGGGTGAAAAAATCGGAATCCTATGATAGTACAGGATGAAAAAAAGACTGCAGAGAGATGGCTGATTGTTCGATCACAGACAAGCACCTGATATTCGGGTGACCATGGAAAGACCTATGGGTAAGGGACTTCAGGTCATTTTAAGTTGTTATCCTCTAAAAATCCACAAAATTGGGGTTTCTTACATTTACCAAAAGGGGGTTTCACCCTAGATTGCTAGAAAATAAATGTCATCATAATTTCTACTACAATTTATATAAATATGATATTCACTGATTTAGTGAATAATTATTTATCATAGATCCACATAAAAATGAATTTCTATTTTCATACAATTAAAATAAAATATAAAAAAAAATTTATTTCATTAATTAGAAAATTAATGATAATGTGAATAATTATTTATTAAATATTCCACTAAGACATATATTCTATTGAATTCCTAGAGTGTAAAATATTTGTAACAAAACTAACATAATTATATACTAAACCACATATGTGAAATATATTTATCCAATAGTTCCAATTCAATTTGAATTCAACTGATGATCTGAGTACACTTGTGTGTCACCCTCTATGGGAAATTAATCTTGTCATTAAGACACATTACTAAAAGTACATGGTTAAGTTATTTCACCATTATATGACAGCCATGGAGAATGAAGTTAATTTCACATTGACATTTATCATTTCAATGGTGGTATACTATGTAATAAAATCCATATATCTCAGTTTATCAAATAAGGATGAATTTATGCTTGTTTAATCAAACTACATTTTTGGAGTATCATTCTTCAAAATTATTGAAATTTACTAGGGAAACATACCACCAAGGGTATATAAATAATTATGAAATCAAAAACCAATAAAAGGGAATGATATATATACTTATATTAAATAAGATATGGGATAAATACTTTGACACAATATTCATTCACACAATATCACTTGTGAGAAAATAAATGTATCATACCACACTACAAGAATTTTCCTACATGATATTCATCAATAAATAAATGTAAGAAAAAAATTACTTTTATTGAAAATATTAATAATTATTATGTATCATTACACACATTCACATAAATGAATATCTTCTAACACGTATTATTATAGATTTCCCATTGAAAGGTCTTATTCATGTAATATCCTATATAGAATATTTCTAACAGCACACACCATGAGAATGTATCTAGTAGTCCTATGAGTCTCGACACTAATGGATAATATTAAAAATGTATCCTTAAATGATTTAATTCAAATATATAACTTTTATTTAAGAATATTTTCAAGGTACGTCTTGGTTCTCATCATTCAAGGGAACTGTTATAACCCTTTAGGGTGAAATCTACCCTTAACAAATTCTCACATTTTATGTACTATTCAGGAAAATTCATGATGTGATAATAAATTTTATTCATTTTATAATAAATAAATACTATAAATAAAAAATTTACTTAGAATTGTTTTCTAGGGAACCAACTCCAATTGACCCCCACATATACTAGAGAAAACTATTACCATCCTTTAATCTGATGTCCCCCACAATATTCTCATCCTTTTTTAGAGACAATTATTTAATCATTGGTTCCCCCACATTTTCTACATTTCAAAATAAGGTAAAAGTGACTTTTAGGATTTTTAGAAAATCCCTTTGTTAGATATACTTATAGTCATGACCCATTCCCCGGGGCCCGTATCGGGACTTCCCCTAGCCAGCCCTCCATAGGCTATGGGCTGGCGACTAGCACCAGAGGAAAAAATCCGTAAACTAGGAAAGCATATCCATTATAACTGTAAATAAACACATCAGATTACAAAATTGGAAGCATAACACTATGTAAAACTTTATACAAAAGAAGTGATGGAATGTAAAAAGTGGCTGGAAATACAAGCCCAACATGAAAGTATAAGTACAACTGAAAGAAATTACAAATGAATAAAAGTAAAGCAGCTACTGGGTCGTCCTCCGGGGTTCCTACATGAAGGGTAGGTACATATGGCCTCTTCAACTCTCTTGTTCGTCTGTCTCCTCCGTGTACCATCACACCGAGTGGTCCACCTCCGGGTACTATCTATTACTGCTACTCCCTACCTCAGTCAGCACTGTCTATCGTCTGCAACCAACACAACAAGGTACGGGCATAGCCCGTGCAGGGGTGAGTATAATTATACTCAATAGGGACCCTGAGACCCTCAAGTTGTCACTAAATACAACAAGGATAAACCACAATGTATGAAATTAATGGAAAACCATTACTTAGGTACATGCCCATACATATACCTAAGTTATCTAGTAACTCATCTCAATCATTAGTCAAACACAAAATTCATTGACTTATCTCAAACAAGGAATTTATTAATCTGAACAATCGTATGTTGGAGAGCTCCTTCTCTATCGTGTAAAGTAGGCCTGCCACATCACATAGAGGTGCTTCCCACAATCTTGGACTGCTGAGGTACTCCTCCTGTCGTGTACCATGGATCTGCTGTGCTCACACAGAGGCACTCTACAACATGGGTCTACTGCGCTCACATAGAGGAACTCCCCTGGTAGCACACATAGATACTCCATGTGTCGAGTAACGTGGGTCTACCGTGCTCAAAAATTGGCGATCCCCAATGTGCTAGCCGAATCACTCCGAGTCGAATTGGTCAGCAGTCATCAAGTCTCAGCCAGCAACTAGGTTACCGGACAAATTCATGCTCGTCTCTGGAAGATATTCTCCACAAGATACTGGTCAATACTACAACTATCACGAAGTCCCACGTAAATGTATCTCAAAGGTCTGCAACGTCATAGGGGTCTTAATGCAACAGACGGTATGTCAATCGGATGCCCGGACTGATAGTTATCAACCTTTTAGTCCTGGGGGCCCAGTTGGATTTTTGTATGATCCAATATGACCGTATCTCAACTATACCCTGAACTCCAGTGGGGTATTTCAAAGTGGCGAATTTTCTTCATGAATACTGGCATCGTTGACGGTTCGTCAAATGGACGTCCGGTGGCAAAGATATAGCCCAAGAAGCAAATGGGTAAGTAATGGGCCTGGGGCCAGTCCGACCCGGTCATACATACTCGGACCAACCCAGTCTCGATGGACCCATTCTGGGTCGACCCGGCTAGACTCGTTGGGTCTAACACGGCCCGTTGGGGAGGTTATCCCGTGATGTTTTTCTTGGTCTGCTGGGCTCGGTTGAGCGGACTGTGAGGGCGGTTCGGCCCGGAGGTTGCCACGTAGGCGACGCGGCCCGAAGGACGGGGCTAGTTCAGCCAGCGCCGTGAGGGTCACGACTCTGGTGACTCGTCTAGGGAGGTCGGGCTGGTCAGGAGCCAAGTGAGCAGGCAGCGCGGAGTGCGGGCTGGCTGCGGGTGCGCCTGGTATGGCACGGCAGGGGCTGGGCAGGCCGTGGGGGCGTCGGGCAGGGCACCAGGCAGGCTGTGGGGGCATCGGGTAGGGCGTGGCAGTGGCCGTGGGGGCGACGGGTGGTTTCGGGTAGGCGGTCCATGCACCAGGCAGGTTTTCAGGAGGCCGCTGGCAGGGGGGTTGTGCGCCGGGAAGGGCGTGAGGGCGCCGGGCATGATGCGGCAGGGTGCCGAAGGGCTGCGGGCAGGCGGGCCGCGTGCTTGGCAGGGTCACTGGGAGGCTGTATGAAGGCGGGCCTCGCACTAGGCATAGTTTCGGGAGGCCGTGGCCTGGCGGGCCGCACACAGGGCAGGGCGTCGACAGGCCTCAGGTAGACGGGTCGGGCGCCGCTTGTGCCGGCGGTGTTCGGCTGGAAGCTTCGGTGCGCCGCGGGGGCGACGCAATTCACGGAGGCTGCAGGTAAAATGACGTTTTTAATTGCCTCCTTTTTCATCATCTCCTCATCGCCTTTCAGTAGAACTCCACAAGAGAGAAGAATCAAAAGAGGATATCAGGCCATGTTAGGTTGGCCCGCATCCTCCCTGTTTAAAGGAATATCAATTGGTTCCTCAAAAATAAGAAAGATGAGCGATAATTCTTTACAACCACGCATCGATTTCTTTTCAAACGATGATGAAAAAAGAAAAGGAATAAAGCACAAGGTAAACCCCCTACCTCTTATTCATCGTTCTTTGGCAGAGTCGCGGAAGGAAGACGATGAAGACCGTTGTTCGTCACATCTACCGCACTCTTCCAATCCAATCTCATGTGTCGGCTCATTGACGATGATGAGGAGGGAATATTATCTACGTCGGAAGGTGTCTATGGTAGAAGACCGAGGAAGAAGCATCGCCGGCATTCTTTACGTTCTTCATTGGGAGGAATTATTTTCTCCCAAGCTCTCCTCTCAAGCTCACACCAAATGAGAATTTCCAAGCCAAAAATAATATAATTTATCTACTATTTTATTAGCACAAAAATTTCAAAATGGAGGAATAAATTAAGAGGTTCCCCTTAAAAAATTACCTATGTTGGCACAATTTATTAATGGGGAGGTCAGGAGACCCCCCTTAATTAAATTACACACATTAGTGCAATTAATTAAAAGGGAAAGGTGGCAACAATTAATTATAGAGGATGTCAAGGGACTCCACCCTCATTAATAAGGGTTGTTGGGAGATTTTCCACCCTCCCATTAATTGTGGGGCTTTAGTCTCATGTGGTCCCCACGATGTAACCTCTCATGGGAGGTTATGTTCGGGTGGGCCCCACAATGATAACCTCTCATGGGAGGTTAGGGTGTGGCGGTCCCACCACCAACTCCCATGTGGATGTTTTAACCAAAAATCACTCACACTCATGGTGGCTCAAAAATAATATAAAGTGTTGTACACTTTATTTTATTATATTTCTTTTATAAAAATACAAAAACTAAATTTTATTCTCGACCATCTGACATCATGATGAAAGTACTCTTAAGAGAATACCAGCGTTGTGAGTTCAACGGTGCCCTAAAATTTTAGTTCCGATCAACAGTTCAAACATTATAAAAACATGCTCGTATGTTTACTGAACATAACTGAACAAAACTTCAGAAATTGATTCCGGGCACACTAGGACTTAGAATCAAGCGTTGTAAAAATTCACGAACTCATATAATCCTTTGTATTAAGAAAACAAATTTCGATGGAATTTTTGGGTCTTTACATTCTCCCCACCTCAGGGCTTTACATCCCTGTAAGAAACTACTGAAACTATGGGAGCAAATGGGGGTACTCGGCACGCATCTGAGGCTCTTGATCCCATGTGATTTCATGGAGGTTTTCGTGCTACCAACATACTCGCAACAGAGGTATCGACGGTCCACGTAGGTCCCACTCTTATAGATCCCCAATCTCCAATGGAACCTCCGTAAAAGTCACCCCATCATCGACCTCTAGCTCTCCATGGTAAATGATGTGGGAAGGGTCGTGCACGTGTCTCCTCAGCTGAGATACGTGGATGACGTCGTGCACCCGGTGCAACTGAGGTGGAAGAGATAAGTGTTAAGATGCATATTCTACTCTGATGAGGTCCTGGAAAGGTCCAATGAATCTTAGAGATAACTTCCTACCTCGACCAAATCTTCGTAGACCTCGTCGAGGTGAGACCCATAGAAAGACCTGGTAGCCATCCTCGAACTCCAGAGGACTCTGTCTCATGTCAGAATATAAATTATGCCTACTCTCTGTAGACTTCATCCGCTCCTGGATGATCTGAACCTTCTTCGTAGTAGTTCGTATCATCTCTAGTCCCACCAGTGCTGGCTCCCCAAGGTCTGTCCAGTACAAGGGTAATCTGCAAGGTCGTCCGTACAAGGCCTCAAATGGTTCCATCCCGATGGTGGAGTGATAGCTGTTGTTGTACGCAAACTCCACCAATGGAATGTGATCCTCCAAGCTATGACTGTAGTCGAGGACACAAGCATGTAGCATGTCCTCGCGGGTCTTCATGGTCCGCTCAGTCCAACCTTCTGTCTAAGGATGAAAGGTTGTTCTCAACCAAAGATGTGTCCCAAAAGCCTCATGTAACCCATTCTATAGTCAGGAAGTAAACCGTGTGTCATATTTGGATACAATAGAGTAAGTTACTCCATGTAGTCTCACAATCACCTACACATTGAGGCGCCCCAATCTCTCTATGGAACCCTGCTCTCTGATTGGTAGGAAGTGGGATGACATGGTGAGTCGGTCGATGATCACCCAAATCAAGTCATGACCCCTGGATGTATGTGGAAGACCCATCACAAAGTCCATGGATATCCCATCCCACATCCACTTTAGGACCTATAATGGCCAAACCAATCCTGCAGGTACTTGGTGCTCTAATTTCACTTACTGACAAGTGAGGCACTGAGAGACAAACTCCACTACTGCCTTATTCATACCTGGCCACCAGTGCAGTCATCTAAGGTCCTGGTACATCTTCACCTCTCCTGGATGTACCTCTAGAGGTGATTTTTTGAACTCCCTCAACACATCCTCTTGAAGTTCCAGTGGTACCAAGGTACGTCCTTTGAATATGATGACGTTCTCCCCACCTTCAGAAAATCCATCAGGTACCTACCCAATGGATATCTGAGCACGTAGTGTCATGTAGTGAGCATCTCCATGCTTTTCCTCCCTGAATCCCTGAAGACGTGGTGGAGTGACCGTAAGAGACTGTAGGAATGCTGCTCCATCTCTATTCACAAAGGTTTTATGTAAAGAATCCATCTGATATGTCACCTCTCCAATCTGCTATATACCAGTCTTCTTACAGTGTGAATCTGCAACAACGTTCACCTTACCAGGAGTATAGAATATCATTAAGTCATAGTCCTGTAGGCACTCATGCCAATGTCATTGACTCAGGTTCATTTCCTTTTGATTGAAGATATACCTAAGACTCTTGTGATCAGAGTACACGGTAAAATGATCACCCATCAGATAGTATCGCCAAATATTCAGGGTGAAGACCACTGCTTGTAACTCCATGTCATGGGTATTAGAGTTCTGATCGTGTTGTTTCAGCTACCGAGAACCATAGGCAATCACTACTTTCTCCGGCATCAGGACACACCCATTTCCGGTCCATGATGCGTCGCAGTAAACTACATACCCTACGCCTTCCTCCAGGAACTTCAATATGGGGGCACTAGTCAGCCTTTGCCTCAGCTCTTGAAATCTCTACTAGAATCTCTATGACCATATGATGGGTTTCCCCTTCTTCTTCAAGGCTTATATTGGTGCTGCTACTCTAGAGATGTCTAGAACGAACCTCTGGTAGTACCAAGCCAAACCCATCAAACTCCGTACCTCTGTCACACTCCTGGGTGGCTTCCAAGTAAGTACCACCTCAATCTTCGCTGGATCCACTGCAACTCCTTCCTCGGAGATAACATGTCCCAAGAAGTGATCCTATCAAATCTAAAACCGGAACTTCGAGAGGTAACAATAAATCCAGTGCTCTCATAGTGTGTCCAGTACTACCTGAAAATGGCAGGCATGCTCTTCCTCAATAGTCGAGTAGATCAGAATTTTATTGATGAAGACTATGACAAAGTGATCAAGGTAAGGCTGGATGATCCTGTTCATGATACTCATGAACACTGATGGAGTGTTGGTTATGCCAAATGGGATAACCAAGAACTCGTAGTGGACATAACAACACCTGAATGACGTCTTCTTCACATCCTCATCTCAAACTCTGAGCTGGTGATAGCCTGATCTGAGGTCTATCTTCGTGAACCACCGTGCTCCCTTCAACTAGTCAAAGAGGTTTTCAATCCTCAAGAGTGGGTACTTGTTCTTCAAATTCACCTGGTTGAGGCGATTGTAGTCGACATAAAGCTTCAAGCTCACGTCCGCCTTCTTGGTGAATAGAATTGCGGCTGGCCATGGAGAAACACTGGGCCGGATGAATCGCCTTCCCTACAAGTCCCCCAGTTGTACCCTCAGCTTTCAAGGCTCAGCGGGAGCCATCTGATATGATATAGTAGATACTAGTGCAGTCCCGAGGTATATGTCAATGTAGAATTTCACCTCTCTACAAGGATAAAATCCTGGAATGTCGACTAGGAAAACATATGCATACTAGTCCACCACAGGATAGCTCGGACTCTCCATGTCTACTGTTTCGAGGGTGAGACTGGCCAACTGATGAGTGATCGGCTGTACCCTCCTCCGAGTAAGTCTGTCCTATATATCAAGGCCTCCCTTATCACAAGTGATGATAAACCTGGTCCCATCCGTGCTGACACACCACACTTTTCTCCTAATATAGTAAATTTGAGAATGGACTGTAGATAACCAGTTCATACCCAAGTTGACGTCGTAAGGCCTCGACGCTGCTACAAGGAGATCCCAACTGAATATCTCACCTCTTAGAGTTACCCCTCACTGCTGACACCAGTGCGTAATCATCGAACCATCTCCCATAGTAGTCTATAGCCGTAACGATCGAGCCAACGGCTCCGTCAGAATCTCTGACCTCCGAACGAGGGCAGTGGGAATGAAAGAGTGACTGAAACCTTTGTCTATAATAACTATTGCTAAGGTGGAGTAGGCACTGATCATACCTCGAATCATCTCTAGAGCACCATGATCATAGGCCTCAACTTCATAAAGCTGATCTATTTCATGTACACTTGTTCCCTGCGGTTGGGGCGGACCTCCTAGTGGTGGTGATGATAACACCTCAAAATGTAGTCCACCGCCAGCTGCACGACCATCTCCTCTACAATTTCTGACTACTCCCTATGGACCACCTCGATCGAATCTATGTCTCTTCCTAGGTGGTCCTTCGATAGTTTTCTGATCATCTGAATGGTGGGTCAAACAGTCACGAGCCATGTGACCATGCCCGCAAGATGAGTAACACTACCTTATACTAGCATGTGTAGCTCTGTCTCCACTCAGGGTGCCCCGCATAGCCAATATTGAGTTGTGTGGTTGTCAACATGTAGGACTGTTGTTATTGAACCTTTGTGACATCTATCTTCTGCCATCTGCAGATGACTTTACTAAGTTTCGGCTAGTGGTGTTTCTTGCAGCTGGAGACTGCTCAGAAATGAAACTCTCCACCAATACGGCTCTCTCTAGCACCCCCGTCTTCGTTGAGATGCTATGTGAAATCATCTGAGATCTAATCTCTCTCCCGATCCCATGATCGATGGTCCGATCCCTAAAGAATGGGTCTCGTACTATATCTGTGGAGTAGCATGACACGTCGGTGAACCTCGCTGAGTACTGTGCTACTATCATGCCGCCCTGGTATATATGAAGTAGCTCCTGTATCCGCAACTCACGAAGGTTGGCTGGTACAAACTCTGCCCGGAATAGGCTCTCAAAGTTTTCCCAGAGTTCGGTCACCATGTAATTAACCTGGAGCATTAGGCTACAACATCTGAATGATGCCGCCTGAAGGAGACTCGTATAAAGGAACACCATGAAGTCTGATGGTGTCCCTACCAGTCGGAAAACTCTCACCACAGCCTCTAGCCAATCCCCAGCAGTCTGTGGGTCTGTATCTCCCCAAATCCGGTGTGGCCTCTCTTGTTAAAACTTGTGTAACGCGCTCAAGGAGCATGAATTGTCTGCTACTGGGACTTGTGGCATCAGTGGCCCAACAAGATGTAGTACTGCTGGTGCCTCCGCTGGTTAAGGGTCGTGCACCAAGGCCTTATCGCTTGGTGGTCTGTCAGTAGGTACGACTCTCGGGGCTCTATCTAGCTGTCCACGGGGAGGCATCCTGAAAGAAACAGATGTTTCAGGGTCAAAAGATTATACCTGGTGAGCTGACCTAGTTGAGCTGAAATAAAGAAAACTTTTGAAATCATGGACGCAATAAGTGTTTTCATTTCATTGAGTCGGAAATCAGAATTCATGGTTCTGGTTTTTGGATAAGTCTGATGCTCGCACCAACACTACAATCGTTGAATTGAAAACCACACTTAGTACCCATAACATTGTTTCTTCATAGAAAAGAAATATCAGAGTTCTAAGTTCTGTGGTAGAACCGAAACCTCTGATTAAAATTTGTCACGACCCGTCCCCTGGGGCCCATATCGTGACTACCCCAAGCCCACCATCCATAGGACAGGGGATGGTGACAAGGACCAAAGGTGTAAATCCCTAAACTATGAAGGAATTTCCTTTATAATTGTAACCAAACACATCAGAGTACACAACTGGAAGCACAACATATTTTAAAAATGTATTCAAAAGAAGTGCTGAAAAAAGGGGCTGCAAATACAAGCCCAATAGAAAAGTACAGGTACAACTGAAAGAAAGTATAGTTGAATAAAATTAAATCAGCTATGGGGTCGTCCTCCGGGGTTCCTACCTGAAGGTTAGGTACAGATGGCCTCCTCAGCTCTCTCAGCCGTCCGTCTCCTCCGTGTCCCATCACACAAAGTGGTCCACCTCCGGGTACCGTCTAGTCCTGCTACTCCTTGTCTTAGGCAACAATGTCTATCGTCTCCAACCAACACAATGAGGTGCGGGCATAGCCCATGCAGGGGTTAGTACACCGTTACACATTAGGCACTCCAAGACACTCAATGTCTCACTAAATCCAACAAGGATAAACTAAAATGTAGTAAATAAATAGATAACCATTACATAAGTATTTTACCATAAATATAGCTAAGTTATGTAGTATCCCATCTCAATCATGAGGAAAACACAAATGTCATTGGCTCATCTCAAACACTAATTTTTATTTATTTGACCCTCGGCTACGGGAGAACTCTTTCTCTATCGAGTACAGTGGGCTTGCTGCGTCACACAGAGGCTCTTTCCATTAACTTGGACTACTGAGGTACTCCTCCTATCGAGTATCGTGGATCTTCTATGCTCGCACAGAGGCGCTCTCCAATGTGGGTCTGCTGCACTCACACAAAGGCGCTTCCTCGGTAGCCTATCGATGTACTCCACATGTCATGTACCGTGGGTCTGCCGTGCTCACACAGATGCTCTCCCCATAGTGGGCATGTTGTGCTCACCAATAGGCACTCCCCACTGGGCTATTCAAATCACTCTGAGTCGAATCGGTCAGCAGTCTCCATGTCTTATCCACCTAGTATGTTCTCGCACAAATGCCCGCTCGACTCAAGAATTTTTTCTCCACAAGCTACTGGTTGATACTCTAGATATCACGATGTCCTGTGTCGATGTATCTCAAGGGTCCGCGACGTCATATGGGTCTCAATGCAACATACGAAACATCAATCGGATGCCCGGTCTTTTAGTTATCAGCCTTTTAGTCCTGGGGGCTCTGTTGGATTCATGTACGATCCAACCTGACCTTATCTCAACTATATCCTGAACTCCGGTGGGGTATTCTCAAAGGGACGACTTCACTCCAAGAAAATAGGTTCCACTGATGGTTTGGCAGACGGACGTCTCGTCCCAAAGATATTTCCCAAGAAGGTAATGGGTCAGTAATGGGCCCGGGTCCTCTATGAGTCGGTTGGACTGACTCGGTCTAACCCAGTCTGGGCCCACCGGGTCTGGGTCAACCTGGTCAGACTCACTGTGTCTGACTCAGCCCGTTGGGTGGGTCAGCCCGTTATGTTTGGCCTGGTCTACTAGGCACGACCCAGTGGATTGCGAGGGTGGTTCCACCTGTAGGTCGCCACGTAGGTGACTCGGCTCGAAGGTCGTGGCCGGTTCGGCCAGCGCCGTTAGGTGCGCGGCTTGGGCGACTTAGCCCAGGAGGTCGGGCCGGTTAGGAGACCAGCGGGCAGGTCACGCGGAGCATGGGCTGGCCGCGGGTGTGTCGGGGAGGGCATGGTAGGGACCGGGCATGCCGTCAGGGTGCCGGGAAGGCTGCGGGTTTTCTGGGCAGGGCGCGGCAGCAGCCGCAGGGGCACCGGGCAGGCCACAGAAGGGGTTGGGCAGGTTTCCGAAGCGTCGGGTAGGCCTCGGAAGGGGCTGGACAGGTTGCGGAAGCACCGGGTAGGCCGCGGGGGCGCCTGGCAGGACGCGGCAGGTTGTGCGGGCACCAGGCAGGGCTCGACAGCACACCAGAGGCCTGTGGGGTGGCAGGCCACCGGGAGGCCGCACGCAGGCGGGCCGCACGCGGGGCAGGGTGTGAGGGCACTGCGAAGGGCGCGGCAGGGCACTATAGGGCCGCGGGAAGGCGGGCCGCCCGCCGGGCAGGGCGTCGGGGTGCCAGGGATAGGCAGGGGCGCGTTCCGGGCAGGGCACAGGGTGGCCGCGGGTTGCGGGCCGCACATCCGGTAGGGCGCAGGGAGGCCCCGAGTAGACGGTCCGGGTGCTTCTCGGGCCGGCGTTGGTCGACTGGAAGCTTCGGGGCGTCGCGGGGGTGGTGCGCTTCACGGAGGCTGTGGGTAGCGTAGCCTTTGTCATTGCCGCTTTCGTAGTCGTTGCCTCAACATCATGCCATAAAATGTCACAAGGGAGAAAAATCAACGGAGGATGTCGGGGCAAGTTAGGTTGGCCCGCATCCTCTGCATTTTAAGCTATATCAATTCGTTTATCAGAAATAAGAAAGATGAACGAAAATTATTTAAAACCACGCAACAATTTCTTTTCAAATGATGATGAGAAAATAAAAGGAATAAAGCACAAGGCAAACCCCCCAACCTCTTGTTTGTCGCTCATTGACTGAGTCGCGAAAGGAAGACAATGAAGACCGCCGTTCACCGCATCTGCCGCACACATCCAATCCAATCTCATGTGTTAGTTCATTCACGACGATGATGAGGGAAGATGCTCCACGTCGGAAGGTGTCTGGGGTAGAAGACCGAGGAATAAGCGTCGCCAGCATTCTTCACATTCTTCATTGGGAGGACTTATTTTTTCCCAAGATCTCATCTCATGATCATTCAAAATGAGAATTTCCATGCCAAAAATAATATAAGTTATCTATTATTTTATTGTCACAATAATTTTAAAATGGAGGAATAAATTATGAGGCCCCCTTAATAAATTGCATGGGTTGGCGCAATTTCTTAATTTGGTGGGGGGGGGTCAAGAGACTCCACTTAATTTAATTACACGTGTTGGTGCAATTAATTAAAAGGGAAAGGTAGGACCAATTAATGGTAGAGGAGGTCAAGGGACTCCCCCTCCTTAATAAGTGGAGTTGGGATATTTTCCACCCTCCAATTAGTTGGGGGGTTTTAGTCTCGTGTGGTCCCAACGATGTAACCTCTCACGAGAAGTTATGTTCAGGTGGGACCCACCACCATAACCTCTCATGGGAGGTTAGGGTGTGGTGGTCCCACCTCCAACTCCTATGTGGAGGTTTTAACCAACAACCAATCACACTCATGGAGGATCAAAAATAAAATAAATTGTTGTACACATTATTTTTTTATATTTCTTTTAAAAAAAATGATAAACTAAAATTTATTATCGAATATCAACCGTTATAGTGAAAGTCTTATTAAGCGAATACCGGCACTGCGATTTCAACGGTGCCCTCAGATTTCAGTTCCGAGCACCGGTTCAAATGTTATAAAAATCCGCTCGTACTTTTACTAAATGTACCCGAATAAAACTTCAGAAATTGATTCCGGGCACACCGGGGCTTGGAATCAAGCACCGTAATAGTTCGCGTACTTGAAAAATACAATGTATTTAAAAAAATTCCACATAATATTCTGGGTCATTACATTAATGTATTACATTCTTCATTCATTGATATGATCTTGGATACTTTTCTGGAGCCATCATTGCAGCATTATTTTAATATATTGTAATATGATATTTATGGTCAGGCAATATGCCACACGCCGACCTGTATAATTATTATTTTAATATATTTATTGCGGATTTTTGGGGTTTTAGACTAGTGGGCATGCACCGCATGTTTAGCAGAGACCGCATGGACAGCCCGGGCACTAGTGCGAGAGCTTTTGGATCGGACTAAAGTTCACGCATGGTTCGTGCAAAGCTGCTAGAGACGCGTGTGGACCATGAAGTTGCATTATTCAAATAAACATTTTTTTTAATAAAATGAAATTTTTGTTATGAGTTATTACCATATTTGTTATTTAAAATTATTAATGACACTTTTAATATAAAAACTAAAATTGTTAAATTTATTATTAATATCATTATGATTACTAGTATTCTAAATTATTATTATTATTATTATTATTATTATTATTATTATTATGTTTTCTTTTATTTATTTAATTTCGAATATTATTTTATTCTTTTTTTTCTTCCCTTTATTCTTTCTTCCCCTCCTTTTTTCGTTTTCCTCTTTTCCTCTTGCTTACAGGCGGGTGCTCCCTTCCTGCTATATTCTTCTCCTTTCCCCCTCCTTTTTTACAGATCTGGTTCTCCTGTTGCCTTCAGCCTGCCGCATGACTCCACCTCCCCTACGACACATTTTTCTAGCCTCGCTTCCCACAAACAGCCTCGGTCTCGCACCTCTGCTCTGTTCCGCCACCATGCGCCCAGCAGTCGCGCCTCCTTGCCACTCCGCCTGCACCCCTAGCCATCTGTCAGGCTGCCTCCTACGCCGCTTTACAGTGCCTCCGCCTACCCCCTGTAGCGCCCCGGCTTGGCCTCCGCTTCCTGCGCATATCCCAGCCACCCGTACCCTGCTCCGCCTCCTACCAACAGCCACTGCCTCGCCTGTACATTCTGCCGGATCAGCTGGCTCCCTGCGCTACACTCCCTGTCTGGCGCCCCTCCCAATATTGTAGCACCCAACAGTCCGTTTCCAGCCACCACATACCCTCTGTAACACCCCGACTTCCTGCAGCGTGACCAGCCTCCGGATGAAGCCTTCGCGGGATGCTCCTGCCCAGTTCCTCGGGTAGTGCGACCCGCCTCTTTCCCAAGCCCTCCTCGTACTTCAGCTGAAACTACACAACGCCTCCCCTCCAGATCCCCCTGTCCCGGTGCCCCCCTGCATGTCTGGCTCTTCTGCACAAGCTGGCTCTTGCACTACAATCTCCTCTTTGTAATCTCTCTCCCCATCACCTCGCCTCGGTTCGTTCCCCAGCCACTACACCTTCTGTCCGCGCACCTAGCGATGCCCCGCAACCACTCTAGTCACCTCTTGTCTGTTTGTGCCCCCTGCCACCTTCCCATGGTCGAGCCTAGCCCTCCGGTCACCTGCTGTCCGTTTGTTCCCTACCGCACAGTGTCGCACCACCCTCTGGGTCTCCTCCCTCTCTGCGCAAAACATTTGACACTTGCGGCATGAGAGCAACCTGACCTCCAATGCCACACTGCCACTGCCCGGTGCCCCAGTTCCATCCTACCCTGCACAGTGTCGCATGCCCCTTGTTGGCCTCGTCCACCCGTAGTGCACCACTGCAATGCATTCAGCCATTCACAGAAATGCATGACCCATTATGCAAACACCGTTTCCTGCCCTGTAACAACACCGCAACACTTGTGGGAACCTAACTTCGACCTGGCGGGACCTCTTTCCGCTCGTCGCACGTCCTCCAACCGATCGCGAACCCTTCTCGTCCACCCCCCCTTCTAGTAACTTTTACGGTTCCCCAAAGCCCCTTGTTGACCTTCCGGGGTGGGATGAATAGTTTTATCGGCTCCCTTTCCACCTCCGTTCCTGTTACTAGTCTCTCTCCTTATTCTCTATTGGGCGCATGACGAGCGTCCACCGCCGAAGGTGAGTGGTTTCGGTTCTCACCGCTTCACCTGCACTGAGGATTAGGTGAGGTTTTATTCATATTTTGTTTGATTTATTTTAAGTTTTTGTTTATGTGTTTTAGTTATCTTTTTGGTTGTAGCGCTTTGGCAGGACTATTCCGTGATTTTTTGGTCGTTAGCAGGTTGCACGTGCTTGTGCGCCTGTGCGAGGCGTGCTCCGTCGTCAAAACTGAGCTGCAATTTGAGGTAAGTCCCCCAATTCACTTACCTTTAGAAATATAATTTTGTAATTTCTTGTTGTTTTAATAATTTTTAATGAATGAAAAATAATATAATATATTAAATTTTTAAATGATTATTTCGTGTAAAAAGAGCCGTTTATTTTATACCGAATAGTTCAAAAAATTTCTTGACGAGCGAACACCCAGTATTGAAAGAATGCATATTTGGCTTTTAAACAAAATTCACGGAATTTCAAATGTAATTCTAGTTTTAATGATAGATGTTTTCTTATGAACAAGTGTTTTGGATTTTCTCGAGAAATGATGTTTTGCTTTAAAATTTTAGAAATCCCTTTTGGAACTTTAATAAAATAAATTACTTTAGAAAACCCACTTAGGGGTGATCTTTGTTGTGAGTTGATTGTGTGATATGTATTTGATGTTTGTGCATCATGACTGATAGATTTTCATTGTGGACGCACCCCTTTTTATTGTATGTGATGACATGAAAACTTGGCATATTGAGTGAATCTTCTGAGAATGATTACTGCACTAGTTTAGATTATGCACTGGATAGTGGCCCCATAGGAGGGGAATACTGAGTTTTTGCTGCTATGGGGATTGGGCCCCTCGGATAGGCCATGCCGGGCTATGTCGGGCGTTAGGGCGTTATGACATCATCGAGTTAGGGCATGTTTTCAGGATGAGTCAGATGTATAGTACGTTCTGGATTGTTCACGATCACCTAGGTTTGACCCATGTTTCCTTTAGTGTTTATTTGTATGTGGCAGACAATTGAGAGGTCTGGTTTGGTTTCTGGCCCATGTGTGCCACTTTTTCCATTGCCCTTGGTGTGTGTTGTGTATTATGTGCGGTTTCCCCATTTTGGCTAACAACTGAAGTTTGGTCTTCTAAATGGTTTGTAGAAAATGTTTTAAAAAGAAATATACATAATCCTTTCAGACATTAAACTTGTTTTCAAATTAAAAAGGGCAATGGACTGATACTTGTTTTAGAAATTAAAGTGTGTGTGTGTGAAAACCAATATTTTATATAATTTAGTTCAAAACTGTAATTGGTAAATTATTTATTTAAAGGTAGTGCATTGGGAATAGTTTGTTGGGCACGCCTACTAAGTTTTAATACTCACGCCTATAGTTTTTTCCTGTTTTTATTTTTGTTGCCGGTTGGCTCGAACTTGCTCACTATGGGCAAGATTTGGTTGTGGTCTGGTTAGCGACTCTCGGAGTCGTGAGGAGTTTTTGGTCGAGACCAGGTTAGTGTGTTTTGTTGGCTTCTCTTTCTTTTCAGTTTCATTTATTTACTTCGTGTTTTATTTCTTTCCGCTGCTCTATTTATTTTTATTGGGTGAAATCGTTCCCACTTGCTACCTGTTGATGCCCGGGTGCCTGTCGCTAGCCCGAGAGGATCGGGAACGCCTCTTGGGTCATGTCACGGACCAGCTCATGTGACCAGTTTAGGGTTGACCCGGGTTGGTTCGTGAAAAAATGTTATCATAGGAGTTGAGATCCTGAGCAGACCTTGTTTTTTAGAGTTCACACTATTATTTGGGGTTGTCAGGGTATAAGGAGTATGATTTTCGGGACTCAAGGTATATGGACGAGAAGGACGCCATGGAACCTTGCTTGTTCCAAACCTCAGGTTACCATGGGATGTTTGGGTTGTCGATGTCTTTTGATTCTTATGATTTGTTTGGTATTGGGAAATTAAATGAGATTCGGGCAAGTGACCTCCGTGAGCTCGCATGGTCTGGAAAGCCATGTGGAGTCGGAGACTTTACCCTAGAATGATCTCAGTGATGGTGGTGTGACTGGAGTATGGCCACCAACCATATGGTCGAGTCACCCATCGTCACTAGTTTCCCTCAAGTGAATCGTCTGGATTTTCCTTATTTCTGAAGAAAAAACGTTGTGAAAAGTGTTATTTTGGAATTTAAAATGACAATGACCATGTTTGACCAATCTTTTTGTTTTCTTGTTCCTTAGTGTTTTCTTCACGAAGGTTCGATGGATGCCCAAGGTGCAGCTTCAGGTTGTGCATCCATAGAAAATACTTCAGTTGATCATCCTAAAGACTACGTCCTCGAGTTTCGGAAGTTGAACCCTCCCCTCTTTTATGGGAAGACAGATCCTCTTGTGGATGAGGAGTGGTTACAGAAGATTGAGAGGAAGTTCAGTTTCATTGGGTTGCTAGAGTCGTTAAAGGTGAAGTTGGCTACCTTTATGCTTGAAGGCCCAACCTAAAAATGGTGGAAGTCCATGTCTCCAAATGAACCTTGGAAAGGTCTCACTTGGGAATTCTTCAAGTCGTCATTCATCCAACAATATTTATCTAAAGTGACAAAGGTGAGGAAGAGGATGGAGTTGTGCGGTCTCCAGCAAGGTGTTGGATCGGTGTTGGAATTCTTTCGTCGTTTCCTGGACCTGGCTCCGTTTGAACTGGGGTATGTTAGAAATGATCCCGTGAAAGCTCGGCATTTTGAGCTTGGATTACGTTCTGAGCTGCAGTCGAAGGTGGGAGAATTCAACATGATCACTTTCGCTGATGTGGGGAAACAAGCTTTCCTCGTCGAAGCTGAGTTAGCAGAAGGACATGAGGCGACGAATCCTCCTCCAGCTTTGGGATGTAGTGCAGAAGATAGCGATAAGAAGAATCGGAAGCGGCATGATGGTGGTGCTGGTAGAGGGATCAAGAGACCTTCAGACCTTCGGTCGTCTTCTTCACAGTGCAATGTCTTGAACTGTCACCAGGGCCCAGTTGTCACTTAAGATATCAGAGGAGGAACCCAGCCTTAAGTGTGGTGCACTCCCTGGGTTGAGATGTAGGGCCCACAACGAGGGTGTTGGGCTCTAAAGGGGGGGTGATTGTAACATCCCCAAATGATAAAGGGATAAATGACTAAATGATATGACTCATTTCAACAAGTTGCACCTTCCTTTTCGAGAGCATGTCTGATTAGAACTCAACAATTAAGTGTGCTTAGCCGGGAGTAGTGATCAGGATGGGTGACCTTCTGGGAAGTTTCCCAGGATGTGCGTGAGTGAGGAAAAAGCACACTGGAAAGGACATGTGTTGCCCTGTTGGGGATTTCATTAGTCAGATGACCCGTTCAGGAATGTGGGTGGACCCTGGGGTGGGCCCCACATGTCTTCGGGGCAATTGGTGGGCCAGGACCTGACGGCCATGTTAAGGCGGGGTGGCTGTGCTGTCACTGGGACCCAGTTGTCACATTTGGTATCAGAGTTTCATTTTGGTGATGTTTAAAGTGTTAGTTTTTGAGGATAAGTTGCACGTTATGTGAGTTTGGTGTTTGTTTGGATCAATCAACTGGATGCTCTAAAACTTTTGGGGGTGAGTGACACTTAAGGAGTTTATTCTTCGGTCCAGGTCTTGTTGTGGCTTCCCAGGGACGGGAAGCGTTATGGTGGGGAGAATTATCACACCCCGACCTGTATAATTATTATTTTAATAATTTTAATGCGTTTTTATGGGTTTTATACTAGTGCGTGTGCAGTACATGTTTAGCAGAGACCGTGCGGACAGCCCGGGCACTGGTGCGACAGCTTTTGGACCGGACAAAAATTCACGCATGGTTCGCACAAAGCCGCTAGAGAGGCGCGTGGACCGCACATTTGCATTATTCAAATAAATTCTTTTTAATAAAATGAAATTAATGTTATGAGTTATTACCATTTTTTTATTTAAAATTATTAATGACACTATTAAAATAAAAACTAAAATTGTTAAATTTATTATTAATATCATTATAATTACTAGTATTCTTAATTATTATTATTATTATTATTATTATTATTATGTTTTCTTTTATTTATTTAATTTCTACAATTATTTTATTTATTTTCATCCCATTATTCTTTCTTCTCCTCCTTTATTCTTTTTTCTTCTTTTCCTCCTGCTTCCACACTGGTGCTCCCTACCTGCTGTATTCTTCTCCTTTCCCCTGCCTTTTTTTTCAGATCTGGTTCCCCTGCTGCCTTCAGCCTTCCGCATGACTCTACCTCCCCTACATCACAGTTTTCCAGCCGCTCTTCCACCCAATAGCCTCCGTCTCGCACCTTTGCTCAGTTCCGCCACCCTACGCCCAGCAGCCACGCCTCCTTGCCACTCCGCCTGCACACCTAGCCATCTGTCGGGATGCCTCCTGCGCCGCCTTCCAGTGCCTTCGCCTACCCCCTGTAGCGCCCCAGCTTGGCCTCCGCTTCCTGCGCATGTCCCAGCCACCCGCACCTTGCTCCGCCTCCTACCAACATCCACTACCTCGCTTACACATTCTGCTGGATCAGCTGGCTCCCTCAGCTACACTCCCTGTCTGGCGCCCCTCCCTCTGTTGCAGTGCCCAACAGGCCGTTTCCAACCACCATGAACCTCTCCGCAACACCTCGACTTCCTTCAGCGTGACCAGTCTCCGGATTAAGGCTTCGCGCGACGCTCCTGCCCAGTTCCTCGGGTAGTGAGACCCGCCTCTAGCCCAAGCCCTCCTTGTACATCAGCTAAAACTGCACAATGCCTCCCCTCTAGATCCCCTTGTCCCAGGCCCCCCTTCCTGTCCAGCTCTCCTGCACGAGCTACCTCTTTCACTACAACCTCCTCCTTGTTCTCTCTCTCCCCATCGCCTCCCCCTGGTTCGTTCCCCAGCCGCTACACCTTCTATCCGCGCACCGAGTGCCGCCCCGTAGCCACTCTGGTCACCTACTGTCCGTTTGTGCCCCCTTCCACCTTCTCATGGCCAAGCCTAGCCCTCCGGTCACCTGCTGTCCATTTGTGCCTTCCCACATAGTGTCTCACCACCCACCGGGTCTCCTACCTCTCTATGAAAATCATCTGATACTAGCGGCATGTGAGCAACCTGGCCTCCAATGCCACACTGCCACTGCCCGGCGCCCCAGTTCCATCCTACCCTGCACAGTGTCGCACGCCCCTCGCTGGCCTCATCCCACTGTCGTTCACCCCTGAAACACCTTCAGTCGTTCACAGCAGCACACGACCCATCAAGCCGACATTGTTTCCTGCCCTGTGACGACACCACAACACTTGTGGGCACCTACCTTCTACCTGGAAGGACCTCTTTCTGTTTGTCGCACGTCCTCCAACTGATCATGAACCCTTCTCGGTTTCCCCCCTTCCAGTGACTTTTATGGTGCCCCACAACCCATTGTCGACCTTCTGGGGTGGGACGACTAGTTCTATAGGCTCCTGTTCCACCTCTGTTCCTGTGACTAGTCATGTGCCTTATTCCCAATTGGGCGCATGACGAGCATCCACCGCCGAAGGCGAGTGGTTTCAGTTCGCGCCGCTTCACCTGCACTAAGGTTTATGTGAGGTTTGATTCGTCTTTTGATTGATTTATTTTATGTTTTTTTATGTGTTTTAGTAATATTTTTGGTTGTATCGCTTTGGAAAGACTTTTCAGTGATTTTGCGGTCATTAGCAGGTTGCACGTGCTTGTGCACCTGTGCGAGGCGTGTTGCATCGTCACAACTGAGCTGTAATTTGAGGTAGGTCCCCCACAGCACTTACCTTTAGATTTAGAATATAGTAATTGTTTGTTGTTTTATTAATTTTTAATGCATTAAAAATAATATAAGATATTAAATTTTTAAATGATTATTTGATGTAAAAAAGAGCCGTTTATTTTATACCGAATAGTTGAAACATTTTCTTGACGAGCGGACACCAAATATTGAAATAATTCCCATTTGAACTTTAAACATAATTCGTGTAATTTCAAATGTAATTCTAGTTTTAATGATAGATGATTTATTCTGAACAAGTGTTTTGGGTTTTCTCGAGAAATGAAGTTTTGCTTTAAAAATTGTGACGTCCCATTTGGCACTTTAATAAAATAAATTATTTTTGGAAAACCGACTCAGGGGTGATCTTTGGTGTGTGTTTATTGCATGAGATGTATTTGAGGTTTGTGCATCATGACTGATTGATTTTCATTGTGGACACACCCCTTTTTATTGTATGTGTTGACATGGGAACATGACATATTGAGTGAATCTTTTCAGAATGATTGTTGCACTAGTTTAGATTTCGCACTAGCTAGTGGCCCCAGAGCAGGGGAATACTAATTTACTGCTGCTATGGGGATTGGGCCCCTCGGTTAGGCCGTGCAAGTTTATGCTGGGCGTTAGGGCGTTATGACGTCATCGAGTTAGGGCATGCCTTTAGGATGAGTCAGATGTATAGTACGTTCTGGATTGTTCATGATCTCCTAGGTTCGACCCATGTGTCCTTTAGTGTTTATTTGTATGTGGCAGACGGTTGCGAGGTCTAGTTTGGTTGCTGGCCCATGTGTGCCACCTTTTCCATTTCCCTTGGTGTGTGTTGTGTATTATGTGTGGTTTCCCCATTTTGGATAACAACTGAAGTTTGGTCTTTTAAATGGTTCGCATAAAATGTTTTAAAAATAAATATACATAATCCTATTAGACATTAAACTTGTTTTTGAATTAAAAAGGGAAATGGACTGATACTTGTTTTAGTAATTAAAGTGTGTGTCTGTTAAAACCAATATTTTATATAATTTAGTTCAAACGTGTAATTAGTAAATTTTTTATTTAAAGGTAGTCCATTGGGAATAGTTTGTTGGGCATGACTACTAAGTTTTAGTACTCACGCCTATAGTGTTTTACTATTTTTAGTTTTGTTGCAGGTTGGCTCAAACTTGCTCGACGTGGGCAAGAGTTCGTTGTGGTCTAGTGAGTGACTCTCGGAGTCGCGAGGAGTTATTGGTCGAGACCAGGTTAGTGTGTTTTGTTGGCTACTCTTTCTTTTCAGTGTCATTTATTTACATCGTGTTTTATTTCTTTCCACTGCTCTATTTATTTTTATTAGGTGAAATCATTCCCACTTGCTCCCTGTTGATACCCTGGTGCTTGTTGCCAGCCCGGGAGGATCGGGAACGCCTCTCGGGTCATGTCGCGGACCGGATCGTGTGACCAGTTTAGGGTCGACCCGGGTTTGTTCGTGACACAGTAAATAATTTGATTTGTAAATGTTATATATGTAAACTAATTCATTGGTTTCATAAAAATTTTATATATACTAAAACAGTGTTTTAGTAACATCAATAATTATCTACATTGAACAATTATAACTCAAAACTACTATATTAATACTGATTTTAAATCAAGAATATAAGTTCATATTATTACCATCTATTTAGAAATCAGAATTAGTATATCCTTAGATGAAAATATAATAATATCCTCTATAATTCAAGAAAATATCATTAGTATTCCTCTGATATTTAATGATATCTTTAACAATAGTTAGGTTCATTTCTCACATCATTATATCTACCTAGAACGAGTCAAGCATAGAAAACATCATGCCTCATACATAACCTAGAATACTTGTTGTGTAATTTCTCGAATATGTATTTGATCTATCTTATTTTCTCACTCTGTTTTTGAGTTTGATTAAAAAGTTTCATGTAGAGATGCATACCTTGTGAGACTAAAACCAACCCACACTTAAATTGGTCCATACAAAATATCATTGGTATCTTTAAAATGTAACAAGTTTAACATATATTTTTAATCCTAAAAAATTTCAAATTAATTGCAATTTGTTTGATTTAATATTAATAAAAATATGATCATAAAAAACCCATGAAATATATTGCATTAAATTTAATATTTTCGATAGCTTGAGGAACACGCAACCCCAACTCTAAATGAACTGTAAAATAGTGTAATAATATAACCTAACCATTAAATTAGATAGTATCAATATTACTAAATAAATTATTATAATTATATATTTTATACACATATAAAATAAATTTAATGGATATATAATAATTCTGAATAAAATAATAATCATTTAAATGGAAAAAAATATTTTCTAGGAAACTATTTTTTAAGAAAATAATTTATTTTCTTATCACACACCTATGATAATATTATTTAATAACTAATTTAGAAAATATATTTTATAAATTTAAATTAATCTTAAAAAATATAATATAAAATTTGTCTTTCTAGGAATTTTTGATATTTTTCAGAAATGATTCATTTTTCGATGAGTAAAAAATTACGATTTCTTATTGAAAAATGACATTATGTTTAAAAATTTTACAAGGTTAAATTATATTATATTATTCTATTAATCCTTATTTAGTTAATATATATTTAATCTTAATAAATTTTTTCATTGAAGTGAATTTGATATTAAATTTTGGGGAAAGAAGCATGTAAAAAAATATATTATGGCCATATATAGTCAATATAATGTATTATCACTTTTAGTATTCCATTTTAAAACATTTATAAGAATTTAATGAGGCTAATATTCTTTATTTTCCAAAATTACAAGTGTTCCACTCACCCCACTTATAAAGGCCACCCAATATCCAATCTTTTCACTCCATGAAACAATTTTGGTTTGAAAATAATTACCCAAATCAATTTCAAAAATTCCACCCCCTCACATGAGAATATATTATTTTGTCAAAAATACATTTCCTGAATACCTTAAGAGTGATCTTAAATAGGTGGTCTCAGATGAGGTAATATTCCTAACTATTCATTTTTTATTTATTTCATAATTAAACACCTTCATATGTTAATAATTTATTTTTAAAAAATTACATTTGTATCTCCCATAAAATAATCTTTTATTTTTTAATGTAATTTATATAATCTATATTTTATTTTCTCAATGGAAAATGATCACATCTCATATGGGGAGGTAGACTGCCTCCTCATTCACAAATGTGACAGTTTTTCTATAATCAACTCTGAGGGTGGGGTATGATGATGGATAAAAATTATATATATGATAATCTTAAACTAATAAAACATATTTCATAATTATATAATATATAATTATATCACATTTTTTCTGTAGGGTATACTATTATATCACTCGTTTGCATGTAGGATTACTACCTCGCAAAGCGATGTGATTTGTTTTTAATAATGCTTTACATAAAAGTTAATAAGTATAAATTTCATTAATATATGTGGTATAGTTGATATAATTATTATATTAATGACATTTGTTTCATTATAAAAATATTATATATCATTTATTTTTGTTTATTTTAATTAATAGAAAGATGTTAATGTCATTTGTGTACGTGTAGACTATCACCTTCATGAAGCGATGAAACTCTATTTTCATCACCAAACAAAATGGATGACATATATATGTATATTTAAAAATATAATATGTTATTTATGATATTAAGATAATTATTAAATTATAATTTATTTCTTACCTATATTCCAAAATCATCATTGACAAATAGAAGTGTTACTTGTGCGTACATACAGACTACTGTCTCCATGATCTTAACATACTTAATTTCTCAAATCCATAAATCATGATTTTTCTTAAAATTATAATTGATATATAAATATTATAGTTATTTGGTTATTTTTATCATTTATATTTAATTTATTATATCTTTGAATATTAACCAACCTCGTGATGTGATTTATGACACTTCTATAATATATCATCAAAACACATGATTTGAACATAATTGTTTATGTAATTCTATATAACATAGTAACATGTTTTAAAAAATAAATATTAAAAATTATATTTTTTATTAATATATAAAATAAATAACATAATTTTATTATCTACGGGGAAAAATAACCCATGTGATGAATCATACTAAAGGTGGGGGACTTCTTCTCAATATTCCTTCATTTAGACATATAGTAATGTTATACCCCGAATTTATTTTATATGATGTAAATACTACCACTTTTACATGTAATATAATTAATTATATATTATTCATGAAATTTTATATTTAAATTGGAATTATTTCAACCAATGGTATTTGAATTGAAAATTACCAAGAGGTAAATAATTTGGTAACATAATTTATTTTTTTAGGTTATATTACATCTCCGTCGTCATTAATATTCTACAATAATGTGTCTGTTTAAATTTTGATATATTATGTCTTATATACAATTTTTAAGTATATTTTAATTTGATACAAAAAATGGATTCATTGTTTAATTCTCACTTCAATGTTTTCACAATTATAAGGGTTTATTTCACAATCCCATTTTAAATGAGACTGTTTATGCATGAATTACCATTGAAGGAAAATATTTGATAATAGACATATATACCAATTTTTTTCTTATACTCTGATTATCCATGATTAATTCAAGTAAAAGTACTATTTATATACTTTTTGGTGTCAAAAATATCAGAAAAATGTTTTTAATCATATTCGACTTCATTTATCTCTTCGACCAACAACCCTTATTCATCAAAATACATGTTTTCTATCAATGACGTAAAAATGATGTATCATTATACAAATGAATTATTATATAAATTTGTAACCATTTTTAGATTATAAAAAATATTTTGAATTGTATTTTAATTTACTTTTCCAAACAATGCATGTTTGGATTTTACTGTAAAAGTGAATAGAACATTTTTTTAATGTGTACAACAAGAACTGAATTTCAAATCATCATGAACAATCATATGATTAAATGATTATTTTATATTTTTAAATGTTATGTTTTCAAATATAATCATTTTTAAAATGTATTTTGATTGCTTTGTTTTAAAATTTGTTATTTTAAGAGAAGAGATTTTTGTCCTCAATATTGTGTTAACAGATCTACTCAAGGAATTTATAATCAAAAATGTCAAAAAAAAAACATATTCTACATATGATACACTATTGTTATGAAGTTTTGATATCATAATTATCCACTCTATGGATGGTTGATGTTTATGTTTACTAATTATATTTTTGGAGTTAACATTAATGATTCATTATTTTATTGAATAAATTTACCTTGAAATATTTTCTTCTTTGTGATCATTGGAAATTAAATTTCCCAAATGTAACCATTTTATTTTTCATTGATATGATTATTTATAAAATCAATTATAATTTATAAATATTTTTTTTGGTATTGAAATTTATTTTTACATCTTGGTAAATATTGATAAATCTATATTAATAATTAAATATAGATATTTAACGATATGAAGTATTGTTCATAAATTAAATTTATTATTCTATATATGAGAAATAATTTTCCAAATTATTTTAAGGGAGGATGACAAAAATATATATCCCATAGATTCATCGGTAGTCTCAAGAGGATAATTACCAATATATCATTAAATGTGTTTCATCATATAGTTTTAAATTATCTTGTCTGGAAGGTCTTCCCACTAGAGGTATATATCGTGTTTTAGTGAAAATGATGACAAACGATTTAGAATTCGTATCATTATCAATTTAGTTATTTTTTCGATGCTAATTTCTAATTGATATTATATTTGGATGTATTTCATTCTAAATTTATTTATTAAATGGGAATTTTTTTGTTGTTATTTACTTTTTAAATACTGATTATTCCTCATCTTATTTTTTATGTTTTTTATAATTATACTATCTATGGATGTATTTAATTCTATGTTTATTGATTAAAAAACATTTTTTTAGTTATTTACATTTCCATATTCATTAATAAATATCATATTATCAAAGAGATTTTCATAATAATGTTATCTCAAGATTTATTTCAACAGTATTTTATTTATTTAGTACCATGTGTTTTCAGTTACACAAATTTCTAGGTGGATTATGCCTTTTCTTATTATCTTTAAGATTTTTGTAATAATAATTTATTTAAATGTAGCACATTATATGTTCATTTATTAAATGGAATGTGTTTTTAGTTATTTATTTTTCTATATTGGTCATGACTCTTCTTATCGTGATTGTTAGGTTATTTAAATAGAATATGTGTTCTCTTATTCAACTTTCTATATTGATTATTCCGTATCTAAGAATGATAGTGAAAATATTTACATAGAATGTGGGTTAAGTTATTTAACATTCAATTTAATTTATTCTAATTTATTCATGATAGCATCAGTTGTATATAACCCTGATAAGGAATTTGAGGTCACCCTTATTTTGTTATTTTCCAAGCAATCCAAGATGTGTACACCAACTAGTTTCTAGGATATTATAGAAGGAATAATGTTTTTATCTAAAAAAATTATGTTCTAATTCATATAATAAAATATAATATTGAAATCATTTATGTATCTAGTTTATCACTAATACTAAACTATTTGGTATTTCATGTTGTGATTCCTTATATCTTATTCAAATGTAGTAATGTGAGACACCTAATCAAAGTTTTTGGTGTCTGGCTTTCAAAATTTAGTTTCATAGGATGTTCTGTAAAATAATTTGGTAGTTGATTTAGTAAAACATAAATTAGGGAATATAAACATGGTATTCAAATTGTTTAATAATTATAGAATAACATCCTAATGTTTTGATATGCATGAAAATATATTGTTTTCTCGTATAAATATTTCACTTTCTTGATACTTCAAGTGGAAATGATTAGAGAATATATAGGAAGGCCTTATAAATGATAAAATGGTACATTGTACATGATTATATCATCACCTATTGCATGAAAAAAAGACATACTATGAAATTGTTTTGACACTCTAGGGGATATTATTTAGATAATTCACTTTTTTAAAAACCATTATAGAAGATTTTAATTAATGATGACAATGAATGCTATAGGTTAAACCTAATAGGTAATGGACTAAAAGGGGGTTTAATTCGTTGATAATCCTATAAATGATTATATGGGTTTCCCACTAAAATTTTCATTTCTCACATTATTATTTTTTGATTCAATCAATAGTTTGGATTGAATGAATCATGATAACATTGAAAATTAAAGAAACTGTGGTGAATATGTGACAAAAATGGGATGATGGTAGTATTTATTGATATAATTAATATTCCTAATCTTTTATCCCAAAATTTATTTAACAACATATACCTTAACAAAATCTCTTAGTCACTATATAAGAGATTGATTTGGTTTTCTTATATCATCATTAGTGGTTATCATTGAGAAATCTTGGCTCTGTTACCATTATTTGTGAAATGTGTAATTATATATAATGTAATTTGTCTCAATGTATGATAAAATTATTCATTTGAGAAAAAATGGCATAAATTTTAGAATTACCATGGATAAAATAATATTATGATTGAAGGAAATGAATCAAATCCTAGGAATCAATTTGCAGTTCATTGTCTAAACTGTGGAGAACCTAGTAATTATCCAAGGTAATTCTGTGCAAAACGCATTTCTCATTGACCAAATAAAGACCAGGATTAAAATAAAACTGATGATGTATTTAATTATTGAGATTAAAAAATTAATTTTAAAGAAGTTTTTTTAGTAATGGTATGTTGGTTTTTTTAATGATAAAGATTTTATGGACTATGATAATCTTCATAAAAATATATTACTTATTCAACTTAATTTTTATTGATACCATCATGGATAATGAGTTTATAATTGATCAAAAGTTCAATGTATGAAACACTCTTTTTGATATTTTATGTGATGGGAGTATAAAGTGATTATGTAATTTTTAGAAATCATGTATATGAATAAATCCTTTTGGTTTAGTATATGATATCTTTAACTGAGGAAGAATTCCATGATATTTTGGACATAAGATTAAATGTATTGATAATATTAATGTATTATATTATATTAAATGATGTTGTGATTATGGTTAATCAAAAGATTGTAATGTTTAGGAAATATATTAACATTGTTTTGGAAATATGACAACTCATTGCATCTGTTGAAGGTCATTGGACATGAACCCACAACCAATGGACAATAAGGGTTTAGCACCTACCATGGGCCTACATGATTTCACAGTTAATATGTCATTTTTTTGGTTATATGGTTTGATGAATTAATATTAATGATGTGCGAGTGGTGTTACTATTTTGGTTTTAGAGATTAGTGTATTATATTGGATAACATGTTCTAACCATATTGGATGTGTAAAATAGTTAGACATGGATGGAATTTTTTATCATTATTATATGGAACCTATATAAGGCCCTATCAAAAATCATTACTTAATCTTGAGATAAGTCAATAAGTTTACATTCAACCACATTAATGTTCTTTTTAGGTTTAGAGCTTTTATTAAATAGCCCATAACATATACATGTCAACATGGTTATTACAAAGTAGACACTTTTACACACAATCTATTTTTTTCAGAAAATAAAATCTTTTAATCAAAACATGGTTTTCTTTCACTCTTAATCATCATAACTTTTTCATGATCACATGGTTGACTCTATTATCCATTAAATCATTTGAAAACCATTTAAAAATAAAAAAAGAATAAAAAGATTAGTAAGTAGTAATGAGAGAAGGAAACCTGTTATCTTTTCAAAAACATATAAACCTTAAATACATTTACATAATTTAATACTTTTAACCTTTATGAAATAGTAAATAATCTTCCCAAAATATATTCTCATTTTTTACCATTTTTTTTAAAAAATATTACCACAAAGCCCATTGAAAGCACACATAATGTATAAAAGGTAACTTGTGATGTGATTATACATGAATGGAATATCCATACGGTTTACTTCCACACATATCTTTTATTCAAATGGAATAACCATACGGATGGCATCTATATCAGATGCATTAGAGGTTTTAACATAACCACCTATACATTATTTATCATCGAAAAAATTGTTTTTGGTTTATCAAGTAACCACCCATTAATGTTTTATCATGTGACAACCCGTCAATTTTCCATGTATCATTATATAATCATAAAACATAAATAGTTTCATTTATCAACATTTCACTCATAAAATATCATTTGAAATCACAAGAAATAATTTCAATATATTGACAGAGTCAATCTAATTTTAAAAACCATTTTCAAAACTAAGACACCCAAAAATGTAAAAAGGTAGTCATTTCTTTTTTAAATAACATTGAAACTTATTGAGGAATCAAAATATCAAATAACAGTTACTGTGATATAAAAGTCCTTTTCACTTCACATGTTAAAATCATTCATTTTCATCATTTATAAAAACTTATTGTAGAAAAAATGTCTTTGAATTAAAAGTAAAAGGGGTTTATTATACAATGTATAAATAAAAGTGGTGTAAATTAAAACAAATTTCCTCAATAATAGGAGATTGAAATGAAGTCCCTTATAAAGATTGTATCATTATATTGATGATAAATCAATGACATAATTATGTGTGAAAAATTAAAATGCATCCAATATAAGTGGATATAATTTGTAAAACATAGTTTTTTATTTCTACGTATTCTTATAAGAAATACAATGACATAGATATTTAACTCAGTGAATGGAAATTGAGTTAAGTAATCCCTTACCTTGAGTCTGACTCATCACATACAATAGTTAAGTTACAGAATAATAAAAATTGGCTAATTTCTACATTCTTGATAGCCTTTTTCTGAATTTATTAATCCCTTTTTATCACTTATTACCATGTTATAAAAATAACATAATTCTTTAAGTTCATATCGAACATTTTATTTGTATTAGGTACAAGAGTCGAAAATGAACTTGTTGTACTTGTTTTGAGGTAAAATTTCCATGTTAAAAAAAGTCCATCCCCATAATATTATTCATGATTTAAGTAAAATATATATCCAGTATATATGTATTTATATTAACCATAATATTTGGATAAAATATATGAAATTCACCATTTATGGATACGGTAGGTCGTACGTACGCATAAACTCTACTTCCATTTCTTTGTCATTTTAATTGAATGGAAAACAAATGTTATATAAGTATATTATAACTCTAATATAATATATGTGTTATATATGTTGTATTAGATCATTAACACTAACACATATATATTCCATGCACGGAATGGATGAGTCATATCACATTGGGGTGTCGGTAGTCCACACGTCTTCAAATGAAATTTTCATATTTACATATTATATAATCAATACCGGCTAATCCCAAATCATGTGTCCTGTAATTTACCTCATGAGGTTTCAACTGAGCTGAAGTACAAGACATTACCTGATCATTATGCATTAGGAATAAACCAAGTCATTTCAATGATACATCATAGTAGATAAAACATACACCATTTCTGTAAGGCAAGGAAAATGCTGGTGCATTTACCAATATTCTTTTCTGTTTCTAAAAAAATCATCATGTTCTATTATCCAGATGATCATAAATACATTTGATGATAACGTACTAGGATGAAAACAATGGAATGTTTTTAAAAAAACCTTTAGTAATAACATGATTATCCAAGAAATATATGAATCTCTTTGATATTGGTAGGTTATGTCCACACTTCCACAAATTTTGTTTTAGAATGGTAAAAGGTTATGAAATATTTAGAAAAAATATGTCCCCAGAATGAATTTTCTTTTATCCAAAATTCATTGTTACTAATCATTCTATATAATTTTTATATTTTATGGTTTACAAAACAATCCTTATGTATATTTTATATTCCTTATGGATTTTAGAATATATCAAAATATCATCTATAATCACAACCAAATATTCATCAACTTCTATTATAACCATCATTGGAGGCTTATTTGGAATGTTGTTTTCCTCTGTATACCTTCCTAGAATAGTTTTCCGATTTCCTTTATGGAAATGAATTATGAAAAAACATATATTAGATGATTAAAATTGGTAATAATAAAATTCTATATCATTTCATTTGGAATATCAAGTTAAAAATAAATTCGGTATATTCAATTATCAATATTGAAACTCCAAAAGTAATCAAAACCGACCTCAAATACCGTATATAAGGCCCTGACATTAAAAATGAAATAAACATGAGATAAGTAAATAATTTTAATTTCAATCACATAGAGTATTCTTTTAATTATATAGTTTTAGATAATTACACCATAACTTATACATATCATCTTGATTACTACAATGTAGTCACTTCTACCCACTATATATTTTTTAATTAAACAAAAACTTTTAAACAAAACCTAGTTTTTTTCACACATAAACAATATAACTTTTCCATGACCCTATCCATGACTCTATTCTCAAATAAATCTAGTGAAAAATGTTTAAAAACATGGGACTAAAAAATAAATGTTAGGAATACACAAATAAGGAAATTTATTAGCATTGAAAAAACTTGTAAACCATGATGTTATTTTCATATAGTTATACTTTTCACCTTTATGATGTATTAAATACTCTTCACTGAATATAAGATAATTTTATTCCATTTTTTAACCAATGTACTACCATAAAACCCTTAGAAATCACACATAACATATAAAAGGAAACTTGGGACATAATCATACTTAAATGTAATTACTATACGGTCAACATCTACACATATCATTTCATCAAATGGAATGGACATACGACCTACTTCCAAACCCAATGCATTGAAGCTTATAATGTAACCACCCATCCATGGTTTATAATGGAACTAAAAATATTTGGTTTATCACATAACCACCCAACATTGATTTATAATGTAACCACCCATAAAATTTCTATGCATTATTATATAACCATAAAACATAAATGATTTCATTTTTCCACATCTCACTCATTAAATTTCATTCTCAATCAAAAACATCATTTCATGATATTTAAAAAGTTAATCCACTTTGAAAACCATTTTCAAAATAAAAAAAACCCAAAAAGGGAATAAGTTATTTATGTTGCTTTTAAAAAAACACTAAAGCTTATAAGGAATGAAAAATAACAAATAATTGTTTTGGTGGCAGAGAATTCATTATCAAATAATACATTAAAACCCTTCTATTTTTTTGTTTAGTAAAATGATTTTTAGAAAAAACAATCCATTTGAATTAAAATTCAAAGGGGTTTATTATACAACATATAAAAGAACATGTTGTATATTATCAAAATATGCATCAATGAAATGAGGTTACGAAGAAGTCCCTTACAATTATCCTATCATTAGATTAAGGATTATCCAACAACATAATTATGTGTGAAAAATAAAAATGCATCCAATATAATTACATATTTTATGTAAAACAATTAGTGTTCATTCAAAAATATTCTTGAAAAAACCCAAAGGTAGTCGTATTTAACTCAATATATGGAAATTGAGTAACGGTTTCTCTTACATTAAGTTTTACTTGTCACATTTAATCGTTATAATCCTGAATAATAAAAATTTGATTATTTATAATTTTTTGAGAAACTGTTTGTATATTATTATTTCTTTTATATCAGTTATTACATATTTATTAAAATTACATAGTTATTTATGTTCATATTGGGAATTTGTCGATATTCGGTACATGAATCACAAATGGACTTTTTGGTCTTGCTTTGAAATACATTTTCAATCTGGTATGATGTCCATATACATAATATTATTCATTATTTAGATAACATATATATATCAAGTATATATTTATTTATAATATCATTAATATTTGGAGATATGAAATAAAATGTACCATTCAGGGAGAAGGTAGCCCATACGTATGCATGAACGCTACATCCATTTCTTTGTCATATTAAATGAATGAAAAATAAATGATACATAATTATATTATAAATAAATTATAATATCTATGTTATATATGATTCATATGTTCATTAACTCTATGATTTATATATTCCATGCATGGACGGAACAAGTCATATCCCTTTGAGGGGGGTGGTAGTAAACACTTCTTCAAATGAAATTTCTGTATTCACACATTTTAGAAAAAATCAATGTATCTTTTTTTAAAAGGTTGGGGTCGATGTATCAATTTTATTATTAAAGTAAAGACCTCTTTAGACTGGGTAGAGGGTGACCCATTACATATCCCTAAGGCCCAAGGCCAAGTGGCCTGCATACAGGGCAAGAAAGCCCATTTTTGTTGGCCCAAAGGACCCTAGGTGAACAGTACTGCTATAGTACCAGCGCTGCTACAGTACCTACTACAGGGCTAGAAAGACCATTTAACAATCTCTGTTATGTGATGTATTAGTTTACTGTACACAAAAATAATATGTTCAATATCCATTAGATGAAGGTGTGTGTTAGTGAAGGTAGAACCCATATAATACAAAATACTATTATTTTGAGATTTAGTTTGTTTTTATAAATTAATTGAATAAAAAGTGTTTAGGGGATTTGAGAAGGAAAAAAATAAATTAATGGATCTTGAGGGAAGACGTTACCTCTAAATCATGTAACTCCTTTTAAATTGAGCCAAATATTTTTCATGAATTGAATTATTCCCATTTAAATTATTCTAGGAGGAAAGGATGGATTTTGGGATATTAATTGACTGGATTTTGGATTAGCCATGGTGCTTGAGAGGTGTGAGTAATTGGGTAGAGGTTGTGGAATTTTAGAAGAGGGAGGGGGATATTTAGGAATGTATTCAAATATTATTGTATTAAAAATTCATTTTAGAATTATAGTTGTTCTAAATTAGTATATTAGAAGGATATATGTGAATGGGATGAAATAATCTCGACCAAATGATTTTAGTCATGTTTAGGTCAAAAACCTATCCTCATCTTTTGGATTTAACCCTTAGTTAAATAAATTAACTTATACCTTGTATGCTTTTAATTATACACTATATTGTTAATATATTTACTATAAAATGAATAGAGAACCTCAAGTGGACAATTAATCAAATTTGTAACATTAAAAAGTTCAGTTTTATGAATCATATATTTTTAATACTATTATATCATTTAATAAAATAGTACTTGTTTTAAAACTCATTTATGTCAATTTTGACACAATTTAGTAATTTATTTCTGTTAAAGTCATAAACAATTTATTAATTCTCAGAAATTGAATTAACTCAAAGATAAAATGTAAAATTAATCCAAAAAATTACTATATAGAATCCAAATTTTCCAATTACATATATTTAAATACTTATAATATCATTTATTTGAATCATTCATTAATAAGGTAATAAACCCATCACCATTGTGTCATATATAAATGTATTTATAAAATATTTAAAAATTATAAATAAAATACCATTATGTAGGAATTATTATTATACTTGAAATGAATATTTATATTCAAAGAGATAAATTATATAACCCTATAATAAAATTGTTTTATTAAAATGATACATGTTTATGTAATATTTATCTTTACTTTAAATTTATATTAATAACAAGTCATTATCTGACCGAAGTGGATCCCAAATGATAAATGTTCCGCCTAATGATTTTTTGGTCAACCATGACTCGTCCAATAGAATTGGTATACGTTTTAGGGTTGTTATATATAATTATAATATTATTTTTACACTTATTTTCTTAATTTAATATTTATCTGTGGTAAATAAAAATAATTATGAATGTTACTATTATGACTGTATAAAGCTAAAAGGTAACAATTTACATATTTTTGTAACTTATAATTCCAAATATGGAATCCATTTTTCACAAATAAAAACACCAATGTTCCATCAATTATTTTAAATTTAATTATCATTGTAAAAACCAGAAAGTGGGTTTTGAAGAAGTAAAAACTATCAATATATTGACAAGTATTTATGTCCAATTTAAATATAAAATTACTTCCAATGAAAATATTTGGATTAAATCATAAAAAAATAATCTATTTATACTTTAAAATTTTCAATGACAATCAATCAATAAAAAAATTTAGAGGAAAAGAATGTTTTGAATTAAAAATGAAATATTTTCCACTATTCAATAAAATATGTATTTTATCAGAAAAATACCAGAATATCAATCGAAGTAAATTTTGATATCCAGATAAGTAAATTTTTTCAAATATAACATATATAATTTCCATTAACTATAATTAACAATGGTTTTCTATCAGAAGGCGGTAAAACATATTTTTAAAAATATTATAGTATTTTATGTTTAAAATTGGATTTATTCTCATTTTAAGCATCTAAAGTTTATTAGAAAAATGTAAAAATATTTAACAAACATGTGTAATATAACTATAGATTGTTCTATTCATTCCCTCCTACATAATGTTTAGGCATTAATTTTTAATTAATATAATATTATTAATAATGTATTATCTTTCTGTGAAACTCAGTCTTATGTACAACGTAAAATTTTAGAGAAATCTATTATTGCGTGTTGAGTACAATATCGAAGAAAAAATATCCTTTAACATAAAATTCATATCATATTTTTAAAAATTAATAGATATAGTAATATATTATTTTATAAATAGATAGGATGTCACATAATATGATTTCTTAAAAGTGACTTTTAGTGCATCATGTATAAAAACTATTTTTGGATATATTTTTTTGGGGAATGAATTGAATTTGAAATATATATATATATAATCAAAACAAAGGGTAAATAATTTTATTCTAAATTACAAATGAATCAATTACGTATATTTCCTTATATTCATAAAACAATTCATCAAAATTTGGAAAAAAAGTTTTGAAACCTAAATTTTAATTTATTACATTCATATATGGTGAATGAAATATCCTTTTAAAATATAAAGTATTTACAGTCTTGAGGTTCAAAAATTAAAATTTATAATTCACATTATTCTGATGAAAGACCAATATCACTCACAATAATAATTTACACTCTTATTCCAATTCCACATCTCATCATTCCACTAATATTTCCCTATAGAAAAACAAGGTAATGTGTTATTCCATATGAGTATATTACATACTCAATAACTTATTAATAGTATTCTTAATCATACCTTTTTACAATGTGGGTTTAAAATAAATTAATTTTCATATATCAAACCCTTGATTTCTATGAACAAGATCAAATACATCGTGTGAAATATATTTAAGGTGGAGAGAATGAAACACCCTGAATTTATAAAATAATAAAATATTAGTAAATAACATATGTTAAATGGAACACTAAAATTAATCAATCCAAAAAATATATTTCTTCAGATTTAATCTCATCGATAAATTTGGGAACATGCAGTCTTGTTTCTAAATGAACTGTAATATAGTATATATTTCTAACCTAGATGTTAATTTGGCGACTATTAATTGTACTTAATAGATTATGAATATAAAATGGTTAAAACATGTATAAAATAAATTTAATTTATATAAATTTACTAGAAATAAAATTATAATCATTTAATATAAAGTACATGTTTTCTAAGGATTGGTTATTTAAGGAATGCGGTTTTCTCTCTTCTTCCACACTTAAGATAAAACTAATTTCCGAAACTTTTGAAAAAATTATTTTGTAAAATATGCTTAATTTTATTAGTAATATGATCAAATTTATATTTGGATTAATTTTTTGGTCTTTTTTGAAAAGAATCAATTTTTAATGATTACTAATAAATTGTGATTTTTGTTGATAATTACAATTTAATTAAATAATTTAAAATGTTAAACTAGTTTTTGAACAGTTTTAATGTATATTTTATTCAAATATAAAAAATATAACTACATTAGGTCATTATAATACATTTTATATTGAAGTGGGATATTAAAACCTTCAATAATTATTTGAATTTTCTCTTTCAAACCCAGTTTTCTTTCACGTATGTGGATATAATTTTAAATTGGATTGAAACACATTTTGGAATTGAATTTTCAAAATTAGATTCCATATTATGAATCATAATAATTTATATATTATAAGAAGTTAATATTAATTTTTTACCAAAATGTATAGTGAAAACTATAATAATTAATTACCCCATTTGAACAAATAATGGGTTTACTAGGGGTTAAAATAAAATGATATGTGTAAAAATGAAAAAAAATATATAATACAATGAAAGAAATGATCCCGATCTTATCATGTATGAGTAGTGATAAAATTTCATATTAAACCCTTTTGGTATTTTAAAATTGTCATTACATGTTTTTCTTATGAAATATTATAAGGGTCCCACTCACCCCATAAATAAAAGGTCATCCACTCTCCTCTCTTTATCACATATCAAAACAATATTGGGTTAGATAATAGCTATCTTAATCACTTGTCAAATTAAATATCCTCGACAAATAATCCATTGTTGGTTTAGAAATATAATCGAGAAATAATTTTGGGAAAATAATAAAGAGGTGTCCTGGTAACAGGTAACATTATATAAAATATTATTTTGATTTATTTATTCTTATACATTCTTAAAATATTGTTAATTTATTCTTATAAGACAACACCTTAATCTCCTATAACCATATATAATTTTAGGTTATAGTCATTACCTATATATATCTCCTCTTCAATCAAATGGGAAATGATAACATTGCTCATCTGTACCACATGTATCTTTTTAACATTCCATTCCATATGAGATACAATAACATCACTCGTGTGTGGGGAGGAATACCGCCAATTGCAGCTCAATGATTAGTTTTTCACTAACACATTAAATGGAAGGTAATAAGGATAAATATAATTAATATATTTGATATATATGGAATTATTATAATATTGATTATTTATTTATCATTATGAAAAGGTAATACCTCTTTTTATTGCCTTCCTTTTCACTCAAAGAAATATTACAATATAATCCATGTATGTGTGGACTACCACATTCATGAAGAGATGCAATTCTCTTTTCATCTCAAAACAACACTGATGATATATATAAGAATATTTCATCATATAAAATTATATTTTTCATTTTATTACCATTTTGGAATAACAAAATATGTTTTCCTACTTCCCATAATGATCATTGAAAAACTGAAATGTCATTCATGAGTATGTATGAACGACCATCTCCATGATCGTAACATTCTTCATTACTAAAACCCATATTAAATGAATAATAATTAAAATTATAAATTATATATAAATATGATAATAATGACTTAATTCTAATTATGGATATGTTGAAATAATTATTTCTTAGACCAATAGTCAACCTACTGATTTAATTTTTTATGAATAAGTTATATATTGCCCAAAACACCAGAATTATCATTAATTGATTATTTAATTGTATATAAAATGGTAATATGTGAGATAAATGTAATACTAAACTTGAATTATGTTATTAATAAATAACATAATTATCATAAGTTTACTATTATGGATAATAAGGAATGTATGTGATGAGTCAGAATTGACGTAAGGGCCATCGTCTCAATTTTTCTTTCTTTGAAGAATATTTTAATTTTATGAACGTAATTTCATTTATATGGCATACATAATGAATGTTTTTACTTTTAATGTCATTATTCATTACCAATTTATATTATTTTATATATCAATTTCAAATATTTTGTCCAAGTGGATTTGAATTTAAATTTACAATGTGGAAACAAATTCATAATAATATTACTTTTCATTGGTTAATATTACTTCTTTGTTGACATTGATATTCTATTATTATGTGTGTATTTATTTTTGAATATATTCTTTTGTATATGAACTTTTATTATGTGTATTTACATTTGGTGTAAATAATCTATTCATTGGTTAATTATCACAGGAATGTTAATTTCAAAATCTTATTTTGATGAGGATTTTTTTCATTGAGTTTCCATTAAATGAAATTATTTGATTATTGTAAAATAACCCCAATTAATTTTCTTATACTATAGTTATTCATGAATTATTCAAGTAGTAATACCATTTTTACACTATTTGGTACCTAATGTTATTGTTAATTTTTTATATAAAATTCAATATTATTTATCCCCTTCCATGAATATCTTTTTCTCAAGAAAAATAAATGTTTTCAAAATGGGATTTCGTTTTCTATAAAAATGTAAAAAAATTAATAAGGAAAATTTTACCCAATTAAAATTTTTGGACGAAAATTAATTGAATATTCATGTAATTTTCAAAACAACACCCATTTCTCCTTCACCAAAACAATTTAATGGAATAATTGTTTTAATATGTTTAACAGGAATGGAATTTTCAGCCACTATGACCACAAAATTTTATTAGAGTGTATTTTATAAGTTTGAATGGATATTTTTAAATATATTTTTTCTCAAAATATTCAATGAAATATTTGTTTTATTTATGTATTTTCATAGTCAAAAGATTATTTTTTTCTATAATGATTTAAATAAACATTTCATGGTATTTATATTCCTCAATAGCCCCAAATAGTTTTCTAAATATGAAATTATAATTATATTTTGTATTAATAATATATTTATTACAACTATTGATGGTATATGATCATTTTGACTAAGGAAATTATTGAAATTCACTTTCTTTGTCTTTTTGTGGTCATTAACATTTCCCTAAAATATTCACTTTCTAATAATCACTGGACATTAAATTTACTCTAAATATCCATATAATTTATCATGGATATTTTTGTTTATTAAATCTAATATTTATTCTGCATATGGTTTTCTATACTGAATTTTATTTTTATATATTGAGAAATATTTATAAATACATATTCTTAAATTAATATCGATATTTGGTGATAAGATAGGGTTTTCAGTAATTAAATCGATTATTCAATATACAGTGAATGATTTGGAGATACTGGGATCGGTGGGCCTCATAATTATATAGACCCTCGATTCATCGATAGTCTAATGAGGTGAATCAATATTCCATCATTGAACATGTTTCTATATATAGTTTTAAACTATATTCTAAAAGGTTTTGACAGAAGAGGTATCATTTGACTGTGAAAATGACGTCTAATGACTAATAATTATATTCACTGTGATTTAGTTATAATAATCTAAGATATTTTCACAATTATATTGTCTATGTATAAATTTCATTCTCATTTAATTTATTAAATTTAATTTTCCTTAATTTATTTACACAACCATATTTATTATTCATTATCTTATTATACATGAGAATTTGTTAGCGATTTTATCCCTAGATAAAATTAATTACCAGTTTATTGATTAAATGGAATGTTTTTTAAGTATTTTACACTAACGTATTGATTATTTATTATAATATATTAAATTAAAATTTATCCATGATATTATATCATCATGATTTTATTTTCAGTTTATTAATTATGTGGCATTTGTTTCCTGTTATTTATATATACACATTGATTACGACTAATCTTATTATCCACCATATTTTTCACTATGATATTTTATCTCAATGCTTATTATTCACTAATGTTTTGTGAACTGAAATGTATTATCTATTATTTAGATTAAAATATTGGTTATTCCTTATCTTATCAAGATAGTCTCTTTATTTAAATGGATTGTGTGTTTGTTTATTTACCTTTCCATATTGAGTATATTATTTCTAATCATGATAGTAAATATATTTAAATGGAAATTGTGTTCTTGTATTTACCATTATATGTAGTTTATACCTTTTTATTCTTGATTAATTCCATTATACCTAACACTTACTATGTCATTGAGCTCTCCCAAATGTTTTCCGTTTCCAAGAATCCATGAAGTGGGCTATGATTGATAAGCAAGGATATGTTAAACGGAAAATAGTTATTTCTGAAAAACTTTTAAATGGTAATTTTATTATTAAAATAAAGTATAGTAAAAACAGTTATCTAGTTTACCATAAATAATAAACTTTCCAGTCATTCAGTATTTGATTCCAGGTATCTTATTTTCTTAGGTGAGAATTCATCTTGAATTTCAATTATGTGAGCATTATTTAAAGGATGGTCCACCACAAACCTAATAGTATAATTTCCTATTGATGTCATTGGACAAAAAATGAAAGATACCATGTGGGTTTTTTTTATCATTTCAATATTGAGATGGGTAATTTTTTCATTATCTACATAAAAATTTTCAATTCATCCTTCACTTTCTAATATACAAAAATTTTAGGTTGAGCATTCATCTGGGAAATGAATGATTTTTTCAATTTTTTTAGGATTCCCAAGTCCGTCTTCTTCAAATATTATAAGATTTTCCCCTACTCAGATCACATCAATGTCAACGATGTTGGACCATTTCTATTTATATAATTTCCGACATTGTTTTTTACCAAAATGTAATAGATTGATATTTCACAGTACATAATAGTTTCTAAATATTTTCAAAGGTTCATATTAATCTTCTTCTTTGTGAATATATTTTTGAGGTGTTTAAGATCAGAATATATTTCACACTCCTCCCAATAAGGATAAATCCCTTTTATTTTCAATGAACATATCACTGTAGTCAACTCTAGATCACATTTTTTATAGTTACTCTCATGATCTTTAAAATATATCGAGGGATGTATGAGACATTTAATAGTGATAGTCCTCGACTTCAACTCATTAATAAGCTCTTTAAATTTAATTTTCAAAATAAAAATTACTCCATTATGATTTATAATGGTAAGAGGGTTTGATAAACATGAATAATTTCTCACAACTTATTTCTAATACCCTGTTATTCAATGGAAACTATGGATCACAATTATAAATTATAGCTTAAGACACCCTTCAATTTTCTTTTAACTTGGATCGGTCCACAAATATCTTTTTTCTAGTGATAAAATGCCCAATGAATGGAACTTAATTCATATAGAACATTCATTTACAATAATTTTCATAGAAATTATCATTTTATAATGTCGTTAGTGAATTATTCAAATTATTCACATTCTCCACCTTGCTTTTGGAGTATATTAGAATATCCTCTATAAAGATTACCCTAATTCCAATTAAGAAGTATCTAAACACAATATTAATTATGTCTATAAATATTTCTATATAATGACTGATTTAAGGGAATATCTATGAATTCGTAGTGTCCATAACTTATATGTATGGGAATCATGGTATTATCTTCTTTGTTCACTATTAATTGGTGATATCCAGACCAAAGGTCCATCTTAGTTCAATACAGGGGACCATATAGTTGATTGAACAAGTAATATATCAATGGAATATGATACATGTTCTATATTGTGGTTTTATTTTTTTCACAATAATCAATATAGATGAATGTTGACCCATCGATCATCAAGAAGAAGGAAAATTGTGCACCTTATAGTGATGTATTTGCGCATATAAAACCCTTTTACCAATTCCCTTGAAACTTCATTTTATGTTATTCCAAATCAATTTTCTACAATAATTAAGGATTTTTATATATGTGAAGATATGAAATTATATGTTTTATTGAGAACACAACATCTCTATCAAGACGAATTCCAGGACACTCTTTTGGGAATGCATCAATATAATCCATAAAAATGTGCATGTGTTTAAGCATTATTCACTAATTTTTCTCAATTATTTGAGCTATATATGTTTTCACATAATTAAATAGTTACCTTATATGACCAAAAGACTCTATGATAGACTCATCCCCCACTTTAAAATTTTACAACATCAGATGATCACTTTTGATGTGAAGAATGATTTCCCTCTATAGACACTTGATTCTGGCTTTAAATAAGAACATCCAATCTGTGATGAATATATCATAAAACTAAAATATATAATGGAAATAAATTTCCCACAATATTCAGATCTAAATAATTTAGTAGGTAGGATTTATATATATTTTTTAAATAATTTCTCTACATTTTGTTCTAATGGATAGCTCAGCCCCCAAGTTTTGATGTGGTGTTTGAATAATTCAACTCTAATTGAAAAATATGGAAAAATATGGGAACCTGAATAAAAATGTATGTTTTATATTCGTGAATGTGTAACATGAATACCTATAACATCATCATTGTTGGGATCCACCATAGTAGTAGAGATAAAATATTCCATTCCTTGATCTCTAGGCCTTATTGATTATTATAATTGATTTTCTCTCACAACAAATAGTTTTAAGAATTGGAAAATATAATTCATAGTTTCATTTTATTTTAAGAACTATACAAAATGGTTAATAATGATAAAAACATTATTTTCATCCATTTCATTAGGGGGTTTCTTCACCTGTCTCAAGCAATGATTTTCATGATGCCATTCGTTTACACACTTCAAGCATCTCCCAATTATATTCAAATTGTTTTTGGGATGTTTCTTCCTAAACTATAAACACAATGGTCATAAGATTTTAATGAATAGAAGATATTTATCTATTTTCCCTCATAATTAATATCCTATCTTACACTTTTTATCTCTCTAACCATGAGACCAATAAGATTTTCCAATCTCCATCTTAACCTTGAGGGCATAATAGATATTCACTTTGTATATGTCAATGTTACAATTCACCTAATATGTTTTTGGAATTAAATTTAATCCAAAAAATAATGTGTAAAATATAAATTATTCATTTATTATGATCAAGGAGGTTTACCATGAAATCATATTGATGTTTTCTTTATATATCCCAATCGGTTCATCTTCCTTTTTCATCAGTTTCACGAAATCCCTCTCTATTTTAACACAGAGAGTTCCCATAAAATATTAATTTATAAATATATTTATTGGAAAATATATTCTTCAAATATTCTAATTACATCGATTTAATATATAATTCATAGTTCATGATATTGTTCGGTATCCACCACTATTCAGTTTCTCCCTCTATGAAAAAATTATACAGTTAACCATTCTATTTTTGTGAGGGGTTCTGCATGATTGAAGTTAATATTCATAGCTTCAGTCGACTAAGACCATATATATATAATTTTCCTAGATCCTACTCTCATATAGTTCGGCATATCAACTGGGGAAGCATTAAATTTCATATCACGTTGGTTCTTGGCTCGATTTATCCTATTTGTAGACATTGAATTAAAAAATAAAAACAAGATAATAATATTTTAACTACTAAACATACAAAAGGGATAATTAAAAACATACAAGGAATAAAATTTAATTTATCTTAATTTATGATCCTATAGGTTTTAATATATGCTTTATAGGATAATAGTATTATTAATTTTTATATTCTAACAATATTTCCAAGTCCATTATAATGTTTTTTAAGGATTTTGTGAATTTTTCAAATCATATCATCCAATACTTCGAAACTAGGATTGGAGTAAGTCCACATTTTCATAAATCATGAGATGATTTATTTAATAACCAATAAAACCTTGATGAATTTTTGTCCCATATGAACAACAATTTGGTGGCCACATCCTCTTTAATTATCAATATAGGGATTTAATTTCATAGAAACCACTCGCTCAGCACATCACAAGAATTCTGGAAAATTTTCTAATACATAAACATATACTAAGGGTTATGTCTAAATTTTTATATTCCTAATCCAAAAAGACAATTATTCCATCCTCAAATACCAACCCATGTGATGCATTCCATTTTACACAAATTATTACATTATTTTTTCGATAAAAATACATTAGATGAAAAATAAGAATAAAAAATAATTATTTATTTAAGAGAATATGTATATAAAACATCTACATGAAAAATATCTTTATATTAATCTCTATACTGGGATACTAAATCCCATTTAGCTGCTAAAACTACGTGGTACATCCTATAGAGTACATAGAAAAAATTGGTGAGCTAAAAGCCCTTATAAGGGTTGAAACAATACAATGAATCATAATGTGTGTGTCAAAGGTATACCATGAAATCATAATGGCTAAGGGTCATCAATAATCACATGGAGTAAATCATAAATAACATGGTATCATAACATCAGGTATGATTTTAAACATTTTCATAAAAATATAACATACCAGAAGAAAAAGTCAAGGATAACTGCCAAGAGATCATCCCATGGTGGACATAATCTTATCACAACTTTGGTTTACTCTCTAATCTATTTTTTATAGTTCATGAGAATAAAACATTTCCCAATGAATTTGATTTATATCTAAGAAAACCCATAATTATATTTTCATTAATATTTGTTCCATAAAAGATAATTTTTCATAAGTCATAATCATAATAATAAACCATTGAATAAAATGGGAAGAAAAATCATTCCTCATAACAAAATATAATGAAAATTATTAAATATTTTAAATATATAAAGTTAATAAATATTATGGATTATCATATATGAGTATGTAAAACAATTATTTTGATTTATTTTATTTTTTTGTGATAAAAATATTAGATTACTATTAAATATAATGACTATGTAAACAAAAGTTCCCCTAATCGGGTTTGTTTTTAAAGATATAATATGAGAAATGTACTTTTGGATTTTATTTACCCTAAAAAGTATGATATAATTATATAGTTATATATAATATTTATATATATATTTAATTTATAATAATTCTATAACATCCACGGGAGAGGTAAAGTGAGTTATAGAGAGAATGGTCATACCTTAAAGAAAAAGGGTTTTTTAGAGAGATCGGTTTCCATAAGTCTTATCTTTCTTCATAAGAGTTAAAAACTAAATTTTTGATAATATTTATTTTCCATAAAAATATTTATTAATCATAATCATATATATCATATCCCATATGGTTTTCCTATAATATATTGTGACACGTTTATTAGAAATTCATTTTTAAAATCATTATACTGATTGATATGTACACCATTTTTTATGCATTATTTTATTCGGTGGTCTTGTTTTTTATATATTAAACATGGTTCTGTAATATTCTGAATTTTAGGTATCAAGTTAATATCATATATATTCTTTAAAAATACATTTATTATGATATATAAAAGGTAAAAATAAAAATATTAATTAAACTTTTAATAGAGAGAGTATGACATATGTATGCATGAATATTGTTTCCATTTTCGACCCATTAAATGAATGAATGGAAAATAAAAATTATAATCTATATACTATTAATAATATAATAAATAACATATATCTTTATTAAAAATATTATTAAAACTAGCTATTAGGGGCACTCATGGAAAATAAATTACATCTTTTCATGAGGCGGTAGCCTACTCCACACATGAATGATGATTCAATTACTCATTTAATGGATGTTGAGATGGACATAAGTGATTAGATAAAAAATAACAATATATGGAATATATTTGTTTGTTTTTATTTCATCATGATTGAATAATATTTGAATAATGTTTAAAATACACAAAACGAAAACATTCATTTACAGACTATACCTCTTCTCTGAACAACTTCAATATCATTTCACCATAAACCCTCAACGGTTAGTAATCTAAAAAAATAAGATCTATAAAACATTTTGAAGAATTATAGAATGGGATTTGGACATATCTAAGAAATAATAAGTAGTATTTTGATTTTTAATGAATATAGTATAAGAATCACCCTTTTATAAATGATGGTTAGGGCACTCTGAAAATAACATGAAATATGACATTGATATAAATTTATTTTTCAAAAATATTATCAAAAAAAAATTAATTGAAATATATGATGACTTGGGATTGAAATAAATTCATGTGTTATGGAAATATTTTTGGCCTTTATCAGATAATTTTCCATCCTTAATTACATGATTTAGAAAAATCACGATGATGATTATTTACTATGGTTTCTATTAATAATGACCAATAATAACTTAAAAGTATTTTCCAAAAAATTGATATCTTGATTTAAAACACAGATCAAAATTTTCATGATTTAATTTATATAAGTGGAATCAAATTTACATGAAATTTCTAAATTAATTGAAACATTTTTTCCTTAAAAATTCTTTTTAAGTATAAAAATTATATCTTACCAAATTAATGTATATAATTAGATCTAAAATATCATAATTATATTATTTTCAACAAAAAAGAACTTATTAAATTTTAAAACTAATCCAATATAGAAATATACAATTTAATTACTTGAAAATAAAAAATTGTTAGAAACAATTATTTTTCTCAATTCATTGAATAAAGAATATTTTAGAAAAACATACAAAAAATACACTCTAAGATAATTATAATAGGATAACATTAAATATTTAGTTCATTTTATAAAATAAATATTCTAAATGTTATAGAACATCAATAAAATATTTTGTTCACTCAAATAATAAAATTTATTTTTGAACGTAACATATTTTTTGAAGAATATAATTCCCTTACTGAAAATTGACATCTTATTTCAAAAAAATTAATCAATAATTTTTTTTAATTTATATATTCGTAAATATATAATTCATAATGTGGTTAATAATATTCATAAATTCCAATTTAAGAGCATGGTTATTTCAATAAAAATATTTCTTTATTGATTAATGTTTCGTGTAACCACTTGTATAGGCTATCAAAGATAATGTTATTTTAAAATCTCAGGGTGTTACTCATTACATACATGAATTTGATTAAATGTTAATTTGTGCATAGAAACCACTAAATTGTGTCAGATTCAATCTATGTTATATAATTTTTTTAATCATTTTATATTGAATGATTTTAAAAACATGATTATGTTAATATTTCATGTAAAAAATGGTATACAAGAATTGTAATTCTTAATTTAATTGTAGATTAGGATATTAGATATCAAAAAATGTAATTTAGTATAAAACCCTTGGTTCGGTATACATCATAGCATAAAATAAAAAATATTGTATCTTTTGATTTCACATCCATGTTGTTAGAAAAAAGTTCATCTTGTGATGTTTATGTTATCACTATATATATAAAAAAATATGACTCCCTAACATATTTTATCATTGAGTTATCAGTCATAATGTATGACTGATGAAACATATATGATATCCTCATCATAAATTATCATTTGTATCCTATTAATGATTCCAAATCATAAAGTATGATTCATAGTGAAAACATTTGTTCAAATACATTCAATTATGAAATGATTAAAAAAAATTAAATTTATTTTAAATAGTTATCAAAAAAGTTATTTTATATTTTTAAATATATAAATGTGTTGATAAATTAACTTGTTATTAAGTGTTTATAATTAATTGAGTAAATACAGATGGAATATTTATTAAAAAATATTCAATGATATTATGAGTCAATATTAATGTTTTTTTTAAAAAAATTATATAATGTATTATTGTTTATATATATATATATATATTTCATAAATGAATTAAAAGTTTAATTTATGAAATATTAATAAATTAAAAAAAATATGGCATAAAATAAAGTGTTTGGCTTTTAGAATTTATGGAATTTACAAAATTTTTAATGTATTTTTTCAAATTATAATGACATTTATTTGAATAATATTTAAAAATATCAAAAAAAATTAAAATATGACATGTTCCATGGTTTTAATAGTATTATAATGCAATATTTAGATTGTGTAAAACGTTAAAAAATAGATATTGAAGTATAAAATATTTTTTAAAATGAAATTTTTTATATTGATATAAAATTATTCATAATGAATAATAATAAGTTATTTATATTGAGAATCAATCTGAAAAGTTTATAATGGCAATTAATATAATGAGATTATATTTTCATAAATTCTATAATTTATATAATGAATTATAAATTGATCATAATGCCTAATTTATGAATTTTTCATAAATTAATATATCATGTTTGAAACATAATTAAAATGAAAATTTATATATATAATTAATTTATTTTTAATAATCATGTTTATAATTTTTTTAAAATACGATTAATATTAATTAATTAGATTAGATTAGATTAATTACTTCTTATATGAATTTTATTTCGATGTTTGGCAGGGAAAAATAAGCATTTTGCATATACATTGACCATAGATGGAAACCAAAGTTTTAAAATTAAATTTACTTATTAAATATTGATTGTACATATTTGGTGTTTGATATATGATTAATTGGATTCGAACTAGTGTAAAGTATCATGGGTTATAGTAACTTTGGTTCAAACTTCCCACAGGCATGTAAGTTTATTCATTGTTCAATCATGGTCGGGGTTCGCTATATGTGGCTCCACAATTACTATATGAAAATAAAAAATCGAATATTATTATAAAGTATTATAAGAAAATGTTATAAACCATATTCATATTATGTATTAATATATTATGGTATATATTTGAGTTCAATTTTTGGGTGAGTAATATAAAATATTGTTCGTGTGAAGAGTTACAATTTAATATGGTGTGTGCATTCTCATTTGGAGGGTGGAATAAATATCGTAAAAAATATATTTAGAAGAATTTCTTCAAAAAGGAATAAAACCTAAAATAATACTGATTTCATGTGATGCATTATTTATTAATTTAAAATTAATATGGTTTAAATTCTATTAGTTATAAATTTATATAAAACATCATAATATCTATGTTTTATATTCCTTCTAGATTAATGACATATTCATATGTTAACCATGACACTAGTTAGGTTCTCCCAGATTTGGGTTTTGATAGATTATAATTTCTTTGGAAAGGATTAAATTTTAAACCCTACGACTTAGGTAACCAAATATGGCTTTGAGCACAGGGTTATACATTTTTGGAAAATCCATTTGCAGGATACCATATGAATGGTGTTGAGTTTTTCCATACGGTGGAATGGACAAATAATTGTTTTTTTAAACCAACAAAGAATAATATTTTATATGATTGGGATGGTTCCCTACCAAAATAACTTATTTCCGTTAGTAAATCCTTATAAACCCCATTTATTAATGAAATGTGGAATTGGATTCCCCAATCGATATGATGCATAGGGTCTTCATTGTTAGTGTGGTAATTGTTAACGATTGTTCTTCTTAGTTGAATATTAAACATTATACCCATATCATAAAAACACTTATTATAGACAATTAAATCATTACATTCAACTTAACCATGATATCAATATTGGATAAGAAAACAAATAACAGTTAGTAACATACAGGACTATTCATGGAACATAATAATACTTCTCATGAAAGAGGAAAATTATATATGTTGATGATACTTATTCCTAAGTATCAATATTGCCAATTAATTCACGAAATATAGTTTCATGCCAATTATAATAATCTAATAGATTTAGTTTTTTACTCAACCATCATTATTGTGACCACGAAATCAGTGGTTTAAAATAAACATGTGAACATATATAATAATAAGATAATAAGAATTCTTAATTATAACTATAATGAAAAATTCAAGCATGTGATATATGATGTTTGAAATTCTCTATTTTAGTTTAAAATAAAATAATTTATCTATGTGTCAACACATGTGATCAATATGATGTAGTGCATTAATGGATTAAAATTATTGGGTTCACAAATTTCACATAATATGGACACTAAAATATTTATATAATAACTATTGGATTATTTATAATGGTTTTTTATACATTATAATATGTACAATATTAATAAAACATTACCCAAACATAGGAATGCTCTAGAGTACATGAATATTATAATAAACATCGTGAAGATTCATTATTAGGTATTAATGGTACATAATTCATATATTTTACTACAGATCATTTTTTAATCTTATAATGGTCGGTTTGAGGGTAGCCAGTTCCCATGAGACTGGTTTAATGGTTGCCGGTACCCATTCCAGGACTTCTTCACTTCCACATCACCAAATCAAAACATCAAATTGAAATTCAAACTTCAAATAACCCAAAACAAGATTCAACCAGGCAGGCCATGATTCACATTTCAAAAGGAAGACTTCAAAATTTCAAAAACGCCGCCTTCAACGCCTCGAGCCACAAACCTGCACCGCCTCAGGCTTCGAACCACCATCAGACCTTGATCCATGAGCCCCGACACGCGAACCTACATCACGCGCCGACCTCAAAAAAAGGAACCTCCCGATTGCTGCGTCACATCGATCCACGACAACCGGCGCGACTTCATACATAACTGATGACAGTGAGGAACACCGGCGACTGTAAAAATCCATCACTATCAGAGAAGCCGGCGAAGCCATCAGCTGAGGAACCCAGCCCTCATGGCACGCACCTGCCAACGAATCCTTCATCGTCATCTTCAAGCCATCAACAAATCCCATCGGTGAGAACCCCCCCCCCCCCCGTCATCGCCACCGCGACCGCCTTCAACACGACCATAAACAAACAAAATCGTCCGCAACAACCACGGGTAAGCATCACCATTGTCCACCATCACCACTGAAGACGTCCCAAATTCAAAAATCCAAAAGAGAAACTAACTCAACCACAAATCGCATCACAAAATAATAAATAAACCCTACTCAAAAGATTAAAACGAAGAAGAGAAGGAAGGGAAATTCCCAAAAGAACCGGACAATAACCCCAGCGAAAGGTGGATCTAGATCCCATCGCCACAAACCGTAACACTCATAGAGGACTCACTTCACCACCTACAGCACACAATCACTGACGGAGCAGCTCCCCCCACTCGCAGAAACTGGGACTCAACCTCTGGATGGTTGTTCCATCGAGAACCCTATCCAAATATTGGAGTCGTGCAAAGAAGCCGAAAAATCAAGGGAAACACCGAGAAGGTCAAGCCTGGGAAGCCGCTGTCGTGAATCGCGAACCGTGGGGGAAGCACAAAACCTGAGCAGGGAGCGGCGGCGGCAACAGGAGGAAAACCCTGCGCTGCAATGCCCCTTATGGTCTCATCCGCCTACATCACACCCCATAATTCATATATTTTATTCTTCAGATTATATAAATCATACTATATTCATTAAAAGTGTTATAAATATAAAATACAACATAATAGATTTCATTTATGAAAATGATATCTTGGATTTTGATTTCAAGTAATGGTAAAAAGATTTTTTATATTTTAGACATACATATCAGTAGTCTGGAAAACATGGATAAATTATGTATGAAATATGTATATTTTTATCACATCCTTTTATTTTAGATATAGTATATAAATAATATTATAATGAATCTGAGGCATATTTTAACACATATAGTCTATGATTAATCAAAAATTTATAATTTTTTCGTCATGAGAATTTGATGAAATATGTTTTAACCTATATAATTTTCTATCATAGAATATAAATTAATATGTTTATAATAAAAATAGTAGAATATTTGATATTTTATTTATTTCAATCAATATTCCTATCAGGTATAATATCAATTATTATATGGAAATATCAAGTAATTTGATAAATAATTCTACCATAATAGAATATGATATAATTTCACAAACCCCAGATAATATTTTATTTTTATGATATCCTAAAAACGATATAGTTTATAGGTTTCTAGTGGGTGTATATATGGAATTAATAAGTTCAATGGTAAAAAATAAACCTCAAGTAGGACAATGTTGAGTGTCAATTTTACTTGACATACAATGAGTTTTAGGAGTTAGGGTAAAGATACAATTTAATCGTAACATTATTTATAACAATAAAGTGGACTACACCCGATATCCATATAGGTTTAGAATGTGATATAACATAAATAATCACATTTGTAACTCTTTGATTTAAAATGAAGTGTATAATGGATGGGTTTCTGTGAAAATAATGAAGCATATAGATATAATTATATATAGAAAAAATAATTTATTAGTAACAGAAAATTGAATTTTTATTTTCTAACTGTTTTTAATATATTAAACAAGTTGAATAATTGGAATGTGATTAATAAATCCCAAAATAAATAAACTTATATTCGTTCAAATATGTTACCCACTAAAGAGGTTAGTGGGAGTGTTTTACTTGTTTCAAATATAATGATATGAAAGAATTACAAATAAATTTAATGATTTAATAGATTTATGAAAATAAAAACAAATATATGTTTGATATTGAAGTCTATTTTAAATGATATGACATATAGAAACGTATGTACAAATTTTAATATATTCATAAGATAGATGATGAATAATAAATTTATATCATAAAAGTAAATATACGCAGTATAATTCATTCCCATTGGATACATATGTGTATATATAGATTTAAACATAATTAAATGTTATAATAACAAAAATATAAAAGATTGAATTTTAATTATACCGAAATTATGTTATTTACTGAATATTATACTTCATGAATAAATATTGGGGTTATCCTGAGGTGGTTTCTTATCAAGAGATAAATAATATGTACATAAGGTACACAAGTTTTTTCTTTATTGGATTGTCAATGAATTATACCACAGGCAGTCTCATATGCGATGTATTTATTATAGTCTTTATTTACTATTCTTATTTGTAGTTTTCACATCAGAGGTTGACAAAATATCTAGCATGATTACATTCATTATTTTATTCACATCTTACACATGTCTTTAGTCTTAAATAAATAATTTGTTGTTTGGTATGAAATTAGTTATTTCATCATTTGGAGAATAATAATTATGTAATTTATCTTCTCATACATCTAATATGATATCATGGCTACAAATTGATCTAGAATAATGAAATATATGGTCATAATCATATGGTACATGTGATGTACTTTTCTTCTTGGATGAGGATCATCTGATGTACCCATTTATATCATTAATGAAGTGTGATGCATTCATATATTTAGATAGTGTATACCAATACAGTATAAAATATTTGAGGATGATATACAGTATTAAAATGTGTCATGTCCCTTGGTAACATAATATATTTAAAAAATAGAATCTATGAAAATATATAAAATCTTGATATGTGACTCAAAGAAAATGGTATTGATATACATGTTTTTGATAGAAATAATACTCAATCACTTTAATAAATTATTTTTATTAATTATTATATAGAGGAAAAATATTGATTACATATATATATATAACGACTAATATTTTTTTCAATTCTACAAATTCTCTTGCGGTGAAACATTTTTTTGACCAAATACAGAATATGTTTTACTCAATGATATTTACGAAATATTATTTTTAGTTTTATCCAAAATATTATTATATGGGGTTTTCAAAATTTATTTAACATGAATTAGGTTATGGGTATATTAATTATACATTTTCATGAAAAAAATATATCAAAACATAATATCAAATAAGATCTCATAATTTATCATATATAAAATACTATAAGATTAAATTGAATGAATATATGTTAAAATTTATTTTAACTGGGAGATTAAAATAAATTTTCATTCAATCTTCAGAAATTGTATAATATGAAATGGATAGTTTTAGACGTATTGAATAATAAATATAATAATATAATATTGCATATTCCTTTAGAATATTTGATGCTATTAGGATATAATAAAATCCATCTTAGTTAGAGATATATTACTATGGGGTGATTTTATAAGAATGGTACATAATTTTATTTTATTGTATGATGTGGTTGAGCTATAAGTCCATGAATTGAATGGTTTGATGAATTTACAATTTCTAAAACACATTCACCCTTTGGGAAATTATAGAGTTTATCATTTCAGTCCCCACTATATTGATTATATTTGACAAGCTATTTTGTAGGATGAAATAGACATGAGAGTAATTTTAAAAGTGTTATATGGTATGTAAATGATTTAAATATTGATACATTTATGAAATGTTAATGAAAATTCATTAATCTGATGGAATTCTAGTATTCAACATAATGATTCTAGGATCTTATATTAATTTATGTGTGATCATTATATAACCGATGGAAAAAAATCTCCTCTTCTTAAATACTGATTCTATAATCCTTTATACATTCAGAGATATTAGCATAACATGAAGGTTGAATAATCCCCCCAAAAGATTTAAGAAATTCATTGAAATACATTGATACAACAAAGAGGAAATAACCATTGATTTGTTCTATAATGATCACTATAAAACACCAATTGAATTCAATGTTAGTATACATTATATGGTACAAGGTACACATTTTAATTTTTATTACAATAGGATTTGATATTCAAATTCATTATGTTATTGGGTTTAAAATTTCCTTTTATCACATTTATTGATTATATTAGGTTTTAATCTACTTTATGAAATCAATCAATTTTAATAAATTTCTATTTAGCGATAGAATTATTCATGGCTGAAACATATCACAAAAAAATGAGAATTTATTTCATAGAATAAGACTTTGAGTTCAATTTAGTGTGTAACATCAACCCCATGTATGTATTTGGAATGGTCAATTATAACAATATTATTTGGTCCTTAAATGAATATGGTTTTATAACCAATCTAATAGAAATATGATCCTTAAACCTCTTGGGATACAATGAAGTAGACCAATATTTTCCCAATATGACAATCTAGTAGATATGATAAGTTTGAGAAAAGGCCACCTGAGAGGGTTAGAATCAAGAAACAGTTAAATGGTCTCATTCCAAACTATATAGTCATGTTAGTTTTATAAGACATGGATCTCAATGACTTATGTGTAAGACCTTACATTCTTAATAATACATTATAGACCTATTTATATCACCAAATAATGAACTAGACTATTGTGGGTGGATTGAGGTACATTATAGTATCATATCCCTTTATGAATACTACAAGTCCTAGTAAATTATTCAATTGTACTACAAAATCATTTGGAGACAACCACTAGTGAACAATTATGTAAAATTTACATCCACAAATAATGTACAAGATACTCTTGTTAACCATTAGAGTAAATGTGTTGATGACTTGATGTTTCCAATCAACTGAATTGAGGTGAAAGCTCCAAATTATGGAAAAAATTAGGATGAATTTGTAAATGCTGCATACCCCCAACTAATTACATTCCACAAATATGATGGTAAATAAGATGTTTCCATTGTGATGTGTCCACTAATAGAGGAAGATACCTCTATATGGTCTATGTATATTAATCATAAATCTAAGAGACATTAACCAAATTATGGTTCTAATAATCTGTAGTCAAAATATATAATGTTTCTTTGGTTGGATGTACGTGAATCTGAAAAGAAAGTATTTGGGGATTGGCACATTAAATTCAATTATCATCTTATTGGTTTCACTGAAAAATACAAAAAATACATAAATGGATGTGATTTTTATGGAAGTAATAATACGGCCATATAAACAATTAAATATCAAATAGTGAACTAATTTATGATTCTAGGGGATAGTTAAAAAGAAAAAATTAAAATATTTCATAGATTTGGCAACAAAATTATAGGATTGTATATCAACCCCCATTGATGAACATAAGAGGTTAATTTTGTAATAAAAAACTTGTGAACCACGTTAATCAATTATTTCATGTTAAATGATGAAAAAGAATTGTGTATGACTTTTTAAATAAGATAAAATATCTGTTTTCTTGGAATTACATGGAAATTATTAGGTTATATCCTTTAGTTTATACTCAAAACATGGTTCTTATAGATATCCAATGAAACTAAATGTTGGAGCCATAATTAATTTCTCTTAAAAAAATTTCCAACTTAGAGGATATTGTCCATAAAAATATCAAGGACCACATCATCTCTGAGTTCAATTACATAAAATTTATTGCTAACATTTTCCTCAATAAGAATTGTTTTTTAAAAAATCTAGCTTATAATGACATCATGTATATAAATTAACATTTCCCTAATGATGGTTTCCCAGTCTTGATCCTGGAGGTTTTGATCGAATAAATACATTATTTCCAAGACCTTTTATTCTTTGATTGTAATTATGGTTTAAATATATATGAATGTCCTATGAGTAGAAATACCCAACTATATTCAGGGAACAATAAGGGATACACTACGACCATGGAATCATCATTGTTCGGAATAATTCCTTTGCTAAAAAACATTCCTTGTGTAATATATTTATTTCAATTAGTAAAATCATAGATTTATTCAAAGATGACCTGGTGGTGAAATAATAAAATCACTGTGTCCACCTTGATGATCACGAGGCAGCATTAAATTAGAAATTTTAGTATATCTTGAAGACGGTCTAAATGAAATTTTATCTCTTGGTGAAATTACAAAAAATATAATGTGTCATGATGTACTATCATCATATGGAGGTCTATCCCAGGAAAACCAATCCAGTACACATCATGGATCATCCATGAATCATTGATGAATTAGGATGACTCCGTGTAAATCATTCCAATATCAATAACTACATATCTAACCATATTAAAAACTATTTTCTAGTCAATAATATAATGTAGAAAGTGGTGAGTAACGAATGCGACAATAACATTCATTAGTCTATATATGATACTAAATTTTAACTTCTATAACCCCCACCCTCTAAAAATAATGATTCCAAATGAATTTAATCCCATAATTCATTTAATGGTAGCCTTAGAGGGTTTTCTGGTTACATTCCATTGTTATAATAATGGGAATATAAAGAAGAAAATTCATTATTATATTAGTAAAGAAATATTAGAAGCTAAGACTTGATATTTTTATTTCGGGAAAAAAATACTATGTTGGACATGGATTTTTAAATTATAGTTTTTATTTATAGAACCATGATGTAATAATAGTCTCATTTATCTACCAAATCAAATATATCCACATTCAATTATTTTTAAATAGTAACTTATCATGAGAAAACTATTTTACATCAGTCAAAATATAATTCATGTACTAATAATGATCATGGATAAATACTTGATATGATCTCTTGTTGAAAACCCAATCCCAAATTAATATTCAATGTCCATGAGGATCACTGAGGAATAAGACTTCTCAAACCATGAAACCTCCAAAAATAAGATGATTTAATTGATTGTGCTATAGGATCCCTATAGGTATAAAAATGAATAGATGAAAGGTAAAAAGGGATGGATAGGGGATTGTGAACTTCCTCCTAGAAAAATAACATATATCTTACTCATTCATGTTGATATAATTATTTTCCAACAAAAATTTAAAAGACTAAAACATCATTACATGGTTTTAATTGACCATAGATATAATAATTGATTGTGTAAACAACATTCGTGATTCAAAGATGGTTGTCAAGAAAATATATAATGATTATTCCACCATTATGTATGAATTTTTTCCCTTGGTTAATAATGTATGTGGGTTGGTGGATGAACTCCCCACAAAGACAAAACTATCTCATATTCAACATTCATATAATTCATATAAATATACATTTTCTAATATAGGCACATCCATGTTCTATCCAAACCAAAAAATAAATTGATAATTCATTTCGTCAATTATAGGGTGTTCTCCCCATTAAAAAGAAATGAAGTAAAAGAAAATAGTGAATTGAATAAGAACAAAGACCAATAAAATCCTTTATCATTTAAATTTTATGTCCTAAATGGTTGGATGTCTCCCAAAATGGGTTACCTATAATGTGGATCTATCCCATAGGATTGAGCTAGGAAATAAAAAATCATTCATTGGGAAACCAACATAATGCTTTACAATGACATAAACAATCAATATAAATCATGAAATGTGATTTTCATGAAATCTAAAGATTTTTAGAAATTTTAGAGACTCTATACATTATAAAGAATGTCAATTACATTGCAGGTGGTTTCCATCAATCAGGAGACAAGATTATCCAGAATATTAGATAACATTTATTCCACATGCCCTTGATGATGAAATAGTTCATTGAATGAATATTTAAATATCATTCATGTCAAATACCTAACAACTACCTCCATTAACCCTTAATGTAATTACAAACCAAAATTTACTATAGTCCATTAATTTTTTGGGGGAATCAATTTCATTTTTCTATATCATTCCTCAACCACTATACATTATAATTTCATTATTATTGTTGATAATATCTTCCCCAAGAGGTTATAATTTATTCCCAAAATTTTTTTTGGATAAAGGTTTTCCTAAATTTCTAGAAATTCAGTATCAATTGTTAGTAGATATTCTCTCATACAGTATTGATGAAAAATGATATAAACTATCATTTCTACATGATGTACCAAATATATAAACATTACACCATCTAGTATAACCAATATCCTTTTCATAATGTAGATTTAAATGGATAGATATAGGATTTCATATAACTACAACCAATATCCATCAGAACATAGTGGATAAAAGACTATAATTATTATCCAGTTAAACAAAAACATTTTTTATGGGACTATAGAACCATAATGATAACTACCATATGGGCTACCCCATATTCAATTTTATATGGGACAAACCACTCATTGAAAATTGATTCTAGTTTCCCTTAGTTTGAATTTCTATCTATGATTAACTATCTGAAGCCATATTTTATAGGAAATACATGTAGTCTAGGATGTAGAGTGGTTAGATGTGTGATTTTATTAAAAAATCTTACATAAATTTCACAACATTGAGATTCATCGGAATCAGGTTTCCAAAATGATTGATAATATTGAATGCCTATACTATTTCATAGATATATTTTCTATGAGGAAACCCATGATACCTCGAATGAATTAAAATAATGATTGCGTAAAATATAGAGGTACCATACTTTATTTAAAATGCCTAATCAAATTGACTGTACTCATTTTTTAGGATGGATGGAGTGGATGTAAAGAATTCCATCAATACAAGGATTATGAATATTAAAGTTTCATGGTTTTGTATGAATTTCTATTTAACATGACTTTAAATAGATCAAAATAATTACTCATTGTTTATCCCAAAATTTTACTTCACTGGAGTCCATATCCATTGATGTTAAACTATATGATATATTGTCATCCCCACATAACTGAAAAAACTACATATAATGGGTCATTTGTATCCCATGATTCATTGAATAAGATGTGTCTCCATAAAATATTTCATAAAGTATCATCGCACATTTATAGAAATTCAGTAGAAAATTAAAATTTTAATCATCTTTAAAAAGTAGGTATCGCTTAATTTATGTTTTTAGAATATATGTAGTGACTGACATACCTCTTGAATTGGGTCTGTCTATAAATTCAATCATTTTGATTCCTAGTTGATATTATCATAATAATTAAGTTTAAGTTTACCATAATAGACAATAAAATATTAATCAACCTTATTTATCCTATATATAATCCATATTTATGTAGATATTTATTTTTATAATTACATGTCACAAGATTATTATCCACCTAAGGTACATATAAATGTCAATATCATTTATCACAATAGTATACTCTAATTTCAAATTCATCCAACATATATTATAATATGATGTCGGCCATTGTACCATTTTCCCAATAATGGATACACACTAGGAAGAAACATGATGAATCCCATATTATATATGCTTAGTAAAAAAATAAAGATTATATCATGTTATGATCCAATACAAGAATAAACATTACCAAACTCGAGAACTATGTGTATCAGGATTAAAATTATCTTTTGATATATAGTGACAACTTGATCAAATATATCACAATTAGCCACATATTTAATTACCATAAAGCTCCCATGTCTTCTTAGTCTATGATATTTGGTTAGTTCACATTGAGTTATTCTCAATTAATAAACATTATGATGAATCCAATATATGTATTCCAATTTTTTTGTGTATATAAACCAAATATATGCATCTAATTTTTATTTATTTTCTTTACTACGTGACATAAAACTACATAGAATAGAGTCCATGTTTTATGATATTGAAATATAGTACATATGATATACCTCGTGTGACCTTTAAACTACAGTGAGTGGTCCAATATATATGAATTCACCTCATTTCAGGAGAGTATAATACATAAAATAGTCTTATAATGCTATTTTACTATTATATTACCCAAATATAGGAAAAAAATTCCATCACCTTTCTATAAAAACTGTTTCATGATTCCTATAATAACATTATATGTATTGACTCATAGACATACTCTTTTAGGTACACCTATTGATACCACCAACTACAATACTAGTGTATGTTCTCCAATACATTGACATTGGATTTTACAATGTCCCTATATCTAGGTATTACTAGTCTACATTATGTTATGGTTGAAACCTCATTCCCATCATGTTTTCTCTCATCCCTGACATGAAATCCCGTTCATGTCATTACTATTTCAACTACACAAATCCATGTATATTTAAAATTTTTATAAGAACTATATGTTTCTTCATTCCCTTTATTATAGAATTTGGAGTTATTGTTGTTCATCTATCTGGGAACCAACCAAAAATGATATTCCCATATCATTATCCCCCTTTATAATAGAAATTGGACATCATAATTCACATATGTTCTATCGATACCTGACATTAAATTATGATAAAAATTATTTTTCTTTTAGGAATTATATTATGATTTATTATTATTTACATATGATACATAATAATATTTTATTCAATCACCATAAAAAACAGAATATCTTCATATACTTCCATTCCCATTAAATATTATATATAAACCTAACAATGGTATATTATAAACTATATTTTCTCAATCCCCATATGAATATCCTATTGCAATATAACGTATTTAATGATTTTGATATTTTTATCACTATAACCCTTCCACGGATAATAGAAGCAGGGGAATCTGATTCAATAAAATAGAACCCTATTAACTGTAGGAACATTTTTTCCATATATACATCCCACATTTAAATAACACATTGAATTTATTCATTTTGAATATAATCTCCTCTAACCTCATTCAACAGAAATTGTTTTTAAATAGAGCATGTTTCTCCAATGCAGTCAATGGCCATCCAAATCTTTCTAGTTTCATTTTGTTATCTCATTTATTAGATGAATGTTTTCTACATTTCATCATTCATATCACAGGTCTAACAGTTTTTTAATTTTTCTAAATCTTGGCATCCAATTTTTTCACACTTCTTTAATCATCCCACCACTATGAAATTAAACAATGTATTACAATTCCTTGAGGATTTATATATTAATTTGATCCCTTACTCGTGAAGAATTGGTTATCACATTTTATTTTTTTCATACAAAGAACCAAATATATATTTGTAGACATGTGCAACATAAAATAAAACCAACATTGAACTTATAATTAATAATTAATACTAATGGAACATTAACATTATAGGGTCACTTGTACCAGTATGTGGAACATCAACTCATTTTGGGTTTTTTTTGTTTCTATTCTAGACATTCCACATATCCCCTCCTTTTGTTTAATTTATCTGATATTATATATCTATCCTCAATTTTTAAAATTTTATTAAATTAAGATACTAATTCTAAATGACATGATACTTTCAATACTAAAAACTCACTACGATATTCTTAGAAAAAAATAGATACTTTGATCATTAGGACATCACATTCCATGATTTATGAAAAATTTAAGGTATTTAAAAAATAAAAGAGGATCAAATATTTTCAAGTTTCCGAACCTTTGAAGGGAATCCTATGATAAATCCATGTTTCAACAGTATATGAATTTCCATATCTCGATTTAGGAAAATTTCATGAATGGGATGTTAATTACATAAAACTAGTTGGTAATACCATACGACCCAGTAAAAAAGTCAAGTCATCCATTCTAAGCCTAAAAATATAATCAAATTTTTTTACACCGTCATATTCTTCATTCATTAGTTTATATGATATATTCGAAGAAAAAATAGATTTTATTTTAGAGATCCAAAATCTTTTTTATAATTGATTGTTCTATATAAATCTGTTTAATGATTTCATTTATCTTGAGTTGTAGACTCTTCTATACCCAAAGGACTATAGAGTAAATTGATGATAAAAAACCTATTATCTAGATAACCTATATCCATCCCAAAAATATACGGTTAGGATGAAACAATACTTCACAATATTTTATCATACATGTCCAACATTTCGATGTGTAATGCTATAAAGAAGTTATATGTCTATCATGACAATATCTGTATGATATCCCTAGTCTAAAAAATTAATTCACCCCATGGATCAATTATTTTGAGATTATAAATTCTATGTACCCTTTAAATTTGATAACATATGGGATTAAAATAATATGATTATAATTCTTAGAGGTTTTCATGGATAAATATTTATTGGTAGTTGATGTATCAAATTTAACATAATTATTCACTGATTGAGAGATCAAAATATGATATTCCTTAACCAATAATAGAGTGATTATTGTTTAATTTTTAATATCTACCAAATCATGTATGAAGGGAAGAATGAATTTTAGTAACATTATAAGGCATGCTCAATTAACTCCTAACATTTGATCTACTTCTTTTATGGTAGTGTTAAATTCATGATAAATAATTTCATCTAAGGCCCTCCCCTCAAGGAATTGATTGTGACTCATTCTCTGAAAACTATATATTTAGATACCTTTTTAACCACTATAGTCTTGACATTTGAGTAAAGAGAAACTAATCTTCTAAAAATAATCATTACTGAAGTATCTTGGTTATCCCTTATGAGATAATGTCCTCCTACTTATTTATGTGGATAGATTGATATATGAACTCGAAATATAAAGGGTCTCTAAACAATCAGAGGAGATTAATTTGGTTTTATTCTTTTACCCTCCATTAGTATTTTTTATATTATATTCCAAATTGTATTCTATATAGGATTCCAGGAATTCTATCTAAGGATGGAAGGCTCAGATTCAGACATGGAGTCACTCACAATGTCCAAAAAATATTCTAGGACCAACTCACTCATGATAGATACATATTCTTCAATCCATGTGCTCACTAATATCATAACAGTTCCACCTCCAATATTCATTGGTTGTGGATGTGTCTGATTATATTCTTCACCAACCCATTCCATTTGTTTCTAGAAGAACTGTTATAGGTGACATAATTGATGTTATTAAAATAATATTTCAGAATGTGGGAACTAAGAATATTCACCTCCCCTAACAAAGGGGTTTGTTTCATTAGGTGTTTTCATCTCCTGAGATATAAAATGTTAGTCATATCTCACTTTCATTTCCCCCTTCATCAACTAATGAATGATCCCCTTTAGTTTTCGTTGATTGTTTATAATATTATAATAGTTTAGGGTCCAGTTGAGGGAACCAATATGTAGTATCTTTTAGAGGCATGCATATCCTAGAAGGTACTTCACCCACATGTAGAGTTGCAGGTATGCATGGATTATTTATTCCAAATCCATCTTCAATAGACATGTGAAGGACTCCGCATTAGGACCAACATTGGTTAGTATGACTGATTTTAAATATAATACAACTTCTTATATATATTCACTCCATAAAGCAATCTCCAACTCACGATAGTTAATGATTTTTTCAACATCATTGATATTTCTTACTAATCATGTGTTGGATAGAACATATGGTGGTATATTGGAATTGATACCTAAATTTCACCACTCCAAGGCTTAATTACTTACTTATGTTATGGAACATTTCTCTTGGGGTACTAAGAATACATGGGATGGGATTTTTGGTTTCCTTGAACTCATTATTGATGGATCAATTTATGAATAACACATAGATCATTATAATTTTTTTTAAAAAATAATAGAATCAATGAATTAATCTATAGAATGAAAATTCACCATTGAGTCACGTGTGAGGGTGAAGCATTGGCACCCTCTCTAGATACTATCATTTATCCTCGTCATATAATAATTTTGTTAGATAAATCACTAGAAGGGTTCTGTAGAACAACATATAGTCACAAGAAATCACTTATATTTGTTTCATTCAAGAATGGAAATGTAGTTCAATTGAGATACCTATGTTAACTCTTGAAAAAACTAATATTATTCCAACTGAGTACTTTGGAAACATGATTGGTGAAAAAGACACAAAAAAACCAAAAAAGTTATAATAATGAGGTCAATGGTGACATCAATAAAAATATGATTATTAAAAATTCATATGGATTTTACCTCATCCAAAGAAGATCTTGGACATAAATTATTTTAATATCTTGTGTCATTCACATCAATACGACCATCATCATCACTTATCCCATCACCATAAATTTCACCACAGTAATTATTTCCACTACCTAACTCTAGATCAATTATTTGGAGAACATATTTTGAGTAAATGGTTACAAATTCAAATTTGTTTACCAAATAATTATATTTTCTTATGTTACATTTTAAATCCTTAAAATTAATTTAACATAATATTTAAAAGGGTATGGTGATCTTCTGAACCATCATTAAAATTAATTCATCCACCATGATGGAAACCTGTATTTCCATGATGGAAAAGTGCTCATATTTCAATCCCACTCTGTCTAATATTTTTTAAACTGGGCATTTGGGTGGATGAGTGGTAAAAGTGACACTAAATTAGGGGATAATAATGATATAATTATGTAAAAATTTACATGGAAAATTATAAACTAATTTTTGGGGGAATATTTGTAAATGGGTCACTCCATATTCTCAGAATACATTATAACCTCTTAGGAATTTGTTATTATCATACCCTTGAATTGGATCACATGTTATTCTAATTTCCCACAAAAGTATGACTTGACCCATTTCATTTTATGCAAGGTTGATAGACCATGGACATTATTTTTTTTTGGAATATAACACCCATGATTATTTCCTCTTGTGTAGGAATTAACCCAAACCGGCATATGACCATGAGACACAAGTCAACTCAGACGCTTCTAGGAAAGGAAAAAACTATTCCCATTATAGTGGAAATGTAGAGTAAATCTGTATATTGAATACACATCGTAGATGGATTCCACAGAAATTATATTCACCAATAAACCCTATATCAACATAATTTTAGTGGAATGTTATTATTTAGTACAATTTTAAATATAAATTATTTTCATTATTGATTTTTAATATTTTATAAGGTTGAATTCATTTTATAAATTATGTATGCTATGAATATCTCAGAGACCAAGTGGTTGAGGATTTTCCCCACCAACATATTATCAAATATGTTTTAAATAAAGAAATCATAATTTCTAAATCATTAATGACATGGTATCATCCATGGGGAGATACAATTCATCACCGTGGAACATTTAACGGTTATATCATTATGAGTGGAATATTACCCTATAGATATGCTCAATGTGATTATATAAATTATAAAACATCTGCACCACTAGGTAGATCCACCTAACACTCCCAAATTGAGAAAACATTACGATGTCACTTATCCTCATAAAATTGTGTGACTTATAAACTGGGATAATAAAATGAATTATGAAAATAGAAAGGATGGATTCTCGGTGAAAAAATGGGCTCTCCATGGGGGAACCCTACCAACCACACTCAATTTATCGTCATTATTCTAGCGTTGAAAAAAATGTACTAATGATCCCATGGGTGTTATAAGTTATGAATCATTGAGGGATCCTTTTCAATTCCACTCAATGATTCATCATGATGTGTAATCTCACCCGTTCGATAATGGGAGAATTAACTAATAATTGTTGACCAAGTATTATGATGTTTTAATCTACCCGAAGTAAATACTTGTGAGTGAAAGAGTACCCTTTATGTTTTAAAATGTACAAATTTAAAGTATTATCTCATCATACATATATACATATATATATATATTGAAATTAGAGCCTCACATAAAAAGGTTTATGTTCTATTGGAATATCCTGACATCTATGTCCATTCAGTGGAATGGGATTGTATTTGGGATCTATCTACTAATAAATTCATGAATTGTATTCCTATTATAGTTGGAGAAAAATTGTAACTATTGGAAAATATCATAAAATCCTACAACCCTTCATTCTCTTTCATTATCTACATTACATTGACATACCCAATAAGGAAATCACTATTCGATGATAAGGACACCTCTAGGGTGGAGGTCCCAACTTGATTAATAACCCAGGAACTAGATAATAATAGATATTAATTAGATGAATGCATATCTGTGAACATACTTCTATAGAATTTGTGATATTTCCTCTAGTGATTCTACATCATACCTAAGGGAATTTTCCTTTGACCAATTAAATTTTTTGATATAAAATCCTACAACATAACAATTGGCTCATTCATATTGGTGATGGTTGTAATTCTAGTGTGATATATGATACATTACTTAGGTTCATGAGTGGGGGTGTCCATTAGATTCCTAAACTCATATGGGGGTAGTTTTGTGGATGTTTAATAATTTCAAAAACATCCCATAAAATTTGAAATATTTATATGTACTGAGAAAATATATTAAAATTGGTTGGACTCAACATCATACATCATATATGTCTTCCTCACTAAAGCTAATTGGGTGACATGGCCTTAAGTAATTTACATAAACAAACTAAAACATTCCATGAGGATATGATCATTAGGAAAAGATGATTAATATGAAATAAAAGAGGTGAAAATTTTGTAATGAATTGAATATAAAATTTAAAATTAATGTTGGATGCACCTATTAATTACAATGTGATCAAGTTAATTCCACATTGAAACTCTATAATGTTTGTTCATGTGATATTAATTTTCAATGTTATTGAAGAGTATATAAATTATTTTGATTTCATGAAAACATTTTTTTGTTTAATTTTTCAACTATATAGCTCAATGAAGATCATATGAAGATCATGTGTGGGTCGTATAAGGATCAATTAATTCTAAAAAAATATCAATGTGATGGGTTGTACCCCCCCCCCACCCCCACCACCAACACCACCACCAATATTTTATTTGAATGTGTGGGGTGAAAAAATATATTTATAATCAAATATAAAGTCCAATAAATATTTTGTGGTCTATTTTATTATAAAAAATAATTATATAATTTTTATTTTGATCAAATTATATTATAAATTGGAATTTTTTTAGGTACAAAAAACACAATAGAATATATTGAACCAAAATAGGGAAAAACCCAACCCTTTAAAAAAATAGTTTTCCGATAAAAATTATAAAATCATCCTTCACATATGTTATTTAATGTGTTAATGAAGTATTTCCTTTTCAAGAACATGGGAATATTGTAATAATGGATATTTTTCAACATGGAAGAAATAATTCATTGTTGTGGCATTTAATCCATAAAGGTGAAAATAGTTTGTGGCATTAATGTGGTGATATATTGTAAGAGAATGAAATTATTAAGAGGTGGGAATCATTTTAGGAATCAATATAGTGTTCCTTTGCAGCCCAATATCAGTTTGGTGTATTAGTCAAAATTCCATGTGTCATGAACATCCTTTGATGTGGTATTCCACTTATCATGGGAGGGATGTTATGTAGATAACCTAATAAATGTGATTGGTGTTTATTTCATATTATAATTTGTGAAGGATCATTGTGTAATACCTTTTCATGGGGATTCTAATTTTATAAATCTTATATGATGTAAAACTAAAAACAAAGAATACTTCACATGACCCAATCCATTTTCATATAACCCTAATCTCATGAAATACTCATGTATTGTAAAATATGTTTTGGAATCCTTCAAATGTTATATAACCATGAATGATTTAATCTGTCACTATCCACGTTGGAAATGATCTTTATTGTGGACATGTCGACATCCATATTTTACCATTCCTTCAACTAGGATACCTAACTGGGTGGTATCAATCACACAAATGACCTTCATGGAATCCTTTCAACTCAGTCAAATCCCCAGTGTTCGTTTTCCATCATATACCCATCCAAATTCATAAAAATTACCCGATTAACATACTATTAAAATTTTTGTTCCACCTTTTGATCATATGTTCGCTTGAAAATTGGAATCATACATCTAATAACAAATCATCCTTACTTTTCATCCATGTTTAATGAAATACTTAGGAAATAATTAATCATGTATTACATTATAAATTAGTAATATCTCTCCCACCCTTATATATTAATTAAATATTTTATGGCCCAATAATCTTAGATCATACGATTCAGTTATCTTGAATAAATTCTATGCCCACCATATTCTGATTCAACTATAAAATTTTAATTCCATGTATCTAATAAATGATATTGAGACACAATCAGATTTATGATATATTATATGTTTGGACTCCTACTCAATGGAAAACATCACCAATGCGTCTAATATTCCTTCCCTATATTTGTATTGGAAAAAAAGAGTTGAGTGATAATATAGAGGTTCTCTTACTAGGTGGAACACAAAACCATGTATATATAGATGATCCCATACTTGTACCAAATCAATGATCCCTGAATACATGGGGAGATATAATAGATTTAATTCCCCGCAGTTCTCTTTCCTGTATAGTTTCTAGTGAATATGAAGAACTAGGAATGTTTACTCATGTGTATGTCCCACTCCAAAAATTATTTGGTCTCTTTAAAATTATATTTTATTATGTATGACATAAAAATAATTGTGATTTTTTAAAATCATGTAATCATAAAAAATAAGACTCTATATTCCTAGATACAAGACTATAAAAGGAACATAATTGGTCCCTGATATAGAACCCTAATGGGAACATTTTTTGTCTTGAATTCAACACCTAACAAAAATTAATCGGTTATAGATGAATGATCTTAAAATTCATCATATTGTTACTTTTCACTTGACCTTAAATTGTATAATGTGAAATTTTGGATGTCATCAATCTATTTGAGTTCTGAATCCCTCCATGAGGATACATTTAAATCCCCCCATCATGGGCCAGATCTTTATTCTATATTATTTTCCTCCCCCAATGATACATATGAATCCATGGGTAACCAATTATATGGGATTAAAGCATAGTATAATCAATCTTTTGGGGGGAATATGGTAAAGAACTAACACATTCAAATGTTGACATTAAGGCATGGTGTCAATTGGTTTCATTAATAATGTGTGTAACCTATATTATTATCTGGAATTATTGATTGAGTACATCCTGAATAAAAAACTGAGTCTTAGAATATGTAATATGAACCATCATGGGAATATCTAACCTCTCATCCTCTTGATATCAATGAGAAATTTTATGCGTCCTAAGATAATATAAATGACCAAAAAAATTATGAAATCATATTCTAAATAAAATAAATCTATTTCCACCATTTTTGTCACTCAGTTGTCAATAGTATCTTAAAAAGGTGGTAGTAGATTTTTTACTGAGTCTATGAAGATGAAACATATCTACCACCCCTTTATTAAAACATATAATCCCCATAGGATAGGGTATCCATATACATTTGAGGATATATATAGACATAAGTGTGTGTGTGTGTGTATGAGACGTTTTGTGCCCCCCATATAATATCCTTGACATCAAACACCGATGTACACGGGGTATTGGGATTATTATAATTCCAACATTCTGAGTTTTATCTTTGATTATTCAAAGTAGAAAAGATATTACCCATTTGGTAGATGATATATAATGATATTTATTATAAGTTATCAAGAAAATATTGGCTTTCGAGGATTTTTATTTTAAAATTAGTCGTTGAACTCATTATAGGGGTTTATTTTCTCATAATAATTACTTATTGGTTCATTTATTTCATATATTTATAAAATTCAATGTTTTGGAGTCTGATTTAATATAATATATCAGCCTAATTAAAAAGGATGGTGGATTATAAATCACCATTGGTGGTGATGATATAATATTTTATTATGTTGGATGATGTGAGGCCATCTGATAACATTAAGAATAACGTTGGATGCTCTTTGATTCTCATATATATTCAAGTCATATTCATGAAATCATTACGGGAAACAATAATTGGTACCCTTAAGTGAAAGTTACTGATAGGGACAACAAAACATTGAGGTAATGGCATATAACATTGGTTTTATTTCATTCTCCATTTTTTTAATTATTTTGTGGTTTAATGAAATATAGTTTTTGTACTATATTATTTATCAACATTTGTGGAGGCACAATTCCCATTATAATATCTGCTTAGGTATCCCTAGATTTTAATGTCATTTACAGAGGTAATTAATACATATTAGGGTTATATGAAAAGGGTCCCAACGGTTCCTTTTAATATCATATATCTATGTTTGAGTTCCACTATTTTTTATAGTCTATAATCAATATAAATCATGTTCCTTTTATGTTTCTACAGATTGAATACTATATTATTGTTTTATAGTCATGAATCTAGGAACATTGTGCCTTTTAAATTATGTTCATATAACTTGGACCAATTCTAATCATTCTAAATTCATAAATAATGGACTTCTATGTTCACATTTCTATCAAAGGGTTTTTGTCAGACATAAACATAATAGAAACATTTGGATTATGTATTACACCAATTTGGAGGCCCATATGTATTCAATCATTTACCATTGCATACTAGAAAAGGGGTAGGATTAATGAACACATATGAGATGTAAAAAATGAGGAGATAGGTTAGGAATAACCTGGATTAGCATCCAATTTTAAGATCACTCTCATTAATTGGGTTGTAGAAAGAAATTCATATTATTGAGAAAAATGATAATCAGTTTATATTTTCTATGATGTGTGTCTTGATTTATAAGGATTACCTTTAGTTATATAAGGTAAAAATCCTTGTTATCAAGGTAATACATGATTGATTTTACGTCAAGGATACTACTGAATATGAGGAATAATTAAATAGTTCCCCATTATAAAATTTATAAATTACAGGTTGAGCATGTGAATTTTATCATTGACCCATTTACATATACCATTAATTAATCAAAGATTGCAAGATTAGATAATATTTTTGTAGTGCTGGACATGAGTTAAAGAGTACAAAAAATATATTTTGGTCATCCTACTAATGAGGTAAAAATTATCATCAGTAGTTTATTAGGTTATGTGAGATGTATATGTATGGACACAAATTCATCAAACACATCCAAAATGGGGTATCCTGGGCACCATGTGTGGTAAATATATATGAGACTATTTTCACATCACTGGTTGAATTAGATCAAAATTGATCCTATATAGGGTTAGGGGTATCTCCATTAATTGTTAACATAATTTACAGATTGTTATTCATTTTCTTATTGAGTGTACCTAATGGATGCTTTTCGTAAATCTAATTTTAGAAATTTCCTTTGATAAATGGTTCTCAATAAATTTATTGGGTGTATATTCCATGATATTACCCAAATACCCTTCGTTTCAATTACCACTCATTATTTTATATTTTAATTAGTAACATCAGGGAGAGCATAAAAAATTAGGCATGTGCGCTTGATATTATGCAGCTCCTAATATGACTTTAAAATTTCTAGGGTAAAATGGGGATAATTTTATGTTGAAATTAAAGGTCATCATCACTTTTTATTTGAAAAGGGAAACTACATAACATTATTTTTCATGATAATCATCCATAATGACCTAGATGTACAACTGCTCGTAAATACATGTAAACACAAGTTGTATATTTTGGTAATGTGTGGACTTGGGGAAATATATTTGAAGTTTTAGGGTGGTGGGGAGCCCGGGTGTAGGGTGTGAGGTAGGGTTCTTGGTGGATGGGTATGATTTAGGTGGTATGGTGTGCATTCTAGGGAACCTCACTATCATTCCACATTTAAAAATTTTCAATAATTTTGTTGAATTTATACCCATAATAAATATGAGTATCGATAAATACCAACCCTAAAAATTTTAATTGATCTAGATAAACAGGTTAAAAATAAAGAAACATTAATCCTTATCATGATACATTCTTCAAGGAGGGTGTGTTCCAATGTTTTAGGGGGAGGAATATAGACTTCTATTAGATTAGGATTATCATGTCGTTAATGAGTGCAGAACTGATGTTGGAGATGATGGCGCAAGTGGTCCTTCATTATACATTTAATGGGATCACCATGTCAAAACAAACAATTATGTGGGAAAATAATATACATCCAACTCTCTGTTTTTACGCAATAGGGTCTCATCATGTTCTCTATACTTGTAAGTCTAAACTCAACCACACTTACTGGGGTTATTTACCTATGGGGTCAAATGTATCAGTATATTTACAATATGGTCTTCAAAAGGTGGGATTTTTGGTGGGGTGTTAATAATTTATGGTTTTATAAATTTTATCATAATGTATTTCTTAATTTTATGGTCATAATTATTTGAATAAGAAATATTGATTAACTTTAAGGATATACATCATTGACTGAGAATTTTTCCTAAATTTTATGATCATAATAATTTGAAAAAAATATCTGTTAAAATTTCTTGGAAATATACATTGGAATATGAAATAAGTCCAATGATTAATGCTACATATCATTGAACAAGTGATAGGGGATTTCTTTCTTTGTGAATGGGGAGAATTGACAAGATGTTAATGATAAAAACCAGTATATTTATATGTAACCTAGTGGGGGTAATGTGCTTGTAGTTTATAGTACTAGTATTAATATTAAATTATGGGAATAAAAAGGATGAGGGTTTTTCATTCGGTGAATATAATTAACACCATGTGAATTAAAATGATATCTATGTTAACGACTATAGGGATAATGTGCTAATTATTACAACTCAATAGAGGATATACAACTAGAATTTGTTTATCTATTTGAACAAAGGGATTTAAGATGATGTAATTCATTAATTGAGGTATTTAAATTTTTGGTGCTAATGAGTTATTAATGGATAGGCTATGATGATCCCTAACCACACTGAAATGATAGTTCAATGAATTCACCATTTAATAATAATATTTAATATTGCTGGTTAATGCATTGAAATGGTGGATTCCGCCATAATACTATTAATAGAATTTTGGATTATTGTTTTCTCTCCTGGAAGAAATGCAATAATTTAAATTGGCCGTGAAGGATAGATATGAGTTTTATGTGTTATTATCCTATAAATGTTTTCCATTGGAATTTATCAATTGATCCATGCTAAATAACTTGATAATAAATATATAATTTATAAAAAAATTAATCAAGAAACACGTGGATCATAAAATGTTGTATTTTTTATTCTACTATCGAATTTTAATAAGACAAAATACATTATGTCTTACCTAAGATATCATATATGGTTTTCATTTTATTGTATCCTGGTGTCAATATAGTGTCGGAAACTGATCATATATGAAGAAACTATACAATAGGACCCCTTACATGGGAGGATGTCTTAGGATTGGTTATCAGGTCAAATGGAATAGGTCAATCAATGTAATTTTGGTTCATACAAGACACAACACATATTTTTTAATTTATGTTCATACATGGAGGACCATACACCTTATATTAATTGATTATGTTAATAATTTATATGCACATGAAAATTTATGATCATAAAATATGGTCCTTGAATTATGTATTTTATATTTTTTTGATAATGGAATTATGTGATATTTTTTGAGATTTATTTTGATAAGGAAAACCTTTCATGTGGTATGGAGTAATGAAATGAATAATTTACTACTCGTGTGAATCTATCGAAAAAAATTAAATAAATATTCTATTATTTTTAGTTATAAAATATTCTTCATATATAATTATTAGGGGCTATTTATAATTGGAGTTTACCCATTTTCATGATGAAAGTCCCTTCCCATTTAAGCTCCTTCTTGAGTGGTTTCGTACCGGGTATCCCAGGTGTCGATGACACCAATGCAAGTTATCTTTTGATTAATGATTGGATTCAATCTATAATTTTAAATGCGTGTTTCACCTAATTTTGAATAACATCATGGTTTTACAATGCATGTTTCCTTTTAGCATAAAAATGTCCAAATTCATAAAACCCAATTTGTTATTTTTTCCCTTAGTTATCAAATAAAAATCTTATTTTCATAGTGAACAGAAGAAAAAATAAATGGGAAAGTCTCCCTTTATACTATATAATTGTCAATTCTTTTTCAATGAATAAACGGTACAAGAGTGATAATTTAATAAATCATTCAAGGTTTATTCAACCCAAGAATTTTTATAATTTACTTCCAATTTTGTCTAATATTAGAATAATTATTCTTAAATTCATATATTTTTCCTTTTATAGCTTCATGGTTTTTGGATGAATAATTTAACTAGATTCATTAATCAAAATATATATTCTTTTCCATGTAAAATTATAAATTAGTGTAATTGCCTATCCAGAATTCATAATGAACTTCCAATATTGGGATTATAATGAAAATTGTAAAATTAACCATATCCCTTTCCCACATCATATAAAAATATGAGGTTTCCCTATTTTGAGAATAAATTTGTAATAGTAAGGATAAATTTGAACAATTTAATAGTGGTTTGTGTGATTAGACCCATGATATATTTTTCTTATATGGATATATTCTATAAGTTTTTAGAAATGTGAAATAAATTTATAGGTTGGTGAATGAAATCGGCATATGTTTGACATGCATGTAATTTAGTTGGGAATTTCATAGAAATATGGGTCATTGAAATATAGAATAATATGTTCCTTTTGATATGATTGAAGAGAGTATACATTATTTAGTGTTCACCGTTAGTACAGAAATATACTTCTTTCATAATAGTTAGGGCCTCTTCACCTTGAATGCATTTGCGAATGACCCCATTACGGCCACCATTTAGACACTTTTCTATGAATCTGGAACACATTTAATGATGAAATTTCTATATAATCACTTAAAATAGGCATCCATGTGTCTCAAATATGGTAGAACCTCATTTTAAATTTAATTTACTATTAGAGACATTAATCTTATTATTCTATCTGTTTAGTGAGATGATAATTTTGATACAGTAATAGTAGTATAAACCATATTTATTTCATATATATCATCACCTTAAAGTAGAAAAACATCCCTTGAGTATGATATATAATGAATTGTATAATTAAAACTCAATTCTGCGATGGTTGTTGAATGATTTGGATATAATTTTTTTTTCATTGTCTGAACAATGAATGTGATATATTATTGGTGCTAAGGGAATATATGAAATTTGTTCTTGAGTATTTTCAAGAATGTGTATCAACTTCACCTTCTTAAGGGATTATTCTTTGATTATTTGTTTGATTACAAGATCCATGATTCCTATTACATATAATTGTATAAATAAATTTTGAAATAACCAAATCTATTATTGTTCTAAGGGACTAAAATTGAACCTCATTTTTGTTAAATCATGTTCAATGGATTAAAGAATATAGAAATATCATTTTTTCTATGGATATAAACTTAATCCCCAATAAAAGGTTTTTCTGTTTTGGATCCTTTGTCTATTTTCTGTTTTCATTGAGAAGCTCCATTGAATAACATTTATCTTCATTAAGAATACTATGGTTTTTAAAATAGATCCTCATTGGGAAGTTCTGCATATAGAGGAGTCACATCAAAGGAAGTGTATATTATAATTAAATATTCCAACATTTTTCCACTAGTCGCCTTTTATGTGAGAAAAAGGGTGTCAAATTACTAAAGGATGAAAACCAATCTATTAAATAATTTATCAAACTATGTAAAACCAAGTATATGTATTAGGGCACTCAAATAGGAGATAAAATATATTTTATGGTGTGATAATAAGAGGAAAATATTTTGAACAAAAAATGTTAAAGAGACGAAATGTTTCTCAATATAGGTATATCCAATTACATATTTTGGAATTATTTTTACGATGTGGTATAAATTTTTACCATTTCCTATCCCATTAAATGAGGAATGGATGTAACAGGGGATCAATACATAATTTTCATATAACGGATAAAAGGATTACCTCTACATACAGCTTCAAAACCACTATGTATGAGATATAATACTTATAGAAATCAAAGAACTCCAAAAATATTTACCTCACATAATGGTAACCACTTTCATTATCTATTATTTTCATTTCATAGAATATATATCCAGGTTCTTGATGGAATTCATTATTTATCAAATCCTTCTATATAGTGATCTCAAATCATAGATATTTCAAGGAGGAAGAACCTCTACTATAACCATTTTTTATTGATTAACTATAATGTCGTGACGATGGAATTGAACGATTAAAAAATTCCTTGATGTCACCTCAAATGAAAAATTATATGGAAGTAGCTTAAATATTTGTGATCAGAGTTCGGATAAGACTACATTGACATCAATGAGGTGTTTTAAATGTTGTAATAACCTATCTACCATATCAATGACATTAAATTCAATATGTTTACGTATGAGGGGATTTAAAAGTAAATATGTTACACATTCATATGTGTCTTGAACAATATATGTATTAAAAGTTTTCATATGGGATATATTGTTATAAAATAATTGTGGTGAAGATATCCAAAAAACGTCCCATTCTGATAGTTCCTTTTCAACTCATAAAAACCCCTTAGTTATGTTGATATACTATTATTTAGTCCTAAATAATGGTAATTATAGTTGGAGCCATTATTAATTAATATGGGAGTAATATATTTCAACCTCTATAATAGAAAATGTGGTTAAAAAGTACAGTATTCTCTCCAATTACAAGAAAAAAATGTAATTCAAAATTATTTTTGTTTAATGGCTTCCAAATCCTAGGATCAATTGATAAATGGGATTCAAATATACTATGAAGAATTTTTTAAATTAAATCAAGGATTGATATTATCACCTTATAACCCATTAGAAGTAGTGATATGTGTTTCTATTTCAAGATGAGGTCCCCCACACGATATATAATATTCCACACCATCAAACTAATACTTCAAAAATCATAAGGGGGAAATTTTAGTATAATGAACTAAACGTATTCATTATTTGATTATATAATAAGTTATTAATTTGAAGATGTAATCAGTGTATGATTATAATGTTATAGTCTTCCCAACAATTTATTGAAGTAATTTTCCTTGTTGGAAAATATGATTCCACAATTAGATATCAGTACCAATAAATAGTGGATTAATAAAATATTCCCTAAATTATTTTCCCCACTAGTATAATAACCCAAAATGATCATTTTTAAATGGTATAAATCAGACTCCTTATAATATATATAATGAATTGTTTGGGATGGAGTGACATTATTTCTTGAACAATTAAACACCATTGGAGGTTGAATTCTAATGAAATAATGATTTCTAAAAATCAATGAAATATTGATGTTCACATGAATAGTAGCTTCCTAATATGAGAAAATAAAATAAATTACTTTCTAAAACTCAAATAGTCTAGTTTTATCCTGACATGTCCCTATCATAGACATTATGGTATTGAACAGTTAAGCACTTGAGAATTCTTCAATAAGGGACCCTCAGAGTTCCCTAGAGATATGAAGAGTTTCTAAGGTGGAATTATATATTTTCATAATGGAGATAGAATTAAACCCTCACTCTAATGATAACATAATGAATAATGACAAATAATGACTCCAGAGTACCACCCCAGTAGGCCCCTAGTTGGTGACTAGCACCAAGGGAATGAAAATCTCATAAAGGGAAGGCACATTACTCTAATAAAACAAGATGAAGAGACATGATAAATCAACCAAAGGAGAATAAATTACCCAATATTAAATGAAAACCAAAACCATCACATAATATATATAATAATATAACATATAAATAAAAACGTCCCTAAATTAAAGTCACCAAATAATATATTAGGCCTCAACATAGAAATAGTTCTGAAGGTCTGATCTATTAATTTCCAACATTGTCTATGATGTTCTAGAAAACCTGAAAACAGTTTTGTATTTGTAAGGTGAGATTACAAGTAAAATTTGAAGGAAAACCAATGTATCTGATGCACATGTTATAATAGAATACTACTACATCTGTGAGAAAATAGTAAAATCAACAACACCAAGATAGGTCAAGTAACCAATCCCCAACCTCACAAAGTCCCGCTCGATAAGTAATTCATACCAATATAAAAATTTAGTATGAAGAATATCGAGTATTGGGTACCCTTCACCACTTTTCCATTGGGATGAAACTATCACGCCATAATGATGTATGCCCTGGTAGTCTAACCTCTTTTCTATATCACATCATGAAAAGAACCCTAAAAGATACTAATCATCACATCACAACCCACCTGATGACACCTAGGCTCTAGCACCCATTGTACTACTAAGAATCATAGTACATATTGTAATAACACCAAGGACCTTGAACCCCACATGCTACTAACCATCACATAAACAGAGTGGTAGGGTATGATGAACATGTAGTACATCAACTTCATGTCCTCATGCTTCCATGAACGACCCCTACTATAACACCACATGTGCTACTAACCAACACATCTTAATAGTTTCACACTTGAAATTTGACCACCACAACTCATGTATGTCTTCCTTACCAATAAAAGCGATACTGTAATAGTGAGTAGTCAACCATCCATCCTAAACATTGGGTTATTTTGAAAAACTTCCTCAAAACATTTCATTGTCAGTACTTGTTGCTTGACATTTGGGAGATGTGTATAGAAAATCACAAGAATACACAAGGAATATATATGTATGTATGTATGTATGTATGTATGTATATGGAACACACAAAAGACCATATTATAGGTTCATAAAAGCACAAAAAATTCAAAAATCACCACCAAAACTCACAACCTCTTCCACTTTCATAGTGTGTTATTTCTTCAAAATAATTCATTAACTTGCACTACACGCAACACCGAGTTCAAGCGCACCATGACTTACCAAACAAGCTGTTCAAAAGAGGTTATGAATAGTTTTAACTAAATTTTAAACTTTATATAATCCTTATAATTTTAGAATCCATATTATGAGTTTCTTAGACATAATGTAAGAACAAATTCATTTTCTGTATTACACTTTTACCAAATTTTAATAGTGAACCCTTTTCAAATCCAATATTTTAAACTTATATTCAATTTGACTAAATAAATTTACATTTTAGAATGGGGAAATCAAAAATTTACAATGAAACATATCAAGCTTCCACAGTATTCTTTCCTTTGAATAATACAGTAGCGTGTGTCGTACGCAACTTCAAGTTCTAACACACACCACAACCAATCAAACTAGCCGTTATGAATAGTAAAACCTACTTTTTGAAATTTTATAAATTTTATATTTCGAAATGGACTTCATTTTTGGATTCTTAATATCGAAATTATCTTAGGGTGAAATTTTGGTACTTTTCGGATAACTTTCATATTTTGATGAATAGTGAAAATTACTAAATTTTAATTAAAAACAACTTTTTTAATCTAAATAATTTATATTGATAAATTATGAATTTGAGTGGTTTTAAAGTATATTTAGAAAATATTTTTACCATTTAATACAATCTTGGTCATTGTACATAATCTCACAATTAAACCGGACATAAACAAGTGTCAATCTTTTGATAGTTAATATCTCTTAAAAACACGCTATTTGTTTGGACGATGGGAAATAATTTTTAAATTAATTAATGCAACTGATATGTTTTCAATTTGGTAAAATAGACATCATTTATTAATTCATAATATCAAATATAGCTTAGGCATAATTTTTGGTATTTTATTGGAAACTTTCATTTTTTTGATGAATAGTGAAACCACTAAGTGGTAGTTAAAAAACTGAATTTTTCATAAAACATAATTTTACCGCTTCTCTGAGTGGAATTTCGAAAATCTGAGAGACACGGTTAATATCATGTAGTAAAATGTGGTTCAATGAGATGAAAATAATGTTTGGTGAATAGTAACTTTTTACATTTATTTACCACGGTTAAAAGTAAATAGGGTAATTAAGGGTAAAAATGATATTAATATTTCCCTAACACATGTCCTAATTCTATTGGACAAGTGCATCTCGACCATAAACAACCTTAGGAGTTATATATTATCATTTAGGTCCACTTGTATTAGATTAAGACATTTATTATTATTTAATTTAAAGAAGAGTTAAAACAGTTAAAATCAAAGTTTATTTACTAAAACATTTTTAATACAGGGTAATACATAAGATAAATTCGATTGTAAATATTCATTATAAATATCAATATATTTCCTACATAATGGTATTTTATTTATACTTTTTAGACATTAAATAATTTAATTTATTTATGACACAATGGTGATGCAGTAATTATCTAATTAATAAACAAATTGAATAATTGATATTATAAATACCCAAATAAATGTAATTTGAGACTTTTTATGAATACAAATAATTTTATAGGTTAATATGTCATGTTAGGATTGATTTAATTAACATTTTTCTATGTAATAATTCTGTTATGATTTTTACAAAAATCAATTATTGAATAGTGTCAAAATTGACATAAAAGAGTTTTTAAAACAAATATTATATTATTAATTGATATTAAATTTCTAAAAATATAAGGTTCGGCAAAGAGACTTATATCATGATAGGTGTATCATTAATGGATCAATTGGGGGTCGATTGGATATATATAGTATGTTTATTAACCATATAATATAAAAATACAAAGAGACGTTGTAAAAGTGAAACTAATTAACTAAGAGTTAATACTTAAAGATAAGGTTAATATAATAACACAAACCTGTATAAATTCTATTGGATGAGTGGTTTTAGACCCATACCCACCTTAACCTTTAAATAATCCAATTTGGAGCCATTAGAAACCGAATATTAATTTATTATAAAATAATATATCTAACTTTTCCAAAGGTGCCCCTCACCCCTCTTATAAAAGGACACTCCCCATTCTCATTACTTAATACCTTCATAGCCTTTTGGTTCGGCCAAACCCTGACCAAATACACTCTCAACATCCCTCACTATAACCTAGAGGCCTTATTTTGATCAGAAAGCTAGTCTAAGAGGCCCTTTTGATCAAATCAAAAGGAAGAACCCGAAGAGGAGGTAATGATTTCACCACCCCTTTTCAAGTTCCTTTCTTCTTCCACTTCTTCTATCATTGTTATTACCATTATAAAATAATAACTCCAGTATCTTATATATACAGTGATTTTATTATAAATATGTTACAACCATATTCAGTATTCTATACATCCTTTGAATGACATGTCACCATATGTGCGTACGTACGACTTACCGTCTCCACGTCGTGGTGTAATTGTTATTCAATAAATTATTATTTGGATGGGTATAATAATGATGTGTAATTAATTTAAATAATAAATATAACATGATAATGATTCTGTATATATGATATACAATCCAATTATATATTATTTTAATATCAAAAGAATGATATTGTCGCACGTGCGTACGTACGGACTACCGTCTCCACGAACGCGATGAGATTCATTATCCATCGTATCCATTCAAGTCTAATTCTCATTTGAAGATTAATAATAATTATTAAGGACTTAATATCATTCTGGATATGAATAAGATACAACCAATACATAACAAACATTTATTACATAACAAAACATATAAAAGAAAATGAGTAAGTTAACACCTGAAACGATGATAATTCTAATATATTATTAACAAAGCAATCATATATGATATCATTTTAATATATATGATTCTTTTATAATTTAATAACAATTATTTCACCATTATACAGGAGTTTAACCTACCCTCAACCAAGGAAAAGTAAAATTTATGGGTTTACTTCACAATCTCTTCATTATCTGAGGTTATTTATACGTAATAATCTAATGGGATTTCATTATCATCCACATCCATGTTTCATAAAAATGTATTTCAAAAAAATTTTAATATTTACAAGAATATGGGTTAAAGTCATTTATACCCTTGTTTGAATTTTTATAAGAGGTTTATAAAGGAATCTTTCCATCGTTTTCCAAACAAAGTGCTTTTAACCTTTTCGACAGAATTAAGGTAAGAATGTTTTTTTAACTTATACGGTGGGTGCGGCTATTTTCCACCATTATAAAATTGACGAAGCATCCCTTAAAAGATTATAAGAATATTTTCAAAGTAAATGTTTTATTTTATAAATATGCGACTTTTAAATGATTTCAAAATGAATATTTTAAGAATTAATGAAAGTTACTCTTTATCAAAATCAGAATTTTAAATGTTTTAAAGATTTATCTTTCTAAATATTTTTAATTACTATCCATGTTTTCAAAATGATTTTAAGGATTTATTTATATGGACATTAATGTGTTGAAATTATATTTATTTTCAAATGTTTCATATTGGCATGTGACACTTTTATTTAAAAATATCTTTTAAATTACTTCCTTTATAAATTTGTGACTTTTCAATGATTTCAAAAAAAGAGATATTTCTCTCAAATAGTTTTGATTTCATCTATGTCAACATCCTTTGATGGATTCTAAGCTTAATTAAAATTGATCTATTATGATACAAAACTTTCATATTGTATTGAAGGTTTTGTGATATGTTTGACTGTGGATGTGTTATTTTTATACCATTCATGGTTTATGGAGAAAGTATTGACATTTTGTATGCTAGTTTTAATACGAATGTTTATGTTATGTTTAAAACTTTTCATATGGGAATGCATTGGACTTAGTAAGTGATGGGTGGAGCCCACTATAGCTCCTTGATGCATCGGTAAGTCTCATTAGACTAACTAGTGTCTTGCCACGAGGCCTATACAAAATATTATTTGTAGTCTTGGCATGAGGTCTGGGCTATGTCGTTATGATAGTTTGGCATTACACATTCCATCATTATGAAAGTGGTTATTGATATTGCATGTGATTATTCGATTAGTAGAATATCCATGTGAATAAGTAAATGGAATTAATTCATTTTATTTTTTCCATACTATATTTAATTTCAAGTTTAAAAGGTTTTGGTTTAGTTATACATTGCCTTGAATGTTTATTATTATTTATGAAAGTTTCCGCTATATTGTTATCCTTACTGGGCATTTGAGCCCACCCCTTTTCTATGTTTTATTTTTCCCAGGATGTGAAGAAGTAAATTATGAATGACCAGTAGAGATAGTATGAGGGGATAATAGTATAGACTATGGAGACTATGTTGTTGTAGTATTCATTTTTATGATGTAATGTAAAACTTTATGAATATATCTAGTGTTTCCTAGGATACTAAACTAATCGGTCTTTCGAGACATGATATTTCTTATGATCATGCCAATGTTATGTAATAATGCACCGACTCTGGGTAACTGTGGTCAGGGCGTTACAGTAGGTATCAGAGAAAGTTTAGTAAAAACCATGGATGCTAGATTTAGATAAACTCTAATTAGAGCACATAGACCTAAGATGGACTTTGAGGATTAGTATAGAATAAATTACTAGAATTTTGGTATTCTACAAAGTTTGTGAGTTTTCTGAGAAATACATCCCTGTCTGGATACGATCAGGTAGAGTCGGCTCTGGCACAGATGTACCTAGGGGTAAACCACGAAAACACCGCTTTGATCTGGACTCGAACGGGAACCGGTGCACGACAACGGGTCTTGCTGCACTCTTGGTTACGACACTCCTGGCGGATATGCTGAGGATAATTCTCATTTTCATTAAAAACCATTATGAAGGGTTTATGAGTATATAATTCCTCAAAGGAGACATTTTTATGATTATTGATTGTATTCATAATCTATTTAATTTATGTTATGTGTTTTACAAGTTTGGGATTAGGTATTGTTATTCATAAAATAATCTAGTGTATTCCATTGTTTAGAAATGGTGCCCAGTAGAAGGAATTAGAACTACAGCAATGCACATGATCCAAAGAGAAAGAAGGATCATATCTTTCATGGTCTTAAGCCATAATTTATAAGAGAAATAGTCTCCCATGTATCATCATATGATGAAATAATATCATGTGTTGATAAGATATGTAAAGAGTTAACTATGTCCTATGGCTTTGAAGGGAAGAAAGAGAAGAAAAGGATGGAAGAGGGAAAGATGGATAAAGGGAAGAGGGAAAAGAAGAATTTTCCCATATGTGATAACTGTGGGAAGAAACACCCTAGAACTTGCCTGAAAGGAATGGGAGTTTGTTATATGTGTGGAGGAAAAGGGCATAAAGTGCGTGACTACAAGGGTAAGAAAATGGTTTCAAATGTACAATGCTTCATTTGCAAGAAGTTTGGACACTACGCAAACCTATGTCCCAGTCATCAGACTATTCCACAAATGATGCTATTGGATAATAATAACATAATTATATTACCACATATGAAGAGTAATGATTAGAGTTCTTGTGTTGATTATGTCATTTGAGTGTTTTATCAACAATGTACCTATTATAATAATTATGGAGTATATAAGGATTGGAATGCAGAACTATTTCATTAAGGACTTGATATTGTGTGGAACAATGAAAAGTAACTCAATTGCAGGTTACATTTTTGGAAAATATATGGTCGAAAGAACGATAAACAATAATATGGTTCTGATACCAAGTTAGTGATTTTAGAATAATACATGATTGATTTGGATAAATTATATTGGATATTCTTGACTAACTTGAAACTAATTAATGATTTATATATTCTATCATTTTTTGGGTTTACAACATTTTTGGATTGAAGGAGTATATTTGTTATTATTTAAGGAATAATGGATCATGAATGTAATCAATATGGTTTTATGGTAATTCCGGATGATGCAGTGTTTTAATAGAATACACGATGAAGATGCTCACATTTTATTATGCAGAAAAAAGGATCTTCATTGTGTTTAGATTCCTTATATATTTTGGATTGAAGTATTTTGGATAGTTCTAGTTTGGATTTTTTTGGATTTCCATAAAAGGACAACACAGAGGTCGGGCGGCAACCCGTCGCGTTTGGCAAGGCCGCGAGACTTGAACCCACAACCAAAGGGCAACAAGGGTGTATCACCTACCACTGACCCATGTGATGTCCTGGATTGAATAATGTTGTTTTTTAATGGTTCTCCTATATGAATTATAACTTAATTTTTTAAACCCTATAGGAATAGGATAAATTGAATATTATTTTTAGGTTCTATTATCTTTTAGAGTGAAAGATCAGTTTGTGGTAGAAATTAGTTAAAGGATGAGACTCTACATGTCATGTATATATTTTTCTTCTTCTCTTATTCAATGAAGAAATTAATTCTTATATTTTAGTGAAGGGATCATAAAACCAAAAAATGTGTTATCCTAATACCATATGTTTTGCTGAACTGATGGTATTTTAAATCATCATATATTGATGAATTTAAGGCCCTAAATTTTACACTTTTTTGTGATTGATGACCTCATTCCCTACCTATAAATATTTATGTTTTTCCTCCAATTATATATCTCTAATTTCCACCAATGTTCCTTTAATAGAGATCATAATTTGGTGGTGACCCTTTCATTTCTCTATTCCCCTTATTAAGACTAAATTTTATTCACCCAATTTCTGATGTGGGTTTTCCCACAAAGATATTTTCTATATTAAACCTTTTATTTTTGAAGAACAATTTCAAATTGCGAGGATGCAATTTATTGATGGAGAGGAGAATGTAACACCCCAAGATTTCATAGTGTGTTATTTCTTCAAAATAATTCAATAACTTGCACTACACGCAACACCGAGTTCAAGCGCACCATAACTTACCAAACAAGCCGTTAAAAATATGTTATGGATAATATTAACTAAATTTTAAACTTTATATAATCCTTAAAATTATAGAATCCATATTATGAGTTTCTTAGACATAATGTAAGATCAAATTCATTTTCAGTGTTACACTTTTACCAACTTTTAATAGTGAACCATTTTCAAATCCAATATTTTAAACTTATATTCAATTTGACTAAATAAATTTACCATTTAGAATGGGGAAATCAAAAATTTACAATGAAATGTACCAAGCTTCCATAGTATTCTTTCCATTGAATAATACAGTAGCGTGTGTTGTACGCAACTTCAAGTTCTAACACACACCACAACTAATCAAACTAGCCGTTATGAATAGTAATACCTACTTTTTAAAATTTTATAAATTTTATCTTTCGAAATGGAATTAATTTTTGGATTCGTAATATCGAAATTAGCTTAGGGTGATATTTTGGTACTTTTCGGATAACTTTCATATTTTGATGAATAGTGAAAATTACTAAATTTTAATTAAAAAAACTTTTTTAATTGAAATAATTTATATTGATAAATTATGAATTTGAGTGGTTTTAATGTATATTTAGAAAATATTTTTACCATTTAATACAAACTTGGTCATTGTACATAATCTCACAATTAAACCGGACATAAACAAGTGTCAATCTTTTAATAGTTAATATCTCTTAAAAACATGCTATTTGTTTTGACGGTGGGAATTAATTTTTAAATTAATTAATGCAACTGATATGTTTTGAATTTGGTAAAATAGACATAATTTTTTAATTCATAATATCAAATATTTCTTAGGAATAATTTTTGGTATTTTTCTGGAAACTATCATTTTTTTGATGAATAGTGAAACCACTAAGTGGTAGTTAAAAAACTGAATTTTACAAAAAAACTTAATTTTACCGCTTCTGTGAGTGGAATTTCGAAAATCCGAGAGACATGGTTAATATCAAAGAGTAAAATGTGGTTCAATGAGATGAAAATATATTTTTGGTGAATAGTAACTTTTTACTTTTATTTACCAGGGTTAAATGTAAATAGGGTAATTAAGGGTAAAAATGATATTAATATTACCCTAACACATTTCCAAATTCTATTGGACAAGTGTATGTCGACCAAAAACAACCTTAGTAGTAAAATACTATTATTTAGGTCCATTTGTATTAGATTAGGACATTTATTATTATTTAATTCAAAGAAGAGTTAAAAGAGTTAAAATCAACGTTTATTTACTAAAACATTTTTAATATAGGGTTATACATAAGATAAATTAGATTGTAAATATTCATTAGAAATATAAAACGATTTCCAACATAATGGTATTTTATTTAAATTTTTTATAAATTAAATAATTTAATTTATTTATGAAACAATGATGATGCAGTAATTATCTAATTAGTGAAAAATTAGAATAATTGATATTATAAAAACCCAAATAAGTGTAATTTGAGTCTTTTTAAGAATACCAATAATTTTCTAGGATATTATGACATGATAGTATTGATTCAGTTAACTGTTTTTGATGTAATAATACTGTTATAATTTTTACAAAAAACAATTATTGAATAGTGCCAAAAATGACATAAAAGTGTTTTTAAAAAATATATTATATTATTAATTGATATTAAATTCCTAAAAATCTAAGGTTCGGCCATGAGACTTATATCCTGATAGCTGTATCATTAATGGACCAAATGGGGGTCTCTTGGATTTATATAGTAAGTTTATTAACCATATAATATAAAAATAGAAAGAGACATTGTAAAAGTGAAACTAATTAACTAATAGTTAGTACATAAATATAATGTTAATATAATAACCCAAGCCTGTCTAAATTCTATTGGTTGAGTAGTTTTCGACCCATCTACACCTTAGCTTTTAATTAATCCAATTTGAAGCCATTAGAAACCGAATATGTATTTATTATCAAATAATATTTCTAGCTTTTCCAAAGGTGCCCCTCACCCCTCTTATAAAAGGACACTCCCCCTTCTTATTAATTAACACCTTCAAAGCCTTTTGGATCGGCTAAAACCTGCCCAAATACTCTCTAATCTTCCCAAACTACAACCTAGAGGCCTTAGTTTTGTCATAAAGACAATCTACGGAGCCCTTTTGATCAAATCAAAAGGAAGAACCCGAAGAAGAGGTAATGATTTCCCCACCCCTTTTCAAGTTCCTTTCTTCTTCCACTTCTTCTATCTTTGTTATTCCCATTATAAAATAATAACTCTGGTATCTTATATATACTTTGATGTTATTATAAATATGGTACAACCATATTCAGTATTCTATACATCCTTTGAATGACATGTCACCATACGTTTGTACGTATGGCTTACTGTCTCCACGTCGTGGTGTAATTGTTATTCAATAAATTATTATTTGGATGGGTATAGTAATGATGTGTAATTCATATAAATAATAAATATAACATGATAATGATTATGTATATATGATATAAAATCAAATTATATATTATTTTAATATAAAAAAATGTTATTGTCGCTCGTGCGTACGTACTGACTACCGTCTCCACGAACGCGATGAGATTCATTCTCCATCGTATCCATTCAAGTATAATTCTCATTTTAAGATTAATAATAATGTTTAAGGACTTAATATCATTCTGGATATGAATAAGATACAACCTATCCATAAAAAACATGGCTTACATAACAAAACATATAAAATAAAATGAGTAAGTTACCACCCGAAACGACGATAATTCTAAAATATTATTAACAAAGAAATCATATATGATATCATATTAATATATATGATTCTTGTATAATTTAATAACAATTATTTCACCATTATATAGGATGTTGACCTACCCTCAACCAAGGGAAAGTACATGTTAAGGGTTTATTTCACAATCTCTTCATTATCCGAAGTTGTTTATACATAATAATCTATTAGGATTTCTTTATCATCCACATCCATGTTTCTTAAAAATGTATTTCAAAACATTTTTACTATATACAAGAATATGGTTTAAAGTCATTTATACCATTGTTTGAATTTTTATAAGAGGTTTATAAAGGAATCCTTCTGTCGTTTTCCAAACAAGGTTCTTTTAACCTTTTCGACGGAATTAAGGTAAGAATGTTTTTTTAACTTATATGGCGGGTGCGGCTATTTTCCGCTGTTATAAAATCGTCGAAGGTTCCCTTAAAATATTATTAAAATATTTTCAATGTAAATGTTTTATTTTATAAATAAGTGACTTTTAAATGATTTCAAGATGAATATTTTAAGAATTTTTGAAAGGTAATCTTTATCAAAATCAGAATTTTAAATGTTTTAAAGATTTATCTTTCTAAATATTTTTAATTAATGTCCATGTTTTCAAAAATGATTTCAAGGATTTATTTATATGAACATGAATATTTTGAAATGATATTTATTTTCAAAAGTTTCAAAGTGGTATGGGACACTTTGATTCAAAAATCTCTTTTAAATTACTGCCTTTATAAATGTGTTACTATTCAATGATTTCAAAAAAAAGGGATATTTCTCTAAAATAGTTTTGATTTCATCTATGTCAACATCCTATGAGTGATTATAAGCTTAATTGAAATTTATCTATTATGATACAAAACATTCGTATTGTATTGAAGGTTTTGTGATATGTTTGACAATGGATGTGTTATTTTTATACCATTCATGGTTTATAGAGAAGGTATTGACTTTTCGTATGCTTGTTTTAATAAGAATGCTTATGTTATTTTTAAACCTTTTCATATGGGAATGCATTAGACTTTGTAAGTGATGGGTGGAGCCCGCAATAGCTCCTCGATGCATCGGTAGGTCTCATGAGACAAACTAGTGTCTTGGAACGAGGACTTGACAAAATCTTATCTGTAGTCTTGGCACGAGGCCTTGGCTATGTCGTTATGATAGTCTGGCATTATGCATTCCATCATTATGAAAGTGGTTATTGATATTTCATGTGATTATTCGATTAGTAGAATATTCATGTGAATAAGTAAATGGAATTAATTCAATTTATTTTTGCCATACTATATTGAATTTAAAGTTTAAAAGTATTTTGTTTTAGTTATACGTTGCCTTGAATGTTTATTCTTATTTATGAAAGTTTCCGCTATATTGTTATCCTTACTGGGCATTTGAGCTCGCCCCTTTTCTACATTTTATTTTTCCCAGGACGTGAAGAAGTAAATTATGAATGTGTTGTAGGGATAGTATGAGGGGATAAGAGTATAGACTATGGAGACTATGTTGTTGTAGTTTAAATTTTTATGATGTAATATAAAACTTTATGAATATATCTAGTGTTTCCAAGGCTACTAAACTAATCGGTCTATCGAGACTTGATCTTTCTTGTGATCATGCCAATGTTATGTAATAATTCACCGACTCTGGGTAACTGGGGTCGGGGCGTTATAGTTGGTATCAGAGGAAGTTTAGTACAAACCATGGAAGCTATATTTAGATAAACTCTGATTAGAGCACATAGAACAAATATGGACTTTGAGGATTAGTGTAGAAGAACTTCCTAGAATTTTGGTATTGTAGAGAGTTTGTGAGTTTTCCGAGCAATACATCCCTGTCTGGATACGAGCAGGTAGAGGCGGCTCTGGCACAGATGTACCTATGGGTAAAACTCAAAAACACCGCTTTGAGCTGGACTCGAACGGGAACTGGTGCACGACAACGGGCCTTGCTGCACTCTTGGTTACGACACTCTCAGGGGATATGCTTAGGATAATTCTCATTTTCTTTACAAACCATTATGAATGGTTTATGAGTATATACTTTTTCAAAGGAGTCATTTTTATGATTATGGATTATATCCATAAACTATTTAATTTATGTTTTGTATTTTACAAATTTAGTATTAGGTATTGTTATTAATAAACTAATCTAGTGTATGCCATTGTTTAGAATTGGCGCCCAGTAGAAGGGATTAAAACTCCAGCAATGCACATGATCCAAAGAGAAAGAAGGATCATATCTTTCATGGTCTTAATCCAGAATTTATAAGAGAAATAGTCTCCCATATATTATCATCATATGATGAAATAATATCATGTGTTGATAAGATAAGTAAAGAGTTTACTGAGTCCTATGTCTTTCAAGGGAAGCAAGAGAAGAAAAGGATGGAAGAGGGAAAGATGGATAAAGGGAAGAGGGAAAAGATGAATTTTCCCATATGTGATAACTGTGGGAAGAAACACCCTGGAACTTGCCTGAATGGAAGGGGAGTTTGTTATAAGTGTGGAGGAAAAGGGCACAAAGTACGTGACTGCAAGGGTAAGAAAATGGTTTCAAATGTACAATGCTTCATTTGCAAGGATTTTGGACAATACGTGAACCTATGTCCCAGTCATCAGACTATGCCGAAAATGATTCTATTGGATAATAATCAAGTTATGATACTACCACAGATGATGAGGAATGATTACAGTTGTTGTGTTGATTATGTCATTTGAGTGTTGTATCAACAATGTACTTGTTATAATAATTATGGAGTATATAAGGATTGTACTGCAGTACTATTTTATTAAGGACTTGAGATTGTGTGGAACAAAGAAAAGTGACTCAATAGAAGGTTAAATTTTTGGAAAATATATGGTTGAAATAAAGATAAACCATAATATGGTTCTGATACCGAGGTAGTGATTTTAGAATAATACATGATTGATTTGGATAAATTATATTGGATATTCTGGACTACCTTGAAACTAATTAATGATTTGTATATTCTATCATTGTTTGGGTTTACAACATTTTTGTATTGAAGGAGTAAATTTTTTATTCTTTAAGGAATAAGTGATCATGAATGTAATCAATAAGGTTTTATGGTAATTCAGGATGTTGCAGTGTTTTATAAGAATATACAATGAAGGTGTTCAAATGTTATTACGCGGAAAAAAGGATCTTCATTGTGTTTACATTCCTTATATATTTTGGACTGAAGTATTTTGGATATTTCTAGTTTGGAATATTTTGTATTTCCATAAAAGTACAACCCAGAGGTCGGGCGGCAACCCGTCGCATCCGGCAAGGTCATCAGACTTGAACCCACAACTGAAGGGCGACAAGGGTGTATCACCTACCACTGACCCACGTGATTTCCTAGATTGAATAATGTCAATTTTTTTAATGGTTCTGCTAGTTGAATTTTAAATTCATTTTTTAACCCTATACGAATAGGATAAATAGAATATTATTTTTAAGTTCTATTATCTTTTACAATGAAAGATGAGTTTGTGGTAGAACATAGTTAAAGGATAAGACTCTACTTGTCATGTATATATGATTATTCTTCTCTTATTCAATGAATAAATTAATTATTATATTTTAGTAAAGGGATCTTAAAACAAAAAAATGTGTTATCCTAATACCACATGTTTTGTTGAACCGATGGTATTTTAAATCATCATAGATTGATGAATTTAAGGCCCTAAATTCTACACTTGTTTGTGATTGATGACCTCAATCACTACCTATAAATATTTATGTTTTTCCTCCAATTATATGTCTCTAATTGCCACCAATGTTCTCTGAATAGAGATCATAATTTGGTGGTGACCCTTTCATTTCTCTTTTCCCCTTATTAATACTAAATTTCATTCACCCAATTTCCGATATGGGTTTTCCCAAAAATATATTTTCTATATTCAGCCTTTTATTTTCGAAGAACAATTATAAATTACGAGGATGCAATTTATTGAAGGAGGGGAGAATGTAACACCCCATGATTTCATAGTGTGTTATTTCATTAAAATAATTCAATAACATGCACTACACGCAACACCGAGTTCAAGCGCCATGACTTACCAAACAAGCCATTCAAAAGAGGTTATGAATAGTATTAACTAAATTTTAAACATTATATAATCCTTATAATTTTAGAATCCATATTATGAGTTTCCTAGACATAATGTAAGAACAAATTCATTTCCAGTATTACACTTTTACAAACTTTTAATATAGAACCCTTTTCAAATCCAATATTTTAAACTTATATTCAATTTGACTAAATAAATTTACTTTTTAGAATGGGGAAATAAAAAATTTACAATGAATCATCCCAATCTTCCACAATACGCTTTCCTTTGAATAATACAGTAGCGTGTGTTGTATGCAACTTCAAGTTCTAACACACACCACAACCAATCAAACTAGCCGTTATGAATAGTAATACATAATTTTTGAAATTTTATAAATTTTATAAATTTTATCATTCAAAATGGACTTCATTTTTGGATTTGTAATATCAAAATTATCTTAGGGTGAAATTTTGGTACTTTTCGTATAACTTTCATATTTTGATGAATAGTGAAAATTACTAAATTTTTATTAAAAACAACTTTTTTAATCGAAATAATTTATATTGATAAATTATGAATTTGAGTGGTTATAAAGTATATTTAGAATATATTTTTACCATTTAATACAATGTTGGTTATTGTACATAATCTCATAATTAAACCAGACATAAACAAGTGTCAATCTTTTGATAGTTAATATCTCTTAAAAACACTCTATTTATTTTGACGACGGGAATTAATTTTTAAATTAATTAATGCAACTGATATGTTTTGAATTTGGTAAAATAGACATCATTTTTTAATTCCTAATAACAAATATATCTTAGGCCTATTTTTTGTATTTTTCTGGAAACATTCATTTTTTTGATGAATAGTGAAACAACTAAGTGGTAGTTAAAAAAATGAATTTTTCAAAAAACATAATTTTATCGCTTCTATGAGTGGAATTTCGAAAATCTGAGAGACACGATTAATATCAAAGAGTAAAATTTGGTTCAATGATATGAAAATAATTTTTGGTGAATAGTAACTTTTTACTTTTATTTACCACGGTTAAAAGTAAATAGGGTAATTAAGGGTAAAAATGATATTAATATTACCCTAACACATGTCCAAATTCTATTGGAAAAGTGTATGTCGACCAAAAACAACCATAGGAGTAAAATATTATCATTTGGGTCCACTTGTATTAGATTAGGACAATTATTATTATTTAATTCAAAGAAGAGTTAAAAGAGTTAAAATAAAAGTTTATTTACTAAAACATTTTTAATATAGGGTTATACAAAAGATAAATTTGACTGTAAATATTAATTAGAAATATAAAAAAATTTAATACATAATGGTATTTAATTTATAATTTTTAGACATTAAATAATTTAATTTATTTATGACACAATGGTGATACAGTAACTATCTAATTAATGAAAAATTAGAATAATTGATATTATAAATACCCAAATAAATGTAATTTGAGACTTTTTAAGAATAAAAATTCTTTTATAGGATAATATGACATGTTATGATTTATTTAATTAACTTTTTTTGATGTAATCATTCTGTTATGAGTTTTTCAAAAATCAATTATTGAATAGTGTCAAAATTGACGTAAAATAGTTTTTAAAAAAAATATTATATTATTAATTGATATTAAATTCCTAAAAATCTAAGGTTCTGCCAAGAGACTTATATCATGATAGGTGTATCATTAATGGACCACTTGAGGGTTTCTTGTATGTATATAGTAAGTTTATTTACCATATAATATAAAAATAGAAAGAGACATTGTAAAAGTGAAACTAATTAACTAAGAGTTAATACATAATGATAAGGTTAATATAATAACCCAAAACTGTCTAAATTCTACTGGATGAGTGGTTTTCAACCCATCCCCACCTTAATCTTTAATTAATGAAATTTGGAGCCATTAGAAACCGATTATGAATTTATTATAAAATAATATTTCTATCTTTTCCAATGGTGCCTCTCACCCCTCTTATAAAAGGACACTCCCCCTTCTCATTAATTCACACCTTCAAAGCCTTTTGGTTCTACCAAAACCTACCCAAATACTCTCTCAAATTCCAAAACTACAACATAGAGGCCTTATTTTGGTCAGAAAGCCAATCTATGGAGCCCTTTTGATCAAATCAAAAGGAAGAACCCGATGAAGAGGTAATGATTTCACCAGCCCTTTTCAAGTTCCTTTCTTCTTCCACTTTTTCTATATTTTTTATTCCCATTCGAAAATAATAACTCCAGTATCTTATATATACTGTGATGTTATTATAAATATGGTACAACCATATTCTGTATTTTATACATCCTTTGAATGACATGTCACCATACGTGCGTACGTACGACTTACCATCTCCACGTCGTGGTGTAATTGTTATTAAATGCATTATTAATTAGATGGGTATAATAATGATGTATAATTAATTTTCATAATAAATATATCATGATAATGATTCTGTATATATGATATACAATCCTGTTATATATTATTTTAATATCAAAAGATTGATTTTATCGCTCGTGCGTACGTACGGACTACCGTCTCCACAAACGTGATGAGATTCATTCTCCATCGTATCCATTCAAGTATAATTCTCATTTGAAGATTAATAATAATTTTTGTGGACTTAATATCATTCTGGATATGAATAATATACAACCTATCCATAACAAACATGTCTTACATAACAAGACATATAAAAGAAAACGAGTAAGTTAACACCCGAAACGAAGATAATTCTAAAATATTATTAACAAACAATCATATATGATATCATATTAATATATATGATTCTTTTATAATTTAAAAACAATTATTTCACCATTATACAGGAGGTTGAACTATCCTCAACCAAGGAAAATTACAAAGTAAGGGATTATTTCGCAATCTCTTCATTATTCGAGGTTGTTTATACGTAATAATCTACTGGTATTTCTTTATCATCCACATCCATGTTTCTTAAAAATGTATTTCAAAATATTTTTACTATTTACAAGAATATGGGTTAATGTAATTTATAACCTTGTTTGAATTTTTATAAGAGTTTTATAAAGGAATCTTTCCTTCGTTTTCCAAACAAGGTGCTTTTAACCTTTTTGACAGAATTAAGGTAAAAATGTTTTTTAAACTTATACAGCAGGTGCAGCTATTTTCCACCGTTATAAAATCGTCGAAGCTTCCCTTACAACATTATAAGGATATTTTCAAAGTAAATGTTTTATTTTATAATTATGTGACTTTTAAATGATTTCAAAATGAATATTTTAAGAATTTCTGAAAGGTACACTTTATCAAAATCAGAATTTTAAATGTTTTAAAGATTTATCTTTCTAAATATTTTTAATTAATGAACATGTTTTCAAAATTATTTTAAGGATTTATTTATATGGACATGAATGTTTTGAAATGATATTTCTTTTCAAAAGTTTCAAAGTGGTATGGGACACTTTGATTCAAAAATCTCTTTTAAATTACTTTCTTTATAAATGTGTGACTTTTCAATGATTTCAAAAAAAAAAGATATTTATCTCAAATAGTTTTGATTCCATCTATGTCAACATCCTTTGATAGATTCTAAGCTTAATTGAAATTTATCTATTATGATACAAAACATTCGTATTGTATTGAAGGTTTTGTGATATGTTTGACTCTGGATGTGTTGTTTTTATACCATTCATGGATTATGGAGAAAGTATTGACATTTTGTATGCTAGTTTTAATACGAATGTTTATGTTATGTTTAAACCTTTTCATATGGGAAAGAATTGGGCTTAGTAAGTGACGGGTGGAGCCCACTATAGCTCCTTGATGCATCAGTAGGTCTCATGAGACAAAATAGTGTCTTGGCACGAGGCCTTGAGAAAATCTTATTTGTAGTCTTGGAACGAGGCCTTGACTATGTGGTTATAATAGTCTGTCATTACGCATTCCATAATTATGAAAGTGGATATTGATATTGCATGTGATTATTCTATTAGTAGAATATCCATGTGAATAAGTAAATGGCATTATTTCATTTTATTTTTGCCATACTATATTTAATTTAATGTTTAAAAGGCTTTTATTTTAGTTATACATTGCCTTAAATGTTTATTATTATTTATGAAAGTTTCTGCTATATTTTTATCCTTACTGGGCATTCGAGCTCACCCATTTTATATGTTTTATTTTTCCTAGGATGTGAAGAAGTAAATTATGAATGACCTGTAGGGATAGTATGAGGGGATAAGAGTATAGACTATGGAGACTATGTTGTTTTAGTTTTCATTTTTATGATGTAATGTAAAAATTTATGAATATATCTACTGTTTCCATGGCTACTAAAGAAATCGGTATTTCGAGACTTGATATTTCTTGTGATCCTGCCAATGTTATGTAATAATGCACCGACTTTGGGTAACTGGGGTCGGGGCGTCACAGTTGGTATCAGAGAAGTTTAGTACAAACCATGGAAGCTAGATTTAGATAAACTCGGATTAGAGCACATAGACCTAAGATGGACTTTGAGGATTAGTATAGAAGAACTTCCTAGAATTTTGGTATTGTAAAGAGTTTGTGAGTTTTCTAAGTAATACATCCCTATCTGGATACGAGCAGGTAGAGGCGGCTCTGGTACAGATGTACCTTGGGGTAAAACCCGAAAACACCGCTTTGAGCTGGACTCGAATGGGAACTGCTGCACGACAATGGTCCTTGTTGTACTCTTGGTTACGACACTCCCGAGGGATATGCTTTGGATAATTCTCATTTTCTTTACAAACCATTATGAAGGGTTTATGAGTATATACTTCCTCAAAGGAGACATTTTTATGATTATGGATTATATCCATAAACTATTTAATTTATGTTATGTGTTTTACAAGTTTGGAATTAGGTATTGTTATTCATAAACTAATCTAGTGTATTCCATTGTTTAGAAATGGCACCTAGTAGAAGGAATTAGAACTCCAGCAATGCACATGATCCAAAGAGAAAGAAGGATCATATCTTTCATGGTCTTAAGTGAGAATTTATAAGAGAAATAATCTCCCATGTATTATCATCATATGATGAAATAATATCATGTGTTGATAAGATAAGTAAAGAGTTTACTGAGTCCTATGGCTTTTAAGGGAAGCAAGAGAAGAAAAGGATGGAAGATGGAAAGATGGATAAAGGGAAGAGGGAAAAGAATAATTTTCACATATGTGATAACTGTTGGATGAAAAGCCCTGGAACATTCTTGAAAGGAATGTGAGTTTATTATAAGTGTGGAGGAAAAGGGAACAAAGTACTTGACTGAAAGGGTAAGAAAATGGTTTCAAATGTACAATGCTTCATTTGCAAGGAGTTTGGACACTACGCTAACCTATGTCCCAGTCATCAGACTATGCCGCAAATGATTCTATTGGATAATAATCATGTTATGATACTACCATAGATGAAGATGAATGATTAGAGTTCTTGTGTTGATTTTGTCATTTGAGTGTTGTATCAATAATGTACTTGTTATAATAATTTTGGAGTATATAAGGATTGTACTGCAGTATTATTTCATTAAGGACTTGAGATTGTGTGGAACAAAGAAAAGTGACTCAATAGCAGGTTAAATTTTTGGAAAATATATGGTTGAATGAAAGATAAACCACAATATGGTTCTGATACCGAGGTAGTGATTTTAGAATAATACATGATTGATTTGGATAAATTATATTGGATATTCTTGACTATCTTGAAACTAATTAATGATTTGTATATTCTATCATTCCTTAGGTTTACAACATTTTTGGATTGAAGGAGTATATCGATTATTCATTAAGGAATAAGGGATCACGAATGTAATCAATAAGGTTTTATGGTAATTCAGGATGTTAAAGTGTTTTAAAAGAATACACGATGAGGGTGTTCACATGTTTTTACACAACAAAAAGGATAATCATTGTGTATACCTTCCTTATAAATTTTGGAATGCAGTATTTTGGATAGTTCTAGTTTGGATTATTTTGTATTTTCATAAAGGACAACCCGGAAGTTGGGCGACAACATGTCGTGTCCGGCAAGGCCGCGAGACTTGAACCCACAACCGAAGGGTGACAAGGGTGTATCACCTACCACTGACCCACGTGATGTCCTGGATTGAATAATGTCGTTTTTTTTGTTCGAATAGATGAATTATAAATTCATATTTTTAACCCTATACGATTAGGATACATAGAATATTATTTTTAATTTCTGTTATCTTTTAGAGTGAAAGATGAGTTTGTGGTAGAACTTAGTTAAAGGATGAGACTCTACTTGTCAAGTATATATTTTTCTTCTTCTATTATTCAATGAATAAATTAATTCTTATATTTTAGTGAAGGGATCTTAAAGCAATAAAAATTTGTTATCCTAATACCATATGTTTTGCTGAACTGATGGTATTTTAAATCATCATAGATTGATGAATTTAAGGCCCTCAATTTTACACATGTTTGTGATTGATGAGCTCAATCACTACCTATAATTATTTATGTTTCTTCTTAAATTATATGTATCTAATTTCCACCAATGTTCTCCAAATAGAGATCATAATTTGGTGGTGGCCCTTTCATTTCTCTTTTCCTCTTATTAAGACTAAGTTTTATTAACCCAATTTCTGAAGTGGGTTTTCCCACAGAGTTATTTTCTATATTCAACCTTTTATTTTCAAAGAATAATTTCAAATTTCAAGGATGCAATTTCTTGAAGGAGGGGAGAATGTAACACCTCAAGATTTCATAGTGTGTTATTTCTTCAAAATAATTCAATAACTTTCACTACACGCAACACCGAGTTCAAGCGCACCATGACTTACCAAACAAGCCGTTCAAAAGAGGTTATGAATAGTATAAACGAAATTTTAAACTTTATATAATCCTTATAAATTTAGAATCCATATTATGAGTTTCTTAGACATAATGTAAGAACAAATTCATTTTCAGTATTACACTTTTACCAACTTTTAATAGTGAACCCTTTTCGAATCCAATATTTTTAACTTATATTCAATTTGACTAAATAAATTTACATTTTTGAATGGAGACATCAAAAATTTTCAATGAAACATCCCAATCTTCCACAGTACGCTTTCCTTTCAATAATACAGTAGTGTGTGTTGTAGGCAACTTCAAGTTCTAACAAACACCACAACCAATCAAAGTAGCCGTTAGGAATAGTAATGCCTACTTTTTGAAATATTATAAATTTTATCTTTCTAAATGGAATTCGTTTCTGGATTTTTAATATAAAAATTAGCTTAGGGTGAAATTTTGGTACTTTTCAGATATCTTTCATATTTTGATGAATAGTGAAAATTACTATATTTTAATTAAAAACAACTTTTTTAATCGAAATAATTTATATTGATAAATTATAAAATTGAGTGGTTTTAAAGTATATTTAGAATATATTTTTACCATTTAATACAATGTTGTTCATTTTACAAAATCTCACAATTAAACAGGACATAAACAAGTGTCAATCTTTTGATAGTTAATATCTCTTAAAAACACACGTTTTGGTTTTGACGATGGGAATTAAGTTTTAAATTAATTAATGAAACTGATATATTTTGAATTTGGTAAAATAGACATCATTTTTGAATTCATTATATCAAATATAGCTTAGGCCTAATTTTTGGAATTTTTCAGGAAACTTTCATTTTTTGATGAATAGTGACACCACTAAGTGGTTGTTAAAAAACTAAATTTTTCATAAAACATAATTTTACCTCTTATGTAAGTGGAATTTCGAAAATACGAGAGACACGGTTAATATCAAGGAGTAAAATTTGGTTCAATGAGATGAAAATAATTTTTGGTGAATAGTAATTTTTTACTTTTATTTACCGCGGTTAAAAGTAAATAGGGTAATTAAGCGTAATAATGATATTAATATTACCGTAGAACATGTCCTAATTATATTGGACAAGTGTATCTCAACCAAAAACAACCTTAGGAGTAATATATTATCATTTAGGTCCACTTGTATTAGATTAGGACATTTATTATTATTTAATTCAAAGAAGAGTTAAAAGAGTTAAAATCAAAGTTTATTTACTAAAACATTTTTAATATAGGTTTATGCATAAGATAAATTCTATTGTAAATATTCATTAGAAATATAAAAATATTTCCTACATAATGGTATTTTATTTATAATTTTTAGACATTAAATAATATAATTTATTTATGACACAATGGTGATGTAGTAATTATCTAATTAATAAAAAATTATAATAATTGATATTATAAATACCCAAATAAATGTAATTTGAGACTTTATATGAATAAAAATAATTTTATAGGTTAATATGACATGTTAGGATTGATTTAATTAACTTTATTAAATGTAATCATTCTATTATTATTTTTACAAAAATCAATTATAGAATAGTGCCAAATTTATCATAAAAGAGTTTTTAAAACAAATATAATATTATTAATTGATATTAAATTCCAAAAAATCTAAGGTTAGGCCAAGAGACTTATATCATGATAGTTGTATCATTAATTGACCACTTAGGGGTCTCTTGGATGTATAGAGTAATTTTATTAACCATATAATATAAAAATACAAAGAGACATTGTAAAAGTGAAACTAAATAACTAAAAGTTAATACTTAAAGATAAGGCTAATATAATAACCCAAACCTCTCTAAATTATACTGGATTAGTGGTTTTCAACCCATACCCACATTAACCTTTAAATAATCCAATTTGGAGCCATTAGGAACCGAATATGAATTTATTATAAAATAATATTTCTAGCTTTTCCAGAGGTGCCCCTCACCCCTCTTATAAAAGGACACTCCCCCTTCTCATTAATTCACACTTTCAAAGCCTTTTGGTTCGGCCAAAACCAGCCCAAATACTCTCTGAACTTCCCTCACTAAAACCCAGAGGCCTTAGTTTGATCAGAAAGCCAATCTAGGGATCCCTTTTGATCAAATAAAAAAGAAGAACCCGAAGAAGATGTAATGATTTCACCACCCCTTTTCAATGTTCCTTTCTTCTTCCACATCTTCTATATTTGTTATTCTCATTCTAAAATAATAACCCCAGTATCTTATATATACTATGATGTTATTATAAATATGGTACAACCATATTCAGTATTCTATACATCCTTTGAATGACATGTCACCATATGTGCGTACGTACGGCTTACTGTCTCCACGTCGTGGTGTAATTGTTATTCAATAAATTATTATTTGGATGGATATAATAATGATATGTAATTAATGTAAATAATAAATATAACATGATAATGATTCTTTATATATGATATAAAATCCAATTATATATTATTTTAATATCAAAAGAATGATATTGTCGCTCGTGGGTACGTACGGACTACCGTCTCCACAAACGCGATGAGATTCATTCTCCATCGTATCCATTCAAGTATAATTCTCATTTGAAGATTAATAATAATTTTTTAGGACTTAATATCATTCTGTATATGAATAATATACAACCTATCCATAACAATCATGGCTTACATAACAAAACATATGAATGAAAATCAGTAAGATAACACCCGAAACGACGATAATTCTAAAATATTATTAACAAAGAAATCATATATGATATCATATTTATATAAATGATTCCTTTATAATTTAATAACAATTATTTCACCATTATAAAGGAGGTTAACGTACCCTCAACCAATTAAAAGTACAAGGTAAGGTTTTATTTCGCAATCTCTTCATTATCCGAGGTTGTTTATATGTAATAATCTACTTGGATTTCTCTATCATCCACATCCATGTTTCTTAAAAATGTATTTCAAAACATTTTTACTATTTAAAATAATATGGGTTAAAGTCATTTATACCCTTGTTTGAATTTTTATAAGAGGTTTATAATGGAATCTTTCCGTCGTTTTCCAAACAGGGTTCTTTTAACCTTTTCGACAGAATTAAGGTAAGAATGTTTTTTTAACTTATACGGCAGGTACGGCTATTTTCTACCATTATAAAATCGTTGAAGCTTCCCTTACAAGCTTATAAGGATATTTTAAAAGTAAATTTTTTATTTTATAATTATGTGACTTTTAAATGATTTCAAAATGAATATTTTAAGAATTTATGAAAGGTACTCTTTATCAAAATCAGAATTTTAAATGTTTTAAAGATTTATCTTTCTAAATTTTTTATTTAATGTCCATGTTTTCAAAATGATTTTAAGGATTTATTTATATGGACATGAAGGTTTTGAAATGATATTTCTTTTCAAATGTTTAAAAGTGGTATGGGACACTTTGATTCAAAAATCTCTTTTAAATTACTTCGTTTATAAATGTGTGACTTTTCAATGATTTAAAAAAAGAGATATTTCTCTCAAATAGTTTTGATTTCATATATGTCAAAATACTTCTATGGATTTTAATCTTAATTTAAATTGATATATTATGATACAAAACTTTGGAATTATATTGAAGGTTTTGTGATATGTTTGACTATCGATGTGTTATTTTTATACCATTCATGGTTTATGGAGAAAGTATTGACATTTCGTATGATGGTTTTAATGCGAATGTTTATGTTATGTTTAAACCTTTTCATATGGGAATGAATTGGACTTATTAAGTGATAGGTGGATCCCCCTATATCTCCTTGATGCATCGGTAGGTCTCATGAGACAAACTAGTGTCTTGGCATGAGGCCTTGACAAAATCTTATTTGTAGTCTTGGCACGAGGCCTTGGCTATGTGGTTATGATAGTATGACATTATGCATTCCATCATTATGAAAGTGGTTATTGATATTGCATGTGATTATTCGATTAGTAGAATATCCATGTGAATATGTAAATGACATTATTTCATTTTATTTTTGCCATACTATATTTAATTTCAAGTTTAAAAGGCTTTTGTTTTAGTTATACATTGCCTTAAATGTTTATTATTATTTATGAAAGTTTCTGCTATATTTTTATCCTTACTAGGAACTTGAGCTCACCCATTTTCAATGTTTTATTTTTTCCAGGATGTGAAGAAGTAAATTATGAATGACCTGCATGGATATTATGAGGGGATAAGACTATAGACTATGGATACTATGTTGTTGTAGTTTTCATTTTTATGATGTAATGTTAAACATTATGAATATATCTAGTGTTTCCAAGGCTACTAAACTAATCGGTCTTTCGAGACTTGATCTTTCTTGTGATCATTCCAATGTTATGTAATAATGCACTGACTCTGGGTAACTGGGGTCAGGGCATTACATAATAATAGTACACAATAGGGTTTACATATCTGAACATCATTTATTGAAGAAAATACCTCAACGAAAACTATTTTTAGTTGGTCATTCATCTCATACCATTTACAGTATCAAAAAATATCAAAATAGAAAAAATCATGTGATTCACTCTATTATAGAAAATAACAATAACTATCTTCATTTAATTTTTCAATTTATCTCACCATGATAATATTTCAATTATCTAAATTAACACACCTGGTGATTATATGGTTAACAATTCTCAAGTCATGTGATTATACTTTCTATAGAAAAAAATATCCATAAAATGAATCAATCATATAAAATTCATGAAAAAATACTTTATTCTCTATAAATTAATTATATTTATTAATATAATGATACAATATATACAAATAATAAAAAAATTATTATACCATCAACATGTTACACAAATAATAGAAATGAGGGATCCCCTACCTGAATTTTTAGACCCAATAAATATGAGAATTAAGGTTCACAATGGCCGTAGTTAATCCATAATCATCCAATTATCTGTATTCGATAATTTAAATGTTAAAATTAAATTTACATAAATATTTAAATTATTACTCAATACATTTGAATGAAAAATTTATTCTAACATTTTACGAATCATGATGAATCCAATTGAACTGACCACTTGTCATTATCATTTCTATTGAGGGAGATTTACAATATAAAAAGATGAATAATATATGGTATTTTGTTTAGAAAATTTTTAATTATCAAATCATTATTTTCATTTAATTTTCTCGTTTAATTAACTTATTTGTTTCAAGACCAATTACAAAATTTGTTATTTAATTGTATTGTTTCAATTTCAATGTTTTACTAATATTATTTTTATTATTATTTCACCAATAAAAACCTCTATCTATGATCTATTCAAAACCCCATGCTTTCTTTTCATGTTAACATTTATTCATATTTATTTCCATCTCTTTCCAATTTCTTAATGAAAAGAAAATCTCATTCTCTCTTTAATAACACTACACTTAAATTCATAGACACAACTCCTGATATACATGTTTTACACTTTATTATTATTTTTATCATTACTATTTCATTTAATTTCCCACTATAACCTTATCATTGATCTTATCATTATATCAATGAAAAAATCATACCATCCATCCATATTACATTTTTTCATCTATATTAATTTTCTTTTGACAGTCAATCTCCAATTTATTCCCCGCTATTTATCTAAAATGGTTTATCCTACCCTCTTTGTTTCATGCATTTTTTTGCACACAGTTTTTATCATTTGAATATTATTTTTATTTTATTTTTTATTTTATCAATCATTTTATATTAACTATTATAAATGTTTTTTAAATAAATTATTTAAAACATTTTCTCTCCAATGTTTTATTAATTATTTTCTTTTTTTTCAATTGTCGCATCATGTATATATATATATATATATATATATTCAGCATACATCAAAATCTATATATATTTAGTGATAAATATATATACAAAAAATATAAATATATACATACACAAATATATTTGTGTTTGTGTGTGTATTACATTATACACAAGTATATCTATAGAAATTTAAATTATACATATGCATTTAGATATACATATATGTATTATATACCACTATACAACAGACACATAATTATTTATATTAAAATGTATTCTTTATATATTTACATCATTCATTACACAAATATTTTGAAAAAAATAATTACATATATAACTCGTATAAATAAACATATTATCCCCTTTCTGCAATGTGTTTAATAATGGTTACAATATCGCACGTAATTAAAATTTTGGAAAACATATTTTAATTAAATAATATTGATTTTTTTTAAATTAAAAAAAATAATCATAAATTAAATAATTTATTAAAAGTCAAAATTAATTTAAAATCATCAAAATTAATATTAAAAACACCGAACTCATTTTAAAAATCTTTTAAATTTTTTCTAAGAACTCCCAAACAGGAAAATCAGTAAGAAACACCGTAGAATGAAAAAGGTTGGTGAATATTCAAAACCATTAAATTAGACTACTCTTAAACAATTATCATCCTTGAGAATCAAGAAACAAAATGAAAGAATTATTATGGTAAAAAAAACACCACATGAGATACCTCCCAATGATATTTTCATACCTAAAATGTTTCAAGAAGCGGAAACCGCCAAACCAAACTGTCACAAAACATCTCATACACCCACATCTCTACATATCCAAATCACCAAAACCACAAAATGTACATAATATTCAAACCAAAAAACTATATTAAACTACTAACTACACCATCATGAACACATGAGTCAGGGAATTCCATCTTTCATGTCATGGTATTATCCTCTTTGGGTGGAACTGACTCGCCTTCATGGTTTTAATCGCATCAAGGTTTAATGTATCACATTTAGGAATAATTTCCTCCTAGTTTAACACATTATAACAATAATTACATATCAAGAATACATAACATATTATAAATAAACAAGACCCAACATCAAATATCAAATCTCTTATCGCACAAATCATGAAATTATCCTCCCCTTGGAAATATATTATACTCTTTAGTTCAAACTATATCACTCGAATGGTTTTATGAACATAAAAATATAATTTATCATTATAAGGTATATTTTTCAACTATTTTTATTATTGATGTTCTTTTATTCACACATCACATAAAAACAACATGTAACAATAACTAATTATGGTTTCTATAATATTTAGTTTCTTATATTATTTCACCTTATTAATTTTAATGATTATTCTCACCCAATTGAAAATTTTCCATGGTGAATAATGTGATTCATTTTTTCATAACATTTTTTCTACTACCATAAGTGATTTTCATGTAAAATTTCATAATTAATTTGGAATACCAATGTTTTACAACTAAATAAATTTTTTGAGATTTATTTGAAATAATCAGATCAAGTTAGTTTACTGGATTATTACTAACTCCCACCATACACATCCCAATTGTATGGTTCTTTTTTAGGGTTACATATTATTTTTTCATCATATAATTAGAATTAAACATTGTCCAATTATATAATTGGAATAGTCATATGGTCCACACAATAAGGCCCAAAGAATCCATGCCGAAACATGGTTATCATAGAAGACTGAATTTATGGGCTCAATCCAGAAGTAAAAAATAGTAGATTCTCCACCAAAATTTAGGGTATTATAAAATCCATCATGGATAAAAATTTAAGTACCCAATCCTTCAAAAGTGTCCCAAATGAATATATGATGTTCAACCCATCCTTCTAACTGGGAATTAAAATCAGCACACAATTATGGGATTTTCTCTTGATATAGACATCAATTAGAGATGATATTTTTAATTTTGAAAGCTATGATATAGGTATAAAACTTATTAGAATAAATTATTTAGATTTTGTGGTATCTTCGTATTTTAAAACACATTCACATTTTAGCATTTAAAAAATGTATGGATTGAAATGGGTTGATTACAGTTGAATAATCAAACTACCATAAATCTGGTTTTGTATCTTCATTAACATCAAAATGTTGATGTTAGACTTCCAAAATTAATATCTAAAATTTAAAATAGGAGAATAACTTGAGATTCATATGTCTTTATATCCAGGTTTATGAGGCATGTGGAAGGGGAGATTTGGAATTCAAATTGTCCACCACCTTGGGATATAAATGCATCGCCCTCCCCTCATTGCAAGGATTTGGAATTGTAGAGTAAAAGTTGATATATTGGAACGAAAAGGGCCCATAAAAAGGACTCAGAGTATTTAAAAAATTGTGTTTTTTAACTATAGATACCCATCCTTCTTTCTTTGTTTTTTTTCTTTTGTGTTATTCTTATTTGTAATCATGTAAGCTTGTTTTCTTTTCAAAAGAATTTTAATTCATGTTTCTTCTTCTTCATATATTTTAATCATCGACCATATACTCTTAAATATTAATTATATTATAATATTTTAAATAAATTTGAAACCTATACCCTTATTTTTCTTCCTCATTCAATAGAAACCTCATTTTTAATTGTCATCATCATTAATGTGTGTGTTCTACACACAACTCTTTTCTTATCCATGAATTTTCTTTATATATATATATTTAATCACCTTTTAAACATATTATTATTTTAATAACCATCTCATTGTATTAGTAAATATAACCTTAGTTTTAGTCATAATTTAGGGTTATTAATTGATCAATAGCTTTTGCTCGATGAATATTCATTAGGTTAACATTGTATACGTAGAACATAAAATATCATGGATCAGTGACATTTTTTGTTTAACATGTGGATTAAATGTATTATTGGAACCAAAAATACACTACCATACACAATTTTTATTATTATTAGACCCCTAGTGGTGTTATGTCTTGTTATAAAGCCGTAACACATGGGAATTCGGGTCAATACCATCTTGTGTAGTGGGTGTTAATTTAATGAAATATAAAGAAAATATCAATGATATAATAAGATAAAATCGACATTACTTAAATCACCCAAATAATTATAAAATTTATTAATCAATCAATAATCATCCATTAAAAAGCATAATTAATCTATTGAAAGAAACCCCCATTAAAAAACACAAATCACAAAAACTATTGACTATGAAAAAAAGTATCATCATTGAAGATTCGATATGAGTGACACTATAAACATTACCAGATCACCAAAACCATGAATGGTTGATAAGAGAAAATTATCCATGCTTCAAATTATTTTGATTCCATAGATGGTGTGTTATGTAGTCGGTAGTTTTTGGTTATTGTAAAAAAACAAAAAAATGTAAAAAAAAAATTCCCCAAAAAATATGAAAAAATGAAAAGAAAACCCCACCATCCTCATCCTTCAAAATTATACTTGAATGCCCTAATGACTACTAAAAAATTCCTCGAATCTATTTAACCCTAAAATAAAGGGAACTGGTCACCAACATATGAGAAAAATTAGGGATAATCCAATCCCTCATAAACCATTCTTTGTCCAACCAATTGAACTAGAAATGACCAATCCTAGGTAAAAAACTGTAAAATAAATTATTTCCCATTATATGAATTACCATACCCTTGGTAATAAATATAAAAACATTAGGGACGATTTCTAATTCAAATCAGGTTTTATTCATATTCTACCTCTTTTCATCAGGCTAGCCGGTGAGGTTCTTCATCTTCAGATAAAAGATATCAATGTGGTGTGCTCTACAATAAATCCTCAAGGGGTTTATGAAGAAAAAAAATCAAATTTAGAGCATTCACATTCTCCCTAGTAGACTCCTCCATGTCATGGCTCTACTACCACCCTTCTGATTCCAGAAGACATTGAATGACATGAAGGGTTTCTTTTTATAAAAATTATTCCTTACTTCTCATACAACTTCTATCAAAAAATTAATAAGTGGTATCCCTTGATTCCCTAATAAGTCACTACATGAGTCCTGTGAGAGGTTTAAAAGTCATTTGAAAAAAATCACAAGACACTAAATCCATGACTAAATCTTGATCCAATACTTCTATGAGGGGTTATTAGTAATAGAGATAGCACTCATTGATGCAAAATGTAGTGAGATCTTAATGATAAAACGCATGCAGCTACACAATATATGACAAGAATTATTGATAAATACACACAACAATTCATTAATCAAGCACATTATCAAGTAAAAATAGTCTAACAGAATAAATCCATAGATCCCATCAAGATTTCCTTGTCTATTTGTGAACTTACATTCCTTTTCCATCTACAAGTTGTGGCCTCTAACACCCCAACCTCATCTTCTCAACAATATATGCTCCTTAGTCCTATAAATAACAATGTAATATGTTGCTCATCTTCTAAACAATATATGTTTCTTAGTCCAATAATAACTATATGAATGAGCCTTCAAAATTACCAACCCAATATAATATCTTTCCAAATACAAAAAATCAATGTAATACCAATATGTGACCTGCCTTCTCTTCCTTGAAACCATGTGAAAGTGTTTTGGATGATCTTTCCTCCATCCCCAGTTCTAGCTTTAAAAACATTGAAACCCAAATTGGTTTATTTTCATCCAACCTAAGCCAGTAGAAAATACCAAATTCTTCTCAACTCCATCATCAAACGTTACATAACCCTAAGGGTAATATATGTGAAATTGGACTTAGATCCAAAAAAAATATTCCTCTTAATGAGTCCTCTATCTCTCCTTTAAATTTTGACTAAGAAAATGAAAAGAAAAAGAAACCCTAAAAGGAACCTGATGCCACCTCATCAACTCCTTACATTCCTCCAAGGAACCAAATTCATTTTTCTCAAGTTTCTTCTATTCCAAAGAAGTATTTTGAAAATGATCCTAAAATGCTCTAAATGATCAAACAAGTTGATGTGAACATACACCTCTTAGGTTCCATCAAACAAATTCATTTGTACGTTTTGATTCCTAATGAGTTATTACCCCATAAGATACAACTTAGGAACATTTAGAATGTTTTAACTCATCATTACATACCCATGAAGTGAAAATATATATGTACCTTTTTTGTTCCATTCCAAATAAGATGTTCAAACATCAATGTTGCACACAAAGAAATAGGATCCTAGATAAATGTAATTCCCAAATACATATTATCCATCAATGGTCTAGGTACCTTGCACCCAATGAGTGTTTTCATCTAGTTATCCAATCGAAGAATAGTCAGTCCTGAGGGAATAATCGAGGATGTAAATGTCCAAGTTAATAATTTTATCTTCATAGGTGATTTATATCCATAACATGGATGTTGAGACAACCCCGTCTCAATCTCCCATAATTTGAGGAGTACAATTACTTTTGATGGATAGAACTATATTAATGTTCATGCGGGCATATAATCACTAGAATGTGGTGAAAAAAAAGTGAGATTCATCATTTTCAAGCCATGAAATACCCATCACATGATCACTCCACCTTTTCAATATATTCTTTTGAGGAAACATAAGAGAATGAATTCCCCACCATTTCATCAGGTTCATCTTGTTCTAGTGAAATAGGATCATCTAATATTTTCACCATGATTAACCCAGTCATAAATGTAGAAGTAGATGTGTACCCTTCATCCATAGACACTAACAATCTAAAAGATCTTAAAAAAACTCTTGAGTCCTGCATCAACTTTAATCTCTACTACTCCACCATGGATAGTAATGAATCAAAATCAATTGAAATATTTTCCTCCATTCCCATGTTTTCTACCCCACAAATGAGCGATGAGGCTGATATGAAACCTCTTCCTACACACCTGAAATATGGAATCCAATTCCGTGATAAATCTTATCATGTCATTGAATATACCACACTTACTGAAACTGATGAGTCCAATCTTGTTCATTTGTTATAAGAAAACAAAAGTACCATAGATTGGAACATAGATGAAAAAAAAAGAATCAACCCTTCTCTTTCGATGCATAATAACCATTATGACAAATCATCCAAACCAATCAGAAATTCACAAAGAATACTCGTTACACTAACACATGATGTATTTTGGGAAAATATAACCAAGATTCTTAATGATTTTATTATCTACCCTATTTCTGATAGTGGATGGGTTAGTCTAATTCATGTGGTACCAAATAATGGTCGGATAAGTATATTAATTAATGAACATAGAGAGGTGGTCATAAAAAAATTGAAAAATAGAAGATACGTGTCCATTGACTACTAGAAATTAAATGAGAAAACATGAAAAGATCACTACCCTCTACCATTCCATGATCAAAAGCAAGAAATATTATAACAAAAGTAGCAGTATTGATTTCTTGATGGATACAAAAAAAATCCAAATCCCAGTATCACCTCAATCCCAGTAAAAGACTTATTTCACTTTCCCATTATAAACATATGCATATAGGATAATTCCCTTTGTCTTTTTCAATGATCCTAAAAAATTATAGAGATATATGTTGAGTATCTAATATGAATTAATTGAGAACTGTGTGAAGGTATTCATGGATTTCATACGCATTTATGGTTAGAAATTTAAATCATGATTTAAATCACTCTCTCTGGTAATGAAAAACTGTTTCAAATGTAACCTTGTATTAAATTTTGAAAAGTGTGACTTAACGGTTACTAATGGGATTTTTCTAGGGCACATAATTTCACAAGTGAGTATTCAAGTCGATCCGACCAAAATTGTGGTTATCTACAAACTTCTTGAACTAATAAAATTTTGATGCATCCATTCATTCCCCAGTCATGTAGGTTTATATAGATGATTCATCAATAACATGAGAATGATTTCCCTCCTACACAGTCTGCTACTCCTAAATGATGTCTCATTCCATTTTTATGATTCTTGTAAGTTAAAATTCACTAAACTCAAAATTGTTCTTAAATATTCCATACTAACCCAATCCCTTGATTTGTCATTACCCATTGAATTCATGTGTGATGCTTCTAGTAGGGACATTGGAGCTATTATTTGACAAGATGTGAAAGGATTCCCCATGTTATCTATTATACCTCAATTTTTTTAATGAAATTCAATCTCACTACAATATGGCTGAGAATGAACATTTAGTTGTGGTTTTTTGTATTGTATAAATTATTACCCTATCTCTTAGGTGCTAGGATGATAATTTTTATAGATCATTCATCTTGAATGTTCTTGGATAAGAGAAGTGATTCCAAACTAAGGCTATGAAGATGGATATTTATGCTCCAACATTTTTATATTCTGATTAAATATAGGCCTGGAAAATAAAACCCCATGGAATATCACCTGAGTAGAATTTATAAATCTTCTCATTCATAAATTATTGATCACAAATTCCCCACTAACAACCTATAATCTCTCACCCCAATGTTACCATCGTATCCCCCAAATTTAAAAAACATGGTTTATGATGTTTCAACAAAAAAATGTCCATCGAACAAAATGAGAAGGTGAATGTGTTTCAAAAATCCATTTTCTATATGATAATAATCTTTGGAAAACTGGGGCGGACATGGTAATAAAGAGATGTATCGATATAGATGAATGTTCCTTCATCTTGGAATTTTCTCACTCAATGCCAGGTGGTGGCCACATTGGACAACTAATGAACTCCAAAAATTTCCTTGACTCTGGATTCTTATGGACATCACTCTTCATGGAATCACATAATTTCTATAAATTAAGTCCCACATTCCATGAGTATAACACAATTTTTAAATGAGATGAAATTCCCAAAAAGCCTTATATTTCTTTTGTGAGAACATTAATGTTTGGGGCATAGATTTCATTAGATCATTTCCCCTTCCAATGGATTCGCATATATTCGTCTTATGGTTGATTATGTTTCTAGGTGGTTTGGGGACAAACCTATTTGAAACGATGTTTCACATAGTATTAGTGATTTCCTAAAAACCCACATCTTCCACTGGTTTGGAACACCACATTCCTTGATAAGGGTCTTAGGAACTCATTTCTATCATTAGAATAGGAAATGTATTATAAAAAAGAATGTGGTTGTACATAAAACATCAACTACATATCACCCCAATCAAATGGAATGGCTGAAATTTATAATAGAGTAGTGAAATAGAGTGCTTGAGAGAATTTTAAATCCTAACCGAAAATGTTCTTCTGAAATACATGGTGTTGCACTTTGGGATTGTCAAACTGTCTATAAAACATCAATTAGGATGTATGCAGTTAGGCAATTTATTGGGGAATCATGTCATTTACTTGTTGAAATCAAACATAATTCAATTTAGGAGGTGAAAACATTTATTTTTTATTGTGAAATCGCTATTGATGAAATATTGTTACATTTAACTGAATTAGAGGATCTTCTGACATGAATCATATGTGAATTAAAATATTTACAATGAAAATTCCAATGTACACCATGACAAACACATCCTATTGAAGGTATTTTATGGACGTGTAAACATAATGCTCCAAAATTAACAATTTTGACTTCACCTAGGAATGATTAATTCTTGTTGGTAAGGTCCTTTAGATATTACTAATGTTTAACAAGTTGGTGCAGTTCTATTCCAAGACCACTCTTCCAAAATGAAATTCATAATTAATAAACATCGGTTAAAGAATCCCATTGATAAGACACAGATATCGGGAACCACGTAGTCTTCCATCAAATCCCCAATACTCTCTATTCACTAAGGTTCCAAAATTATACCTCGGTTTCCCAAATCTCCCGATCATAATTTTCAGATTTAATGATGCTTAGGCTCTCCTCAGTGGGGATTTTATCACTTGATTCGTGATGAGATAACATTACATGGAAACATTTGACCATTTCTTTTTTGGATCATGGGATTTTCAAGAGAGAGCTATTATAGGGTTTATATATAGCAATGACATTATGATTCAGTAAACATAATATTATTATGTGATCAAATCAAGGGAATTTTCTGCCCATACCTGCAACAGATCATGCTCCATTATATTCGGATGGTCCAACAAACTCCACATGGAACACAGATCTCCCTCAGTCCAGATTTTGGTGAGATACCTAAACCTTCCCTTACCCATTCAAAATTCTGAAATCTTAGGAATTCTAGTTAATCTCATTGGTTGGTTCTTCTGTGATGATAGTTGAACTATAAATCTTTTCTACCCTATGAATCCTCATGTCTATGTGGAAAATGATACCTGATAGAGTCACCATGATAATGTTTGGACAATAGTAGGAGAAGATTATCCTTTTAAACAGTGAGTTGATTATGAATCCTAGGTTGAATTATTTTGAAGGTGTTTGAGAGTGGGTCATCCATTAGTGTTTCTTAAAAAGAGGCATTGAAATATTGTTATGCAAACTAGGTTGGATGTAGTTGATAATATCAAGACTAATGAATCATGTGTTGAATGCTCCTCTAGTCATGGGGTAGGATATAGGCTATTAATTGGTTTCTCCAAATCACATCTAAGAGGCTAAGACTCTGATCTTGGGAGGGTCGGTCTAGGGGGAGCTAGTCTTCGGGGTTTCTATGTATAAGGAACACCTATGTACCCAAGGCATTGTATAATTTTTTTAAATTGATGAAAAATATGGGAGTGGGGATTTCTACTAATTCTATGGTGATAAAGGGTGTTATAGTGGATTCTAGTGTTGGAATTATAGGAGTCTCTGTTGTGGAATTACAAATGGGGGATGAGGGAGTACCCTGGACTCCAATTGTTTCATATGAAAAGTCTATTCTGTCATGTAAAGGTACATTTGATGGAGGTTAGGGATATGTACATAAATATCTATGAAGGTCATGTTCTATAGAGGAGGTGGTTGATATGAAATAGGGTAATCATTTGGAAGGATTTTCAATTGATGATATGTTGTGGGAGATTGAAACTACTCTGGTCAAGTTCTCTGTGGATGAGCAATTGGTCTCTGGGAATGTGTCCATTGATGATATTTCTATCCAATTATCTGGATATTCAGATGAATATGGTTAGGGTAACTGGATTCCAAGACCATGAAGAATAAATATTTGTAGTGTTACTCACAAAATGATAAATGATTGCTCATATTTTCCACTGCCTATGGAGACTAGATATGTGCTGAAGTTGAAAGCTAAGATATAGAAAATGAACCCCTCAAAGCTGTCTTCAAATAGGTAGAATTTATTGTAGTGAATGAGAAATATTTTTAATTTCTTTTGCACTCGAGAGAATAGAAGCCAGAATCTTTTTTGTTGATTGATGCGACTGTGGAAGAAAGCAACACTCGAATGAGTAGTTTATTAGTGGTATCACCTATTAAGGATTAGTGCTCATTCCTTGATAAGAAATATTTTATAATTAAAGTGGGATCAATGATGGGAATAACAATGTATATGAGTACATATAGTCCTGGGACATGTTGGTGTTCTTTTTTAACGATCTTTTAATGGATAAAGCAAATAAATAGGTAAAACCTATCTCCAAAAATGATTTAGGGAGTTAAAATATGGTAAACATAAGTGGTCTTTTAATGGATCAGTTATTTTATTTTGTGTTTAAACAATGGTTTCTCACTTTTTCCTAAAAAGTGTTTAATAATAAAAAATGATAATATTCCACCAGTCCATCTCTTTCTATTTTTTTTCTTTCATCATTTTCGTCTCTCATTCTCATTTTTTTACTAATTTCAGCATAAAAAATTCCCCCTCTTTATTTTTTTTCTAGATTTTTATTTGAAAACCACTAAAAACATAAAAATATGAAAAATAGTATTAATAATCGCTCTCAATACACATTTTAAAATTTTCCATCAATTTTAGGAATTCAAAAGATAAATTTTTATCTCAGAATTTCTTTATTTCCATCATAAATTTATATAATGAATCATGTGTCTATAACAATAAATTTTGAATGCTCAGTTTTCATTTTGAAAAATGATTCTTCTCTGACTGTGAGGAACAACATTATATTTATTGTCAATGTCAACTATGACCATATATTCATTTTGTGAATTTTCACCCCTGGTTGGGAGTCTTGAGATTGTGGACCTTTGAGTTGAATTTTCTTTTTTGGTGTGCACGAATATGATAGAATCATTTTCTAAACAACATTAGATTCAAATTAGGAAAATAACCACCCGTTGACCTTATTTTATCATCGTTTTGAAATCCCATTTGATCCTATAAAACATTTTTCTTTGATAGAAAAATTAGAAGACCAACATCATATCCCACCCAATATCTATATGGATTTATAATGAATAATTTATTGAAATTTAATTATGGGGGAATTGATTTAATTTTGGGTATCATTTCCTTGATTTTCAATGTGTTTTAATATTCTTGATTGCATGAATCCATTTTAGTGTCGGGGAGAGGCTTTCATTTAGTTCTTTTGGGTAATTTATTTTCATTTTTGTTATTTTATAAATGTTATTGACAAGTGTTGAAAAAATTAGAAAAATGAAAACAGCAAAAAAATGGGTTGTTTATTGGGAAGGTAATCAATAACACATTCTAAACATTTGATATTGTTATAGCTATTACATTTATTGTCATGAGGAGATCAAACATGGTTTTAGAGACTAGTGTGAGATCATTTCCAAGTTCCACTTTCAAAAAAATGGACTCTTATGTCATTGGGAGAAGTTTTAAGTTTTGTCGATATTTCATCTTTTCATCTCTTTAGTATGTCATCCATATATTTTTTTGTAATCTTTCAAAAAATCATTCCCTTGTGAATATGTTTTTCCACAACCTTTCATGTCATATTTCATATTGTGAATTTTTTTCAATGACAGTGTTTTACCCCTCTTTTCCTCTTCTTGGAAATTAAATTCTGATCATCCCATAGACACATAAATGCACATAAATTAAGACATCTTGTTTCTTAAGCACCTTCGGATGTGGAATAGAAGCTAATATCTATTTAAAACTCAAAGATTTTCACAATTGGTAGGTGAATGTGTGAGCCACCAAAAATTAAATTTTATCATCTTGAGAGGAGTATGTTTTCAGTTCCAACATTTTAAATTTCTAATAAGATCTTGAAAAATGAATTGTTTTTGGAATTTTGTTTCTATAATGGTTTGTGGTTGAATTCAGTATGGATGAATGAAAAGGTCAAAACCTCCCCAGATTGGGGAATACAAAATATTAATATTTGTTGTGAGTGAGAATGATTTTGTTATGTTTTTATGTTTGTTTTATATGAGGACAGTCACAATAATGTGTGAGGGGGAGTATATTTTATTCATTTATTTCAACTTTTTTTCTACTCACTTTAGTAATTTCCAGGCAAATGTTCATATTTGTTGTGAAATACGCATGTTTTACTACTAAATGTAGTTTTTGAGCATCATTTGAATAAATCCAATTGAGTAAGTTTACTATTTTATAAATATAACTCACCCTACATATCCTAATTATATTTTCATTATTTTTTATACTTTATTAATAAATTTCTAACATATTATATTAAGGAATCATTGGTTAAATTGGACATTTGAATGGTCATATGGTCCAAATTTGAAGGCCCCAAGAATCTATGAAGAAATTGGGACATCCATGATGGTTGAATATATGGGCTCAATATAAAAGTAAAAAATAGTTGATTATCCTAAAAATGTATTTGGACAATAATATCCATTTCGAACGAAATATTTCATGGCCCAACACCACCCAAAAAGAGCCCAAATAATTCTATGAGGTCCAGCCCACCATTCTATCGAGGAATTAAAACAAGCACACAAGTGTGGACTTTTCTCTTGATATATAAATAAATTTGAGATGATATTATTTAGTGTGAAATAATATATTTTTTTGTAATATTTAATAGAATAAATTAATTTTATATGAGGGAATATTAATATTCAAAACCCCATTCACATTTGATCCTTCAAAAAAAGACTGTATTGAAATGGACAGATTAATATTATTAATCAAGACAACATAACATTGTCTACATACGTTCAATGGCCACAAAATTTTGAAGGTATACTTTAATCATTAATATATACAAAGTTTAAGAAGATAAAATCTCGATATTTAGCTTTTAGGATGGCCTAATTGGTGAGAGAAGTAGATGAAAATATTTGGAAGGAAAACAGTCCACCATCTTGGGCTAAAAATGCATCCCCCTCTTCTACATGAAATTAATTGGCATTACAAAAAAGGAGGTAATATTTTCATGAACATGTCCTTATAAATGTCTTAAAAGGATCATCAAAATTATTGTTTAAAAATTTCTTACCCTTCTTCCTCACTTTTTTTCATGATCTTTTTTGTTCTTCTTATTTTAAATCGTGTAAGTTTGTTTTCATTTCAAAATAATTTTAACGATTTTTCTTCCTATTCATCTCTTTTAATCATCCACTATATATAATTAAATATTAATTCTCTTATAATATTTTAAATCATGTTGAAACCCTTTACCTTCTTTTTCATCCTCATTCAGTCAAAATTCAATTCTAAATTCTCACCAGTGTTCTTATTTGTGTTCGATGCACAACTATTTTCAAATCCCATTCTTTTTATTCTATTTATAATTAATCACCATAATAACATATTATCAGATTAATAATTATCTCAATGAATGAGTAAATATACTATTTGGGTGACCCATTATATCTGGATGTTTAGTGATTGATAGATTTTTCTCGATGAGTATTCTTTAAGTTATCATTGTTTATGTTGAACTTACAATGGCATGGAATAATGACATTTTTTTAACATGTGGATTGCATGGATTATTAGAACTGAATATAAAAAGTCATAAATAAATAATTATTATGATTAGATCCCTTGTTATGTTATGTTGTGGAATGAAGAATTAATATTTTCAAATTTTAATCAATGTCATCTTGTGAAGTGTGTGTTAATTTAATGAAATATTAGGAAAATCTCAATGATACCGTAATCTTAAATCCCTAACAATGAACTCACCCCAATATTAAAAAATTGTTAAATCATTTAAACATCATCCATTAATCAACTTAATTAGGCCATGCAAACCCCCCCCCCCCATCCCAAATTAAAAAGATAAACCCTAAAAACAATGGACTATCGGAAAAAGTACCATCGTCGAGGATTCGACCCAAGTGCCATAAAATAAATTAGCAGAGTAGAGAACCCTTGAAAGGAAAATAGGTGACAATCAGCCACGCTTCTGGGAACCATTTTATTATCTATATATATATTATCAACATTTTAATATGATGTAATATTAACAAATATTATACATTAGGGGTCTCAATAGGTTACAACAAACCATTCATTTCATTTTCTGGGAATTTTAAATTAGAAATAAAAATCCATCTTTGTAATAAATACCTGATACATGATTATAATATATGAATAGATTAAAAAACAGACCTATAATCATGAAATAAAATAATGTAATTGTTTTAAATGTTTTCTAATTATTCTTTTGGATTATCCATAATCATGATGAAAATATTCATAAATTTCAGAATTTAAATGTACATAACCATTTATTAGAATAATTTCATAATAGATGCTCATGATAAATAAAAAATTGAAAGAAATGAATGACCTATTAAAAAACATGGGAAATAAAAGGATTATTAGAATGGTTTTAAAATAATTCATTGTTATCATTCTAATAGGAAATATACTCTGGGTAACATGTTTCATAACTCTTTTTAAAATTAAATATTTAATCACAATAAAATGATTATCTAAAACTATTAAAAAATAAAGATGGAATTTTATTTATTTTAAGAAAGGGAAATAATTAAATTCATTAATTATCATGCAATTACATGTAAGGAAAAAAATGTTCAGTGATAAAGAAATTTTTCAATGAGAAAACCTCAAGCTAATTAATAATCTTTAAACTACTTGGGTTGAAGTTTTATGATTAATTCATCTAACAATAATGGATCATTTGCAACTATAGTGTGAGAAAACCTAAAGAAAAATAAATAAAACATCATGAGTTATTTAATTAACATTCTTAACATCATAAATGCACTGTGTTTAATCACATGTGAAATAAATCAACATACATGTACCTTTTATAGGTCTCTACACTACATGTGGTTAAACATAACATGTTCATTTGGTAGGCCTAGTTTTCCTACATCAGATCATGGTGGCCTAAAATATCATGCCATGGTCAGTATTCCATAACCAATCTCATAAAACGAGATCATATGACAACATTTCCCAACCAACCCAAGTAATTCTCATTGTTCATTACTCCAAATGACATATCATATGTCAAAAAACCTCTATTTGAATCAACATTTTCCTGACCCAATATGACAGATACAAATATATAACAATAACAGAATATATATAACTACCCCCTCTGAGTCTACCACAAGTAGGACTTGGGATGGAGACTAGTACCTACTGTATGGAAAAGTAAAAAATACGATGCATTTCCAACTATAAAAAGGACTGAAAGATATGATAAATAAAATTAAAGAAACTATGTGAAATAATATATAAACGGAACCGAAATCTTCCCACAATTATTGTATAAATATTGATCACAAAGATAAATTTCTCAAATTTAATATTGAAAAATTAAAACTAAGATAGTGATTTAGCAACAACTATAATGGTCCAAGCTAGAAATTTCCAACATGGTAAGTGAAGTTCTCCAATAAAATTGAAATTCATTTTCATTTATGTATGTTGAGAATATAACTATACTCATTGGAAAAAACAAAGTCTCTCATGCATAAGTTAAAAGATAATACTAATGCACCCATGATAAAACGGGAGATCCAACACCACTTAAACAAGTTAACTGACTAAACCCCAACCTCATGAGGGATTTCTCACCAAATAACACATCTATGTATAATAATATAATACATATCATGTAATTTATAGTGCACCCCAAAACACTTTAATACTACGATGCCTTTCTCACACCCCACAAGAATATTACCTAGCACTGCAACATAATTCATATATCAAATCATGCCAAGCACCCAACGTGCTGTCAATCATCTCATCACATCTCACCCAAAAGAAAACTGGGTTGAACCACCCCACATGCTACTAACTATGACATAACAAGAGTAGACATATATTTTGACCATATAGGACATCAACCACTTTTCATCCTCCTGCTATACAAAAACTATAATATAGATTCTCACATGAAATTAACCATCACATCATGATAATAGATTTTTTAACTTCATGATATCAAATCCCATTCCTATATTAATTGTTGGGAAGAGAATGTAGAGAAGGGTGGGTAATCATACATTCATCTTTAGAAATCTTATGTTTCAAAATAAAATTCCCAAAACATTTGGTTGCCTGCTCTAGGATCTCGACATGGGTCGGGTGTATATATAAAATCACAGGAATACAAAAGTTATATATATTCATAATACACACAGAGAATCCCATACTATGTGTTCATAATAGGAACTAAATAAATCTCAACATCACCACCCAAAATCAAAACCTCCACCACATTCCTGCCCCACTAAAAGCATATCATCACATAACAACCCATAAAACATAAAAAAAATTTCATTAACCAATTAACATATTCATTCAATTATTATTCACTCTCTAGTCACTCTTGTTCCATCAACCAAACATAACACCAACCATTCAATTTTACTATTATCATTTCATATTCCATTACTTATCGAGCAATTAACTTGACACCACCACACACCACAAGTATCATAACATTTCCTAAATAAACCATTACCCCACCACCACACAACAACATCCACTCATAAATCATCCCCCTTCAACCCCATAACCATAGGTATTAAAAGATCACATTATGTGATACAACCACACATCAACCACTTCCTACCACAAGACATAACTCATATCGAAACACACCATACAACATCATGAAGATAACCCAAGCGCAACACACCACAACATCCACACAACTTCACATCCCATCACAACTAAGATCATTTGACATATTTACATATAAAATTTTATCACATTCCACATCATTATTTTTTTGGAAATTACCATATGTGCTTTAATCTAGGAGAATCCATTTCATTACCCAAATATATATAATTAAACTATTTCTCCTATGGAATTATTTTATAATATTACACATTAGGGTTTCCATATCACAACATCTACTGAACAAGCAAGGAGACCCAATTTCCATGATTTCTACTTGAGAATATAGCATTTACATCATGCATTCAATTTAAAAAAATCCATAATCATAGGATTCTCCATCTAAAATAATTAGAAATTAAAGATAAAGATAATTAAATCAAGAAATTATACCCAAAAACCTATGAAAAAAACTACACTATTATCTTCTACTAGTCATTTTAAATCTAATTCAACTAACATAACGTCATTCTGATAAGAATTAATTGAGATATGAAAAAAATGTTAAATTATATATGGTAATTATGTACCTCCTTTTTTAATTCTCAAACCAAGTTTTTTATTTAATTTTATCCTTCAATTCTCTCATTTAATTTTATCTTTAAAATCAAAACCAATTTCATAATTGATTATTTTATTTTCAATTTTCAATTTTCATATTTTATTACAATAATTTTTATTCCACTAATTACACTTTCTATCTCTTATCCATTCAAAACAACCTATTTATTCTCATTTTCATATTAATTCTTATTTATTTCCCTATCTCTCCAAACTCTTCATGAGACCCGAATCATAGTCTCTATCCAATCTCCATCCACTTAAATTCCTATGCACAACTACCAACATAAAAGTTTTACACATTATTGTTATTATTAATATTATTATTATTATTATTATTTCAATTTATTACACTCTATCCCACTCTCCTCTATCTTTTTATTTCAATGTATCCCTCGTATAAAACATCCATATTTCAATTTTTCATGTATTAAACATTTTTGACACTCTCTGTACAATTTATTCCTCAATTTTGATCTCACATGGTTATCCTACCCTATTTATCTCATTCATTTATTCATTAAAATTTAAAATTTATGACTTTATTTTATTCTTTACGTTTTTTCATTATGAATCATGTTTGTATATTAACTACAATCAAAGCGTTTTTATAAAAGTTTGATTAAAAAATTTACATTTCTTTATTTTTTAATGATTTTCCTTGTTTATTTCAAATATGTCATCTTATATATATATATATATTCAATATACACCAATATATATATATATAGATAGGTATATATATGAAAAATATGTATATAAAAATACACACACACATATGTATATAAATCACTCTCTGTGTGTATGTGTATAAAAATATGTTAACTTATATCTATCACAATTTAAATTATATATAAAATTATATATATACATATATGTGTATTATACAACTACACATCAATAAAAATATATTCCTATAACATTATTGTGTGTGTTTGTATTTGTTTATATATATAGAATGGATAACAACTACATTCTGAAATGCTTAATTACAATATGACACATGTAAATATACATATTTACACCTTGATGTAATATGTTTTATTATGTTTTATATATCACAACAAATTACAATGATCAAATATATATTTAAATTTAATAATATTAAATGGACTATATTTAAATAAATTTTATTTAATTATATAATTTTAAAAACATCTAAAATAAATATGAAAACTTCAAAATTAACAGTACAAAATTATCAAACGAATTTTAAAATGATTTTAAAACATTTCAATAAATTCCCAATCATTGGAATGACTATGAAACATTATAGACTAAAAAAGGCTTGATAATATTACAATACTTTACAAGATTATATTTTTAATATTTCATAATTTTAGAAAATCAGAGTAGGTTTAAAACAAGTCACTGTTGTAATGTACCAATCTCTAAAGCAACTAAATGGTTCCCTAGGCTTAGTCGACACATGACCTCAAGCGCGCCTACCCATAGCCATAGTTTTTCAACTAGTAGAGAACTTCTATATATGTGACCTGAGTAACTATACACTCCATATCAGAATAAGGAACAATTTAAAATAAATATAATCTCTAATAAAACATGTGATAATAAAAAGAACATCCATAGACAACCATCAACCAAAATTGGGTACAATCCATAGCCAGTAGTAATTATTACATGTTACAATAAATAGATCGAAGTGAACAATCACCAAAATAAAGATGACATTTTTCCCCAAATTATTCTAGAATCCATTTCTTCAACCACATCCATGCATGTCCAAATCCCAACTAAGCACCCTGGCACATGATCATTTCCCTTATTCTAACCTACAAGCATGGAGTCTGCCTAGGTACCCCATGGGGTCCCAAGCATGATGTGATTACAACTTAGTAGGAAACCACCAATGGTGTCTACAAAATATCAAATCAATATATATTTGAGGAATGTGATATGAAAAGACAATGTGAATAAAGAAAATTTGGGTGCCATTAGTTACCAAAGATCACTTGAGCTATTCCGAACCTTATTCCAAATTCATGTACATATCTAATCATCATTACTTAGATCACTATTATCAAATCATCAATGGGTTTGAAATTATTTTCAACTCCATACATAGGTGAAATAAATCAAGTTCACTGTCTCACTATGTATAATCACTTAATTAAATATACAACACAATCAACTTGAAGCCTAAGTCCAGTTTGTCTCAATGAATGAAATCATTACAGGAGTTCAACTCCATCCACTTTCCCAATTCGTTCATTTTGGGTTGATGTTTATATACATGGACTAACTAGACCCATGGGTGTAGATATTAATGTTAATACCCCACTCTACCAATCCGTGTGTAAATGCTTGTTTTTTTCATTACCCACTCATATATTAGACCAAAACCAACATACCGAATTCTGATAGCAATCACAATCCATAACAACCAACATGGAAATTAATACTATCCCATAACCCATTATCACATAAACCATTTACATTACATATCCATGTATCCCAATTCCAATTTCTTATGCCTAACTCACTAAGAATATTCGGTAACGGCCCAAACTATTATTAATGAAATTTTCTCTTGATCTAATTAAATATCTTATTATGGTTATATAACATATGAATTTATTTGTTTTTATGATATAGGATTTTAAAATACCATTATTCATTTTTCCTATTTCTAATATAGTCATGGAATAGAGATCAATTGATTAACCTAAATATAGTTCTTTTACAAATCCAATTTACTGAAAAAAAGGAAGTGATGGCCTCAACTAGTAGAATTACTCCATATGAAGCTCGTTTTTCAAAACATAGAATAAAGGTGGAATCACTGGAATTCTCTCTTGACCAAGACCAAGCCGAGCTTCAACAGGTAAATATAGAATAAAACTACCTACAAGAGAAGTTGAAGATGATAGATATTACCTCCGGAGTAGTGTTATTTGAAACACCCCAAGAGTATTTCACCATTGTAGAACTTATCCTTAGGTCTTATGTGGGTGTTATAAGGGGGTTGGTAACAAGACCATAGTATTATGAAGATGGGCATTATTTATGTTTATAATAAAGAATATACATTCCTTTTATTATTGTTATTTTAAAGCACAAATATATTTTGTAGTTAATATTCAAGTAAGAAATCAATTTTAAATAATTAATAGAATTTTGAATTAAATAATATTTTAATAAAGTACTATTAATAAATATCTATTTATTAAATATATGAAATTATATATTATCTATTAATACAATTGAAATTTATATTATGGTTTGAAAACATTTTTGGTCAAAACCCAAGAATTTTTAATAAATAAAATATTTTATTTTAAAATTGAAAAGTCACATATTTTGTTAAATATTTAGATAAATTAAATAATATTTTTTTATTCAGGGTTATGAAATTATATAACGGTTAATTTTTCATAATTTTATAAGACAATTAAATTTTTGGGTGAAAATTTTAATACATTTTAAATATATAATTTTTTTATGACCTCATATTGGCCCAATTGTTATATAATAAAATACAATAAATGGTATTCTAGGAAAATATATTTTTTAACCATAAAATAATGTGATTTTATGTTTGTATGATTTATTTTACAGAGCCTTAGTGGACCCTCCAAGTCTTAAGAATCATTTTTTCATTTTAAAACGACTTCATTGAGAGTGTGACTCACCACCACATAAGCATGACTAATATTTTAAGAAGTTAGGCCATTGGATATTAAAAATACTATTTTCACTCCCCTTTTTATAAAACCATGGAAAGATTCATGCGTTGGTTTAGGGTTTTGATTAGTTTAATGTGTGGTGGCCAAAACCTAAATAATAAATAATTCCCTCTCTTTTCCTTTATAAAAACTCCCATGCTCCAAATTCCTATTCAATCAATGACCTTAGAGCTCTTCCAAACTCTTCCCTACTATCAATAGAATACTCCCAAGGCAACATAATCTTCCTTGAAAACTCTCTAGAGCATCTCCCTAGCTTTTGGGATCACACTTCCAAGTAAGTGATTTCTTCGTTTCTCATATTTATCAAAATTTATTTATAGTGTTATACCATTTTTTCATTACAGATGATGGGTTCTATTTTCACACCTCCCTCATACGTCCCTACTTATATTATAATGATGATAAACCTATTTATCTCACATTAATGCCTCCCATGTACACCTGTAACCATGCCAAACTTCCATAAGAAATTTTTCTATCCTCATTTACATTCAAGCATTTATTTTGTATTATAAATATAAATTCCATTACATATGTTTAGAAATGAATCTATATGTCCCCTTACTATCCATTTCTTTTAAATTTAATTTTACACCCCATTTTCTCTCATCATCCATTTTTTATTCTTATTTCACGCCATTATGTTGCCGAAATTGCACTGGGATTTTCCAAAACAAAGTCATTGTGTTGTGAATACCGTGCCCATTTATCTATCAAGGTTATTCACCATTATTCACATTCACTTATGGACTATAGATTTCCATGTATGAATTCCACATTACATTATAGTAGAATAAATGATGATGTTTAATAAATCCATGTGTTCTGACCCATGTGGCCTGCTTTTGCGTGACATGAAATGATTAAGAAGGGAGATCCTTTAAAGAACTTCAATTCATTGAGTAATTATTAGTATCATGATACGTCATGTTCAATGATGGTTTAATCATGAAAATTCTAGCGCAACGATGGTTTACTCATTCTCCATGTGCAATGATCCTTGGCTCATTCTAGTACTATGTTAAGTGTAGTTTCCACATTTCCTTGTTATGTTAATCATGTTGTATCATTCCTTTATGTTCATGTATCTATTAGGTTCCATTGAAATGACTATTTCCTAAACATGTATTGTATTCTTCATGTTATGTCCTTTTTAATCCCATAATAGGCTTTATTGCTAACCCCTTTCTTATGAATTTCTTCAGGTTATCCCATGAAATGCTATGTACGTTGGAATGTGAGTGGTCATGTAAAATAATATTTCAATAAATATTTCCATTTCATGTTTTCAGTTGTTATGTAATTTTCTTAATCCCCAAAGAAACTAGACCCCTCGATCATTTATGTTTTATCAAGTGAAGGTTTTATGTAATGAATAATGTTTATGTGAGAAATAAACAGCAAGGTTGTTATAGTTGGTATCAAAGTATAGGTTTAGTTATTTTTTGATAAGGATTATAAAAACCTAGTGAATTACTTATGGATAAAACTAGAAATAATAGAAAAATACATAACTTTTGGTTATTATTGATTAATTTATTTTTCATTAAAATACATCCCTATTTGGATATGAGACGGTTGAGGTAGCTCTAACATAGATGTATCTAGGGGTAAAATCAAAAAACACAGTATTGAGCTAGACTCGAACGGGACATTGTGCATGAAAACGGGACTTACTAAAATCTTGGTTACCACACTCCCGAGGAATATGCTTTTGAAATTCACGAGATTAGTGTGAAAAATTATTAAGGTAATTAAAAAAATATCCCCTAAGAGTATATGTTTGGAATTAGATCATGGATAACATATATTGATTTCTATAAATTCATATGTTGAGGAAATAAAATTAATTTATAATTCATCAATTTTTTATCTTTGTACTACTCTTTCCATGTTATTCCTAACTTTCCTTTTATTCCAGTCAATGGCCTATAATATGAAGACATAGGCTAACAACTGATGTGAAGACAAGTGTGATGATTTTTCTAATGAGATTACCAATCCAATGGTAGTGGGAATCGTGAAATTTACCACCATACTCTCAAAGTTAACTCATGTTTTGAATAGAAAAATGGTTCAAGAAGAACATTCATATCCTCTAATAAATAACAATCCTCAATCGAGAGATGCATGAGACAAAACCCTTTAACTATCAATAGAACCTTTAATCCCTCAATTGGTGAGAAATGGATCAACTATAATGATAATATCTTCTCCATCTTTCAATGTTCTGAATATGAAAAGTTACCTCTTGATGCTTAATGTATGCAGGGTGAAGCTGATCAATGGTAGTAATTGAGAAAAAAAATGAATCATGGGGAGGATATCGAGATGTTGGAATGGATGGATTTTTGTAAAATGATTATTGAAAATTATTTTCCTCACACCCACATTCGCAAGATGAGGATGGACTTCCATTCCCTCTAGAAAAAAGGAGACAAATCCCTCAGAGTGTATGAGGAAAAATTTACAATTATTGGATGATACATCATTGTCTTTGTCTTTACCCCCTAATTAAATGACGACCACTTCTTTGGGGGGCGAAAAACTAACCTATGCAAAGTCCTAGCGATCCATGACTTCGAGAGTGATAAGGTTATTTTTCTATGTTCCCTCAATGTCTAAATAGATATCGAAAAATTTTAGGAGTATCATGGAGATACGAATCATAAGATATAATTTAAATCTAGTTCTCTGATGGATAAATCAAATCGAGCAATGAAATTCTAGCACCCCACTTGCCAATGGTGCGAAAAGAAGGACACAGGAAATTTCCTAAAGGGGATGTGGAAATGCATTGGGTGTGGAAGAGAGATGCACATGGCCATTAACTTCCAACAAGAAAAACCAATGGCTATTACAGAGCAGGATAACACTCCATTCGACCCTCAACACAATGTTAATTTCTTCAACTACAATGAACTAGGGAACTTTACAAACCAGTTCCCTAAGCCAAGGGATTTCAGAGGCAACCAACAACCTCCATGGTAGTAGGGGAAAGTTTTTTCATCATTATTGCCGAGGAAACCCCCAAAAATTAAGTGGTGACATGTACGCTAGTTCTTCATTCTAGAATAGATAATGAACTTTTTTATTATATTTATATGATTTCTTTTATATCCCCAAATAATACTAGAACAAACCCAACTCCATATCAAATCATGGCAGTAATGATGTCATTAAGATTGGAAAATGGGGAAATCATTGAAACCTATTAATATAACTCATCACATGTCATTATTTGTTGAATAAACATCCCAACGAACCTTATCATACTCCCATTGGTAGAATTTGATTCAATAATTTGCATGGATTGGATTTACTCATATAGAGAAGACATAAATTTCTATGAGAGGGAAATCACTCTCCACATGGTGAATCGACCACCGATTTCATACAAGTGCAAGGATAAGGATGATTTTTCTTTAGTGCCATCATCTCATCCATGGATATTATTTCCCTATGAGCACGTGTATCTGGGTGAGATTATTGATTATATGGAAGAAGCCATCCTTGAAGACATTCCCATTGTGAGGGAATTCACAGAAGTATTTCCAGAGGAATTTCCTATCCTTCCTCCTAGAAGTGATGTTGAATTATCAAAGGATCTTATACCTAGGGCATTGCCAATTTCCAAGACTCTTTATAAAATGGTTTTTGTGGAGATTTAGGAGTTTAAGAAACAAATAAAAGGTAATGTAGATAAAGGGTGTATACATCTATGTACATCAGCATGGGGTGCACCGGTCATCTTCGTGAAGAAGAAGGAGGGGTCAATGCACATTTGTGTTGATTATCGTGACCGCAACAAAATCAAGATAAAGAACAAGTATCCTCTTCATCAAATTGATTGATTGTTTTATGAACTACGTGAATCACAATAATTCTCAAATGTGGATATGTGGTCGCGATATTACCAAGTAAAGGTGAAGAAGGAGGATATCCCAAAGACTTCTTTTCGTACCAGATACGGGAGCTATGAATTCACAGTACTGCCTTTCAGTCTCACTAATACTCCAACAATTTTCATGGACATGATGAATAGAGTCTTTAGAAATTACCTTGAATTATGTTTGGATGTATTTAAAGAAGAAATTCTAATATACATCAAAACCAAGATGAGAATGAGAAGCATCTAAGCACTGTACTAGAGACCTTTTGAAAGGAGTTGATCTATGAATAGTACCAGAAGTGTTAATTATAGTAAAATGGGCTCTCATTCATGGGACACATAATAACAAGCAATGTGATATATGTGGATCCCTCCAGATATTGTATAATTAAAGGATGTCCAAGACCAGCATCGGTAATAGAAATCCATAGCTTCTTGGGGTTTTTTAGATATTATCACCGATTTGTGAGAAATTTATCACTATTTTCAAACCCTATTACCAAGAATAATCAGAAGGGAATAAACTTTTCCTGGTGTGATGATTGAAAAGAGAGATTCAAGGAGTTGAAAATAAGTCTTATCACTATGCTCTTTCTCACATTACCCACAAGTGGAGAACATTTTTGTGGAATTTAGATATGCATTGAATAAGGGCTTGGGTTGTGTGTTGATTAATAATGAGAAAGAAATTGCATATGCTTTAAGGAAATTGAATTTTCATTAGATAAACCATCCAACACATGATATGATGTTTCTGCAGTAATCTTCATTTCCAGATTTGGCAACATTACCTCTTTTTAGAGATGTTTGAATATACCCGGATAAAAAAAGCCTCCTGTATATATTCACACAGAAATAACTAAATATTAGACAACAAAGATGGTTAGAAGAGATCAAATACTTTGACTACTCAGATTATTACCAACATGGGAAAGAGAAAAAGGTGTCAGATGATCTATGTAGAAAGGACCAAACAATTCTATCATTAATGATAATTTAAAAGGATCCAATCTTATTATATTTGATAAAGATGTAATGGGAATTATAAAAAAGGGAAAATAATCAATACATTCACAATTGGTTTCTCAACCATCTCTTTTGGAAAGGTTATAGGGTGCTCAACAGGATGATGTAGGAATTTAGACGAATGTGGAAACTATCGAAAAAGAGATATCCTCATATTTTTATGTTAATTAAGAAAGAACATTGTGATTTGGGTCAAGACTAGGTGTTCCATAAAATCCAGATTTAAAGAAAGATCTTTTGGATGATGCATATAGTTCCAATTTCTCCATTCTAGTAGGAAACAAAAAAAATGTATTGAGATCTCCAAAATCATTATTGTTTGGATAACACGAAGAGGAAGATCAATGATTATACATAAAAGTTCCTTGTTTGTCTGCATTTGAAGGCTGAGAGGCATTAGTTTAAGGGGATGATGAAACCATTACCCATACCATCGTGGAAATGGCATAACATCACCATGGTCTTCGTCTCAAATCTCATTAAGATATCCAACGGAAACATTGCAATCTGGGTTGTTTTGAATCATCTTTCAAAGACTTTACACATCATTGAAATTAGGGCGGATTTCCCATAGGATCAACTAGCACATATATACATCAGTGATGTGGTAAGTCTGTATAGAGTACCGCTGTCTATTTTATATGATCAAGATCAATGATTCTCCTCTATGTTTTAGAAGATTCTTTAACATGCTCTTAATACTGACATGAAATTCAGTATGGATTATCATTCTCAAACTAATAACCAATCTAAGAAGACTATCCAATCACTCAAGGTATTGTTGAGTGCATGCTCAATGGACATCAATGTAGGATGATATCAACATATTCCTTTTATTGAGTCCTATTAAAATAAAATTTTCCACTAAAACATCCAAATGGCTCCTTATGAATCCCTTTATGGAAAGAGGTGTAGAACACCGACATGTTGGGATAATGTTTGGAGCGAAAAAACCTAGGTTAAAAAATGGTTGAAGAAATGTCGAAGAAGGTTAAACCCATTCAGCATCACATAGAAGCTTTTCAGAGTCAAAAAAATACCTAAGATGATAATCATCGATGAAACCTATAGTTTAATGTTGGGGATATGGTATTCCTTTGCATATCACCCAGGAAGAGATTTGTGAGATTTTAGAATAATGGAAAGCTTAGTCCAATGTACATTGGACCTTTTAAGATCCATTATCGCATTGGAGAATTTTCCAATTGACTAGAAATACCAACAGACATATTTCATGTACATGATGTATTCCATGTGTCACTCTTGAGGACGTACATACCCAAACCATCGCATGTACTCAATCCAAAGGAGGTACCATTGGAAATGACCTATGTTATGAAGGGAAGGCAGTAATGATCTTATATCTTAGGGATAAAGTTCTATGAAATAAGATAATGTCCCACATAAATGTATTGTAGAGAAACCACATGTTTGAAGAAGAAATGTTTGAATTAGAGAGACTGATGATGATGAGTTTCAAACATCTGTTTTAGGGTGGGAAAGGAAGTCTTTTGGGTGAAATTTCTTAACGGGGGAAGATTTTATGGACCTAAATATTATTATTGAAAATTCCCTAGGATCTAATTTAATGACTTATTATAGTAGTATAACTTATGAAATCCATTGGTTTTATGATTTGGATTTCAAAAAAATATTATGATTTGTAACCATTTCTAATATAGTCATTGAATTGTGACCAATTTATTAGTATAAATATGGGGCTTTAAAAAATCCTATTTACTCAGACAATGGATGTGATGGACTCATCTAATAGAATTACTCCATACGAATCCCATTTGTAAGATCTTAGAAAGGAGTTTTCATCACTGGTATTTTCTCTAGACCAAGCCCAATTTGAGATTCAACATGTTATGCTCAAACAGAACCACTAACAGGAGAAGTGGATGTTGATAGTGATTACCACCTAAGCGATGTTATCTGAGCCCCCCCAAGAGTCTTCCACCATCTCACACCTTTCCTTTAGGTCTTCTGAGGGTGTTAGAAGGGGTTATGTAACAATACCATATCATAATGATTATGTGAATTATTTTTGTATATAACAAAGAATATACATTCATTTAATTATTTTTACATTAAAGCACAAATAATATTTTTTGTTAATATTCAATTAAGAAGTCTTTTTTGAGGAATTAATGGATTTTAAAATAAAATAATATTTTAATAAAATATTATTAATAATTTTCTTTTTATTAAATATAAATGATCATATAATTTGTGTAAATACAATTAATTTTTTTTTTTATAGTTTGAAAACTATTTTTTTCAAAACCCATGAATTTTAAATAAATGAAGGATTTTATTTTATAATTGAAAAATCAATTATTTATAAAAATATTAAGATAAAATGAATATTATTTATGGGTCCCGGATGCGAAAATTCTCTAATGGTTAAATTTTGATATTTTTCTGATGCAATCGAATTTTTGGGTAAAAAATTAAATACCATTAAAATATATAGTATGTTTTATGATATCATAATAACCCTACAGTTATGTAATAAAATACTATAAATGGTTTTTTCAACCAATATAAGTTTCACCATTAACATAATGTCATTTTAGGTTTTTTTATTTATTTTGCAGTTCCTTAGTGGACCCTCCATGACTTATAAAACATTATGTGTTTTTTAATCGGTTTCCTTTAGAGTGTGAATCTCCACCACATAACCAAGCCTAATATTTTAAGAATTTAGGACCTTGGAATTATAAAACAATGTTTTTCACTCCCCTTTGGCGAAAACCATGGGGAAAACCATTTTATGGTCTGTATTTTTAATTAGTTTAATGTGTGGTCGTGAAAACATAAATAATAAAAAAGTATCTTTCTTTTCCTATATAAACCCTCCCAATATCCCAATTCCTCTTCACTCAATGCCATTTTAGCTCGAAAAACCTATAGCCTACACTCTTTATAATCCTTCTGAGGCACCCCAATCTCTCTACAAGCTTTTCTCAATCCTCTTCCAAGCCTTTGGGATCACACTTCCTAGTCGGGGTTTCTTCCTTTTTCATTTTAGTCCCAATTTCATTATATTCTTATACCATTTCTTCAATTAAAAATGCCAGGGAATGATTTCTCTCCTCCCCAATAATTCACTACTTATGTTTTAATTATTATATAACTATTTCTCTCTCAATAATTCCACCCATGTACATCAATTACAATGCCAAAATTCTATAAGGAATTTCTCTCTCCTCATTTACATTCAAGCCATTATTTTGTATTATGAATCTAAATTCCAATACATGTGTTGGGACATAAATCTATATGACCCCATTATAGTCCATTTAATGTACATATTATGAGACACCAATTTATCTCTCATCAACCATATTTATGAATTCTTATGTCAGGATGTTATGCTGCCGAAATTGAATAGTGATTTTCCAAGAGAATGTCATTGTGTAGTGAATACCATGCCTATTTCTCTATCAAGGGTATTCACCATTATGAAAATTTCTCTATTTATTATAGATTTCTATTTATTAATTCCACATTCTTTTATCATGGAATAAATAATGATGTTTAATAAATCCATGTTTTATGATCAATGTGGCACACTTATGAATGAAATGAAATGATTAAGGAGGGTATTCCCAGATAGTGCTCCAATGAATTGTGAAAATATTAATATCATGATAAATCCAATGGAATGTGGTTTTACTCTTGATAATTTAAGTCCATTGAGTGATTACTCATTCTCTATGTGCAATGGTCCTTGGATCATGCTAATACCATGTTAAATTTTGTTGACACATTTCAATGTTATGATAATCACGATGTATCATGCCTTTATGTTCCTGTATCTCTTTTCCTCCATGGATATACCTATTTCTTAACTTTTAATGTATTCTTCATGTTATTCTTTTTTTACTTCTATACTGGGCTTTACAGCTCACCCTTTTCTTATTCATGTTCTCTGGTCATCCCTTGCTATGATAAGTGTGATGGAATGTGTGTGGTCATGTAAAAGATGGTTTCAATAATGATGTGTTTTTCATGTTTTAAGTTGTTATGTTATGTTATAAATACCCAAATACCCTAGTCCTCTCAATATTCTATGTTTTATGAAGTTATGGTTTTATTTAAAAATATTATGGTTAAGTGTGAAGTAAAAAGCAAGGTTGTTATAGTTGGTATCAAAGGATAGATTTAGTTATTTTTGGGATTATGATTATAAAAAACTAGTTAATGCTTTAGGGATATGACTAATAATAATAAGAACATCCCTATATTTGGTGAGTATTGAGTAAGTGGTTTATCATGATAATGCTTCTGCGTCTAGATATGAGCAGGTAGAGGTAGCTCTGGCACAAAGTTGTATCTAGGGTTAAAAACTAAAAACAATGCTTTGAGCTACAATCAAATAGGAACTGGTGCACGAAAATGGTCATTGTTGCACTCTTGGTTATGACACTCCAAAGTTATATTCTTTGGTAAATTCACAATCTTAGTATAATGAATTATTATGGGAATTAAGAAAATTCGTCGTAGGAATATATGTTGGGATGTAGATCATGGATAACATAGAATGAAACATATACATTGAAAATTTGAACAAATAAAATGAGTTTATAAGTAACGTTTTATTGAATTTGTATTACCCTTTATGTGTTACCCCTAAATTTCATTTTATTCCAACCAATGACCAGTAATATGATGACTAGGTCTAAAAAGTGATGTTATGATCAATTTGGAGACGATTCTAATGAGATGCCCAATCGAATTGGAGTGGGGATCACAGAATTTTTCATGATACTATCTTAGTGAACTCATGTTTTCAATAGAAAAATGTGTCAAGAGGATCATTCAACCCCCTTAGAAATTACAAGTCATAATCAATATATTCATTAGAAAAAGGCCTCTTACTTCTAATTTATCATCTAATCACTCAATCTCTAAAAAATAGATAAAATCCATTGACAAGATACCCTCCATCCATCAACGTTCTGAAAATGAGAAGGTACCTATGGCTGCTTATAGTATAGAGGGTGAAGCTTTTCCTCATGGAAGAAAGGAAATGAATCCATCGAAGCATATGTGAAAACATTACAAGGAATGCACGATATGCCTCTAGTTTTATCATCACCCCCCGAATGCAATAGTGACCTCTTTTTGGTGGGGTAAAACCAAGTCTATGGAATTAACTTATGATACGTCACTTTGACAGATATGAGGAAATTGTATGTTGTGTCCCCAAAGTCGAAATTGAGATCGGAGAATCTCGGGGGTATCATGGGGATAAGATGCTTAAGGTTGACTTTAATTCCAATGGTCCGATGGATAAATCCAACAATTTTAAAAAAATATAGCACCCCACATTCAAAAGATGATGAAGGAACCACCCCAAAAATTTTCTAAAGGTGATGAGGAAATGATTTAGGTGTGAATGATAGGGGAACCTGGACATTAACTGCTAACAAGAAAAACATGTGGTTGTGATAGAGGAGGGTAACACTCCATTCAACCCTCAACACGTTTTTAATTGCTTCAACTGTGAGGAACCACAACAATTTTCACACCATTTCCCTAAGACAAGGGTTTTTTGGAGGCCACCAACAACTTACTAGAAAAACAGGAGATATTTTTCCATCACCACTACCAATGTGAACCTCAAAAACTAAGTTTTGATAGGTACTATAATTATTCATTCATGAATAGAGAACATTATTTTTTGATTCTGGTACTACGCATTCTTTTATATCACAGTTGTTTATTATAACAATCCCAACACCACCAAAAATCATGGAATTAACGATGTCGGTGAGAACATAAAATAGGGAAATCATTGTAACACACGAATATAACTCCTCCCTTGACATAATTTGTGGATTTAAATTCCCAAAGAACCATTTCATACTCCCTTTGGTATATTTTGATGCAATTCTTGACATGGATTGGCTTTCATTATATAGAGACATCAAATATTGTCCTGGGAGGGAAATCACTCACAATATTGCTAATCGAACCTCGATTCTACACAAGTACAAGGAAGATGATGAATCTTCTTTAGCATCATCATCTCAAGTGTGAATATTACTGCCTAGTGAGCTTGGGTATTTGGCTGAGATGATTTAGTCTTAGGAAGAAACCATCCTTTAGGACAAACCTATTTTGTGGAAATTCACAAAAGTAATTCCTGAGAAATTATCTAGTCTTCCTCATAGAAGAGATGTTTAATTCATAATTGATCTTATACTTGGGGCCTTGACAATATCCAAGACTCTATTTAGAATGGATATTAAAAATCTTGAGGAGTAAAAGAAACAACAATAGGAGAATCTAGATTAAAGGTTTATATGATTGTGTTTTTCACCATGGGGTGCACCGGTCCTCTTCTTCCAAAAGAAGAATGGGTAAATGTGCTTTTTCAATGATTATTGTGAGCGCAACAAAATCACGATAAATAATAAGTCTCCTCTAACCTAAATTTATGACTTATTGGATCAGCTACGTGGAGCACAATACTTCTCTATGGTGGATTTGTGGTCATGATATTACCAAGTTAGAGTGTTGAAGGAGGATATCCCCAAGACTATTTTTTTATAATATATGGGCACTATGAATTCGTAGTAATTTCTTTCAGACTCACTAATGCTCCAACTATCTTCATGGAATTCATGAATAGAGTCCTCAGATATTTCCTCCACGAATTTTCAATATTCTATAAATATAATATTCTAATATCCTCCAAAACCACAGAGGGGCATTAGGAAAATCTAAGCATTGTACTAGAGATCTTGAGAAATGATAAGAACTATGGAAAGTACAAAAACTGTGAGTTCTTGTTGAAGGAGGTCTCATTCAGGGGTCATATCATCAGAAGTAAAGGGATATATGTGGATCCCTCCAAGACAGCTATAATTGATAGATGGATGAGGAAAATATCTGTAACAGGTATCCATTACTTAATGGGGGTTTCATGGATATTATCGATGATTTGTGAGAAATTTCTCACCATTTTCAAACCCTCTTACCAAGATAAATCAGATAGGAGTCAATTTTTTATACTGTTCTGAGTGTAATGGGAGATTCATGGAGTTGAAAAGGAGGCATAACACTGCACTCATGCTCACATTACCCACACGTGGAGAACATTTTGTGGTATTTAGTGATGATTCGATGAAAGGAATGGGTTTAGTTTTGATGATAAATGGAAAATAATTTACCAATGCTTTAAGGGAATTGAATGTTAATGAGAAAACTATCCACCACATGATCATGAGTTTTCTATAGTAATCCTCTCTTTAAATATTTAGAGAGATTACCTCATTAGGGAGAAGCGTGAAATATACAATGATCAAAAAAAATTCTCAAGTATATATTCACATAGAAAGAGTCGAATATGTGCCAATGAATATGGATAGAGGTGATCAAAGACAATGAATACTCAATCCATTACCACAATGGGAAAGAGAACAAGGTGGTTGATTCTCTATGTATAAAAAAACAAACAATTCTATCATTAATTAGAATTTAAAAGGATACAGTATTCATAGATTTGATGAAGATGGACATGGAAATCATAAAGGAAGGAACATCGTCCATCCTTGCACAAATTATTTCTAAATTATCTCTTTTGGAAGGGATAAAGGGTGATTAAAAGGATGATGTGGTAATTAAAAAGAAAGTGGAAACAATCTAAAAATAAAAATCCATGGATTTCAATGTTAATGTAGAAGAAACTGTGAGATTTGGGTCAAGAATATGTATTCCATAAAATTTGGTATTAACTAAAGAACTTATGGGTGATGCACATAGTTCAAACTTTCCCATTCACCTAGGAAACACAAAAATATATCAAGATATTTGAGAGCATTATTGGTGTGATAACATGAATAAGATGATTGATGAGTATACATAAAATTTATTAGTATGTTATCAAGTGAAGGATGAGAGGACGAAGTCAAAAGGGAAGATTAAACCATAACACATACCATCATAGAAATGGGAGAAAATTTCCATGGACATCGTCATTAGACTTATAAAGACATCCAAAGGAATCAATGATATCTGGTTTGTTGTGGATCGTCTTACAAAACCTGTAAAAATCATTACAATTCAAGATGATTTCTCATTGGATCAGCTGGCATGGATATAAATTAGATATCTGGTAAGGCTTCATGGAGGACCAATATCTATTGTATTTGATTGAGATAAATTACTCACCTATTTGTTTTGGAATAATCTTCAACATGCTTTGATTAATGAGATGACCTTTAGGACGACTTATTATCCACAAAATGATGGTCAATCTAAGAAGAATGTCCTATCACTCGAGGAAATGTTGAGATATCCTCAATGGACATAATGGTATGATGGGATCAACATCTTACTCTAGTTGAGTTCTCTTAGAAAAAAATTCCTTTCAACCATCCAAATGGCTCCATATAATCCCTTTTATGAGAGGAGCTGCAGAAAACCGACCTGTTTGGATGATGTGGGGATAAAAAACTCACACATATAGAAATGGTAGAAGAAATGGTGGATAAGGTTGTGCTCATTCAATATCACATCATAGCTACTAAGAGTAGGTAAAAGAGTTATGCTGATAATCATCGAAGAGACCTAGAGTTTGATGTCAGTGAACTGGTATTCCTCCGCATATCACCATGGAAGACAGTTATGAGATTTTGGAAGAAGGGAAAGCATAGTCCAATGTGCATTATCCATTATGATATCCTTGATTGAATTTGTGAAGTGTCCTATTGACAAGCACTATCACTAAACATGTCTCATGTACTTGATGTATACAATGTATCACTAATGAGGAGTTACATACGTAGCCCATAAAATGTACTCAATACAGAGGTTGTACCATTAGAGAGTGTCATATCCTATTAAGATAATCCATGGAAGATCATAGATCATTAGAAAAATGATCTACGAAATAATACGATGCCCCTCATCAAAGTGTTGAGGACAAACCAAAAGTTTAATGGAGAAACATGGGAATCTGAGGAAGTGATGAAGTTGAGTTAACTACATTAGTTTTAGTGTGGGAAAACGAAATTTCGAGGGTGAAATTTCTTAAGTGGGGGGATGATTGTAATGGACAAAACTATAATTAATGAAAATTACTCTTGTTATAATACATTTCATATTATGGGTATATAACATAGGAACTTATTTGGTTTTATCATTTTCCATTTCAAAATACCATTATGAAATTTTACTATTGGTAATATAGTCATTGAACTGTGATCAATTGATTAGTATAAATAAAGGGATTTAACAAATCCAATTTACTCAGACAAAGGAAGTGATTGAATCATCTAGTAGAATTTATCCATATGAAGCCCATTTGTCAGAGCTCAAAAAGGAGGTGGATTCACTGGTCTTCTCTATGGACCATGTCCAAGCTGAGCATCAACATGTTGAGCTCAAACTGAATCGCCTATGAGAGAATATTAATTTGATAGAGAGAACCTAACAAGAGATGTTATCCAAGCCACCCCAAGAGTCTTTCACCATCGCTCACACTACCCTTAATTATATGTGGGTGTTATAAGGGTTTATATAAGAAGACATTAGCACTATTATTATATGACTTATTTTTGTATAAAATAATGAATTCACATTCATTTTATTGTTTTTTTACTTTAAAGAACAAATAGTATTTTTAGTTATCATTCTATTAAGAAATAGTTTTTAATGAATTCATGGATTTTTTAATTAAATAATTTGTTAATAATATATTATTTATAATTTTTTTAATTTAATATAAATGTTCACATAATTTCTATTAATACAATTTAAATTTCCTTTAATGTTTGGAAACAATTTTTTTCAAAACCCTTTAATTTTCAATAAATGATGGATTTTATTTTATAATTGAAAATTCACATATTTAGAAAATTATTTTGATAAAATGAATATTATTTTTTTAGGACATTGAGATTATACAAATTCTATTTTCGGAAAATATATTTTTTTACCATTAATATATAGTGATTTTAAGTTTTTTTGATTTATATTACAAATCCTTAGTGGACCCTTCATGACTTATAAAACATTTTTTCTTCTTAAAATGATTTCATTGAGAGTGCGACTCACCACCAAATAATAAAGCCTAATATTTTATGTAGTTATGAAATTGGACATATAAAATTGTGTTTTCTACTCTCCATTGGAAAAACCCTTGGGCAAAAACCATGTGTTGGTTTGTGGTTTTGATTAGTTTATGGTGTGATGGCCAAACCCTAAATAGTAAATAATTACCTTTATTTTCCTTTATAAAACCATCAAATATACCAATTAATCTTCACTCAATGAACTTATAGAATGACCAAAATCTTCCCTCCTCTCTCTATAATCATACCATGTCACCCCAATATCGCAAGAAGCCTCTCTCAAGCCTCTCCCAAGTCTATGGGATAAAACATCCAAGTAAGGGATTTCTTCCTTTCTCATTTTTGTCCAAATTTCATTATATTGTTATACCCTTTCTTTTTAAATTAAAAATGTTGGGGTATGATTTATCACCTCCCCCATACATCCCTCCTTATGTTTTAATGAACATATGTGACTTTCTCTCTCGTAAATGCCTCCAATTTACACCCATTACCATGCCAAAATTTCATAAGGAATTTTTCTCTCCAAATTTGCATTCAAGAAATTATATTTTATTATGAATCAAAATTCCATTACATATTTTTGGGAAATTAATTTATATGACACAATTAATGTCAATTTCTTGTAAATATAATTAGATACCCCTTTCTCTCTAATCAACCATTTGTATGAATTCTTATGTCAGAGAGTTTTGCTACCGAAATTGAACTGTAATTTTACAAGCCAAAGTCAATGTGTAGTGAATACGATGTCCATTTCACTATCATGTGTATTCAACTTTATGCACATTTCATTGTTGATTATATAGCTTCATTTATGGATTACACATTACTATATATTTGAATAAATTATTATGTTTAATGAATCCTTGTTTTATGATCCATGTGGAACACTAATGCATGAAATGAAATGATTAAGATGGGTTTTCCCTAATAGCTATATAATGCATTAGGTTAAGATTAGTATCATTATATGTGAAGTTAAATGAGGGATTACTCAATCTAATTCATGGTAAATTAAGGTTTTCCCATCCTCCACGTGCAATGAGCCTTTTCTCATGCTAATACCATGTTAAGTGTTGTTTAAACATTTCCATGTTATGATAATTATGATTTATGGTGCCTTTATATTTATGAATATCTTATGATCCATCGATATGAATTTTTCCTAAAAAGTACTATATTATTTGTGTTATTCTTTTTTACTCCCTAACTGGTCTCTATAGCTCACCATTTTCTTATTCAAGTCATTGGGTTATCTGAACCAATTCTATGTATGAAGGAATGTGTGGGGTCATGTAAATGAAGTTATCAATAAAGATGTGTATATAATGTTTTAAGTTGTTATGTAATGTTCCTAATACCCAAAGACACCGAACATCAATCTTCTTTGGCATATCACTTTAAGTTTTTATGTAATAAATTATGTTTAAGTGTGAAATAAGTATCATGGTTGTTATATATTCACTAATTCAACTATATTAAAAAATTAACATATACAAAATTTTACATATGTTAATTAATTTAACACATTTATCAATTCCAATGTATTATCCCATTTATGCATTAAAAGTACAAATAAATCTTTATTTAGTACATCAGCATTATCGTAATTTTACCATTTTCATTTCAATACCAGAAACCCCTTGTCCATTATCCACATAAAGGAATGACTACTCATTTTACATGATTGATCATTACAAATCAATTAGAATGTTTTCCCTGGGATATATATAACCATAAGTCTATTTCCAACTTACCATTTTTTAATCGTTTTTGTGAAGGCCCGCACATCCCATGGGTGGCCCAAATTATTCATGTCATCCTCCATGAATCCCATAATGATATGGAGGGGTTGAGTTTATCAATTCCACACCCATTATATCAAATATCACTAATGGAAATGAGAACTCTATAAAGGGGATGCATGAACACCAATTTTCATGAAAAAAAGTGATATTACAACAATTGGATATAACATAAATACCACCTACCTCTAATTTATTGATTAACAAACTCATAATGAAAATAGTAAATCCCAATTCGACCACCCTTTGAATCCTAAACCTAGACCATACCAGAAAATGTGTAATTTAGATATTCATATGCAGATACGAGAATGATGAAAACCCTAATATGAAATGAGATGAAAGACGGTGATTAGAATCACCCATGGAATCGATCTGCAACCACCGGTGCTCTAGAAGTCATCGGGTAAAAGGAGAATACCTTCTTAGAAGAATTGGAGTTTTTAGTTCATCACGAGTTCTAAAGGGAGAAGTAGATGAGGAAAAACATATGAGGATTCATAATACCATTAATGAATTTTTTTAATTTTTTCAACTATTATTGGGGTACATGGTTTAAGAGAATTTATTTCTATACCATGTGTAAAACAAGAAGAAGAACCTATCCAATTATTGTTGGGTCTTTATGTTACATAGGGATACTTTCAACGTTTACAAACCATGTACCAACCTTGTGAGATTTCACTGTCCAAAAAAGCATAGCCTGGCCTCCCACCTTGCACAATTTACATACCCTTGCTCAAGCCTTGCACAAACCATTCATCTTGAACATGTTGGATTGGTTTCCCTTTTATTCATTTCCCAATCCCTAGAAACACCCCTAAGACCCCTCATAATCCCATGAAACATTTCATTGGAAAACCACATGATATTGAAACTAAAATTTAACTAATGACATACCTCTATAATATATGGATCATAAAACTTCCTCATCTTATAAAGACTCTTCCTCAATCTTATCTTCCAAACACCACAGAGCTTCCAAAGAAATGTTATCAAGACACTTGGTCCACACGTCTAAAAACCCTCTTCCATGTTTCTTCTGTATCATTTCTATGCTTCCACTGAACACAAACAAAAGGCACAACCATACCCCACAAGACATTCCCTCTTTGGTACACATTATGAATAAGATGATCGTCAAATGACACATCAGCATCAATATCAACATCATCAAAATTTAACACATGATACAGATCAAGGAAACAATTCTGAAGCTGCGATACATGAAAAATAGCATGCATGTCACTATTAGACTCTAGAAGAGCCAAACGATATGCTACCAGTCTTATACTCTCCACAATCCCAAACACCCACACGTACCTAGGAACCAATATACCCTATTTCCAAACTCGTGGATGACCAACCCATCATGACACCCTAAGAATTAAACAATCATATACAATAAACTCAACTGGTCTATGCTGCCAATCTACATATGACTTCTACCTACTTTGAGTTGCATCCAGATGTTTTTAGATCAAATGAACCGTTTCTGACATCTCTTAAGAGATAATCATTCCCATTCTCTCAGACTCATCCAATTATATCCAACATGGAGGAGATCATCATGGTATCCCATAGAGAACCTCAAATAGCATCAACTAAATATTAGCTTGAAAATTGTTATTATAATAAAACCCATCATGTGAAAAGTGTTTTTCCCAAAAACCACCAAAATCAAGGATAAAAATTCTCAACATGTCCTCTGACACCTAAATCGTATTATATGACTTCCCATACATCAATGGCTACTAATAAAATCTCAAATAAACTTGGATACCAAATTCCTTATATAACTCTTTCTAAAATCCTGATGTGAATAACAGATACCAATCTGAATCCATACTCCTCAGTACTCCATGAAATTGCACTAAAAATAGTGATACATCTTTTTCATAAATTAATATTACATGAACATAAATAATATTACAAAATGATGATAAAAAGGTTTATTGTGTTCAGAAAATTATGGCCATTCATAAAATTTCTAGAATAAATCATAATCATTTATTTAATTCGTTCTTCTGTAGCTTCTTATTGTCCCTTGAATTCTCTTCTGTACATGTAATCTACTGAGGATATACATCAATGAAGTGGCTGAGATAAAATCTGGTTAAGAGTATAGATAAGATAATGAAACATTATTACATATAGTGAGTATAGGCATAAAATCATCTTTATAAAATAACCACCAGATCATAATCAAGATAAGAAGAATTAATATATTTCATTGAATGTGGTAGTTCACAAAACTTTAACATAATGTCTTAGTGGTAAACTACCAATAATTAATGTGAACAAACCTAACATCGTGTTCATTAAATTTTATCTCTTATAAAAAGATAAATAACATTAACCAATTTATTTTATTGATATAAAATTATGGTCACACCCATCACACCATACATTTTATATAGCACAGTATAATTCATGGTTAACCCATTACATCATTACATTTACATTATAATGAATGCGACATAAAACATATACCAATCTTGCACATAAAATAACCCATGGAAAGGAATGGGTTTCATTTATTAAATCATACATTTTGATAAAATTTTTGGTTTCCAAATCAATGACTTCATAAAATTCTTGATATAATAATTCCCAACCATCAGTGAAGAATAAAAAATACTGAGAAGTGAAAGGTGTGTTTTTTAAACGAATAGTTATATTAGAAGACACTATGCTTATAAAAATCTCAATTATAGAATATCTATATCCCATTAAAGGGATGATAATTATGAATAAATTATATATAATTAATACCCATACCCAAAAATGAGATGAATGGGGGAAAACCCAAATAATGACAGTTGGGTTCGAGAACTCCACTTTCCTAGTGTCTGAATGCTTTCTTCACATTAATACCCTATATAATCACATTAAATTAATAAATTATTAATCAATAACCTTTAATAAATTCATATTATTAATTAAAATTTTATTATGTTCATTTACAGTAATTTTGGTGAGTTACAGAGTTTTATTTCATCATTTGATAATATTCGTTTTCTGGGTTTTCATGATCGGTTCACTTGTATTCATGAATGGAAGTTCATGTAAAATGAACATAAATGCCTTGAATTGTTATTATATATTATTAATGATCATAAAAATCATTAACTATCTTATAATTAATTTTTTTATATGTTTTAAGATGAATCATTAGAAAAAATTTAATGATAATCATTTTAGTATAATTTTAGTGGTTTTCCAATCACAAGGAACTCATTTTGTTTTATAATTTATTATTATCTATATATTTTAATTATATAATATAAATATGGTTCGAACAAAACATTTTAATCTTTTTTAACCATTATATATTATTTAATATATTTATTTATGATGTTAATGTCAACTTATAGTTTATCACCCATGATTTCGATAAATTGACACATCATAAACGATAGTTTCATTTATAAAATAAGAGAGTGTGAGGGAGGATTTTATGGATGGAACATACATTAATAAGATTGAATACTATTAAATAAAAAAATATTGGATTTAGTGTTCCATTTCGATCATAGAAGGTGAGTATAAGAGAATAAAACAAATGAAATTGAAATGAAATTAAAAGAAAAGATTAATAGGACTTTACCTACTGGATTTATCTTCTTTGAGAACTGCCTTAGGGGTAGTTTGTGGTATTTTGTTTATAACAAGAGCTCTTGGTTATGGTGATGGGACTAGGGAAGATTATTGGGTATAATATAAGAAAGGCGCAAATTTTTAGAGGTGTAAAGATAAGAGGTGGTGAGGGTGGTATTTATAGTGGAGGAGAGGGTGTTTTCTCATTATTATAATAATTAGTTTATTATTTTGGCTCAAGAATATGAATATATTGAGAATTATCTCTAAATATATTAAAATAATGCAAGATTGTGGGATTTAAGGTAATACATCATCATTAAATCATCTTTGACTCCATAATTAATGTATTTATCTTTAATCATAAAGTATCATATTTTATTATTCTTCAAAAACTCAATTATTTTATAAAATTCAAAAAAAAAGTCACCCTAACCATTTTTACATGTATAAATATTAGAAATTAACTACATTTTATGATATTAATTTTAGGAAATGTTTTAATTTATTTCTTAATAACAATCATCATTTACAAAGAATATACAAATTTTAACATTATAACAGATTTTATAACACATTAACAAATTACATAAGGTCTCATGAAATTATTTTAAAATCATAAGGCATAAATATATTAATCTACTAAGATATTTTCTGAAAATAAAATTTCTATTAAACAATTAAATTATTTATAAAATTGTTATTTAAAATTTATGGCTTACAAAAATACGATCACATATTTAGTAACTTTTAAAACATAAATTTACTAGGACTATGATATCATTTTAGTGTAGGTTTATTTTAAATATGCATAAACTTTTTTATACATTAATTAGTGTGGTTTCTATTAATTTTTCCAAGTTACTATTCACAAGGGTCATATTACTATTCTTGAGGTCATGATACTATTTCATCAGTATTTGTTCATTAACATCTAAAAATACTTCATATATCATCAATTATTCATTGATAATGTTTTTATTATGTTCAATATGTTATTTTATGTATTTTATACTCTGTGAAATTACTATAATAAGGGATAAATTCCATTGATAAATGTTTGGGTCCTTATATTCTTCCCCCCTTTTGAAATTTCTCCCTCGAAATTTCATTTTACATAAATAGGTGTGGTTACTTCTCTTTCATTACCTCCTCTAGTTCCCAATATCCATCATCATACTTATTTTTACTCCACATCACCTTGAATAGGTGGGTGGTGTAGTTTCATAGAACCTTATCTCCCTAGTCCAGACTCTTTACTGGATACTCTTAATATGAGGAATCATCCACTAGATGTACCACCTCTATATTAATTACATGTGAGGGTTCTGGTATGTACGTTATCAAGATACATACATGAAAAAATCATGAACTTCAACCATATTTTGTGGAAATACATGCTAATTGGCCTTGAATCTTATGAGATCAATGATCTCAAAAGGGACAATGAACCATGGGATTTCCTTCCCATTCCTTCCATACTGCATGAATCTCTTCCATGGTGATATTTGATGGAATATTTTATCTCCAACTTTGAACAACAAGTCACTTATATCTATTGGATTTTCTTTTTTAACATATCAATCACCTTGACATACACTCTCCAATATCATTCTTTATGTTGTCCCCCCAAAATTGTTTTCGAAAATCACCATACATCTTGGTACTCCCGATATGGATAGAAAATTTGAGCTATGTGCATTCTCTAATAGCTACTTCTTTATAATATGTGATTAAGGCACAAAAATAATATCTACAAACCAAATCACACCATCAACATTAATATATAAACCATGTAGCTTCCATTAATTTACTAAATTTACCTCCTTTTGTAAAACTAGATCATCCATTTGTGCCTCCTTAATCGTATCTTTGATAGATGGTTGGGAAAATATTTGGGAAAGGTTAGATGTATTCCCTAACTTTATGATTTCCAAATTCATTCTTTTCTTATCCATGAATATAGGGTCTTTCTCAATCTTCATCATGGATAAAGTAGAAATTTATTTTCAGCTAAGAGAAGAAACTACCTTCTATACCTTTCCAGGATGATATTGAATAGATAAAGTGTAGTCTTTTATTAGATCTAACCATATCAATTGAAAATTTTTGATATCCTTTTGAGTGATTATATACCTTATTCTCTTTTGATTAGTATAAATTTCACACTTCTCACTATAGAGGTAGTGTCTCCAGATTTTCAAGGAAACAATCAAAGTTGCCCGCTCCATATCATGTAGTCAAAAAGTTATTCTCATGGATAATCATCTACTATGAGGAGTAGAATATAACATTATCTATTTTCACGAGTAAAAAGTCCAGTCAATTATTGTAAGCATCACTATATATCATAAAGCATTCTCCACTTTTTGATAATGTTAGTATATGTGCAGTGAAAAGCCTTATCTTTAGCAACTTGAAGCATTCTGTGCATTCTTATGTATAGAAATACATACCCATTTCCTTGTAAACCGTGTTCGCATGAAAAATAATCATGAGAAATTTCTCACAAAACGATAGTAGTACCCAGCTAATCATAGAAAACTATAAATTTCAGTGACACTAGAGTGTCCTTTTCTTTCATTAATTTACTTTTTCATAAGGGTCCACAATAAATACTTCACTAGAGATCACATGTCCCAACAATGTAAATTTCTACATAAAAAGTCAAACTTTCTAGAACATGGTGTAAAATTATCCTTTTTCAATGTCATTAACACAATCCATAGTTGATCCTCTTGTTCCTCCATGCTTTTGTAGTATATAAGAATATCAACGATTAACACTACCAAAAATTTGTCAAGTTAACTTCTAAATAATGTATTCATCCAATACATGAATATTTCAAAGGTATTTTGTATGAATTAATGGAATCACAAAAAACATGTAATGTACATAACTTGTACGGAAGGCAGTCCTCTGAATATATTCCTTCTTCACCATTAGCTATTTATATCTAGACCAAAGATCCACCTTTGAGAATTAATGAGCTCCGTGTTATTGTTTAAACATGTAATCAATCTATGGATGAGAATACTTGTTCTTTATGGTGATATTGTTGAGTCCTTGATAATAAATATATAGCTAAATTGTTCAATCTTTCTTCTTGGAAAATATCACTAGAACACCCCATGTTGATGAACTATGGATAATGAACCCCTTATCCAATTGATATTGCGGGCACTTCAATATGTTCTCATGTTTGATAGGGGCCATCCTATTGGGACATTTTGAGATAGTATTATCTCTTGATATGAGTTATATTAGGAACTCTATCTCACAATATGGGGTATGTTCTGGCAACTCTTCATGAAATATATCAATGTATTCCCTCATAATGGTCATTTCCCCTAGGTTTATACCTTCCATGGACATAACCATTTGATGGAGGTATGCTTTTTCACTGGAAATCAACACCCACACTATTGATGGTTTTTTTGAAGTAGATTCATTATCATCCTTTCATTTTTAGAGTGGATGATGATGGTTTGAAATTAGAAAATATATTTCCTTTTCCTGATATTTTATATGTTCCCTATTTAATGATAGACAATCCATTCCCAGTATAGCATCGAATTTTACCAAGGAATGTACCAAGAGATTTTCTGGAAGAATCAACCCACATATGCATATATGAGAAGATACTATCTATCGGGTTACAATAAGTACACAAGTTTTTTGTTTTATAGATATATCTACATCATGGATAGGGGGATTCAATTCATTTGTTCTAGAAAAAATTCAACATATAAAAGAATTTTTAGAATTAGAATAAAATAAAAAGGTTTCCATTATTTAGGGAATATGAGGTGTACCTTTTAAAAGATTATATTCTTTATCCACATCAACAGAAGGGATGGAATAATTCTTCACTTTATGATCTAGATTTCATGTATGGGGATGTTCATTACCCATGATAACATGATGTTTAGCACACTAGCTTTCATAGTGCCCTTTCTCCCTAATGATGTAGTATTGAACCATGGGGGGTGCTCACCATTACTCAATAAAATTGTCTTACTTACTCAATGTTTTTTAAATTCATGAGCTTGGTGGCCTTCTCTCCCACAAGTGAATAATTTTTTATTCCCTTTGAGGTAGTTCCCATGATGAATATTCCCACATGTTTGAAAAGTGGTTTGTTTCGTTTTCTTTCCACCTTTCTCATTATATCCTCTATATTTGAACTCTATCGTTAATTTCTTATCACCATATCTATGGGACCATTCTCAAAACTCCATCTCCACTTTTAGAGTACATCCAAAAACTTCTTTATAAGACCCACCATCTCAAATTTCAAGATCCTTATGAAGGTGTGGTTTTAATCCGATAAATATTCTAACAATTTTTCAATCATTGTTGATGACAAAACTAAAGGATACATTTTATGGTGTAAGAAATTTTCACAGTAGGCCATGACATTTTAGCCTTACTTTTTCTTTAGCTCTATGAATTCTCTCCCCATATTTATATTATGTGATAGAGGGAAATAATTGTTAAGAAATATTATATTAATGACTTCACACTCTACATCAATAGGTTTGATCTTCGACATGGAGTTCATAATCAACGCCCACCACTTTTTTTCATATCCATCCAGATGATAAATGACCAAGGTCACATTCTTTATCATATAATAGTGAATGGAGGAAATTATCTCATCCATTGAGTTGACTCACTACTCTGTGACTAATGGATTGGAAGATCCACTGAATTTAGGTGGTCATTTCTAGATTAACGACTCAATATCTAGTAGTTCTCTTTTAGGAGAAGGTGGATATTTCAAAATAATCTAGTTATTGTTCATAAACGCAGACGGCATGGTAAGAATCTCTATGTAATTTTTTTCTCTACCTCCCAAGTCATTGGGGATATCGTTCATGCAATCGCTGCATTGTCCCTCTCATGGGTTGTTGGCCAGGTTTCTCCTAGTTCCCAACATTTTATAAAATAGAAATGGTCATAACACAACACAATTCAATAATTAGAGAATAAAATTTTATTCCATGGTTAAATTAAGTCAAATGTAATATGGTGTGGGATCCCTATGTTTATAATTTTTTAATACAAATCATTTGGGTGATTACTTATTAATAGCCTCATAGTAAGTGTTTTCATTTAGGTTTTCTACTCCTAATTCCAAAATTAACTAAATCATTCTCTAATACCAATTATAGAGACCCTACATTTTCTATAATTACTATTACATCAATATAAAAATAATTAATATATGTGTATCCAAACGTTTTAGTGTCTTGAAAAAATTAAGACCATGCATAACATTTTCAAAGTAAAACTTATTTTTTTTAATTCATTCTTCTCTAGATTCTTACTAGCTCTTGAATTATCTTTAGTAAATATAATTACCAGATAATATACATCAATGAAATGGGTGACCTAAAGGATCAGTAAGAAGATAGAAAAGAACATGTAACAATATAACATGGGGTGATTATAAGAAAAAATTCATCATCATAACATAATCATAGGTTCAAAATCATGATGGGAAGCATTAAGATAAGTCTTAGAATGTAGAGATTTATAAAATTTAAACATCATGCCTTAGTAGTAAACTACAAAACAGAGTTTTAAAGTATCCTAGAACCACGTTAATGAGTTTCTAAAGTTTCCCATGAGATAAATCACATTAACCAATTCAATTTATAACTATATAATTTTTGGCACACCCGTCACATCCTTACATTTACATTGCATTATATAATTCGGGGTGCACTCATTGCATCTTAACATTTACATTAACATTCAGGCCACATAGATCATATATCAATATTGAACATAAAATAACCCATGGGAAGGAATGAGTAAAATTTAATAAATCATACATTCCAAATATTTGGGATTTCAAAATAAATAGATAATAACATAATGTATATAAGAACCCTCATCCTTGAGTGAAGAAGAAACAATCTCAATAATTAAAAGGTGTGTTTTTTAATGAAAAAAACTTCTAGAAAACATTGTGTTTGTCCAAAAATCAAGTAAAAAACATCCATATACGATTAATAATGGTAATTATGATGAAAGTTAATTGAATTAATATCCATGTAGAAAATGGGGTGAAATAGGAAAACCCCAAAGAAATAGTGTTGGGTTCGCAAATTCTGCATACCATATATCTGAAATCACACATCATGTTAATATCAAATAAATTCAAATTAGATTCATTAAATACAAATAAATAAACTTGTATACAAGTATTTTATTCATTATAGTTTAATAAATTTATATTGTGGTAATTTTTATGAGTATAGAGTTTAATTTCATCATTTAGGAGCCTTCATTTTCATAGTTTTCACGATTAGTGAACTTGAATTCAAGAATGGATGTTTGTGTAAATTGAGTATAAATAACCAAAAATTTTGTTATATATTATTAATTATCTTAAATAAGCATAAATGATATCATATATAATTTCATTATATGTTCTAAGGATGAATCATTAGATAAAAGTTAATGGGGACTATTTCAGGTTAATTTTGGTGGTTTTTCAATCACAACGAACTCAATTTGTATTTTCATATAGTAATATGTGTATACGTTATTTAGATAATATATATATAGGTTTTTAAGATATAATTTACAGTTTTTTGATACATTATAATAGTTTTATCAAAATATTTTAATGAATTAATGGAAAATGAATGTGCATGATCCATGATATTGGTAAATTGACACATCATGGGCGACGATTTCATTATTATAATAAGAGAGGTAGAGAGAATTTTATTGATGGTTCCTCTATAAAAATGATATAATACCAGTATATCAAACATGATATTTTTATGATTCCATTTTTATAAAATAATACGAGTATAAAAGGAAAATAATGATATTTAAACGAAATTAAAAGAATTGAGGAATTAACCTCTTGGATTTATCCTACTTGAGAACATCCTTAGGGAAAGGATTTGGTATTTTTGTGCTACGAAGAGTTATTTTACATTGGTAAAGGGCAAGAGGAGATTATTATTTATAAATTGGAAATGTATCAAATCATAAGATGTTTGAGGAGAATAGGGGGTGAGGGTGGTATTTATAGTGAAGGAGAGGGGACATTTACCATTATTATATTCATTTGCTTGTTATTTTCGCTCAAGAATTTGAATAGATTGAGGATTATATCTTAATATATTAAAATAATTAAGTAGAGTTTTTCCTTATATCAATTATACATTATCTATGACTCTATAATTCATGTATTTTTCTTTTATTGTAAATAATCAAATTTTACTATTCATAAAAAACACATGTATTTACGAAAAAAAATTCACACTAAACATTATTAAATGTATAGAACTAAAAAATGAACAAAAATTTATGAAAATAATTTTCTAAAAAAGACTAATTTAATTTTTACTTAGAATCATTATTAATATAGAAGATAAAAGATTTAATATTATTACTGATTTTATAACACATTAAAAAATTTAAATATGGTCTCGTAAAATTACATTAGAATAATAAGACATCATAATATTAATTTATGGATACATTTAATGAAAATAAATATTCTATTAAATATTTAAATTAATCATAAAATTGTAATTAAATATTTATGGCTTAAAAAATTAAAAACACATAATTAATATTTTTTTTAAAAAACATATTTATTTAGACTATGGTATCATTATACCATAATATCATATATATAAGATGAATTAATTTTATTTATACATTAATGGGTGAGATTTTTATTAATCTCGATGATTTACTATTCAAAAGGGTAACATTACTATTCATATGGTCATGATACTATTTCATCGGTATTGGTTCCTTAACTTCTTGAAGTACAACTTATTTATGTAAGTATTAATTTATAATGATTGTATTGTGGTATATAAGGGATTTTATGTAAACTATTATATATGAAATTACTATTAGAAAGGATAAATACCATTGATAAATGTTTCGGTCATCACACTAAATCCAGCATATACAACTTACCCAACAGATCAGTGGTCAAATTCTCTTAGATTGGAATGAAATGATCCAACTTAGTTAGTCAATCCACGACCACATAGATTGAATTATTCTCAAATGAAGTAAATGGAATAACCATTACAAAATCCATTGTCACATCTTCCCACATCGATTATGAACTTGGAAAATACTGTAACAACCCATGTGGGCATTGATGCTCAACCTTCACCTGCTAAAAAAATAGGCATCGCACCATGAAACCCAAACATACTTCATCATTCCCAGCCACTAGAACTATCTATAAAGATCATGATATCTCTTAGTCAACTGAGGGTTCATTTAACTCATTAAATCATGATACTCACAAATAAACTCATCTTCAATACCTTTTAGCACAACAACATGTCAATGAACACTAACAACCACATCAGCTCCAACCACCCAACAATAAGTTGACCCCCACCATTAATATTTTATTTCATATTCAAACACTAAAGATCCATTAGATAAATTGACTTAACCTGATTCAAAATCAAAAAATAAACTGTTATGGATGTGAGGGTTATCTTCACATGGCCATGATTCACCTTCAGGTGTATCTATGAAAACAAGTATTTCATTCTGAACTCAGATTTGGATTCATGAAAAAACGGATTTTGAGTCATCCAACTCAGTGATCCAACCAGAGTAGTTATTTTTCATGGTTTGTAATCCAACTCAAAGTCAAAATACTACTTCTATTCAACTCGATTTCACTGACAATGATTCAAATCACAATATGAGAAGATATACATAAGGATTTTAATTTCAGTAAACATTGTAAACTGGTCCCTCAACAAGTAATGCCTCCAATATTTTTAATCATACACCAACACATCCAACTCAGGATCATGGGTAGGTTAATTCATTTCATGAAGACACAATTTCATTGAATCATAATCTAAAGCCCAATCATCTGACACTAACACTTCCCCAAGACCAACACCGAATGAAAAAAATATGTAATTCTTACTTGGCTTCGGTAAGGTCGTGATTGATGCCGTCATCAACCACGTATTTAACTCTTGAAAATAATTATCACATTCCTTAAACAACTCATACATAACTACCTTATAGATTAACCCTAATAGTGGAACATCTATACAGGTGAACTATTTAATTAACCATTATTTATAACGAACCATACCTAGAAAACTCAAAAATCAAATATATTCATGGGCTTCTCCCAAGACACAATAGCCTAAATTTCTCAAGATCAACTAATACCCTAGCCTCAGAGATGATGTGACCGGTGAAATGTACATTATCAATCAATAATATACATTTAAGTATCTTGGAATTGATCTTCAGCTAAATTAGTGTACCTAAGAATATGTAATGCTATTTGGAATGATTTTCATTAGTATTATAGTACACCAATATACAGTAGATGAAGACAACAATGAACTGATCTATATATGGGTTAAATATTCAATTCATTAAATCCATTAACACAGCTGGTTCGTTCTTCAATCTGAATGACATCACCACAAACCCATACAACCCATACCTACTTCAGAAAGCATTTTTGAGTATGTTAAAAGCTCACAATTAGAAAATGATACCCTCACCTCAAATAAAATTTTCAAAACACTGTTAACCCTATGAACTAGTCAAACTAATCATCAATTCGGGGAATATGGTTCTAATTAATAACTTTCATAAAATTTATCATTTTATAGTCAAAACACTACCATAATGACCCATATTCCATCTTTCTATATAATAAAATATATCCCAAAGGTGACCGTCATGGACGGAAGAACCCTTTATTCCCCAACTCATCTAATTGAACCTTATGTTCTTAGATTTCTACTGGATCCATTCCATATGGATGAATGAAAATTATTTTCACCACAAGTAGTCACTCTATCGTGAAATAAAAGTCCCTATTGGGTGATATTCTAGATAAATACTTATGAAACTCATCTAGTATCTGATCCAAAATAGATTAAAAGACAAGATACTCCACCACTCCATCATCGAGGACAAGGAAAGACACTTGTTTTGTGAGTTGAGGCAACCATTGACAATATATCCCATCGTAGCCTGGTCGAACATACCACTTACCATGTTGGACATATGTGTCTCCCTCAGGATACATGAATGTCACACTATGATGGTAACAGTCAATGTCATACTGATATTTCATCATCCAATACATACCCAAAATTAAGTTTAAACCTACCATATAAAGGATGAAGAAGTATTACAGAAAATGGTACACAACATACTTAAGGAAAACCCATCACATTCTCAGATATTAATAACTAGAACCCAAAATGGAGTATCAATTGATATATGGCCATAATCACGATCTAATACTAAACCCAAAACATCCACAAAAAAGATTAAAATGGAATAATGTGTGAAACCTATCTCAAATAGCACACTATAAATGGAATATTCTATAAGAATCATACCTTGAAATGTAGATGGACTAGCCCCACCACCTGCTATTGTGGGATTAAATGTGTGAAGTGGACATGTCCCTCTTCCCAGAGCTCCAACTTGAGTGCCTGCCACTACACTACATGTTTGATAAGGATTATCTAACTCCAGAGTACCATGTCCAACTCCATGAACAATATGACCTATATATCTCCATTTTCCTACATCATATGGGGTGGCAGACCTATTTTCTATTTGAGTAATTTCCAAAAACTATCACCCTTGCCCAAGTGTTGAGGTTTCATGTAGAACCATTACACGTTCTGTTTTTTACTGCACTCTTAGAACTCAAGTGGTGGTTGGGGCCACTAATAATGAATGTACTCCAGTCAGCCACACTAATAAAAAAATACCATATATCCACTATTAGATGTTGACCATTTCTTATAACTAAAATTTTCACTTCCTCCCAGATGGAAACTCCGAAAATGACTCTTCGTACCATCTAAATGTGAAACACATTCCCATCCAAATGGCACCACAATTCAGCTTCCAAAAGGACCATTAATGTGTATTTATGATATAATATCTTGATATTCAACTTACAAAAAACTCATTAAGTTGAATATTATTACCTGGGACATCATATAATGTCTCAAGCCCTCTTGGAAACATTTCACTAGAACAACATTTTCTTCTACCAACACTGGAATAAAGCATCGCAAATAAGTGAAATGACTAGAATAATAAAATACTGACATTTCCCCTTGGGTCAAACTCAAAAAATAAATTGTGTTTTCCCCATAGAATCTGGATTGAAATTCTATAGAAACATTTCCTAAAAATCTATCAATAACATTTTAATTCCCTTTTCCATTTTCATCATTTCATTAAACACTATTTTATTTAAATTTTCACAGATGTGTAATGCATTCTAACATTCATACCATTAACACCCATCCTTTGTGTGCATATCATGACGCATTGCACAATAATACATAGTTCCAGAGAACGATACTTCAGTACACATTCTTTTTTCATTGATATCATGAGAAAAATACTGTAAATCAATATCATAAACTGACAAGTTAAAAACCCAATGGTGAAACACCATCAAATGTATGAACTCCCTTCAAGAAAAACAATTCCCATCCTAGAGAGATTTCCCTCACACATGGTTTATATACATCCATGAATGAGCTCATTAATAAGGTCAAACACATCCAAATTATATTTTATACGATACCAAAGTAGTAAGTCACATAAAAGTCTTTCACTCATAACACATTGTAGCATACCCATCTCGGAATCCCCTAAATGGTTCTATCGGCCCTGTCCCCAAATGAACTCAGTCCCGCCTCCCCATACACTAGAGGTTTGTAAATAATAGGGAGGTTCTAAATAAGTCACATGGGGATACTATACCATCATTACTAGAGTATTCCATATAAAAAGATAAAAATAAATTTGTAGGAAATAAGTTCTAATCAATGATCTTTTATAAACAACCATGTTGAAAAATTAGTAATAAATGATACCTAGTAGTAATTATTTCATGTTATTATAATCTTTTACAACTGTAAAAAACTCTACATAATAATAATGAGATAATCCCCAAAATGTTTCTAAATCAGATCTTGGATCCAGATCCATGATTTTCAAAATCCCAACTCAACTCCATGGAGTAAGACCATTAACCAAGTCTTGACCTATGAACATGAAGTATGCTTGGGTACCCTATGGTGGCATGAGCAGGATGTGAGTATAACTTAGTAGACCACGCCAATAATGTATACAACACATCCAGCCAATATATAGTTCATTCATGTTCTATAAAAATAGAGTTTAAATAAATAGAATTTGGGTTCCCTTAGTTAACAAAGATCACTTTATCTATTCCTAGTTTATTCCCAATTTCATGACTTATACCAACTTCATTACTTAGTTGACTTTTGTCACATCATTGATGAGTTAGGAATATTTATCAACTAAATGAATAGAGAAAATAAACCATGTTCCATATCTAACTATGGATAATCACATCATCACATATACAACACACTCACCTTTCTGCCTCAATCTAGGTGGGATCATCTAATGCAGTCATTACCTATATAAAACTCTATCCCAATCTCTAATCCATGTATTTTGGGGTGGAGTTTAGAGCCTTTTCCTTAATTAACCTATTGTCCTATATATTCAATTAAATAATCCACTATTCCAAGCCATGTACGTATTATTATATGTCAATTCACCACACATATACAGTACCAAAACCAACACAAAAAATTCCAATAGCATCCACAATACATAATAACCAACATGGAAATGAATATTATTCAATAACCCATTAACATGATTACTATTTACATTACATAACCATTTATACCAACTCCCATTTCCTATGCCTAACTCAATATGAATATTCATTAACTCTCTTCTATTAATCTAAATAACATATCCAACCGTTTCCTTATTTTAATTAATTTAACAGATTTATAATTTCCCATGTATTTGTTCACATATGAATTTCAAGTACAAATAACACTTCATATTGTACATTATTATTAACGTCATTTATCCATTTTCATCTGAATCCAATTAAACACTTTTCTATTTCACACATAAAGGCACAACAACCTATTTCCCATGCTTCATAATTAAAAATCAATTAACATGTTTTCCTTAGGTTATACTTAACCATAATCCCATCTCAAACTTATCATTTATGTTAATCATGTTCACGAATGCTGAAACACCACATGGGTGGCCCTAAATTGGTCAAGTCATCCTCCATTCATCTTGCAAGGATCACGAGGAGATCAATTTTTCAATAGGACACCCATTACATCATATCTCACTTACAAAACCATGAACACAAAAAGGGAGACCAATAAAAAACATTTCATGCAAAAATCAATAAGAAAATCATTAGATATTACATTTAGAATACCTATCTTTAATCCATTAATAAATTAACTATTAATCAAATCAATATTTCTTGATAATATAACCCTTTTAATAATAATTATTGTTCTTACTAAAGAATATTATTTTAGAGCTTTACATGGAGAGAAGTTGAAGATGAAAAACCTAATCTGAAAGGGGAATCAATAGAGTGATTATACCCTCCCAGAGTTTTAATTTTCAACAAAAATGCTCCAAATAACATAGGGTCGAAGGATAATGACCTCCAGGATGTTTGGGAGGTTTTGGATAATCACTGGGGTTACAGAGAGGATTAGAGGAGTAAATATCAGTTGAGGATTTTAAATCCTATATCCTATTTTTTGTAAAATTTTCATCTTATACAGGGAAATGTGGTTAACCATCTTAGTTTTCCAAACCATTAAAAAAACATGCACAAGACAATGTCCAAGGAATTTTTTGTAATACAATAACCTAGTGATACCCAAAGAGGTTACAAATCATGATCTAACTATTCAATAATCCACTTTCCAACATTTCAAATTTTTTCCTCAGTTTATATTCTTGTGCGCCAGTCATGCACAAACTGTGCGCCTTGAAATAGTTGGCCTAGTTTTCATATTCATCATGTTCTGAACCTCTGGAAGACTCTTATTTCCTCTCATACACTCTAGAAACATTTCATTGGCCAAATACAATATATTTTATCCAAACAATAAACAAGGACATACCTCCGTGATATCGGGGATCTAAATTTTTTTACCAATCTTGAGTATTAGTAGTTTTAGGTATTCATCATAATAATTTATTAATTGTGAAAAAAGTGTGTTATTTTCATTTTTTGGGATTGTTTCAGTAATAACTATCATGTATTTTGGTCTCCAGGTTCTTATACATGAGTTAATTAATTGATTACTATAATAGGATTGAAAAAAATACTAAATGATTCAAGAAACATTTACTGCCCATGTTTGAAACATTGATAATATCTCAATATGGTTTTATTCTCATGGATGAATTTTTTAGGAATGATACTCAAACACAATGTTCTACCTGGATTATATCTTATTATACCACTCTGGCCACTTCTGTAATCATTGAAGGGTACCCAATAGGGTTTTGATATCTATATTTTACATTATTTATGATGATTATATGAATTTATAGAGGGATTTGGGGAAAAAATATTTTTTTCATCATAGTGGGAAATTATGATAGTGATTGGTTGATTTAGTCATGTCACAATGATTACATGTGCACATTTTTAAACATTCATTCCATCTAATCAGTGAATTTACAAGCATTAATTTTTAAAATCATTTACCTATATTTTTATTTATTTCAAGGTAAAAACATATGAACTTTTTATATTCTATGTTAATATAGAATTACTGTATTTTCAACCACCACCATTTAAATAATTTAATGGCGAAAATTCATTGAATTGTGTTCCCAAGTATTAAGTGGTGGGGTAAATAGTTTTTATTATCATTAAAATCATATTCATTTGAAATTATGAGATATAGTAGTGTGAAGTATGATTTCTCCCATGAAAAAATAAAATAAACAAAACTTGATCATTCATAAAAGAACATAACATCATTTACTTTTACCAAAATTAAAATGAATATATTTCTTTTTTAGATACTATATGTTAATGATATGATGTTTATGTTATTTATTCTGACTAGAAATAGGTGCCAAAATAATCATAATTGGTTCTGGAGAATGAGTCAACAATGATGCATCATTATGAGTAAAAACAATATAATTTAATTTCATAGGCAATTTTATCTACTATGATTGTATCAGTTGATATTTGTTTTTAATATAGTAGTTATAATCATCAAATCAATATTATATTTTACAAAACATTTATAATCTTCTATTATACCTTTATGGAAGAAATATAGTTCATATAAAATTGTAAATATTGTCCATACATACCACCAAATTTTATTTATAGGAAATATATATATCCTAATAATATATAATACCCTTCCATTCAGTGATGATGTTTTTAAAAACCCCTTCTATATATTGCTTTTAAATAGATATTTTAAGAATAGAATTTCTAATCAATGTTATGATAAAGTAGTAGAGTAATTTATAATATATTCCTTCAAAATTGAAAAACAAATTCAGAAGAATAATTTCTATATTAATAAATTAGTGTTTTTAAGTGTTTTAACAAAACAATAATTTGGAATTATTTCTTATTATAACATTAATGTTCCTTGACATTGGATTCATGCAGATATAAATTATGAAACAAATTGTTCTAGGTGTCTCATGAAATTAAATGGTGGTAATTCAATATTAAAAATCATAGTTGGGGGATGAAATGAAATGGTGGTAATTCAATATTAAAAATCTTAGTTGGTGTCCCGTTTAGGATGTGATTGTATTTATGAAAAAACAAATTCATGATGAACATTCAAGGCTTATAACCAAGCATTGAGGGAATAAAGTATCTAAGATTGTGATTTGCTTTCTCGTCCATATTCACAAGCTAATAGAGACCCCAAATACTAAAATTATTATCTCATTGAAATCTATCATTAGTGATTAACATAATATATCTTTAGATGACATATCTATATTTGGAGATGATTATTCTCATGTTTAAGGAATAAATTATAATATATTGACACTATAATGAAATGCATCAACTAATGGGGTCTTACATTAACCAGATGATGACTTCAAAAGTACTATTTCATTTTAGGAAGTTGCCAATTTTTTCATAGCATTTGTCGAAGAATTCATCCCAACGTAAGTCAAAAAATAAAATCCAAAACTTACTATTTCATCACTGATCTACACCAATCATTATACTATGGTTTTTTATTTGAATAACTACTCATCCATTGATAGGATGTCTAAACGCTCATGTGGAAGGGGGTATATAGATGTGATTTATATCTTTTCAGCGTATCATTGGCATAGGTTCACCGAGTATTTTTTAGAGGAATGTTTAATGTGCCACTTTAATTCTAGTCTTTCCTTGGATACAGACTGCAAATAATTTCTTCCCATACGTTAAGGTGAATTTAAATTCTCAATGATTATTGTTATTTTTCATACTATATTTTATCAATATTGTCTTCCTCAATATTCGTGTGGATTATATTAATGATATTTCATAATGATAGCACTACAATGGGAATCATATCCTCATCTAGATTAGAGAAATATGGGGCTAATCATGATCAAATTATTTTAAGGTTCCATGTTATAATACTTCTTCCCATTATACTTAGTATATGATATTTTGTGTTTGACTCCCAATTAAGGATTCAAATTATTTCACTGGTACTCAAACTGATATGAAGTGTGAGGATTCTCTTGATTCATCATTCTACTTGAATGTCATTTAAATTCCATAAAATAAGGTCATTGGGTAGGGATTATTCATTTAATAAATAATGGGTAAGGCCTAGGGGGTACCAGTATCCAGGGTTACCCCATCCGATATAATACTAATCTATAAAACATGTGTAAATATTTTACCAGCCATATGTTCTGGGGATTTCTTTAAATATTTATAACAATAGGTTCATCCTTTAATATGATCAATTATACCATGGTTGGTGGTCAGGAAAAAATAAATCCAATCATATACGAATGGGTAATCTAAGTCATATTATATTAGCAACTGTAAAATTTAGTTTAATGTTTTGAGAGTGTATCCTTGAAGGGAAAGATTTTTTTGGTTCTATTCTTAATGATATGTGTGTTACATTGAGATAGGTTTCGTTATCATAGTATTTTTTTCTCCACAATTTCACTACTTATTTCATCACTACAATGGGTTGTCATATGAGCCTTTAGATCACTTGTTAACATTGTGTATGTGAATTTAATTATCTATGGGAATTGGGGATCTTCTAGATTGAACAACCGCCATAACCTAATATGATATTTATAGAATGTATTAAGGTTATGGAAATAATAGCTTCCTCTGTTGAATAGATCAATAGACTATCAATTATTGTTAAATTTATTACTATATATTCACCACGAAAAGTAATTTGGAAATGAATAGGAGTCTCAATAATAGTATGGTGATGGTCTATTAGGCTTTTCATGTAGGACTGTAAAAGGAACACATGATATATGAATGATTTGGGATTCCATTCTACAAAAATTGTATGAGAATAATCATGTGGTAATTTCTATTTAATATTTTTAATGACCATCATACCACTCGTAAGTTAATTATTTCCACCTATGATAATAAAATTATTACTAAATATTTTAGTGATGTTAACATATAAATTATATATAAAGGATATCAATAATTTTATACTCAATGTTATTAATGGGCCTCAATATGAAGAAAAATTTATTTTTAACAAACTATTCCCACATTATGTTATAGTATTCTTAAAAATTATAGAATGGGTCTTTGATATTTTTCTATAAAAAATGTAAATTCCCAACAATTTTTTCTTATGAAATGGGATCATTTGAAATGTATATAGACATATCATGGATGAAATTATAATTTATATTAACTGACCATGATAATTTTCCCAACTCCACTAATAACAAGATTGATGGGTTTCCATTTATACATCATACTCTTACAAAACATAATTTCATTTGCACCTCTCAATAAGAATAATTCATCCTAAATATTATTATATGTGGAGGATTCTCATTCTAAAATATCTATAGAGGAACTTACAGGTATCAAAATACTTTATCCTCATTGTGAGGAGGAACTTAAAATCAAAAACCATATACAGGACCACTATGGTGAATATTTTTATATTTATCTTCATGGAGGGATGTTTTGGATGATTTCTTTATCAACACATGGAGAAAATATATAGTTATTGGATTATTGAACACTATTATGTGAATAAACTATAATGTAGAAATATTTTTGACCATGGGGAGTACCATTATAATAAAAATAAAGGTAAGAACATCCAATGTTTCTTTATATTGGTTTAATAACATACAGAGGATTTCCTTACCAAATAATCACAGGTTTTGGGGAGGACCTCCATAACTAACCACATGTCCATTATGTGTGGTTTATTGTACTTTTTCATGGGGATGAACTTGATATCTAAAGGTTAAATTGAAATGGGTAGGAAATACACATCACGTACACTTTGAATTTCTCCAGAGTTAGTAATTTTTGATTTGATGCGGATTTGTCCACTAATGTTCTGGAATTATTGATAACTGATGTAGGGAACGCAACCACAATGTGTTTAATTATTAGTTTAGGAGGACATACATAGTCATCCCCATATAGAAAAATTTATTATTTATGTGTTTCTAGCTAGTTACTAAGGGTATGACCTCCATGGATGATAGATACATTTCGAAGCGGAGGATATATATGTCTTATTATCTACGGAGGACCATTAAATATATTATATATGAAACATTAGAGAGGACATCTAAAATTATTATTTCTCTCCCTCTTTTCGAGGGGAATGATTTTGTTAACCTTCATTATTTTAATTAATGAAAAATAAGACTTTTTTCTAATAGTATCATAGAAAAAAAACATAGTCTACTGCCAAGATTATAAAATATCTCTTAAAGATGGTAAAATTATCAGGTTTTTAAGTTTCTTAAAAAAAAGGTTGTTTGAATTAACCAAATAGATCTAATTTTTTGTTCCCTATGCTAGGTTATATTTAATTTCACTAATACATGCATAGGTTTATTAGGAACAAAGGTCAAATAATAATAATATATTACTATATTTAGTATGATCCCTTAAACATAACTCTTATGTAGTTGCATGTACATGGTGGCCATCCTCTACCACAACTCTAATATATTGGAGGTATGTTTTTCTTGACTCCCTAGAGAGGATCTTAAGGTTTTATGACTTAGTTACAATAGATCTTAGGCTCCTTCTCATTTATCATCATGACATACAATTCAATGGTTTTAACTTTTCTATCTATTTAAAAATTCATTCCACTATAAGAATGATTCCATTATAAAGATACTTTCATACCATGACATTCATCATATATAAACACATTTTATGAGATTTTAACATCATATATCAAGAGTTTGGAGTTATTATTTTCATCATAGACATAATCTAAAATTATGGTATAATAAGTTGAGAAGTTACCTTTACTTATTTTGATTATAGATTTCACCTAGACATGATGGGGAACATAACATTTAATGATATGTTAATTGAATATTCCTTTTTATTTTCAGGGATAATAAATAATTAATCCCATCAGTATTTTATAATAAATAAATATAAATGGTATGTCAATATCATTCCATATAAATGATTTTACATTGAGATCGTCATTATTTATTTATAGAAACATTCAGTTTTTGAGATTCCAATACATTCTGGTCCTGATCCTTGTTTCCAGAGGTGTTCGATAAATTAATCTCATAATATGGTGATTATGAATCCTTATTTCAGACGAATGGATGGTAATTCTACTAATCCAATAATAGATATTGTGCCCTTTTTTAGACCTCAATTATTGATTTTAAAAATTACCATGAAATCCTTCCATGTAAGAATATGAGTTTCCCTTGAGTGAAATTGATTTATTGAAGATCATGTATACGAGGAAACCGAATCATTTCATAAAAAAATATTATATGATAATAATGGAATATTCTATAAATCATTATTATGAGCATAAGGGTGTGGAAACTTGAATATAAAACATAAATATCATAACCAAAAAATAAAATATCAATATAATGAGTCATTTCATATAGCATGGATGTTCATAGGACAAGAATTAAAAATTAATAAAATTACATGTGGAATGAGGGTATTATAGTTGAATAATATCATATCATAAAATAATCATGTAAAGTTTTTCATGATCATAATCTGAGAAATATCCAGTTAAGACTATCCACTATGACATTCATCACATGTTAGGCTTGGGATAACAACCTTTGTACCAACTCTGTGATTGGGATAACACACCATTTACCAATTGATCTCATGAAACATTAATCCCAATATAATAAATCATTGGTCTATAATATACCCAACCATTAAAAAACTCACAATCCATTCGTATGTATTCCATAAGGCCATGAGAACAATTATCACTTCATCTTGTCATAACCCATGTAAAATAAAATGCGTTTTCTCATGATTAAATCATCATAATCAATAAATATCAAGAGAAGGTATAATTATTGTACTATATAATCATAACCATAATTAAGAATATGTAACATCAAAGGATGTTACCAATTATTCAAAACTCATTTTAAAGATCAATGGAATACATAAAGTGGAAAATACACATTTATTTTTAAAAACACTGATTTAAAATCTAAAAATTTTAAAAATATTATGGAAATAAATTTCTTATAAATGAACCATGGAAACATTTAAATTAATATTACGTTCATATAGTATCCTATATTGTTTTAAACTTCATTCGTAATGCATATTCTAAAATAATATTTTCATTTACACTTTCTGGTAAAAAGTTCATAATTCATAAAATACAAGGATTAATTCTTTTAAAACTTTTTATTTAATTTCAATCATGTTTGAAAACGAATTTTATAAATAATAGGAAATTATTTAAAATATTTTTGAATACATTTTCATGAAAATATTCACATGGAAGAAAAGGATTCACGACTGAAATGAGAAAAACAAATTCAATTTCCCTTAAACAAATTCTTTTAGAATTATGAGTACAAATAAATAGGTAAATGAATTAAAAAAAATTATTTCAAAAAAAATTAAAGGATATGAAGATAATTTTTTTAATTTAGATATATCATATAACATTATCATCTGAAATTTAAGCATATGCAATCTAGGTGAAATGAGATTGTAATATAAAACCCAAACCTCATGTCTCACATTCATTATAAGTCCTATAAAATATATAATAATTAATTTAAATATATTAAAATTATATATTCAAACAATATATATTTACAATATTTCATATGATCCACATATTATAATTTAGCTATTGTACCCAACCTTTTTATTACATAACTATTCATTACATTTTACCAATGGAGGATCCTTAAAGACTAGTGTCTTAAAGAAATGTACATAATACATAAAAACATAAAGAATTATTTTAATACTCTTGAATGGAATTATTAAATATTCATTCTATGTAAAATTAGGGAATCTCATAACCTGGTGACATACATCAATGGAAAGGGTGTGTATAAGGCACCGTGAGGGGAAATAGGGAAAATTGATACATGTTATCTAAAGAGAAAACAATAAAAACATGAGGAAAAATCACAAAAAGTATTAGAAGAGATATATCATGATAATAAGACTTTGAATCATATGTAAAAAATGTTAATACAACATTTAATTTATAAATTCATATGAATATCACCATGGACCATATCTAAGGTGTCAAAAAATTTACCAAGGATATTCACTAAGTTATCATAAAATGTTTCATCTCTAGAGATTTGTTTCTATACCCAATTCATTTGATCGCTATTAGAGAACACACATAATATCTATCTATCTTAATGTGATAAATATATTTCCTAATCAATCACTTCATAAATAACCCAAATATAAATAACAAAATGGTTTACATATCAAAATTGTTACATTAAAAAAATGATTAAAAACATGATCATTATGTAATTCAATACCCATAGAAAGTGAGTGAGAGTTTTTTTGAATTTCAATTAAATCATTAAATATATAATTTTTATATCTTGATGAATACCCCTCTAAATTAAATAGGTTTGGGGATTCACATGAAAAAATAATATAATTTCTTGTGAACAAATACAGATTTTTAGGCGAATATTCTACAGAATAAGGGTTATGCAACATAGTTTTAGAAAATATTAATAAAAAATAGGAAAGTGAAAAACCATTCATTTAAAAATAATAATATATTATTGGGAAATAATAAAACAGAAATAATAACATGGTATGGAAACATGAATGACAAACCACATATAAGAGAACTTGAATGGAAGAAAGAGACCTTGAGAATTCCCTTACCTTGAAGAGTAACTTCTAAAAATGTAGGATCAAGACCTTGAGGGATGGTGGACACAGTGATATGAATTATTGGGAGGTAAAAATATTATATATTCTATGGTAATGAATTTATAATGAACTAAAATGATTTAATTGATTTCTATTTATAGTAAAAGAGATGGAGTTTTTTTAATAAATATTAAAGGACTCCTCATCGGTGGTATTTGAAAAACCATGGGCTTTACAGTGGTATTTTATGATGGTATTAGATGATTTGGAAACATCATATAATATCATAATCCAAATGAGTCAACCACCATTTTGAATTTCATATTAATACATTATGATGTCATAAAACACACTCAAAACTCATAAAATGTTTTTTAATATTCATTGAAAATAAACATTTTATAAAAATCACACAAATTCACCCTAACCGAATATCACTATTCTTAATTCAAAAATAAAATATTATTATGAAAATAATTGTCAAAATATGATAAGTTAATATTTTAAGTAAAATCACAATTAACATTAAAAAAATTCTGATACTTAACTTATAATTTCAAAAATAGTTGCTTATTTATAATATTATATCACATTACCATTCAAGATGCTTATATTATATTCATACATAATAAATTGAGAAAACTATTCTATTGGTAATATTACTCTTACAAAGTGTAATATTACTATTCATAATTTATTATTTACCAAAAATTATGTTGATCTTTTCAGACTCTAAATTTCATACTAATCAAAACCCTATATGTCCGTTTTTTGAAAATCATTTCATGTTATTAATTATTTAATGAATAAATAATATATTAAAATATTATTTTTTCAATATTCATCAATAATATGAAACGTCATATAAAAAACAAAAAAAATCATCCAATATTTATTATGTCATTCGAAAATCAAAAATGATGGTTATTATAACAAAATAAGAAATAACAATTTTATTTATACAAAAGGCTTAAACAATGTAACTACGGTATCATTAAATACCGCCATATAACACATCCATAGGAACTAAGATAAAGATATTAAATGGTGATATAATCATGAGGCGGTTCGGACAACATTTCCTAAATGGTTATTTCTATTAACTTGATCTTCTCCCATAGGCGATTGCGTTCAAGATTAACATATTGAAGATCAGCATGGGATTGGTCCAATGAAATTCCTAGTGATGCTACCTCCTTCCCAAGCATTTATTGATGGGATTCATACAACTTTTTTCTATAGGATTAGTCCTTCAAATCTTATTTCTATATTAATTAACCCGTATCATTTGTATTTATAAATAATAACCATAACATTAAGAGTATAGTTTCCAACAGGCATATGGAAAAATACTCATAATTAACCAATGGTTATATAATGGTCAAAACCTAGATGTCTCATTTCAATTGTAATCAATTAATTAATTAAGGGATATAGTTTATTTGAGTACATAATAAAATTACATACAAATTGAGGAAATATATATTATTCAATAGTTTGGGTCATCGCATTGTTCACCCCATAAGAAATTCCAAACCAAAAATTTCAAATAGTACCCACATGAGAGAAAAGGTATGGGTGATTGTATCTCATATAACCCTCTGGTTCCCATGTGGTGTCTTTATATATGGGGTTCTGCCACAACACATTAACAAGTTTGGTAGTCTTCTTGCTTATAACATTGTCCCTAAGATCCAAAATCTCCACTGGATGCTCCTTATAAGAGATGTAATGTTCTTATTTTACCACCTCTAGATTTTGTACATGTGAAGGGTCAGATATGTACATCCACAAGAGGGATATGTGGAAGAAATCAAGAATTCGTTCTAGAATAGGAGGAACTGAAAGCCAAAAAGCCACTACTCATATGTGATAAATGATTTCCTAGGGGATAATTTTCCCAGGGTTGGGATTCTCTTTCTTCCCAAACCACGTGACTCTCTTCCAAGGTGAATTCAAAGAAATACATTTTCACCAAAATCAAACTCTAAGTCCCTTGAATGTATGTCGACATAGTTATTTTTATGTCTCAGATAAGCCATAATTTTTTGTTGGATGACATGAACATTTTCTGTCATCTCTTGTATAAGATCAGGCTCAATAAGATTTCTCTCACTAGCTTCATCCCAAAAAGTAAGAGTTATACCTCTCTTCCCATGTATAGCTGTATATGGTGCCATTTGAATGCTCGAGTGGAAGTTATTGTAGAAATAGAATTCCACTAATGGGATATGTTTATCCCAACCAACTTTAAATTCCATTGAGGATGTTCTCAACATTCGTCGAGTGTTTTAATAGTTCTTTCAGATTGGCCATCAGTTTCGAGGTGATAGGTCGTAATGAAATTATATTTAGTACATATAGCATGTTAAATACACATCTATAATTTTTATGTGAACCATGGATGAAAATCAGATATGATATAAAGTGGAGCTCCATTCATTCATACCACATCCTTCACGCAAATCCATGAATTTTGATCAAGAGAGAAATATTCCTAAATATAGATAAAATTAGTAGTCATGGTGAGATGGTCCACCATAAACCATAGCACATTGTTTCCTTTGGAATTTTTCAAGAGACCAATGATAATGTACATAGTGATATTGTCTCACTTCCATGATGGTATGGGTAGTGATTGTAATACCCTATTAGGAAGTTGTCACTCTCCCTTCACATGCTGACATAATAACCACCTTTTATTATAGTCAAAAATCTCCCTTTTCATATTATCCCACCAATAATGATCCCAAAGCTCCCAATACATTTTCATGCTTCCAAGATGTATATAGAAAGTAGAAATATGAGCTTCATCGATCTGATCCTTCTTTATTTTCAGAACATATGGAACATGTAGTTTTGTACAAAATTTCAGTACACCTTCTTGATCAATGTTGAACTAATGAAACTTCTCATACTTCACAGCCTCAAACATCTTCGATTACAAAAGATCTTCTTTCAGAACATTCTCGATATTCTCTAGAAATGATGGTTGAGAAATCATTTGGGTTAAGGTTGATGATGTCCCTTACCATACAATTCAAATGTCTAGTTTCACTAGGACATTAATTAATGGATCTCTTTGAATCCTCATCATGGATTGAAAAATAGGGACTTTCCAACTTAACACATCAGAAAAATTGATTGATCTGGAGGGATTATAATGAATAGATCAATCACAGTCATTATAAAGATCCAAAAACACCTCAATCTCATGTTCAATTCCTTTTGTATGAAAATATATTTCAATATTTGATGGTCAATATCTATGTCAATAATTTAACCATAAAGATAGTTCCTCCATATCATTAGAGAGAAAAAAACCGCAGCTAGATTCAGATCATGCTTAGTACAGTTCTTCCCATGAGTATTCAACTATGGAGATTCATATGCAATGCCCGTGTCATTTTTCAAGAGGATGCGCCCAATACATTTTAGATATTCATTACTAAAAATAATGAATCCTTATCTTCTTAAGGGAATGGTTATAATGGGTGGTGTAACCAATATCTTCTTCAACTCTTGGAAACATTCATCACACTCCATTATCCAGATAATCTGGACCCCTTTTCAAGATATCATGGTTAATTGATTAAAAATTCATGAATTTTTTTTACAAACCTCTTATAATGTCATTTTAATCCATGGAAACAATGATCCTCAGTTATTATTATTGGCTTAGGCCACTCTTCTTCAACCATTATCTCTATAGGGTCAACCAATATTCCTTCATTGGTTACAATGTTCCCTAGGAAAGCAACTTATTGTAACCATAATTCAAAGTTGATTGACAATCCAAAAGTATATCCTTCAATATATTTTTCAAAATAATCATTAGATTATCCTCATGATCCTCAAAACATTTAGAATATACCTAAATCTCATCAATAAAACCACCAAAAAATTATCAATGTATTCCTTAATGACTCTATTGATAAAATCAAAAAAAATATCAGGTTCATTAGTCAGTACGAAGTGCATAACATCAAACTCATAATTACCATATCTTGATCAGATTGTGGGTTTTATAATAGATTATTTCATCACCCTCAATTGCTGATAGTGATATAGAATATCAATCTTGGAGAATAATTGAGCCCCATGAAGATGGTAAAATAAGACATAAATTCTTGGAAGATGGTATTTTTACTTAACCAGGACCATTTTTAGTTCTCTATTATCAAAGCATAACACCTTTGATCCATCCTTTATCTTCAAGAAGATAACATGTAATCTCCATGGAGACACACTTGGTTGGATAAATGACTCCTCAAAAAGAACATGTACTCTCTTATTTAATTCCTCCTACTCCACATTTTCATACTATATAGGGTCTTTGATATCAGATGTGATACATGTATATGTTTAATGGATAACTCTACCTATCTTTCTATATGAGGTTCGGGTAAATCCTCCAGAAATAAATCAATGTATTACAAGATGATGGGAACATATTCACTCCTTATACTCTCATTTAATTTTTCTTCTTCTTCACCAATAAACTCAATATAAAATTATATTAGAGACACTTCTAGATAATGATCTGGTTCAGATATCACTCCATGGAAGATGTTTGTTGGTCATCTATTCAAGAGTACTAATATTTATTTGCTTCTTCATTTGATCTTAGTATTATACCTTGATATCCATTCCATATCTTGTATATGGTCAAATTATAAGATGGAAGTGACTAATATATTTTTTATAATATTATGAACGCTAATTTAAATACAATATTTTCAAAACACTAACAATGCATGGATTAACCCACCAAGAGTCTGGACAGATAACTCTAATTTTAGAAATTCGGTTCATGATTATAAATTCTCTACCAACATGGAGGAAATAAAAGAATATGTAGAACTAGAATAAAAAAATGTACATTCAATCATTAAGATAACAACATGACTACCTCCCACCACATCATTTGGAGCTTTAACAGGAGATGAAATGATAGAAAAAGCATGACCTTCCTATCTTGGCCTTTAATGAGGCTAGTGGTGATTCCCTTAAACTTCAATCAGAATGGGACTGTGATTGGAATAGTTACCAAGAAATACACACATAAATAATTGAACTTTAGGTTTGTTACACTCTATTTTCCCATTTGTTTTTAGTGTTGTGAAGATGAGGATACACCTCACGGTGAAAATTCCACATGATATGGACAACTATTCGGCACTTATAGCACTTCCCATTCCTGATCAGGTAGTTCCCCAAATGCTTATTTGCACATTTATTATCCAAAGGAAGTTTCCCTTTCATGACTCATCTTCCCATGTCAATGATAATACCTAAGTTTATATCAATTTCTCTATTTTTTTCCATGGATTTATGAGACCACTACATCTCACCAGACTCCAATTCGACTTTCATTGTACTCTTAATGATCTCCTCATATCTACCACAGTCTCAGATGGCTATATTTTTTCTCATATGAGGTATTAGTCAACGAAATAATCAATAAACCTTTCTATAAGTGTCCATGAAAATGATTGAGGTGTAATGAAAAATACTTCTGATGTTCATCTCGTAGCTTCCAATTTATTCATTCTCCATATACTTTATCTTGAGAAAATAATTCTCCATTTTTCTCTCATTGAATGAGGGAAAAAATTATTGATGAAAATACCTATGAACTCTTACCCCTCTATAGATTCATTCTCCACTCCTAGACTCATGTTTTTAATATTTTTTCCCCACTGATCATGTTCTCCCTCTAAGCGGTAATCAACCAAGGTGACTATCTCTTGCTTCGATTATTTTAGCAAATAAAATATCTTTTCAATAATGATGATCCACCATTAAAAAATCACTCGGTCGATATATCCACGAAAGGTTTGTGGTAATTGATTCCTAATGGACTAAATAAATGTTTTTCCCATCATGATGAAATCTATCTCTTAGGTTGATTCATGTTATTTCCTGTAACATGCGTAATTTGGTGCATCATTCTCTTGAGTGTTTCCATTCTAGCTTCCATTGATGGGCAGTCAATGCATGGTACATTGTGGTCACAATTTCCATGGTTCCTCTTGTTACCTTCCATTTTATGAAAGAATAAAACCTTAGTGAGAAACTAATTTCATTTATGAGTCTTTTATCCGTATTTTTTTTGTCTCAAAACATCTTTCTTAAACATATTATTCTTTAACTATAATAAAATTTCTCTATAAATCCATCATTATGATTCGTAAAAATCATGTGATAACCCAAAAATATCCCCAAGTAGTGTCCAACCATAAGTACATAAATTCCTATTGTCATGCACTCATTCCAGTTTCTGTAAAACTCAATGTGATGTAGTCCAATTTTACACTTAGATACATATATGTGAGAGACACATCCACTTGTTCTTATCCAAACATGTATTTATTTATTTAGAAACCACATAATTAATATTTCACTAATATTAAAGTAATTTTCACTATATTTAATCCTCTATATATGGTTATTACAGAGGTATTCATATACAAAGTTTCAAAAACAAATAAACAATCTTTTGATACCAACAATTGCATCCATCCTTTTTAATACATACCCTTTCATTAAATTTTACCAAAATATTATTTTTAAAGTATAGTGTCTTGGAAAATTTATACATAAAACATGAAAACATATAACATTATTTTAATCCTCTTGATAGGCTTATTGAAAATTTCATCCATGTAAAATTACTATATCTCAATATCTGGGAACATACATAAAAGGAGAGGGTGAGCATTATGCCCAGTAAGGGAAGACAGTTACATGTGAACATGAGAGAATGTAACAAGAACATGAGTAATTATCATAATAGAATGATAAGAGACACATAATGATAATAATATTTTGAATAATATCTAGAAAATTTTGCTAAAACATTAATTTTAGTCATTCATTGGCATATCACCACGAACTACCACCAAGGTTTCATAAAAATTACCGAGGTTGTTCACCAAGATATCAAAAAACTTTTCATCACTAAAGATTGCATTCATTACACAATGCATTGGAGCACTATCAGAGTGAAATCATAATATATATTTATTTTCATATGATCCATATAGATAATAATAAGACATTTCATAAATAACACATAGAGAATAAAATAAATGGGTTACATATGAAATGAGTGACTTTTTAAAAAGTGATTACAAAAACGTAATCATTATGTCATTCACATCCCATAGAAAAGGATCGGGGGTTTTATGTGTGTCAATTTAAGAATAAAATATATCATTTTAATTTATTGATGAATTTCCCAAGATATTAATTTTTTTGGGAATGTACATAAATGAAATAATAGATTCTTGATGAAAATAGAGAGATTTTAAGATGAAAATTATGCCGCATAATGACTATTCATTATGGTATTGTAAAACAATAATAAGATAGGGGGCATGGATCACCCTTTAATAAAAGACTCATAATATAATATAGAGAAATAATATAATGTAAATAATGACATGGTATGGAAACATGAATGACATTCTACATAATTGATAACTTGAATGGAAAAAAAGAGACATTGAGAATTCATTTACATTGAATAGTAACTTTTACAACTCTAGGATCAGATCCTTGAAGGAAAGGGGAATCTTTGAGAGGACACCCAGGGAGGTAACACTAACAATGATTCTAGGGTTGGGATTTTGGAATGAATGAAAAAGTGTAAAAAATTTGTATTTATAGTAATATATAGAGTGTTGTTTATTAATTTACAAGGACACCTTTTCAATTGTATTTTAAAAACCACGGGCTTAACCATTGTATTATCCGATTATTTTGGCCACTTGGGTCACCTCGTATAATATATTTTTAATAGAAATCTAAATTAATTATTACATCATTACGATGTCCTAAAACACAACGAAAACTCAAAAACTGTTTTTTACTTTTTCCCGAAAACAACACATTTTTTAAAAATATCATAAATTCACCCTAACATAATACAGATATTATAAATAAAAAATGAACTACAATTTAGGATAATTATTTTCTATATATGGGAAATTTAATTTTTAATCAAAATCCCTAATTACTCGAATAAATACTAATACATAACTAATAATTTCGAAAATATTTTTTCATTTATACTATTATATGACATTACCATTCAAGATGCCCAAATTACATTTATTCTTACATATGTGAGGTTACTCTTCAATTGGGAATATTACTATTCATAAGTGTAATACTATGATTCAGAATTTAATTTTCACAAAAAATAATGTTGATTTTATAATACTCTAAATTTTATACTAATTAGAACAGTAAATGTCCATTTTTTGAAATTAATTCCACATTAACAATTATTTAACGTATAATTTTTTTAAATACAATTTTTTCAATAATTATCAATAATATTAAACTTCTTAGAAAAAAATAAAAAAATCATTGTATATTTATTTTGACATTTGAAATTAAAAAATTATGGTTGTTTAACATTAATAAGAAATAACAAATTCATTTTCACTATAGGATTACCAAAATTAACTAATCCCTTGTTACATATCCCCTTATAACATCTATATAGGGCCAAAGATTAAGGTGTGAAATGGTGATAAAATTTTGAGGCGTCTCAAAAAACATTGCATGAGTGGTGATTTCTACCAAAACAAACTTCTCTCATAGGAGATTACATTGAAAATTAACTTATTGAAGCTCGATTTTGGCTTTGTACAGAGAAAAGCTCAGAGATGATACATCCTTTCCAAGCTCTGACACATGAGCTATGTATGGCCCAAGTATACTGGATGGGGCTATCAACTCTTATTTCTTTATTAATTAACCATGATTATTTGTATTTATATATAATAACCATAACATTCATAGTAGAGTTTTCAATGGTCAAACGGACCAACAGTCATAAGTAACTAATGGTTATATAACGGTGTAATCCCAATGTTCACATTTCAATTGTACACACTTATTTAATAAAAGGATATTGTTTTTAGTAAAAAATAAATTAACACAAAAATTCAGGAAGAAAATATTATTCAAATGTTTGGGTCATTATATTAGTGCAAATTTATTAAATTTTTTAATACAAATCTTTTTTCTGGTTATTAGATAATTTATATTTCATATCTGTTTCAATTTAGCAGTTAATGTTTATATTGATCACAGTTCCATCAACTAGATAAAGTTAATTATGATATAAATATCACACACACACACACATATATATATATATATAAATGTTAATTATATAGAATATTATATTCTTATATAAATGGAAGAGATAAAAATTTAATTAACCCATTCATCGAGATGATAGTTCATACATAAAAATGAACATTTCTTCATATTCTAATAAATAGAAAAAGGAAAAACAATATTTTATAATTAAAAATTCTAACTTATATTACATCATTATATTTATTAATTTTATATTTTTAAGGAAAATAAATCATATTTATATGTGGAGGTAGTAGTCAAACACAAGTGATACTTTTACTACCCATTTGATTAAAAATAGGGGCAAATGTTTTTTCCATCTTCGTAATATCATCTAAGTATATTTATTATACTAGAGTCATCATGTTATGAATGATTCCATAAGTTTAATGGATATTTAATATGAAATAAAATTAAAATAGATAACCATTAATATTAATAACTCTTATTTTAAAGGATAACTTAGGCTTGCACCTCATGCAATGAAATATTGGTCTTACGAGAATAACATGGGCTCCAGGATGATGGTAAGGAATCTATAAAGGTATTATGGATGATCCTGGATAAAAAATAGGGATCAAACATTAGAAAATGATGATTGGATGTTCCCTTTAATTAGTGATGAGATACACACTTGGAATCACTTAAAATTTGTAAATATAATTAATGCCTTTCCCAATTGTAATGATTCCAAATTGGTGTGGATTCTAAGATAAAGAGGATAATCTCGACCTATAACCATAAAATTAATTTTTTACAGTTTATGGTATAATTTAAAATCTTTTTTTAGTTTAACCAATTGATTAATACTTTTTCATTATAACCATGGTATCTAATTTTTTAGAATTTGGTGGTAATAAATTTGCATCTATAGTGACAGGTTGCTAACATGTGGTCCATGGATGAAATATGAGACAATAATGACAATAAATATCATATTCTGTTATTTTTTTGATTCTAAATAATTTAATAATAATTTATTTAACATAACATTTACATGGTCAAATTTTTAGGTCTATTTAATTAATTTTACTTTACAGTCATCATAAAAATTTTCTATTATGAATATGAACTCTTTTAGAAAATATTATATTTTATTATTAACATTAAAATTTATATGAAAATATAATTAAAATAGGAATATTTCTCTTAATATTTTGAAAATAATTTACTTTATTTTCTAAACTATGTTCACCACCATTGTGTCATGGTAATTGATAAATTAAAGGTAATTAAACAACCAACATAAAATACATATAAATTACAATAATAATAAATAACTTATTTTTATTCATAATACACCTTTATATTCATTGATAGTTTTATTGTCCCTGTGAAAACATATATAATAAATTAAATTCTAGAGAGTATACTTTTTTTTCCATTTCATAAAATATATATAAATGATATAAAAAAGGAAAGATGAAATAAATTTATATATTTTTATATCTAGGATTGATTTGGTTGAACACGCCTTATAAAATAATATATATTAATGTTTTAGAGAGATTTTAAAACGTTTTTCCTATAGTTTTAATGCTTGTTTTTTTAACCCTTACCAAAGTGACAAATCATTAACAAAGTTTCGATAAATATTGAAAACAATTAAGTGGGGATAACACTCTGAATTTAGGCCATCTGATAAAAAATATTGAATCAATTTCTGAGTACTAAAATTTTATATTTTCAATATATCAAATTTATTTTAAATGTGTAAAATTAAATGTGGAAAAAAATTGTAATTTTTTTTTATTCCCCAAAATTACATTTTAACAAAATAAACTATAATAATGATTCCTATAAAGTAAAATATATTATTTATAACTAAAGGAGGCTTATGTTACATTAAGAAACAATTAAAAACATATTTGGATATTTAAATTTCCTAGTTTAATAAAATATAATGAATTTATTACAAAATAATTACTCTTCAGTACTCTCTTAAATAAATCCATTCAGAAAAATACCATCTTTTCAACCTAAAATAATTTTAGAAATCTTGATTTATGATATTATATTAATTTAGAAAATAATATATTTTTATAATGATCAAAATCAAAAGGAAATGAACACCAATTTATAAGAAACCATATTTTGTGAAGTATAAAATTAATTTACTAAAAATTAAGTACTAATTTATTATAAATTAGTCACTAAGTATTCATTATAAAAAAAACCATTATAGATTTTTTTCATAATATGGTTATTCCATTTCAACCCACTCATTTAACAGAATGGTTATAATGGTAACATTTAATTAACAATATTTTTTTATAATATGTCGTATTTATCTTAAGGATCATTTTTTCATTCTCTGAAAACTATTTAGAATATAGATATTTTATGTAACACCAGAGAATTTTATGTTATATAAATCATCCAAGGAATATTTTTCTACACAACACTTTCTTGGCTTTCTTTACACGAAATCACGACCTTCCTCGATAGCTTGCGTCATACGCAATACCGAGTTTCACTAAACAACGATATGCTATTAAAATATTATTAAAACTAGCCGTTATGAATAGTAATAACCACTTTTTGAAATTTTATAAATTTTATTTTTCAAAATGGACTTCATTTTTGGATTCAGAATATCGAAATTAGCCTAGGGTAAAATTTTGGTATTTTTCTGAAAACTTTCAATTTTTGATGAATAGTGAAACCACTAAGTGGTAGTTAAAAAACTGAATTTTTCATAAAACTTAATTTTACCGCTTCTGTGAGTGGAATTTCAAAAATCCGAGAGACACGGTTGATGTCAGTAAGTAAAATGTGGTTCAATGAGATGAAAATAATTTTTTGGTGAATAGTAACTTTTTACCTTTTTTTACCACGGTTAAATGTAAATAGGGTAATTAAGGGTAAAGATGATATTATTATTACCCTAAAACATGTCCTAATTCTATTGGACAAGTGTAATTCGACCAAAAACAAACTTAGGAATAAAATATGACCATTTAGGCCCACTTTGATTAGATTAGGACATTTATTATTAATTTATTTAAAGAAGGGTTAAAATAGTTAAAATCAAAAGTTTAATAAGTAAATAATTTTTAATTTGGGGTTATACATAAGATAAATTCTACAATAAATATTCATTAGAAAGATAAAAAGATTTCATACATAATGGTATTTTATTTGTAATTTTTAGACATTAAATAGTTTAATTTATTTATGACACAAAGATGATGCAGTAATTATCTTATTAATGAAATATTGACATAATTAATGTTATAAACACCAAAATAAATGTAATTTGAGACTTTTTATGAATTCCAATACTTTTTTAGGATAATATGACATGTTAGTGTTGATTTAATTAACTTTTTTCGAAATAATCATTCTGTTATGATTTTCACAAAAATCAATTACTAAATAGTGTCAAAATTGACATAAAATAGTTTTTAAAAAAATATTATATTAGTAATTGTTATTTTATTCCTAAAAATCTAAGGTTTGCCAAATGACTTATATAAGGTTATATATATTAATATTAAAGAACTTGGGGTTCGTTTGGCTTGATATAGTATGTTTATTAACCTTATAGTGTAAGAAAACAAGAAGACACGGTAAAAGTTAAATTATCTGACTTAAATTTAAATCTAAATGATAAGTTTAAAATTGATACCTAAACATGTCTAAATTCTATTGGATGAGAGGATTTAGACCCCTACCCACCTTATCTTCGAAATATATCAATTTGGAGCTATTAAAAAACGAATTTGACTTTATAATAACATAATATTTTTTGTTATTCCAAAGATGCCCTTCTCCTCCCTTATAAAAGGGCACCTCCTCCCCCTCTTCCTCACACCACTTTTAGCCTTCAAGCTCGGCCAACCCCTGCCAATTACTCCTCTCCACTTCCCTAGAGACATCCTAGAGGTCCTGGTCTTCTTCAAAGACCAATTTTAGTGCCCTAAAAGAAGGTCTCAAAGAAGCACTTCAAAGAAGAGGTAATGTCTATTACCAATTCTTTCATCTTTATTTCTTCTTCCACATCTTCGTATTCATTTGTTTCATTATGAAGTAATAACATCAGTATCAATCATATACTCATATGTTATTATAAGTATGAAACAACCCTATTTCACCATCTATCCATCCTACGGAAAAAAAATCACCGCGCGTGCGTATGTACGGAATACCGTCTCCACGCCATGGTGTAATCTATTTTCCACCACCACCTTAATTGGATGGGTAAAATGGTTTAAATAATGACTATATATGAATATTATAAAGTTATACTGATTCTGAAATAGTATACATACACTCCAATACAATTCCTTGATCATAGAAATGATATCATCACTCGTGCGTACGTACGGAATACCGTCTCCACGAAGTGATGCGACTCGTTCTACATCATATTAATTTAATAATGATTATATAAATGAATTGAATGAATGAATATGATATATATTACACTAATAAAATTTTGGAAATTAGGTATCTATAACCTAAAGAGAAGAATAATAATTTATTCAAAAAGACACGCAAAAGAACAAAAAGTTATAAACACCCGAATAACAAGTAGCAATGAAATATTACTACTAAGAAGCTAAGAATATGACCATATATGATATCATAAAAATAAGTATGATTCTGGAATAAGTAAATAACATTATTTAAATCATTATACAGGAGGTTCGGACACTTACAATGAAAATCGGACCTAAGGTAAGGGAAATATCACAATCTCATTTTTGTCCGAGATTGTTTATACTTTAGTATTTACTGGGGTGTATTTTATAATCCACATCCATGTTTCCTCAATATGTATTTTTATTTCCATCCACCTACAATTGTTTAAATCCAAATTTACCCTTCGGTGAGTTTTTAGTAAAGGATATGAAAGGAATCTTTTATCGTTTTTCGTATGAGGTACTTTTTGACTTTTCCGAAAAAAGTATGAGAAGAATGTTTTTTTAACTCATATGGCATGAATTGATTTTTAAAACATTATTTCCAAGAAGCTTCCTTTAAAATTTTTCATGTTATTTTTAATCAACTTCTTTTAGTTTAAAATTTTATGACATGTTAAAGAAAGGAATGTGTTTTTGAAGAGAAAGGATATTTTCCTCGAGAATGGAGTTCAGGAGTTTTATCAAAATTATTTTCCATCTAAGATAATAAAGGGTTATGTTTCTATCCCTATTATTACATTGATTTTATTATGTTGTGATGGAATTATTTTTATGAATTCCTTTATCTTATATGAGTTGTTTTATGATGTCATGATGTTTAAGATTCCCATTTTTACTACATGGGTTATGCAATGATGTATGATTTATGATTTTGTGGCACACATAAGAATGGTATCATTATGAGATGGGTGGGACCTATATCTCCCTCCAATGCCCTGGGTAATGATTTTATATCTCATGAGATAGACATGGATGGAACGGTAGGTTATACCGGTTCAGTGAAATAGGACTGAAACGAGGAGTGAACTCAGTTCAGAAATGGACTTTGTCAACTAAGATAGTCTTGGCAATGAGTCTTGAATAATAAAAAATGATTCTCTATGATTATGTGTGTATTCCACAAAGTTTTATGTTTTAAGTTATGATTATTGTGATTACATTTCACTGCCATGATTTATCCCATGTTATGAAATTATGATCTCTTTTGTAGGATAATATTTCCAAAACTTATGTTCTTATGTATGTGATGTTATTGATATTTCTTTTGTTTACCCTTACTGAGCATTTGAGCTCACACTTTAGTATGTTTTCTTTTCCTAGGCCAGGAAGAAGGTTATTATGTAAGATATGCCAAAAGGGACTATATATATGATGAAATAAATGGGAGACTGTGTAGAAGTTTTATGAACCAGTTGTTTATGTTTCCCAGTTTCTAGAGACACTATACCTATACGGTTCTTTCATGGTTTTGTTATATGTTGTAATAAGTATGCTTCAATTTTGAAGTATTAACAATGTATGTAATGTATGGGTCGTTATAGTTGGTATCAGAGAAAAGGTATAGTCAACCTTTAGAAACTAGGATTTGAAAGCCTTAGTAAGAACCCTAAGGATAAGTATAAGCATAGAACACAATCTTAGTGTTTTAGAAATGACCATGAATAACCTAGGATAAGACCTTAAGTGTGAAATCTTATTCTTGATTATGTGGTTTTCCTATTATAATTAGTGTTTCTCACACTATTATTCTTGGTTTTGGTCAATGGCTGGAACCCAAAGGAATCGTGTTAATGCGGAATGCGACAGGCAATGCAATGATTGTCCCCCTGAGCAACCAAACGTTATGGGAGATGGAATGCAAAATCTTTTAGCTATGCTCACACAACTTTCTCAAGCTATGAATCATGCAGGTCTTCCAAACAAGAAATGTAAGGGGAAACATTCTGTTGAATCCTTTATGAGGCAGCTTCCACCTTCTTTTAGCAGGTCTACTGATCCATTAGTTGCTGAACAATAGATTAGTACTACTGAAAAGTTATTTTCAGTTCCTCAATGTTCTGAACATGATAAATTCATCATAGAAGTGTATCATTTGGAAGGTGATGTTGATCAATGGTTTAATCTTATTAAGAATACGAGGAAAAGGGATGAAATTGAGTCCATGGAATGGGATGAGTTCAAGAACTTATTTTTCAACAAGTACTTCCCTCATATTCTCTGAACAAAGACGGAGAAATAGTCTCTTGAACTGAAGCAAAAGGATGATGAATCTATAGGTACCTATGAAGAAATTTTTAGAAGACTTTCAAGGTACGCTTCTGGTATTATTATCCAACCTGAGAGTAAGATCGATCGATTCTTTAGTGGCTTAAACCCAAGTCTTTTAAGGGCATTAGCCATAAGGGACTTCAATAGCTACGAGGAAATCGTTCGATGTGCTCTCAAAGTAAAGATAGAGATTGAAGTAACCCATCAGTCATATGGGTTTGATAAGAAGAGGAAAATGGAATTCAAAGGAAAATCTAAAGAGCACACTGAAAAGAAGATGAGCTTTCTCTTATGCTCAAATTGAGGAAAGAAACATGGAGGGAGTTGTCTTAAAGGGACAAGTAAATGTTTCAAATGTGGAAAGGAAGGTCATCGGGCATTTGAATGCCGCGATGATGGGAAGAAGATGTCTAATGATGCAAACAAAGGAAGAGATACACAGAATGAACCTACTACACTTCAATGTTTCAAGTGTAAGGAGATGGGACATTATGCCAATAAATGCCCTAATCCAAGGGTTTATGATGATTGTCGACGTCAAAAAACTGTTAAGGCTAAATACAAAGTAAAGTCAAATGAATTTTCTATCAGCGATGTGGAGTACGATAACGATGTGGTGAAAGGTACACTTATCATCGACTCTAAAGTAGCAAATGTTTTATTTGATTCTGGATCCACCCACTCTTTTATTTCTGAAGAATTTTCTAAGGGTATCACTGTATTACCTCAACAATTAGATGTTGAGTTAGCTGTGACAACAACTAATGGCACAACAGTCACATCAAAAGTTTATAATTCCTCTCCGATCTAAGTTTGTGGGAAAGTGCTTCCTGTAAATCTTGTGATCCTTCCTATAGTACAATTTGATGTGATTCTTGGCATGGATTAGCTTTCTTTATATGGAGCTCATATCAATTGCCAAATAAGGGAAGTCACATTTCATATTCCAGATCAATCTATGATCGTCTATCGATGCAAGGATGAACATAACCTTCCAGTGGAAATTTCTTCCATCTTATGGGTCTTGATTCCACTAAATAAAGGTTATTTATCTCAAATGGTTGGTGAGAAACTCACGATTAATAATAGTACCATTGTACAAGAGTTTGATGATGTCTTTCCAGAGGAATTACCGGGTCTTCCACCAAATCGTGAAGTGGAGTTATCAATAGAACTCGTACCAGGTGCTGTGCCTATTTCAAAGACACCTTATAGAATAGCCCCAATTGAGTTGCAAGAATTGAAGAAGAAAATCCAAGAGAATCTTGATAAGGGATTCATATGCCCTAGTGCGTCCCCTTAGGGAGCACCTGCTCTATTTGTTAAGAAGAAAGATGGATCAATGAGACTCTGCATTGATTATTGAGAACTTAACAAGATCACTATCAAGAACAAATATCATCTCCCAGGCATTGATGACTTATTTGACCAACTACGTGGAGCTTAATACTTTTCCAAGATTGATCTTCGTTCAGGATATCATCAATTAAGGGTCAAAAGGGAGGATATACCAAAGAAGGCTTTCCGTACAAGGTGTGGACACTATGAATTTATAGTGATGCCATTTGGTCTTACTAATGCCCATGCTATCTTCATGGATCTGATGAATAGTGTCTTTAGAGACTATCTTGATCAATTTGTGGTAGTCTTTATAGACGATATTCTTGTCTATTCAAAGAGAAAGGATGAATGTGAAGATCACTTGAGAATTATATTGAAGACCCTGAGAAAGGATAAGCTTTATGCCAAATTTACCAAGTGTGTATTTTGGCTTCAAAAAGTTTCATTTTTGGGTCACATAATCTCAAAAGAGGGGATACTTGTGGATCCAGCAAAAACAGAGGTTATTGAAAGATGGTCGAGACCAACAACAGTGACTGAGATTCAACGTTTTCTTGGTTTGGCTGGATATTATCGACGTTTTGTGAAATATTTTTCACGATTATCTAATCCACTCACCAAGTTTACTCGAAAAGGAGTTAAGTTTGTTTGGACGGAGGAATGTGAAGAGAATTTCAAGGAGTTGAAAAGAAGGCTATCCAGTGCCGCTGTGCTCACACTGCCTTGTAGTGGAGAAAGGTCTGTGATCTATAGTGATGCATCCAAGAAGGGATTGGGGTGTGCTCTTATGCAAAATGATATGGTGATAGCTTATGCCTCACGACAGTTGAAAATCCATGAGCAAAATTACCCAACACATGATTTGGAGTTAGTTGCGGTAATCTTTGCATTAAAGATTTGGAGGCATTATCTTTATGGAGAAAGGTGTGACATTTATACTGATCATAAAAGTTTAATGTATATTTTCACACACAAGGATCTGAATATGCGCCAAAGAAGATGGTTGGAGCTGATTAAGGATTATGACTGCTCAATCCATTACCACCCTGGGAAAGAAAACAAGGTGGCAGATGCATTAAGTCGACAAGACCATACTAGTTTATCCATGATGAGGATCACAAAAAATCCAATATTTATGGATTTACAAAGGATGGATCTTGGAATTATAATGAAAGGGGAAAATCGTATCTTTATCAAATGAATGTTCAACCATCTATACATGTGAAGATTAAAGAGGCACAGAAAGAAGATGTCTAGTTATAAAAGAAGGTGAGAAATGTTCCTGAATTCAACCTTGATTGTGATGGGATAATAAAGTTCAGGAATCGGGTTTGTGTTCTTCCCATCCCCGGATTAAAGAAGTATCTGCTGGATGAGGCTCATAGTTCTTCATTCTCTATTCATCCTGGAAGCACGAAGATGTATAGGGACCTGAAAGAGTACTTCTGGTGGGATGGCATGAAAAGAAATGTTGCTGAATATGTCTCTCGATGCTTGGTTTGTCAGCAAGTTAAAGCTGAGAGACATAAGTCTAAGGGGATGTTACAACCATTACCTATACCCAAATAGAAATGGGAAAACATCACTATGGACTTTGTCACATGACTTCCTAAAACATCCAATGGCAATAATGCTATATGGGTCATAGTTGATCGTCTGACAAAGTCTGTACACTTCATTTCTATTAGAGAGGATTTCTCTCTGGATCAGCTTTCCAGGATATATGTAAAGGAAGTGGTAAGATTAAATGGAGTACCTCTTTCTATTATATCTGATCGGGATCTGAGATTTACCTCGAAGTTCTGGCGAAGTCTTCAGCATACTCTGGATAGAGAGTTGAGTTTCAGCACTGCTTATCATCCTCAGACAGACGGTCATTCTGATAGAACAATTCAAACCCTAGAAGATATGTTGAGAGCTTTCTCTATGGATTTCAAAGGTGGTTGGGATCAACACCTACCTTTGGTGGAATTTTCTTATAATAATAGCTTTCACTCCAGTATTTAGATGGATCCTTATGAAGCTCTCTATGGAAAGAAATGCAGGACTCCAACTTGATGGGATGAAGTTGGGGAAAGAAATCTATTAGGACCTGATCTCATTGATGAAATGGAAGAATAGGTCAGATATATTCAACAACACATAAGAGCAGCTCAGAGTCGACAGAAAATTTATGCCGACAACCGAAGAAAAGACCTAGAGTTTGAAGTGGGTGATAAAGTGTTCTTACGAATATCTCCCTGGAAGAGGGTTATGAGATTTGGAAAGAAGGGGAAGTTGAGCCCTAGATATATCAGTGCTTTCGAAATACTGGATCGTGTTTGGAAGGTAGCTTACTGATTGGCGCTTCCACCGAATCTCTCTCAAGTTCACGATGTGTTCCATGTATCTCTCCTGAGAAAGTACATACCTGATCCTTCACATGTACTCAGCACAGAAGTTGTACCGCTGGAGCAAGATCTTTCTTATGAAGAACAACCGATAGAGATTCTGGATCGTTGCGAAAAAGTCTTACGAAACAAGACCACTCGATTGGCTAAAGTTTTATGGAGGAACCACTAATTAGAAGAAGCTACATGGGAGCTTGAGGATATGATTAGGGAGAGGTATCCTCATCTGTTTGTTACAAAGTGACGAATTTCGAGGGCGAAATTAATTTTAAGGGTGTAGAATGTAACACCCGAGACTTTTATGTTATATAAATCATCCAAGGAATATTTTTCTACACAACACTTTCTTGGATTGCTTTACACAAAATCGTGACCTTCCTCGATAGCTTGCGTTGTACGCAATACAGAGTTTTACTAAACAATGATATGCTATTAAAATATTATTAAAACTAGCCGTTATGAATAGTAATAACCTCATTTTTAATTTCTATAAATTTTATTTTTCAATATGGACTTCATTTTTGGATTCGGAATATCGAAATTAGCCTAGGGTGAAATTTTGGTATTTTTCTGAAAACTTTCAATTTTTGATTAATAGTGAAACCACTAAATGGTAGTTAAAAAACTGAATTTTTCATAAAACATAATTTTACCGCTTCTGTGAGTGGAATTTCAAAAATCTGAGAGACACGGTTGATGTCAGTAAGTAAAATGTGGTTCAATGAGATGAAAATAATTTTTTGGTGAATAGTAACTTTTTACCTTTTTTTACCACGGTTAAAAGTATATAGGGTAATTAAGGGTAAAGATGATATTATTATTACCCTAACACATGTCCTAATTCTATTGGACAAGTGTAATTCGACCAAAAACAAAATTAGGAATAAAATATGACCATTTAGGCCCACTTGGATTAGATTAGGACATTTATTATTAATTTATTTAAAGAAGGGATAAATAGTTAAAATCAAAAGTTTAATAACTAAATAATTTTTAATATGGGGTTATACATAAGAAAAATTCGACTATAAATATTCATTAGAAATCTAAAACTATTTCCTACATAATGGTATTTATTTATAATTTTTAGACATTAAATAATTTAATTTATTTATGACAAAAAGATGATGTAGTAATTATCTTATTAATGAAATATTGACATAATTAATGTTATAAACACCAAAATAAATGTAATTTTAGACTTTTTATGAATTCCACTAATTTTATTGCATAATATGACATGTTAGTGATGATTTAATTAACTTTGTTCCAACTAATCATTCTGTTATGATTTTCACAAAAATCAATTACTAAATAGTGTCAAAATTGACATAAAATAGTTTTTAAAACATATATTATATTAGTAATTGTTATTTTATTCCTAAAAATCTAAGGTTCGGCCAAATGACATAGATAAGGTTATATATATTAATATTAAAAAACATGGGGTTCTTTTTGCTTGATATAGTAAGTTTATTAACCTTGTAGTGTAAGAAAACAAGAAGACACGGTAAAAGTAAAATTATCTAACTTAAAGTTAAATCTAAATGATATGGTTAAATTTGAAACCTAAACTTGTCTAAATTCTATTTTATGAGAGTATTGAGACCCCTACCCACCTTATATTAGAAATATATCAATTTGGAGCTATTAAAAACCGAATTTTACTTTATAATAAAATAATATTTTTAGTTATTCCAAAGGTGCCCCTCTCCTCCCTTATAAAAGGGCACCTCCTCCCCCTCTTCCTCACACCACTTTGAGCCTTCATGCTCGGACAACCCCTTCCAATTACTCCTCTCCACTTCCCTAGAGACATCCTAGAGGTCCTGGTCTTCTTCAAAGTCAAATTTTAGTGCCCTAAAAGAAGGTCTCAAAGAAGCACTTCAAAGACGAGGTAATGTCTGTTACCGATTCTTTCATCTTTATTTCTTCTTCCTCTTCTTCTTCTTTAGTTGTTTCATTATGAAGTAATAACATCAGTATCACTCATATACTGATATGTTATTATAACTATTAAACAACCCTATTTCACCATCTATCCATCCTACGGAAAAAGAAATCACCGCGTGTGCGTATGTACGGAATACCATCTCCACGCCGTGGTGTAATCTATTTTACACCACCACCTTAATTGGATGGGTATAATGGTGTAAATAATGACTATATATTACTATTATAATTTAATACTGATTCTGAAATATTATACATACACTCCAATACAATTCCACGATCATAGGAACGATATCATCAATCGTGCATACGTACGGAATACCGTCTCCAAGATGTGATGCGACCCGTTCTACATGATCTTCATTTCATAATGATTATATAAATGAATTGAATGAATTAATATGATATATATTACACTAATAACATTATGGAAATGAGGTATCTATATCCTAAAGAGAAGAATAAGAATTTATTCGACAAGACACGTATAAGAACAAAAAGATATAAACACCCGAATAACAAGTAGCAATGAAATATTACTACTAAGAAGTTAAAAATATGACCATATCTGATATCATAAAAATAAGTATGATTCTGGAATAAGTAAATAACATTATTTAAATCATTATACAGGAGGTTCAGACACTTACAAAGCAAATCGGACCTAAGTTAAGTGAAATATCATAATCTCATTTTTATCCGAGATTGTTTATACTTTAGTATTTATTGGGGTGTATTTTATCATCCAAATCCATGTTTCCTCAATATGTAATGTTATTTCCATCCACATACAGTTTTTTAAATCCAAATTTACCCTTCGGTGAGTTATTAGTAAAGGATATGAAAGGAATCTTTTGTTGTTTTTCGTACGAGGTACTTTTTGACTTTTCGGACAAACGTATGAGGAGAATGTTTTTTTTAACTTATACGGCATGAATGTATTTTTAAAACATTATTTCCAAGATGCTTACTTTAAAAGTTTTCAAGTTATTTTTAATCAACGTCTTTTAGTTTAAAATTTTATGACATGTTAATGAAAGGAATGAGTTTTTGAAGTAGAAAGGATTTTTTTCTTCAAGAATGGAGTTCATGTGTTTTATCAAAATTATTTTCCATCTAAGATAATAAAGGGTTCTGTTTCTATCCCTATTATTACATTGATTGGATTATGTTGTGATGGAATTATTTTTATGAATTCCTTTATCTTATATCAGTTGTTTTATGATGTCACGATGTTTAAGATTCTAATTTTTACTACCTGGGTTATGTAATGATGTATAATTTATGATTTTGTGGCACACATAAGAATGGTATCATTATGAGATGGGTGGGACCTATATCTCCCTCCAATGCATTGGGTAATGATTTTATATCTCATGAGATAGACATGGCCGGAATGGTACGTTATACCAGTTCAGTGAAACAGGACTGAAATGAGGAGTGAACTCGGTTCAGAAATGGACTTTTTCCACTAAGATAGTCTTGGAAATGAGTCTTGAATAATAATAAATGATTCTTTATGATTATGTGTGTATGCCACAAAGTTTCATGTTTTATGTTATGATTATTGTGATTACATTTCACTGCCATGATTTATCCCATGTTATGAAATTATGATCTCTTTTGCAGGTTAAGATTTTCAAAAGTTATGTGCTTATGTATATGATGTGATTGATATTTCTTTTGATTAGCCTTACTAAGCATTTGAGCTCACCCTTTTGTATGTTTTCTTTCCCCAGGTCAGGAAGAAGGTTATTAAGTAAGATATGCCAAAAGGGACTATAAATATGATGAAATAAATGGGACAGTGTAGACGTTTTATGAACTAGTTGTTTATGTTTCCCAGTTTCTAAAGACACTATACCTATACGGTCCTTTCGTGGTTTTGTTATATGTTGTAATAAGTATGCTTCAATCTTTAAGTATTAACAATGTATGTAAAGTATGGGTCGTTATATTTTAAACATAATATTTTGGGTGGGACAAATATCTCCTTCCGGTATTAAAAAATATTTCATGTTAATTATTTTCATTATATTCAAGTGTTTATATTATAAAATAACATTTTTGGAAAGCCACATCTAACAGAGGGTTGATAAAACATTAATTGAAAATTCAATGTGAAAAAAATCATTATTACCTAAAATAAAATATAATTTTATTCCCATATAATGATAAAATGAATTAAATCATATAATTAGGACCTAGAAGAAAAAAAATACTTTTCTAGGGAAATCAAATAGTGATATATAATATGATCAAGAGAATGTTAATTACCAAAAAAAAAATAAATAACAAAAGATAAATAAGAATATAAGTCAATCCGAATTTCATATAAAAGGATAAAATTTTTATTTCATGGCCCTTTTAATATATCATATGGTCCATAAAATAATAATAATTCACTCATTCTATATCAAGATATGTTCCAAACCAAGTTTTTTTCACAATTATTCAAATATGGATAAATTTTCATATGATGGAATAATAAATTAATCTATATAATCAAAAGAAAAACACCCAATGTTCAACATAAATGATTCAATAAATAGTCAACCTTATTAATTAGAATAAATATGTATGAAAAAACTAAAATCCTAAAATTAAAATGATTTTATTACATATATTTTTTAATATCAAAATTAAAATTTATCCACAAATAATATAATGTATCCCACATTGTCATGTACTGAAAATATGAAGAACCTAATAATATATTATCATAAAAAGTAAAAATAATTTATAAAAAAAATAAAAAATGAAATGAAAACCTAAATTACTAAAAATGTTGAATCCTAAAAAACTATCTAAATTAGTCAATAAATCTAGCAATGAAAAAAAACATCATAACTAACCATTTTCATCCAATTACTAAAAAAATATTAGCATCACTAAGACATTCCAATTTATATTATCAGTATCATTAATCTATTTGTCCGTAATTCAACATTATTTTCTCTATATCAAGAATATATTAATGGTTTTCTACCAATTGGTCATTTATTTTCCAAAAATGACATCATATCACTAAATAACTTTTCTATGTTATTGGTAACATTAAACGAATTCTTGAAAATACCTGAAGAAAAATCTATTAAAAAACCAACCATAGAGGATTCATGATTCGTATAACTAAAATACTATAGATAATAGTCTTTTACAAAATAATTCAAAAATACCAATAAATAAACACTTTATACATTTGACTTATGTGACATGCATAGCATGGAACTTCCATGGTTAGGAGTTAGACTCTATATTAGGGAATGAAATCAGTAATTTCTAAGGTTCTCCACCGAATTGTCATGGACATTAATCGGTAAAAAAAATATACTTTATTTTTCTTCCTTGAAATCATCATTTATCCTCAATAATTATTTTCTCTATGACCTTATTTTTAACAGATAAACCATTTTCTCATCCTTTGATATAGTTCATTGGGTTCTTATTACCAAATTATCACCATGTGGAAAGATTAATATTATTTCCACCATAGTCTTCATGGAGCACATTATTTCTCTAGTTTTTTATGTTTAGATACTCATACTATTTTGGTTTTTTGATAATATATCAATATAGATGGTTAGGATTAAACAAATGATTATTTTTCTTCAACCTCCAATTTCATTTGGTTTCATATGATGAAATTTATTTCATCATCCACCATAGTCAATGTAAACACAATTACCCGTAGTTATAACCATGAAAAATCCACCATAGTATATATAAATCATGGAACATTATTTTCAATATATGGCACCTTATGTTTAAAATAGATCATCCATAATCATTTTCTAATCTAATAATTCTCATTGGTTCTTAAAGAAAACTTGGTTTAATGAAATTATATCCCATGAGATTTTATAGTCTAGTTCTCGGTATTAGGCACACTCATCATGCACTAGTGATGATAATTATATTATCTAATCCACCCCTTTAGAGTTTTTACCTTAAGGTGAATCTATATTATAACTACATCCATATTCCAATATCCTGATATCAAATTATATAGTACACATTCCAAAATCATTTCAATACCACAACTTTTGATTGTATCATATAAATAGTCTTATCTTATGTGTTTTCACTAAATATTTCTCATCTATGTTTCCAAAATTCATCGAACACTTCTCTCACACCAAATGATCTAACCTATATATTACATTCATAACTATAATGCCATTTGAGGTGAATATTCAAGAAATATCATTTAAATCTATTCTAGAACCATAAAGGATTTGTTGATTTGGATATGTGGTTACAAAACCAACTAGTATATTAAATATCTACATCATCTACAAGTTATTTCTTTACAAGTTGCACACTTTTAAGAAATATCGTTGCTAATACTTTTCATCATATCTTGGTGAATATGATATAAAATAAAGGGGGGGAGATCAGACAATTAGAAAGTGCATACAATGGATATATCAATCAATAGTCATTTTTAAAAAAATTATAGCATAATAGTAGATTAACATGGGCATAAAATTTAAAAATCATATACTACAATTCTTTGATAAAAATCATTATTCATGGAATAGATTTTGGCAGTTCATAAGACATGAATAAAAAAGGATTCAAATTAGAGGTTCCATGAGATATTAACATTATAATATAAAAAAATCATAAAAGAGTGTAATAATTCATAGAATAATCATAATCATTGAAATCATCTTTCACTGATACCTATGAAGATAGATGTCATGTCTTAGTCTTGGGCTAAGAACACATATACTATCATTAAGCATTGGATAATGTCTCATGTATCTTCATTAAGCCTCATAATAACTTCGAATTTAACCTTGGGTCTTAAAAAACATTAATATATACCCAATTAATTGAGGGATATAAAATTCCCCAAACATGAAATAATATTATTTCAATCATATGTATAACAAAAGATCATGAGAACATTTAACATTTCATCATAGAATAATCCTTGGAAAATAAAACAGGTATCCTTAAGACTTCATCATCACAATCAATAAACATCCAGTTAAATAATTAAAATAGTATCATATATCAATGTACCTAGTGAATCATAAGTAACATCAAAGGATGTTATAATAGGTGATAATCTTCATTAAAAAATCATTGGAATATTTCTTTTGTAAAATTCCCTTGTCATTTTGATAACACTTATTTCAAATAAATAAATTATAAAAATATTAAATAAATATTTTCTATGAAAATAACCAGTGAAAATTATAAATAAATATTCATAAAAAATAGTATTCAATGTATCATGAAAATTCATTCATTTATTGTATATTAAAACACATATTTTTTTACCCCTTTAGTAAAAATTATCTCACTCATAAACAATAACAAGAATCATATTAAAAACAATTATAGAAAAAAATAATGTGTGGTTAAAAAATAATTAAAAATAAATATTATAATATAAAATTCATTCTTAAAAATGGATTAAAGAAAATATGGACACGAATTAGAAAGATATTTGGTTGAATAGAAAATACCTTGTCCCTTTCCTTTAAAAACATTCATTTATACTTCTGTGTGCCTTGAGTGAAGAAATTAAATGGAAAACATATGATATCAATAAATAACCATAGGGGAATCCAATAAGTAATATTTTTGAGATATAGTTTATAATATTTCAACACCATAAATTTATTTGTAAATAATGCCGACATAATTTAATTGTAATGTAGAACTCTTAAATCAATCATGTCTTACTTTGTAAGCTCTCTAACCACCTAAATTATAGATTCATATTTATTATAATTATATAATACAAATATAAACATAATTATAATGTTATATATGATCCAATTATAACATTAAATCAACTATTTAATAATAATTGTCTGTTAAAATTCGTTTTTTTTTTGTTTAAATTGTTTTATTTATCATGAATATTTAGTTTTAATAGTTAGTTTCATTGTACAATGATAATTTTTACATCAAAAAATATATAAATTATGATATAAATATCTTATATTATAATTTATTACAAATTTATAACCATTAATAAATTTTATAGATACAAAATTATTACATCTCTTATAGAGACAATTGTCCACACATACACAAGAGTAATTTTTTAATTTTATAACGAAAATAAAGAAAGAAATAAAAATAATATATTATCATTCCTGAACAATTATTATATCATATATATAATATATATTTATTAAATAAAAAATCATTTAACTTAATGTGAAAATAATATGAAAAATGAATTATATCTCTACATGGAGGCGTTAGTCCAAACATACAGATGAGAGATCCTTTCATTACCAATTTAATATAAAGGAGGATGAAAATTGTCTTCCCCCATCATCATAACATCTCATTATATTTTAAATATTCGATTAATCATATTATGGATAGTAAAATATTTAATTATTAATTGAAATAAGAAGTAAAATTGAACGATCATTGTTAATATTTATACATATTCCCGGACATACCGAAATTGTCTTACATATTAATCGATGAAAGAATGATATTAGAGGAATACAAGGGGACAAAGAAAAATAGAAGTGGTGTATTATGTTTTTAGGATTTTTATTTTATAATCTATTAGTGTAAAATATTTTTTCATGGTTGAGAGGATGCAGATTTTAATTAGTCAGCAGAGGACACACTTGGTATTACATAAATTTTTTAAATATAATTAATGTATTTATCAAGTATAATGATTCCAAAGGGATATTAATTTAATTCAAAAGAGGATACCATATATATATAATTATAATATAAAATTTATACAAGTATGGTTTCATATTATATGTTTTACATTGGTTAAACCAATCCATTTTCTATTTTTAACCTTCACCATCGTAACACATTTTTTTATCCTGTATGAGTTTACAATTTACTGAAAAAATTATTTATTTTCCAAGAAAAATTACTTCTATGATGTTTTAAAACATTCATTAATCCAAATTTCTTATTTCATGATCATTTTTATTTTTATATCACTTAATAAAATATTATTTCACATAAATTATCATTAACGTCTTTTTTGGACTATTAATTTAATTTGAATTTTAATAAATCCGTATAGTAACTGATTTTGAGTAAATTTCATTTAAAAACTATCATATGTTATTATGAATACCATAATTAAACCAAAAAAATTTATTTTTATGTTTTTATATTATTTTACTAGATGTTATCTACTATTTACAAAATCGTTGAGTTTATGTAGTGTAAGAATTAAAGGTAACTATACCATCCCGAAAAATAAAATAAAAATTATAACCATCAAAATAATTTATTTATGTTCTAAATTATATTTTATTTATATTCCTAAATTTTTTATACCTATGAAAACATATAATAGAAATTAAAATCAAAATAGTGACATTTTGAATTTACCTTTTTTTTAATATAATATATATGATATAATCAATGGAAAATTGATAGAAATTTATATATATTCATATCTATGATGTAATTTTAAGAAAATAACTCATAAAATAGAAAAAATTTATTCTTTTTATAGATTTTAAGGCCTTTTCCAATATTTTTGTATCATATTCTACCACTTTTCTCTTATTAAGGTGATAAATACTTATCATGCTTATAATTTATAGTGAAACGCGTGTCCTTTTACCTCATTTGACACTCAGGATTAAAAATATATATTCTATTTGTCATCATTAATTCTCTAAAATTATAATAAATTAATTTAAGTATAAATTTATAATACATAACAATAATAAAACCAAGGAAAATGTGGTTTTTAATCCCAAAAAATGAACATATTTCAAAAAAAAGGTACAATACTGACTCATATATAACTAATTATATTATTTATAATTTAATAATGATTTTATTCATTTAACAAAAAATTAAAAAAAATACAATGACTTTTAAATAATTTTATTTAACAAAATCACTTGAGAGTTTTACAAAAAAACGTTATTATTCACTATTTATTTACAATTACATTGTTTCAAGAAAATAAAAAAATACATGATGGGATAATATTACAAAGATTATTTAAAAATGTAATTATTAACTAAAATAAAATTTATAGAAATGGTAGAAGCTCATTATAATATTAATTCATAAAACGATGTAAAATCCATTTTTGAGGAATACAAATTTATGAAGAATAAAATGTCTTCAATAAAAAATTTAGTGCTTATTTTTTATGAATTAATTAATAACTATTAATTAATTGAAAATTATATAGATAATTTTTAGAATGTGGATATTCATATTCATTCTTACTATTGAATGGATATGTTATTTTGTGTACATATATATCTTAATATTTTTGTAATATATCAGATTTCGTTTATAGAAAAATGGTCCACGGTAATAAATATAGTTAAAACTATTAATTCAAATTTAATCATAAATGTGTTAATGAATCCATGATACCATTATGTTTATCTTATTTTTCCGAATTTTTTAGTTATGATAAATTTTGTTATGGATTAAATCACTATAACATGATACATTAGAGATAATCCCCCTTCATGGAGCTAAATGTAGTTGTGAATATGGGATTGAGACCATGAGAAAGAATTCTAAGGAAACTATTGTTATGTGAATCAAAACTCCATAATTTTATGAAATATAATGTGGAATTCCATTAATATTTTGCTCATATGAAAAGAATTTTTTTCCCATTTGTAACTATGCCACCATGGATAAGAGGAGTTCGTATTATGGCCACGCAACTATGACCACTGATTGACCTTTATGGACATAGATGTTAGAAAATATAATGTGATTATTAGTGTTGTTCATCAAGGATCCTTTTGTATTTCATTTTAGTTTCAAATGGATAAGACCTACTTTTATAAGTTTAGAGTCATGTGGAATGGACTGTTTTGTTCTTGTTCCAAGAAATAGTTTAAGTCTGAGTCTTATTATTGAGTGACAATTTTTTATTGGGTTTTACACCTAGTTGGAGGCAAATTTATGTTCACTCTATTTCTTTTCGTAACTATATAAGAGATTTATATACAATAGGGAAATGTGAACTAGTGGGAGACATTTTGGTCTTAAACCAAATTTGTAGGAGGATTTTGAATCTAGATCATTAATATGATATAGGTAGGTTGAGTGGATTCTTGAGAGATATAAAACCCCTTTAAAATTAGATAGTATGTGTGTCTTGATCAAGGAATATCCCTTTTGGTTTACATTTTTGAACGATCATTTTAGTCAAGAGAATACATAATTGATTATACCCTGATGAACCTTCTAGTTTTAGAGAACAACCATTGAGATTCCAATTGTGAAAGGAGTATATGATAAAGAAGGAAATATTAATTTGGATAATGAATGAGTCAGACATATCTTAAAACCATGGAAAATTAATGTATAGGATAAAATATATAAGCGGCCTGACGAAGGAAAAGTACATCAATAAATATATTTTCTGCCACAAGGTAAAAGTTGTTTAATTTATGCCAAGGAGACTTGGGTTAATATGGAACCTATGTATGTTCTTGATGACAGATCAAAGATCCAAATAGTGGTAGTATAGGCACCACAAGTTGTTGCTTTGGAAAATACCTATATTTTATAATATCATGTGACTTCTCACCCTACCGGTCCCTTGGATTGATGGGAGTATCCATGTATTTGTGATGTGTTTGACCTTGAAACTCAAACAAATGAAGGGAGGCTCTGCAATCACCCATCTATTATGCTGTAGACCTAACCACTCAATGAAATCTATGTGAAGGATACACCATTATCTAATTCTTGTGTTATAAATATTCTTTCGTGAGGGTAGAGTCTATGGTGTTTGATGATCAGGTTGTGTTGTTAGATTAGAGAAATAAATACATAACATGATGAATGCTATAGTGTAGGTTTAACATGATTTTGTGAAGCACCCAATAATGGAATTGTCAAGGTATGATCGGAGGAAGCAGGATGAAACTGTGGGGGGATGGCTGCACTATATCCATTGAGTTTCATTATTATAAGAATAAAAACATGATAATGTTACCCCATAGTTCTTTTGTCCACAACACATATTTTTTTCCTCAAAAAATATCAATATCCAAAAAATATCTCCCCCACACACATTCTATATTCAGTTTCATGGGATTTTGAAGAGAACTAGATGTGTGATTTTATCACATACTACTAAGGGGTTTGGAAACAATAATGAATATTCATAAGTCTTGATATTTAGATATTTAAAAATATTATAAATTGATCACAATCTAATAAATTTTTGGGAATTCTTTTTTTGATGTAGCTTCTGACAATTTCAATGGTGGGAAATAAACAAGGAGGTACACATAGCTTTGATTTTTTTTTCTATCTATTGGTATACCGATAAACTTCATCATTCGAGCTATATGGAATGACCGAGGACCTGGGACTAGGATGAGCTAACCATATGATATAATCCTATATCCTAGAGTTGAATTTTTGCTATTGTGTGGTGTTAGATAATAGCTCTCTAATTTTTTATTTTCATTCACTTTCATTTTTATCATGATTAGTTAAGTAATTTATATTAAATCATGTATGGATGAGGGGTTGTATATGATGATGCATGGTGTCTTATTAATTATATGTTGTGTATTTATATTCAGGAATCATTTCCATAAATTTATTTCTTTCAAGGTTTTATGAACATCAGTATCAGGAAGAAAATTATATAAATACAAAAACTATATACCTTTTCACATTGTGAGGACATTGGTGTCACGACCCAAGCTATTTTGGAAACAAGATGAAACCCTCACACAACATGTGGCATGATATGAAGGGAGTTTTTGATTCCCATGGGATTAGAATTAGTTTATGGGAATAAAATATCTCATTTTTTAACAATTTCCCCAATAATAATCAACAAAAAACCAACCATTTTAATGAAACATCACAACATAATTAGTAATCATTACTATGATTAATACAACAGTCACAAGCTATACATTTTAAATCATTAAAATAATTACAAATGTAGAAAACTGGGGAGAGGGACCAACTATTCAACGTACCTCATTGAAAAAAAGCTGGGAATCACTCTCAATGCACCCACACCAAGACATCCCAAATAAGAAAAACACTAGAAAGGAGAACCACCATCAAAACAATTGAACAAATTCCCTTTTACTTGGCCATACATAATATTGTCTAAATAAACACAAGGGTGTACATGGGGTGTGAGAGATTTGAAACAAGGTTATATACAAAATAAAATCCATTCAGTCACATTTTAAATAAAAAACATTCTTGTTTTTAGGAAAAATAAAAAATTCAGTTTTAATAAAACATGATATGATAATTAAAAAAGAAATAAAACATGACTATAAGATGAATACTAAGTATATCATCTCATCAGAACCACATGTAATCTATAAAGAACTAGGGTCAGTGAAATCCTATGAAACATTTACCTCAATTATAATTACAACCAAACCCCATAGTTTTCTCATTTTCAATCCATTATAGGGGGATTACATCCAAATATCTAGTTGTGTGCAGCCATAATCATATGTTTATTTACTGTGGTAGTTTTAATACTTCTAGGGAAGCTTGAAAACATTTATACCAGACCACATAGAATACATGAAATTGTATTCCTAATTATATACCAAGGATTTTCTTATTATCATGTCCTTTATCTATGTCATATGAACTACCACTTACCCACACAAACACCAAACAATTGGATGACACAAGAATTAAAACCATTTTAAACCCCATAAACAACACAAAATCCATTGAAAACATGATTTCCATCACCCAAAAATTAGATTGAACTCTTTAATAAATAATATAAAAAATTCTAAAATCATCCAACAACATTAAATCAAGGAACCACAAACCTTTAGATTTGATCTTTCTATAAACCTAGTGTAAACAACTAATACACCAAAGGGAGACCATAAACGGTAAAATGAAAACCATAACCATCAATATAAAATTTATGGAATTATGGTTTAACTAACTTTTTGGAACCCCATGCACTGTAGAAGATAGAATACAAAATTGAACATGAAAGATACCAAGAATAATAAATAAGCATGAAGAGGATAGACTCACCCATTGAATTCATAAAGATCCGTTTTCAGAATCAACAAGATATTGAGGTACTAGGGGAAAATGAAGAAGGGGGATAGAACCATCTGAAATCTGAGGTCGAATGGTGGAGGAAAAAGGGATTGGGTACTTTAAATAAATGAAATACAATGGATAATTTCGGCATATTAAATATTCTTGTAAATTCTTCATGGTTTGGCCACACTATTTTCCAAACAGTTCTCAAACTATGTAGACCCTCTATATAAAAGGAAAAGAGGTAGAGCTGTCTCCAATAGAAGAGGGAACACCAATTATATCTACCATTAACCTCAGAAAAATAATTTATCCAGACACATTTTTGTCCCACACACCGGTGTAAGGTTCTGAGGCATGGACTATCCTGTTGCCCATGGTGGATGGTTTCTTCGATGATGGTTCATGGTTTCAACAAACATTAATCCAAAAATATTCTACCTTTTATCACGATGAAAAATAATAATTCTCACCCAAAATACTGATGAAATCAATTATATAAATATATCAAAAAAAGCAATAATAGCTCAAAATGATACCCCAAATGTGAAAATTCTCCATATCACAAGAACATTTCGCCCAATAATATCAACTTAAGGAATAATTAGAGAATTAATGTAGATTCTATTCATAAACCTAGGGTCTTTGATCCCATGTATCGTGTTCATAATTTTTGGATTTTAATGAACCTGGGCCAATGATGTCGACTTCTTAAAAATCAATATCACTTTAGAGACCACATTCCACATTGGTCACTCAAAGAATCACAAGTTGGAACCCATATCCAATTCTTCCTAATTTAGTAGGTGATACATGAACATATTATACATATTCAATTAAAAATAATGGAATATGACATGGATTGATGTTAATTGAGACTAAAAAGCTAACTGGTAATCCACCCAAACGAATCTCTTAGTATTCTCAAAAGGTCATACATACCTCAACATGATCTTTTCTTTGTTACCAAAACGATGGTGACCCAAGTGAGGAGAAACTTTTAGAGACAATAAATCTCCCAATGATAATTCCAAGCGTCACACCACTGGTTGACATAAGACTTATGAAACCTCTTCTCTATCAACAAATGATTCTTAATCAATAATACTTTATTATACATCTACAATGAAATATTCGGTCCCAAAAAACGTGGTCTAACCCACTCCCATCCACCACATGGGTAGAAATTGGGTAGACCACATATCCCCTAAAATGGGTCCATTTTAATCAAGGTTTCATAATTGTTATTATATATGAACTAAACAAATCCTAAATGGATATCCCACGAGACTCCAAAATCAAACACACATTCCTAGGTCATTTCTTCCATTAACTGATTAAACCACTATGTATGACCATCCATTTGAGGATGGTCTGCCCTACTATGGTTTACCTCTGTCACCATTTCCATTTGAAGGCCTTACAAGTACATAGTGGTAAAACAGGGTTACTTTCTTGAAATGATATCCAATGACACACAATGAAGTCTCACATTCTCTGGAATGTAAAATCAGTGTATCTCATTCACCATGTCATAAACCTTAATTAAGATGAAATTAGATGATTTTGTCAATTGTTAAATCACCACCAAAATTATGTTCCTTCTTCAGGGTTTATGAGGAAAACCAATTATTAAATCCATGGAAACCTCTTCTCAAAGGTAGGTGTGAATGGGTAGGGGATAAACAAAAATAAATTCCCTTTGGTGCTCCATATTAAACAAATGAAAAATATTACATATGGATACAAATTCATCCATATATCACCTCATAATTAGCCACCAGAAACAAGGATGTACATCATAAAACAACTTCGTGGTCCCATGATGAAAGACCCACTGGGGCTGGTGTCTACCATTCATTAGTAACTTTTTAAATTTCAACAACAACACAAAAAGGTTTATAAAAATAATTCCATCCAATGATAACGGACACTCACTGGTAACCTATTCAACATTGAGAAACATCATAGAATATAGGCATGGACCATCACAAGGATCCGTAATAGATTTCATCAATATATTCCCGCTTAAGGAATCTTTTACCTCATTACAATTTTACGGGGTATATATGATACCAAAATCAAACCCTAGAAGGTACTCAATCCACCTATGCTTCCTCAAATAAATATCGTTTTATAAAAAAGGGTTGTCCAAACTCTTACAATCTGAGAAGACTAAAATCATATACACAATGATTAATGACACCACTTCTTAATGAAATTCATCACTACTTTTAATTCTAGGTTATGGGTTTGGTGATTCTTCTTATGTGGTCAAAGTATATGGGAACCATATTCCACAATATTCTCATCCCATGTCAACACACACTGCATACCTATACACGAAAAATCAAAATTTCCCATTTATTCCTATCTAAATTCTTGAATTATAAAAGAAGGTGGTTCTGGTCCACCAGCACTTAATATTTTCAAAGGATGCCAAACATTCTAAGATCCACCCAAACCACACATCCTTATAGGTAAGTGCTACCATGGGTGAATGAATATGAGATAAATCCCTAAAAACTACCCATAATAACCTTCCAGTCCAAAAATATCTTTATCTAAAATATTTTCCTCAGTTTCTCTAAGGAAATAAATTCTTCGACAATCCTGGGGTTGATCAAAATCCCACTATCTAAAATTAAATGACCGATAAACAAAACCTCTGAGATCTAGAAGGTGTTCTTTGAGAATGTATAATGGTAAAAATGATCCCAAAGAGTTCCCAAATATACTTGGGCATCATCCATGAGTACAATCACAATAGAGTTGATATACTGATCGATGGCTAGTTTTAGAATATCCATGAAGTCCACTATGAATTTTTCAAACCAAATAGCATGAACAAATACTCTAAGTTGTTTCATCTTCAACAAAAGTATATCTTAGGAACAAACTCCCCTCTTACTATTAATTTGGTGATACTTGATACCGAAATCACTTTTAAAGAACCACCATTCCCACTTGAGATGATAAATTTCATTATCTATATGCGAAATGGGGTATTTATTCTTTATCATTTCCTTTTTGAAATTTTAGTATTATATATAATTGGACAGATACATCAAACATAAAAGAAAACAAAATCAGAGTATCCCAATGAATGAAACTTTGGTGAATGAATCCCTTAAATAACAGATCATACATTTTTATAATTTATTCACTCAACTAGTACTACTATATGAAATGATGGAAGAGATATCAGATGTGTTCCTCATGCTAAATCAAGGGTGAAATACTCTTCCTAGAATCGAGTCAACCGTGATAAATAATATTGAAATAACTCATGGAAATCATCTACCACAAGAGGAAATGAACCCTCAAAACTGCTATCATCATCCTCTGAAAAGCGCAGTGTGATTTGAAAATTGAGAATTCCCCACTCTAAAAGTGGTTGTCCAACAATTCCTACCCATGGACCCCATTACCATTTAAAGGCCAAGCTTCTTCCCTTGGATAGCGCAAATTTTAGTTTATAGTGATAAAATTTTACATGTTACTATAAATGAATTATACATTAATGTCATGGATCATGTCGAAGAGGACTATTTACAGAACTACTATATATCATTCCATCTCAAACCATGAAAATCTAAGAGTGCATGAAAAAAATGTGAAACCATGATACCTCTTCTTAGGATGTAGCATCAAAAACTCCAACACATGCAACATGATCTTGGTGGGGAATTTTAAAAATAATCCATGAGATAAGTAGAAATATAGGATTTAGAAGCACAAATGTTAAAGACACATCATCTATGGATGAAGGTATAAGAATTGTACAATAAACTATTTCATGTCCTACATCTGATTCTAGTGGAATTTGAACAATATCACGAAGTTTCATCATCGATTCCTAATCCTAATAATGAATACAGAGATACATATATGTCTTAATATGTCTCTATCTGGACATAGAACCATCTCTACTACCATGAACACCAAAACATGATTCCATTATCATAGATGGTTTTGACTGGGTTCTTAATCCCCTGGAGGCTGAAAAACCTACACCACCCTGGTATGGGATTAACAAATTACATGGCTACTAGAATTTTCTCATCAATCAACAGTAATTGAATGGATTATCAAGGACTGGACATGATGACTGCAGTTTTAATGTCTTTTCATACTGATATAATATGAGGTTACTGATACATGAAGTTGAAAACAAGGATGTCCAAGAAGGATGCCATGTGCTACCACCGTCCCTTTCATCTTTTCCATCTTCATTCATCTTATTTTTATGAAAAAAACTACTACCCTGTCCAATAGTTAAATCTACCCCCATAAAAACTATAATTTACAATATAATAAATCTCTTCCATAATGTCTTAATCAACCGCCTCATCATAATTCATGAACATAAAAATCAATACTTGGTATTATATTTCTTGTCTCAACTCCATTTCAAACAATTAAGCCATTAACTTCTCATTATAAAACATCACAGTATTTAAATGAACCATTTATGTGAAAAACTAAATACCCCAATGTGTTTTGAACACCCTGGAATAGATAAAGTAACTAAAAGTCTTTAAAAGGCTAGGGTATTATGCAAATACAACTTATTGATGAAAACCTTGATATCATTCCATCCTATCTACTCATAGTTTCTAGACTAAAGCACCGAGTCCCAACTCCTCCCACTCGGACCTTCAAAATTGAATGATAGATATTTCACATTTACTTCTTCAAGAGTATCATGGTACCCAAAAATCCTTTCAATCACTTAAATTCAATCCCTAACATATTGAAGATCTGTTATACCCTATAAAGATGGACGATTTTTCACAAGAAACTCTTCAAACATTTTTTCTGAGTTCCTGTATAAACATCTTAATCATGTGAAAGACTAAATACTACACCTTGATCTAATGTATACACTACTTGAACAACTTATTCCAATATATGTCGATCTACAAGAGAGGGAGAACTCTCTTCGGGCTCTTCCCATGATTGAAAAGGAAGTCTCTAAGAAGGCATGATGCTTCACCAATTAACATTCCAATTAATTATTCATCAAAATATTGATGAAACATTCAAAAAACTTCATGAAAATTAATCCTTACATAAAAAACCATTAAAATTAAAATAAAAAGATAGACCACTCCATACCTACTTGGTTTTTATGAATAGTTCACATATTTTAAATCTCACCTAGAGTAGTAATCAATCCAATTCCAAAAAATCCCATGGAGACTCAAGGGCTTTAATGTTGTTTTTTTCCTACACTACCCAACTCACAACCAGAACCCCATTCCTTGGCAGCACTAGATCATATCTCTCCAGCCCCTTCCAAAACACATATCCAATGTAAAGGGAAAAACCAAGCATTGATTCCATTTTTTCATGAACCATTCTAGGATCCCACCCATCCCAACACCCGACCCAGCCTTTGGCAAGTCCTAAAGAGAGTCTTAGATCCCTGTGGGATGGAAGCTACATCATGGGAAACAAAAAACACATTGGGAATGTTTTTTTCCCATTAGAACCAACCATAATAATACAATAAGGACACATCACATCACAATTAATAATCATAACCATGATTAATACAAATATGAAAAGTAATATGGCTTACACTTTTAAAACAAAAAAAATTACTAAAATGTTGAGGGGAAAAACTATAAAATCATCCTCCATGAAACAAGAGGTTCATCACCTTCAAGTTGAAATCATAAAAACCTTATAAAAGAGTAACCAGTTTTAATAGGATCCTCCACCACCACCATGGAACAAAATCCATTTACCTTGTTCAGACATTATAATGTATAAATACACCTGATGTTGTATATAGGGTGTGAGACATTTCCCTATACGATGTTACTAGAAAAATATCCAACACTATAACATCATAAGATAAATAAAAATGTTAGTTATTATGAAAAATAATGAAAACATTTTATATGAAATGTGACCTGAAAATTAAAATGGAAATCAAACACAACAACAAGATGGATGAAAAGTATATAATTTCAGGAGAACCACGAATAATCCCTAAGGAACTACTGTTAGTGGGGTCATAGGATTCTCAACACTCGATGAAAAGTTCATCCAAAACCCATTGTGTTCTTAGGAAAAATCCACAAGAGGGGAATCACATCATAAGGACTCATGCTATCTAGTCATAATCATAAGTTTAATTAGTGTTGTTGAATCAATACTTATATAGGAACTATGCCTTGGCCTTTCCATACCAGCTAGCATACTATACCGAGATTGATAACGATGATACCAAGGATCTCCATATTCTTAATTTCATTTTCTGTGTCATATGAACCACCACATACACATATGCACATTTAATAATGGATAAATACATGAATGAAAAAAATTTCAATTTGACCAATAAATTTTAAACATAAATCCAAATGAAATAATTTTAAAACATGATTCTCATTGCCAACAAAATCCATTATATCAATTTATAAAAAATATAAACTATAAAAAATAATTGAATAATGCTAAATCATGGAACCACCTACCATTATATTTCAATCCTTTGGGAAATAGGTTGAATCTACTAACCCATCCTGAAGAGACATTAAAATGTAAAAGGAAAACCATAACCCTCATGATCCATTTAATGGAAAAATGGCTAACCCATACAGTATGGAAACCAATGAACTGGAAAAGAGAAAACATAAGAGATAAGATGAAATATTCCATGAAAAATAATGAAACTATAAAAGGATAAACTCACCCATTTATTTCTTATAAATAGAAGAAAAAAATCACCAAAAGATTGAGGTCCAAAGGATAACTAAATAAAAGGGTGGTGTATCTAAGAATGAGGAGTCCAAATGAGGGGACCCAAGTGGATTATGGTCTTAAAATTGAAGTAGAAAATTTTTAATTTCATCAATTTAATCAATCATGGAATGACATATGGTTTGGAAATGGTTTTCTAAACCATGAACAACCCACGTGGAACCTCCATATAAAATGATAAAGAGGATAAATGCTCTCTAGTGGAAGGTTGAAAACCTATTCAGTCAATTATGTCCCCCAGACAGGCCCACTAAGGTGGGGGCGTGGTTAGCTTATAGACCATTGCATCCTGAAATGTGGCCTAGAGGGTCCTGCTGTCTATAAAACATGGTTTCCACTAGCCTTGTGCAAGGTTTTTAAAAACCATGCACTAACCATGCGACACCTTTATTCCATCAAAAAATTCTCCAAAAACACTTATTAAATCCAGGAGATAAATATAAGAAGAAAAATGAATGTATAAATACCTCAATATTAAACCACATCTGTGATGGTTGGATGAACAAGGGTGGTTATGTTCAAATAGTTTTTTGTATTTCCCATTATATTAAAAAACAAATCTACATGAGAGTTGAAAAGGGGTATGAATATAATTGATATTGTTTACTTATAGAAGAGGTTGACTATGATTCAATTGTAATGAAATATAGAATATGTTACTTCTTTTTTAATTCCCAAATCCATGAAGGTGGAAATACAATTCATTATATTTGAATCAAATTTATCTAAAACCAAAACCAATATTAGTTAACATTTTTTTTCATCAACATTTACAAATTAAACTAATTAATATATACACAATTTTCTATATTCTTTTCCTAGAGCTACAATTGACTATACTAAATATTATATACTATTAGTTAAATAATATAAATTTTTAATAATATTCCATGAAGTAATTAATTAATATATATGGATGATTAATTTATAAGCAAATTTCTGGGGTCCAATTTCTATGAATAATTATAATTTTTTGGAATTAAAAAAAAATACTCTATTTTTATCGTTCGACATGTCTTGTAGTAGTCTCGGGTGTAATATTAGCTTAAGAATACTTAAAAATGGGTAAAAATGAATTTTTACTTGAATTTCATACTGAGATCGAAAAGAATATATCAATACCGAATATGTTCAATTATGAAAAACAATTATGAAAAAAAATAGAATGAGGATAATTATCTTGATAAGAAGAAAACCAAAAGTTATATGGAACCATAGGATAAATTCTCTCGTATTATATAGAATAACCTAAATGACCAAGTTCTATCCAAGTATTATCATCCCACCATTCATCCGACAATAGTACGGGATCAATCAATTGATTGCACAAATTATATAACACATAATTAAAATTTTTAGGTTATCATATGAAATCCAACATTCATATATTTGGTGACTAATAGGACCATGCCACACTTTCTAGTTCAACAATGTGATAAGTGACATGGTGAGAATACATCACATTAGATTCTATTTCTATGAATAGACAAAGGTGTTGATCTATAGCCTACTGAGACAACCATTTATTACCTAGGTTTATTTTATAAGGAAGTTCTTGCCTTAAATTTTTTTTCCATTTTCTAAATAAACCACTTTAATAGTGAGTGGGAACCTTACTATACAACAAGCCAAATTTCGAAAACAAAGATTCCAAATTTCAAATGTCACGAACAACCTCCCAAATCCACCTCGGAACATTAAAACACAATTTTTATTTAAAATTCAAAACATAGGATACATCCTTCAAAAACCACCCAAGACACTGCCTTGGTATGTGATCCTCTTTGAGGCATGCTCCTGTATTCGCAATGCACACCTCGTCATCATCGCATCATAGGAAATCCAAATCCCGTGGAAAGGACTCCATTCCAATGTCAAAAATAAATAAGAAAACATCACACAGAGGCGGCGTCAAACCATCACTATAATAGGACACGATTTCACCATTGAATCGAAACGAATATCACATAACATCTTCAAACAACATCAACTTCCTCAATACGAAAAACCAAAACACCTACAAGAGAGAACCATGCCCATCATAGTCCTAACATCCCACCTAGAACATTGAAAACTGAACAAAGAGAACCACCCAAAGACTCTTGGAACCACCGCCATAGACCAACATGGAGATTAATGAAGGAGAAAGATGCCAGAGTAGAGATTGAAGCAGATGAAAAATCAACCAAGAACCAAACAACACACAAGCTATGCAAATCACAGATTCCAAAAATGAAAAAAACTATTAACAATGCATGGGTATCGCAGAGGAACCAGTAATCCCAAATAAGTCAACTCGTCTCTGTATCCAAATACCAATGGTGGAGCCTCGCCAATGCCATCATGAATTCATGAACCACCAAAAAGCATCCTAATCCCAAAATGAATGAGAAAACCAAAAGGAAACAAATTATCACCTGTATAGTGGAAATAAGTCGCGACACAACCAGGACTCATCGCCACCAACCGGGATGCTCGCAGAGACCACGACGAACCTCCCTACATGACCACCAGAGTAAAGGTGGATTCCCATAGGTCGTAAAAGCTGGAACCCAGCTGTGAAATGTCACTGCACCACTGATGGAGCCCTATCCAGTGAAGAGGGAATCAAGAAAAAAGGGCAGCTATGGTGAAAGAAAATTGAGATATCCAAGCCCAATAACAACACCACTGCAATAGGGGACCACCTCTTGGAACTCACAGAGAATGAGGATGAGCATCGCGCTTGTCCGTGATGGAAGGAGGCAGAGATGACTAGATGGAAACCCTAGAGCGTGATTCACTTTACAAGGATTGTCCCCATTTCCCTTTATAAGGAAGTTATTTAATATATGTTTCCCTCTTTCATTGTCTATATATTTATATAAGTATTATAATTAATGACCAACTAAATAATAAATCCTTCTATAGTTCTAGGGAATGGTTCAAAATATTGAACTGATATTTTCCTCATCACATTATATAAACTTGTTTACTAAATCAATTTTTGGTAATTGTGTTCTATAGGGAAACTCATCAATTATTGACAATGTCTCTAGGGTATCGCAGATGAAGAATCCGAAAATAGATAATTATTAGTTATTGGAATTGATTTATAGCACAAATTTTAAACAAAAAACTAAAGGAGGATATAGAGAAGCTGTAATATTAACGGAAAATAATAGGGTAGTTTCAAAAACAAAGGTTATGATAATAAAATTGGATGTCATTAAGTAAAGAAAATTCCAAAAGGATTTCACTATGAATATTGAAATTACTAAATCTTAATTATAAAGATTATATGTAGGTATGTTGTCTACAACCAAAACAACCACAAAGTCATTGAAATGGATGTCAAAAAGTTTGAGGATTTCAACTAAGGACACAAGGTTCTTAGCCTTAGTAAGCTGATCACATTGAAACAAGTAAAATTTAATTAATTTAAAAATAATTATTCTATTATAGTATGGAATAGGATTACAGATTCTAAAGAGAATGAAAAAATAATTTTTTTACCAAAACAATGAAAAAAACAAAAACATAACCAAATAGGGTAAATACTGATGTGATGGTGGTTATAAGAATGGAGATATGAGAAAGTGTGGGATAGAAGACCAATTTATGTAATTAAGGGGACTAATCTTGTCCAAATTGATTATAAATGCTATTTTTGTTCAAACAGAATATAAAAATATAGTTCCAATGATTATAAAAAATGTTTCAAAACACACTAAACTATAATTAAATGATACCCAAAATATAATTAACACACCTAGACGAGGATTGATGAATCAAATATTAGGAAAATAATTGTTCATTAATGGAGAGGATATTAATCATCCTTTTCCAATAATAGATACATTGGATTATATGAAAAATTAAAGAAAAAAGATTATCTATCATCTCATATCATTAGAGAGAATAACACAGAAATACTAAACATAATTGAATAAAAGAAATTAAATTTCCATTAAAATTAACATAGAAAATAATGAAAAGATAATAAAATTAAATTAATGATAATAAATATATTTCAATATGATTCCCCTATGAAATTAAGTGTTCATGTTCAAGGATGCGTGAATGAAAATATATTAAAAAATGAATCTCAGGATAGTAATATAGTATGAGGAGATAGAGATGGAAAGTTTACCTTTTTAAATCACCTTCTTACCTGAGATTCAGCTCTACTGGTTTTTATACTAAACATTTTATCATATCAAGTTGTGAACTTTTCCCAGAAACAAGCAGTCTTCTCTCAACCCAATCTAATTATATTCTAGACTACCTATATCTTCTTCTATTAAAAAGTATGTACTAGAGAATTAAAAATTATATCTATCCAAAACTATACCATAGAAAATTTTTCTAGGTGGAAATGCATGACTTACCTTTTATCTCCTAAAATTTTGATCATCAGGTGATAGATATTTTACTCTCCATACTATCTAACCCATTCACATATAACTATAGAAATAGGAATAAAGTTATCGTGATAATAATACAATCTCTTAACACTCTTACTAGACATTCCATTAATTTTTATAAACTACCATTGCATGTTATTACCTAATTATATTCACCCTAAAATCAAAAAACATAGTTTCACTTAGATGAAAACCAAATTTTATCAATGGTTTTGGTCCTTAAAAAAATAAACCTTAGATAATCAAAATATTTTTCCAATGAAACTATTCCAATTCCAATAATCCTTTCCTGATAAACAAATAAAACTAAAGACATGAACAATGAAAAACTCAATGTGTGTAACATACCAACTAATTCATAAAAATTTCATCAATTAAAAGTGTATACACCAACATCTAAAATCAATATCATATAAACTGATATTGAGGATCTTGAAAAATCATTTGAATTGTCCCCTGAATCTCAAAAATGAAAAATAAAAGCAAATTCTCAGACACCTATATATCAATAAAGTGTTATGAACTCCAAAAAATTATAACATGTTAATCAAAAGCTCATAATTCACTTCACATTGATTTTTGCAATCCTAAGTGTTCTTCCTCAGCTTGCTTCAATAAAATCTTCACCCGTCTAACTTTTATATTTTTATTTAGTGAATGATTAATATTTCACCTTCAGGAATAATATTCCAAATAAACCAACACAATCAAATCATAACCATTATTTCCAGCCAGTCAAGAATCATTAAACCTAGTTTCTCGTTAGATATTGAATCTAATGATCATTGATCATATAAAAATGAGATATTTTTCTTCAAAATCATAAACTTTCAATGAATTTTTTAAATTCATTAAAATCTCGTTGTTGACTCTCTCAAATGATAAATGGGTCTTATGCTCTACTAATTTAATTTCAGAGAATCCTGAAATGGGAACAAATATGTATTTTCTTGAATCTTTACCCACATCAACAGGTGACTTGGGAAATATTGGAGGTTATTTTTCAAGAGTCTATGTATCAATTTTCATTAGGCTCTCACAATGACTTCAATCATCTTTCTTTACCATGTCAATTCAAACTCATATTTCTCATTTAATCATCATCTCATACATATTTCACTAAAGGTTTTAGGAAGATTTTGGTAGATAGTTTTCACCGACCTACATAAATGGATATCTGGGATAGCTAAAAAACACTTATATAAAAATATGTCTATATATCTATTTCTAATTTTTTTCTACATAAATGTCGTAAAATATCGGTGCATGACTATAATCATGGAATTTCCATGATTTGTCTATGTGTAACCCATTTAAAAGCTTGACTATATTGATAACTACTTAAAACCTCTTATAAAAGAATAAATATTTTAAATTACATATATTATTCTCAATAATTAATTAGAATGAAAATAATTAATAGACAATTAAACATGAAAAAAATAAAAACAATTCGGGTTGGAATAAAAATTTTAATGAATAACTTGAAATTAACCAATAATAATATTGATTATAAATTAAAAAAAACATAAAAATGAAAAAAATACTAATATCTTCTAATAAAAATAAAAATTATAAATTAAAATTTAAGAATAAATTTTAAAAAAGATCAAAATATACTTTTTTAATTAATGTACACATAAAAATATATATATAATTATGAAACTAAAAAAATTAAAACTTAAACAACCAATTAACAACCACCATATAATTAATAAATAAAGTATAATTTTTTATTAAATATATAAGCTATAAAATAAATGATATATGGGAAAGCATATGAAAAGAAGGCGGCATCAAATTCCATCACACAAAAGACATTTATTATACTTCTAAATCATTTAGTCTAATTTAATTATTAAAAATACGTCTAAAAATGTAAGAGATGATGTGGGGCGAATAATTGATTTCCAAATATATTTTCCCTCATTAATTATTTCAAGGAAAAATGAATTTCCCCTGGAATTAATAATATCCATTACAAATTTGGTCACTATTGTAAAAAAATTTAAAATTTGTAAATGTTCATTAGAATTTTTCAAACTAAAATTATCTTCTAAGTGGAATTCCAGTATTCTATTTAACTCTATCAAAATAGAATCACTTAATTTCATAAGACAATATAAATTAACACACTATTGAAGGAGGTGGAGTGATAATTTTTTAATGGAGTACATAAAATATTGAACATTAAATAAATAATGAACAACAAGTTGACAGTATAAATATCTTAAATTTTATTAGTATGTTAATTTAATAATCCATTTGGATGAATATAGTATTATATATATTCAAATTAATATGATGTAATGTTAACAATATTGTGTAACATTTTCAAAACAAATTAATCGAAAGACTAATTTTTTAAGAGGGAATAAATTAATTGCCCAATTAAATACATAAGGTATTAATGATTAATCTTCAAGATGTGGAATTAAAACATAAAAATTTGATAACATATTGTTACTCACTGATATATTTCTATGTGATGCTTAAAAATGAACAAATTTAAAAGTATTTAGTGGTTTAATGGGTTCTTAATGAATTATGGTTTAGATCAATTTAAACATAAACCCCATAATTAAAACAAAAAATACTCCCCATTGTTGAACTCAAAGTGTAAGAATATGCAATGTAGAAAAATATTCGGAAGAATTTATAGTTAAATGGAGACTACATCATTTTTGGTATATAATAATACTGACATTTTATATTTTCCATTGTCAAAAACTGATTATTTTTAACATCATTTTACATTTTACAGCAATTCCATTACTCTAGTATTGGTTTACATTTGGTTGGGTCTTGTTTCATTGAGTTTTTAGTAAAACATGGAGAATTTTGTAATCTCTTCAGGATTTGAATGGTTGGAACATGGTAAGGGAATGCTATACATTTTTGGATTAACAAATATTGTACCATGATCAGAGCCACTAGAATGGGGTGCATGGTTTGTCCAAATTGTGAAACCACCCAACTCACTAACATCCCCATGGAACGTGGAGAATTTGCAGTTGGAATCTTGTTACATTAACCATGCTTCCCAACCATGAGCCCTAAACAGAATGATAATGGATATTACAGTTATGGCACTCATATTTTCTAACCATGATTCCCCCTAGGAACTATTCATACGATTTTTAATTCTGATGAAATATATTTTAATATTCTCAAACTACACATTTTGGATTTATAATCACTCCATTCGACCCAAACATGGTTATTTCATTATTTTAGGATACCAAGAGATGATTTTGGACCCTCCGAACCCCTTCTTAGTTAGGTCAAAGTGACATTTTTATCAATAAGTCTCTTTTTGGTAAAAGGGTCTACTTTCATGTAGATTATTCCAGTCTCTCTATATCTCCTTCAAGGATTTTGATAGTTCATCCTGTAACTGACGGATATAAAACAAATATTATATGGATTGTTATTATATATCATGTATCTAGATATTTTATTCCACTGTTATTCTTTTTGTAATTTCCCATTGCTATAGATGTGCATCATGATTCCTTAATTTGATGGTTTTTGGACCCATAATTGTTTTCACTGTGATTGAAACCTTTAATTTTTTGATTAAGTTGAAATTAATTTTTAATATATATAAGTAACATGGAATTATAGTATTTTTAATTTTTATTAGAATTAGGAATGATATTTGAGGGATACCCCCAATATCAATTGAAATGAAATTTTGCGGTGAAATTATCAAAAATGATATATTGATTTAGAAATTGATTTGATCAATTGATTGGATATTTATATTGAGAAAATGTCCTAAATTGAAAATTTATATGAAACGGCATGAAATGGTGAGAATAGATGATATTATTTTTTAAAATAACAAATTCATATTAGAAATAATAATATGAAAATTATATTTTTAAAGGTATTGAAATAATTAAATACCATTTTGATTGATTTTTTGATGCACATGTTAGAAAGGGTAGTTACTGGTAGTTGGGATAAGAACATTTGGACCATTACTCCTTAGAAATGGATTGAAAATGAAGACTATTACTAAAAAAATTGTGTAATGAATATGCGAGAGGGTTACCCCTGTTGTGGTGTAGACTTATATTTAGGGGTTCCCATGTAGGGTATTATTTGTGTGTGTGCACCTAACAAGATAAAATAACATTACTAAGATGTGTGAGGATCCGATTGTCTGAAAAACTAACAATTACTGGGGATTTATATCACGGTTATTTTCTATGATTTGTAACCACATTATACATGTCATTCATTATTGGATGTTTTATACATTCAAATAGAATTATAAAAACAATTTGTTATTAAAAGTTCATTTAATCATACTTGATTTTTTTTATATTTAATCCATATATTTGAATGAAATAATTTTTGGTTTAAAGTATTTAGATGTTATTCATTGTCTCGTTTTATTTTAACTAAAATAATTAATGAATTTTTTATAGTAAGGATTATAGGGAACTAGGTCAGACCCTGCCAAGATTTTTTGATCATTCCCTAACATTTTATTCAGGTACATGAATAATTTATTATTTATTGTTATAAAAAATGGAGTTAACCACATGGAGGTGGTAGATGTTATTTTATCCTTTTAATAGTGTGGTAATGATGGTTACGAGTAGAGATGTTGTCCACCTGTGACACAACAATTCAGAGACCATAGACTGGTTAACATTATAGTTTCCTTTTTGATGTCTATCTTTATATTATGTAATGTTACAAAAAAATTCTAGTAGATTATTCTTGTGATTCTTGATAACACTGACATGTATCTTTTATATTTCATTTATTATTGCAAAAGTATTCCCTCTTAGTTTATTAATGAAGCTAGATTCTATTCTCCAACTCATGGGGATCAGAAATACCCTTCAAGTTATGTTATTGTAATATTGGTTTTCATGTGACCAGGTTATTCCTGTTGTTTTTTGAAATAGTTATATCAAATATAAAGGTTAAGAATATTTTATTATTGATGGAGTATATTTTAGGATGTCTTGAAATGAATTTTGAGGTTGTTATGAGAAATTTCCTGGATAACATCCATTGTAATGAGCCTTACATCCCCATAGATTTTTAGGAAAAGTGTCTTCGATGAATTTTTTTATCTAATTATAGTTTTTCCAGTGTTTGATTTAGGTATGTTTAAATAAAAATCATGATATAATATCTGATGGTATTGATACAATCATTGTTATTATTTTAGTTATTGATCTTTGTAATATTTTCATTTATTTTTTCTTGGTTGTTGATCTTGTGTATCATCATTCCTATGAGAACATATGTGAATAGGCCCTAGGTAGATTCTCATTGTAAAATATTGTGAGGAGATCCTTCCATTGACTAATATATTTTTTATATTGGTGTAAAAATTTTATAAGCTTTGAGTGGGGCACCTGCAACCATTATAATTTAGTATCCATTTGTGGATACTAAATCTTATAAAACTAGAAATCAATTTCAAGAGATTCTTTCCCAACGAAATAATCATCCCACAGAGCAAATGATCTTCAAGGGGATGTGGAATTGTTGTACAAGACGGAGCATCGTTTTTATTTCACTGATAATCCCTCATATATTATGGTAAAATGTGTTTCCTTAAAAATGGAGTGGCCTAGCAGGAGATAGTATGGTTCAATGGTAATGGTGAATAAGAAAATGTTTTTTGAGTGTAATGAATTTATAGTACTTTTTTATGATTATTCATATCATTTATCTATAATACTATCTTAGTCTATGGGTTTTTCCATCCTCTAGATGACCAACATGATAATGACATAGTATGTGATCCAATTTGTAGATAGTCAGTAGTTTTTACTTTAGATTGTTTCAAAACTGAAGATGAGGTTTGATGGTTTGATATGGTTATCCAACATAATATCCACTTTTAGGTTCACTTAATTAGTATCGCATTATTTGATGTTGTTTTGTATAAAGATTTCATGGTTGAGCTTCTCCTATATAGTAAATTATGGTTGACATGGGTTTCTTTTCCTCCCAGCTATAACTATGTGAGTTCCATTAGTGGAAAGTGGAGGAGTGATTAGTCTCCTGGTGGTTTTTGATAGGGGGAAACTGCCTAAACAACTGTAGTACTTGGGATTAGACCTTTTACTTTCATGTAGTGTGGAAGTATTGGACATTTGAGATGTGTATGTTTTAAAGTAACATGGATCTATAGTTCATATGGTTTCCCAGGTCACCTACCAAGATTCATCAATTTATTTTCATCTCTGAACAATGGAACAATCTCATCAGCACCTAAAAGTACAATGGTTAAATTAGATTATTCATGAATATAGGGTTTCCCGCAATTTGAATATAGAATTAATATTTTTCTTGTAGTGTAAGAGTCTCCATAGGAAGCTGATATTGGTCCAATGAATTTGAGATGTACCGCCACTATCGATTTATCCATAATGAATAATTTATTTTTATTTGATTTATCACACTCATTTATATCGACTCTTAATATGAACCTACTAAATCATCATATGGATATTTTTTCTTATGTGATGGATATTATAATTCCCCACAGAACGAAGCAAGTGAAATTTATCTATTTTCCTTCTTGTGTTTTCTCAATTTCATAATTCACGTTTACCAATAATTATTTAATTCATAAAATAAAATCACTTATTTTCAAGCTTATGATGGAGCGGATGTTCGATAATAAATAATAAATAGACTATTATCATCGGATGGTGTATTTGAATTTACCTGATGGTGTATTCCATGTCTATTAGGAAGAATTTGACCCGATGAAGAGTTGATGAAGACCTTCTTATCCAGAGTTGGGGAATGTAATATCAGTTTTTAATTTTCATCCGTAAAAGGAATCATTGAGGAATGATCTCCCTCTAGATGTCATTAAGATTTTTGATGTGTTTCCTAATGATTTATCCAGTTTTCCGATGGTAAATTAGGTAGAATTTATTATTTATTTAATTAATTGTAATCAACTAGTATCTGTAACATCTAAATATATGGAACCGTCTAAATTGAAAGATTTAAATAATCAATGGGATGATTTATTTGAGAAACGATTCATTTTCTTGAGTGTATCCCTGTTGACGGTGCATGTTCTCTTTACTAAGAGAGATGATAGAAATCATCAAATATGTATTTATTTTCAGAAACAAAATCATGTTATAGTGAAGATGAAGAATCTGTTACCAGGGATTAATGATCATTTTCACCAGTGGAAAGGGTTTAAATGTTCCTAAAATATTGATTTTAAATGTGGTTATCACTAGTTGAAAATAAAAGAAACTAACATTCAGAAGACCTCATTCTGGACTAGGTATGGAAATTTTGAGTATCTTTTCATTCCATTTGATCTATTCATTAATGTTTAAGTACTTATGGATTTTATTAATTGAAGATTCCATGAATATATAGGGACTTTTAGGGTGGTCATTATAGATGACATCCGAGTTTTCTCTCAGTCTGAGGGTGATAGTTTGCATTATCTATAAAAAGTTAATGAAACATTTATAAATCACCAACTCAATTCCAATATATCGAAAAGTGATATATGGATATAAGAAGTTAATTTATTAGGACACAAGTTATGAGAAAATGGTATTTCAGATTATCCAATGAAGTAAAACGATATTATGAAATGTGAGAAACAATTCCACATTTTTTATATTCAAAGATTATTGGTTTTAGTGGGTTATTACTATATTATTTTTAAATAAATCTTGATTTTTACCTCACCAATAAACTCCCTCGCTTATATGGGAGTGAATTTATTATGGATTGATAAATTATAGATTTTTTTTATTGTAAATGAATTTTGTATTCTATATAGGGGTTTAATCTTCTAGAGGCTGGGTAGTGATATGTGATCTTTTGTGATGAATTATGTTCTGGGTCAGTCTATGTTATTATGTATGGTAATCATGTCATAGTTTATAGTTCTAGAAAAAATTGTCCATGTTGAAATATTTATTGAATCTAAGAATTCAAACTCATAATTATGATGCATGTGCTTATGATTTGGTAGAATTAAAATTTGGGAGATAGGTTAGAATGTTTTATTACCACAATCTCCTTAGTTATATATTTTTTCAAAATTATTTTAACCTCCATCATATCTATTGGGGGAGTTCTTGCAATAATTTGACTTCATCATTTCCTGCACCTCGGGGAAGGTAACTATAATTGAAGATTCATTGAGGAGGAAAATTCCAACCCACACTATGAAAGAATCATCAAATGGGAGTAATATGATGGATATTTTTCAATTATTCTTTTAGGAGTCCAAGAAGAAGATGCCAATATTCTTATTTAAAGTGTTTAATTGACCTCTCCTCTTCTCAAGATTATTCTACATGAGTAGCATATTGATGATGAAATTTATTGCATGAGCGACACTCTTTATGGTGGGGAGACATTCTATGAGTGTATATTATCTTCTTAGGTCGTCCAATGATTTCAGAATGGTTTTTATTTACCTTTTTCCATTAAGATAAATTTAATGGGGGTTTTTTATAATTCTTATTGGGCAGTGAAGCTGGGAACCATTAATATGTTCAATTAAATTCAACAATGATTCTTGTGCCCATGTGAGATGAGAAATGTCAAAATTGGTCTATCATTGTTATATTTTCAAGCATTTCTTGGATGATAACCAATTTCCTTTTGTTTTGGTTCTGTCACTTCAATTTTTGAATTATATGTGCAAAGCAATCTATTTGGTCTTTTTGGTGGTGTTTTTCAATACCCCTCAATATAATTATATGATATGGGTTATGACCAATCAGATGAAAAAATGGCTCACATCATACCCATTCACCATAAATCCAATGGAGACAACATGGAATACCTATACGTGTTGCAGTGTTTTAGGTTTCATGTCAATCCATTTTATATTGTTTTTGATATGGATCTATGTTATACTTCCTTATTTGAATAGGCCTTCAAGGATAACTAGAATATCATGTTCATATGATCATGGAATACTATCCATAGATTTATGGATACAAATATAGGGATAAATAGATTCTAATAAAAAATATTTATTTCTAAATATTTTATTTTGATGGAGCTTGGGATGTCAATATGGGAATGTTTGTGATTTATTATTATAATAATTTCTATCCTCCATGTAAGATGGATCCTTTTGAGTCCTTATATGGTCAAAAACATAGATCTATATTATATTGGACTAATATTGTGTAAATTTTGTTCGTTGGTACATTTTTGGATCCAAAAACAACAAAAATGATTCATTTGATTCTCAAAATTATGTTGATGGAAAAAAGATGGTACAAATATTATGATGACAGTAATATGTGAAAATTGGAGTTCGTAGTTGGTGAACAAGTTTATTTTAGGGTTTCACTTTTTTGGTTCATCTACCACTACGAATATTTGGGAAGCTTACACCATGTTCTACAAGACCTTTTGAGGTATCTGAGTAGGTGGGGAAAGTGGATTGTTTTTTGGAACATCCATCATAGTAATTATGGATACCTAATTTTTTCCATGTATTGAAACTTTAAAAATATCTATCTAACCCATCCCACACCATGATATGGGATGATCATGGTATTTATTGTGATTAATCCATGACTAAGAATCCATTCAATATTGTTTATTTTGATAAAAAGTTGATTCATTGGAGGAGAATAACATTGGTCAATCTACAATTTTATCAATTTTCTGATTCTCATGATACTTGGGAGAACGAGGCACTGATGAGAGAGTGGGGGCCTCATCACATAAATATTGAATCTTTTGGAGTGGATTTAAGGGGACATAAACTTATTATAGTTGAGAGGTTGTGACATATCGTTACATGTTTTAAGGTATTCATTGATCCTAGATTTGATCTCCTTTTTGTTGGGTCTAATTTCAGGTTGTTTTTGGTTAAATTTGAAAAAATTTATAATCCCTTTTACCAATAAAATTAGGAACATGGTTAGGGAAAACCATGTAATTCATCACATCCAACCATAAGCACTATTGAGATCCATTGGATGGTGGTACACATTTTATACTAACCATGTGGCTTCCCCTCCTAGCCATGTACCCCTTGAGAAACATTGAATGTGGGGTTGGGGAATTGATAATTTTACCATTTGACCAAACCATTCACCCCAAACTGAAGGCCAGTAAGGGAACATGGTTAGTGAGCATTATTTTCCTAACCATGTAACCCTCCCTAGGAAATTGTTCTCTTTGTTTTTTATTATGTTAATTTTTTTTAAAAATTCATGGAACCCCATTTAAGATACCTAATATCCCCATTGGACACTAACAAAATTACTTCTTCCATGGAAGTTCCCAAGAGTAAATTCTCACCCCTCCAAAAACTCTACTTGGGTAATCAATGTGGCCTTAATCTCAATCGATCTCCTTTATGTAAGTGGATATACTCTCATGTATTTTATTTCCATATCTCTTTTTGTAATAGTTATAATTTGATATATCATCACATAAATGATGTCTCTAAACTCATTTTTTATTTATCCAAATTCAAGATTTTGTTCCTAGATCTTCCACGCCCTTGTTATTATTTAATATTCCCCATTGTGGGAGTAGTTCTTCATGATTCCTTGATTTAATGAAGGTTAATATTTTTCAATGATTGAACTTCGATCTGGATATCATCAGTTGTGTGTGAAGAAGGAATAAATTCTGAAAATAGCATTTTGAACAAGGTATGGGCATTACGAGTTTACAGTAATGCCTTTTGGGCTGACTAATGCACCCTCTATTTTCAAGGATCCAATAAACAAAGTTTTCAAGGAATATCATAATGACATTTTAGTGGTATTTATTGATGATATCATGGAATACTCCAAAATCTATGAATATCATGAAAATCCCTTGCGCACCATTCTGAAAACCCTCAGAAGAAATGAATTATACGGGATGTTTAGCAAGTGTAAAGTTTGGATTTAGGAGATTTATTTTCATATCCATATTGTCTCTACGAATGGAATCTCTGTTGACCCTTATAAGACAAACACAATCCATGAATGGCCAGCATAGATAATTATAACCAAGGTACGCAGTTTTGTTGGTTTAGTAGGTTATTATCGATGTTTAGTCCAAATTTTTCCTGATTGTCTAACCCATTAAGAAGCTCAGCATAAAGGGTTTAATTTTTATTGGACAAAAGAGTGTGAAGAATGTTTCAAAGAACTAAAGATAAGATTAGTTAATGCTCTTATCTTGACTCTCCCATCGGGGAATGATGGGTTTGTTATTTATAGTGATTCCTCAAAGAAAGGACTTGGTTGTGTCATTATGCATAATGATAGAGTTATTTCCTATGCATCTTGACAGCTGTAAATTCATGAGAAAAACTATCCTACTCATGATCTTAAGTTACCAGCTGTAATCATTGCTTTGATGTTTTGGAGGCACTATCTCTATGGTGAAAAAATGAGGTATTTATACTGATTAGAAGAGTTTCAAGTATATTTTCTCTCAGAATGAATTAAACATTAGGAAAAGGAGATGGATTGAACAACTCGAGGATTATGATTGCATGATACACATCCACTTGGGGAAGGCAGATAAGGTTGAAGATGCTCTGAGCAGAAAGGATCATGGAATTTTGAATAAGATGAGAGTTGAAATGGAACCTATTTTCAAGGATCTAGTAAATACTGATATGGGAATAACCATGGAAGGTGAAACATCAATTCTTTTTAAAATGGTTTCAAAACCTTCATTACTAGAAATAAAAAAATGTTCTCAGGCTGATGATGATGAATTTCAAAAGATGATTATATCTGTGAACGATGGGAGATTCATCGACTTCGTATATGAAGATGGGATTTTGAAATTTGGGAACAGACATTGTGTTCCCGATATACCTGATCTGAAAATGGAATTTTAAAATGAGGGTCATAGCTCCAATTTCTCTATACACCCTAGGGGCACCAAGATGTATAGATATTTTAAAAAACATTTTTGGCAGGGCAACATGAAGAGAGAGATTTCTGATTTTGTGTCAAGATGTATGGTTTGTCAACATGTGAAAGCTAGAAGGCAACAACCTGGATGAGTCATGCATCCTCTTCCCTTACCTGAGTTGAAATGGCATAATATTATGATGGATTTTTTCATGGGACCACCAAAGACTTCTAGAAGTAATGATGCATTATGGGTCATTGTTGATCGTTTTACCATGTCAGCACATTTTCTTGCTATAATAGAAGATCTACGGCCTAAATGTTAAACACAACTTTATATTAATGAAGTTTTAATACATCATGGAGTATCCCTATCAATTGTTTCTAATATTGATCCCCATTTTACATCATGATTCTGGAAAAGTCTTTAGAAAGCACTGGATACTGAACTTCATTTAAGCAATTCCCACCACCCTCAAACTGATGGACAGACAGAACAGACTATTTAAACTTTAGAAGACATGTTGAGATCATACTCACAATACTTTCAAGGTATGTGGGATAAATATTTACCTCTGGTAGAATTTTATTTTAACAATAGCTTCCATTCAATTATTCATATGGCACTATATGAAGCGTTATATGGGAAGAGATGTCGCACACTAACCTGTTGGGATGATATTAGTGAAAGAAAACTTGTACGACCAGAACATGGTGAGGAAACGATGTAAAAGGTGAAGGTAATCCAAACCCACATCAAAGTAGCTCAAATTAGGCAAAAGAGCTATGTTGATAACTGATGGAAGGATTCGGAATTTCATGTAGGAAATTATGTTTTCTTGAAGGTATATCCATGGAAGAGAATTATACGATTTGGTAAGAAGGGTAAATTCAGTCCCCAGTACATCGGGCCTTTCGAAATTCTTGAAGGAATTGGGGTTGTAGCTTACTGTTTGGAAATGACACATTGTCTCTCCAAAGTTCTTGATGTGTTCCATGTATCATTGTTGAGAAAATAAATGCCTAACTAACATGTACTCACATATGAAGAATTAGAACTGGAACCTGGTCTTTCTTATTGCAAAGAACCTATCCAGATTCCTGATACAAGAGAACAAGTGTTGTAAAACTGGAAAACTCGTCTGGTAATAGATAAATAAAGAAACCACAAAATGAAAGAGGCAACTTGGGAACCCGAGGAACTTATGCTGAAGAACCAACTGAATCCTTTTATGAATTAATATTATTGAAATTTTGGGGACTAAATTATTCTAAGGAGAGGAGAATGTAACTGTAGAGACCCGAAGCCTGACGTACATAGACTTTACATTACTTTTGCGGAATACTTAGTACATAACAAAAACACACACTAAAGGATCGTAATAGTTTAGTGTCTTTGGAAACTCGGAACGTAATCTTCTAATCGTGGTGAAAGATCTTCAATATCTCCCATAAAGATCTTCCCTTTTTTTTTACCTAAAACCTTTATTTATATCCTGGGTAAAAGAAAACATAAAAGGGTGAGCTCAAATGCTCAGTAAGGGTATACAAAAGAAATAAAAATCATATCATATCTTTTTAAAAATCATAACCTGCAAAAGAGATCATAATATCTTAACATGGAATAAATCATAGAAGTGAAAATGAGATCACCATAATCATAACATGAAACTTGAAACTTTGTGGGATTCACACATAATCATGGAAAATCATTTCTTGTTAGTCATGACTCATTGCCAAGACTATCATAGTAGACAAAGTCCCTTTCTGAATCGAGTAACCCTCATTTCAGTCCTGTTTCACTAAACCGGTATAACCTACCATTTCCGCCATGTCTATCTCATGAGATATAAAATCTTTACCCAATGCATTGGAGGTAGATATAGGTCCCACCCATCTTATAATGAATCCTTTCTTCTGTGTGCCACATAATCATAAAACATACATCATCGCATAACACATGTAACAAAAATGGGATTCTTGAAACATCATGACATCATAAATCAATTCATATAAGATAAAGGAATTCATAAACATAATTCCATCACAACATAGTCAAATCAATGTAAAAATATGGATAGAAACAGAACCTTTTATTATCTTAGATGGAAAATAATTTTGATAAAACACTTGAATTGAATTCTTGAGGAAAATATCCTTTCTTCTTCAAAATCAATTTCTTTTCACAAAACATCATGCAATTTTAAAAGAAAGAGATTTAATTGAAAATAGTCATGAAATCTTTTAGAGGAAGCTTCATGAAAATAAGGCTTTATAAAACAGTAGAAATCGGTTCGTGCCGTATAAGTTAAAAAAAACATTCTTCGTACTTTTGTCGGAAAAGTCAAAAAGTACCTCGTACGAAAAATGACAAAAGATTCCTTTCATACGTATTACTAAAAACTCACCGAAGGGTAAAAATGGATTTAAACAATTTTAGGTGGATGGAAATAATATTACATATTGAGTAAACATGTATGTGGATGATAAAATACACCCCATTAAATACTTACGAATAAACAATCTCGGATAAAAATGAGATTGTGATATTTCCCTTACCTTAGGTCCAATTTGCTTCGTATGTGTCCGAACCTCCTGTATAATGATTTAAATAATGTCATTGACTTATTACAGAATCATATTCATTGTTATGATATCATATATGGTTCACTTATGACATTATATTACCCGTTCTTTTGTAAATTCCATGTTAAAGAAGCGTTTTGGGTAAAATCGTTTCATTTACAGTAGGTGTTTTGACTTGTTGTTCTTGACATCATTATTACTTATATCATGATTTACTTACTTCCAGAATATAAAATATGATTTATATATCATATATATTCAGTATATATATATATAATAGATAGATAAATAAAATGAAAAACACCGTTCATGGAGACGGTAGTCCGTACGTACGCATGAACGCTGTTTTTCTTTCCTTATTGTCTTGAAATGGAAGTAAGTAGATGACATACATATGTATATATATACATCAATCCAGTAGCTTTATAATGTCATATATTTCATTATTATTTCTTATATATACATTATAATCATTCTTAAATGGTTAACATGGAGAATGAATCTTATCGCGTCGTGGAGACGGTAGTCCGTACGTACGCACGAGCGATGATATCATTTCTATAAATATTGAATTGAATTGGAGTGGATTATACAATATATCAGAATCAATATGATGTTGTAATAACTATGTATAGTTATTCTTCACACCATTATACCCATCCATGTAAGGTGGTGGTGGAAAATAGATTACACCACGGCGTGGAGACGGTATTCCGTACGTACGCACACGCGGTGATTTCTTTTTCCGTAGGATGGATAGATGGTGAAATAGGGTTGTTTCATACTTATAATAACATATCAGTATATGAGTGATACTGATGTTATTACTTCATAATGAAACAACCTAAGATGAAGAAGTGGAAGAAGAAATAAAGATGAAAGAATTGGTAACGGTAATTACCTCTTCTTTGAAGTGCCTCTTTGAGACCTCCTCTTAGGGCACTAAAATTGGTCTTTGAGGAAGACCAGAACCTCTAGGATGTTTCTAGGGAAGTGGAGAAGATATTTTGGCAGGGGTTGGCCGAGCTTGAGTGCTCAAATTGGTGTGAGGAGGAGGGGGAGGAGGTGTCCTTTTATAGGGGAGGAGAGGGGCACCTTAGGAATATCTCAAAATATTATTTTATATTAAAGTCAAAATCGGTTTATAATGGTTCCAAAGGGTCTTATTTCGAAGCTAAAGTGGGGATGGGTAGAAATCCTATCAACCAATAGAATTTAGACAAGTTTAGGATATTATTTTAACCTTATCAATTAGATTTAACTCTAAGTTAAATAATTTAACTTTTACCATGTCTTTTTGTTTTCTTTCACTATATGGTTAATACACTTACTATAACATGCCAAACGAACCCCAAATTGTTTATTATTAATATATATATCCTTATCTAAGTCATATGGCCGAACCTTAGATTTTTAGGAATACAATAACAATTAATAATATAATATTTAATTTAAAAACTATTTTGTGTCAATTTTGACACTATTTGATATATGATTTTTGTGAAAGTCATAACAGAATTAAATGTTCGAAACAAGTTGATTAAATCAACATTAATATATCATAGTAACCTATAAAATTAGTGGAATTCATAACAAATCTCAAATTAAATTTATTTTGGTGTTTATAACATCAATTATGTCAATATTTCATTAATAAGATAATTACTGCATCATTGTTGTGTCATAAATAAATTAAATTATTTTATGTCTAAAAATTACAAATAAAATACCATCATGTTGGAAATATTTTTATCTTTCTAATGAATATTTACAATCGAATTTATCTTCTGTATAACCCCATATTAAAAATGATTTACTTATTAAACTTTGATTTTAACTATTTTAAGCTTTCTTTAAATAAATTAATAATAAATGTCCTAATCTAATCCAAGTGGGCCTAAATGGTCATATTTTATTCCTAAGTTTGTTTTTGGTCGAATTACATTTGTCCAATATAATTAGGACATGTGTTAGGGTAATAGTAATATCATATTTACCCTTAGTTACCCTATTTACTATTAACCGCGGTAAAAAAAAGTAAAAAGTTACTATTCACCAAAAAATTATTTTCATCTCATTGAACCACATTTTAGTCCTTGATATTAACTGTGTTCGGATTTTTGAAATTCCATTCACAGAAGCGGCAAAATTAAGTTTTATGAAAAATTCAGTTTTTTAACTACCACTTAGTAGTTTCACTATTCATCGAAAATTGATGTTTTTCAGAACAATGCCAAAATTTCATCCTAAGCTATATTTCATATTCCGAATTCAAAAATGAAATCTATTTTACCAAATTCATAACATAGAAGTTTCATTAATTAATTTTATAATTAAATCCCGCTGTTAAAATAAATAGCGTGTTTTTAGGAAACAATATATATCAAAAGATTGACACTTGATTATGTCTGGTTTAAATGTGAAATTACAACCAATGACCAACATTGTATTAAATTGTAAAAATATATTCTAAATATACTTTAAAACCACTCAAATTAATAATTTATCACTATTAATTATTTCGATTAAAAATGTTGTTTTTAATTATAATTTAGTACTTTTCACTATTCATCAGAATATGAAAGTTATCCGAAAAGTACCAAAATTTCACCTTAGGCTAAATTGGATTCTCTGAATCCAAGAATGAAGTTCATTTTGAAAAATAAGATTTACAGAATTTTAAAAAGTGGTTATTACTATTCATAACGGCTAGTTTTAATAATATTTTAATAGCACATCGTTGTTTAGTGAAACTCGGTATTGCGTATTACACACGCTATCGAGGAAGGTCGCGATTGCGTGTAATGCAAGGAAAGACAAGGATGCGTGTTGTGCAAGATCCTTTTGGTGTAGCGTACAACACAAGACATTAATAAAATTAAAAAGAATATTTTTTTATAAAATCTTGGGCTGTTACATTCTACCCCCCTTAAAATGAATTTCGCCCTCGAAATTCGTCGGGGTTATAAATGGTTTACTATTCGAAAGTTTCTTTAATAGAAACCCACATCGTAAAAAGGAATATCAAAACCAATCTTTAAAAATAAAAGTATGAAACGTAAAGGTTACCCAAATAAACTAATCATTGGGTTTCCACATAGGTGAAAATATGGATATGGAAGAGAAATCTAACCATCATGTTCTGATGGAGAGTGGTAGAGAACATGGCTATGGAAAATCCAGTAATCACAAATCCATAGATTTGTGATGATATAAGGTACCATCTGATTCATCAGGTATAAGATCACTAGGACAACATTTTTGGTTTTCAAGATCATTTCCCCTAAAGTTGAAAATTTGAATTAGAATAAATACTTACTTTATTTTGGTACAATCTCACTGTTGTTCGTGCCTTGAACAATTTCCACTTCATCTCTTAAATAAATGAAGTTGAATTTGTTATTCGTGAAGTGTTAGCAGATCATGTGATAGAATGACGGGTCATTCCATCTGTCTCAAACAAAAGGTTTGCAAAAATTATATGCATAAATCGATCTATAGTAAGATTAATCATATATGGTTCCTAAAATGGACTTATACTTCATATATCATACTGATTAATATAATAAAACTAGTTTCTACTAAACAGGGACTTCCTGTAGGCCAGTGGTAGGCGATAAAGGCCAGTCGCACTTCGGTTGTGGGTTCGATTCCCACAGCCTTGTCCGAAGCGATGGGATGTCGCCCGTCCTGCAGGTTGTCCTTTTTTCAAAACTATATTACTATAACATCCCATCAGTAATATCGAAAAAAAATTTCTATCCTTAAACAATACTAACTTACGTCCAACACAATCCATTCCAATCTTTAGGCTTATCCATAATACTGCAGTCCACTCTCATAACATAGTGAAAACAATTACCAGAGATTTAATATCATCGTTGATCCCCATATATCATAAGATATGTTTTTTTGGTCACATTCCAACCATTTAAAGGCCTTAATCTTGTACTCTCTTGAATACCCATTGAACCTTAGTGAAAACTTGAATGCAGTTAAAAGTTAACACTTTCCACATACCAAAATCCTCAAAATTCTATATTCTCAAACCATGATATCACTTGGTCCTTATATCAATCATGAGCTCATGAATACTATCAAACATTTAATTTTCTCCTTATCCCTTCATTATGCGCATATCCTATACATTCCAAAAATATCTGAATAACCTTTCATAGATACTGGTAACATTTTTCAAAACACAAGGGAAGACAACAGTGTAACAATCCATAGATGTCTCTTTATTCCATAGTAGCATGAGATTACTTATACAAAATTACACATGATAAACATGTAATCATTCCACTACATTCTTAAACCATTGACCGAGCTTCAAAAATTCTTTCATCTCACATATCATTTGTAGTCTCTTCATCATCATCTACATAAATACTACCCATATGACCATACTGATTCTCTTTATGAGTCTTTCCCTTAGGGCATTTGTTTGCATAATGCCCATACATTCCACATTTAAAACACTTAACCATTTTTGATGTTGTAGCAATACCATTATCCTCATCCATGGTGTTAACCGACCCTTTTCCTTTGCACTTACTTGCTTTGTGTCCTTCTTTTCCACACCCAAAGCATCTTCCAGTTCCTTTGAAACATTCTCCTTGATGCCTCTTCCCACATGATTTACATAGGGGAAATTGAACTTTCTTTCCTCTATGATCATCACGAAACTCCATCTTTCTCTTATTAGCCGAGTCAGGAAACTTACCAAATTTTACTTTATTGATCATATTATGAGATTGCTGATTCGGCATAATAATGATGTTTGGACTTCCAAATCCCATTTCATTATGAAGAATATCATTCCATTGTCCATCATATCCTCCATTATCGTGAAACATCTTGTTTCCATCCATTTTCTAAAACCCAAAAAAATAGTGTGAGAGTCAAAAATCATAATAAAGGGGGAGTAACTTAAATATCTAACATCTTTGGTTTAATCTAATATCGTTACCATAGTTCTAGGACTATATCCTATATGTATACTTATCCTTAGGGGCATCCCTAAACATACCTTAGAAATATCTCTAGGGATATCACTAACGTTTTCGCATCCTAGTTTCCAAAGGTTGACTAAACCTTTCCTCTGATACCAACTTTAGAGACCCGAAGCCTGACGTACATAGACTTTACATTACTTTTGCGGAATACTTAGTACATAACAAAAACACACACTAAAGGATCGTAATAGTTTAGTGTCTTTGGAAACTCGGAACGTAATCTTCTAATCGTGGTGAAAGATCTTCAATATCTCCCATAAAGATCTTCCCTTTTTTTACCTAAAACCTTTATTTATATCCTGGGGAAAAGAAAACATAAAAGGGTGAGATCAAATGCTCAGTAAGGGTATACAAAAGAAATAAAAATCATATCATATCTTTTTAAAAATCATAACCTGCAAAAGAGATCACAATATCTTAACATGGAATAAATCATAGAAGTGAAAATGAGATCACCATAATCATAACATGAAACTTGAAACTTTGTGGCATGCACACATAATCATGGAAAATCATTTCTTGTTAGTCATGACTCATTTCCAAGACTATCTTAGTAGACAAAGTCCCTTTCTGAATCGAGTGACCCTCGTTTCAGTCATGTTTCACTGAACCGGTATAACCTACAATTTCAGCCATGTCTATCTCATGAGATATAAAATCTTTACCCAATGCATTGGAGGGAGATATAGGTCCCACCCATCTTATAATGAATCCTTTCTTATGTGTGCCACATAATCATAAAACATACATCATCGCATAACACATGTAACAAAAATGGGATTCTTGAAACATCATGACATCATAAATCAATTCATATAAGATAAAGGAATTCATAAACATAATTCCATCACAACATAGTCAAATCAATGTAAAAATATGGATAGAAACAGAACCTTTTATTATCTTAGATGGAAAATAATTTTGATAAAACACTTGAATTGAATTCTTGAGGAAAATATCCTTTCTTCTTCAAAATCAATTTCTTTTCACAAAACATCATGCAATTTTAAAAGAAAGATATTTTATTGAAAATAGTCATGAAATCTTTTAGAGGAAGCTTCATGAAAATAAGGCTTTATAAAACAGTAGAAATCCGTTCGTGCCGTATAAGTTAAAAAAAACATTCTTCGTACTTTTGTCAGAAAAGTCAAAAAGTACCTCGTACGAAAAATGACAAAAGATTCCTTTCATACGTATTAATAAAAACTCACCGAAGGGTAAAAATGGATTTAAAAAATTTTAGGTGGATGGAAATAATATTACATATTGAGTAAACATGGATGTGGATGATAAAATACACCCCATTAAATACTTACGAATAAACAATCTCGGATAAAAATGAGATTGTGATATTTCCCTTACCTTAGGTCCAATTTGCTTCGTATGTGTCCGAACCTCCTGTATAATGATTTAAATAATGTCATTGACTTATTAAAGAATCATATTCATTGTTATGATATCATATATGGTTCACTTATGACATTATATTACACGTTCTTTTGTAAATTCCATGTTAAAGAAGCGTTTTGGGTAAAATCGTTTCATTTATCGTAGGTGTTTTGACTTGTTGTTCTTGACATCATTATTACTTATATCATGATTTACTTACTTCCAGAATATAAAATATGATTTATATATCATATATATTCAGTATATATATATATATAATAGATAGATAAATAAAATGAAAAACACCGTTCATGGTGACGGTAGTCCGTACGTACGCATGAACGCTGTTTTTCTTTCCTTATTGTCTTGAAATGGAAGTAAGTAGATGACATACATATGTATATATATACATCAATCCAGTAGCTTTATAATGTCATATATTTCATTATTATTTCTTATATATACATTATAATCATTCTTAAATGGTTAACATGGAGAATGAATCTCATCGCGTCGTGGAGACGGTAGTCCGTACGTACGCACGAGCGATGATATCATTTCTATAAATATTGAATTGAATTGGAGTGGATTATACAATATATCAGAATCAATATGATGTTGTAATAACTATGTATAGTTATTCTTCACACCATTATACCCATCCATGTAAGGTGGTGGTGGAAAATAGATTACACCACGGCGTGGAGACGGTATTCCGTACGTACGCACGCGCGGTGATTTCTTTTTCCGTAGGATGGATAGATGGTGAAATAGGGTTGTTTCATACTTATAATAACATATCAGTATATGAGTGATACTGATTTTATTACTTCATAATGAAACAACCTAAGAAGAAGAAGTGGAAGAAGAAATAAAGATGAAAGAATTGGTAACGGTAATTACCTCTTCTTTGAAGTGCCTCTTTGAGACCTCCTCTTAGGGCACTAAAATTGGTCTTTGAGGAAGACCAGAACCTCTAGGATGTTTCTAGGGAAGTGGAGAAGATATTTTGGCAGGGGTTGGCCGAGCTTGAGTGCTCAAATTGGTGTGAGGAGGAGGGGGAGGAGGTGTCCTTTTATAGGGGAGGAGAGGGGCACCTTAGGAATATCTCAAAATATTATTTTATATTAAAGTCAAAATCGGTTTATAATGGTTCCAAAGGGTCTTATTTCGAAGCTAAAGTGGGAATGGGTCGAAAGCCTATCAACCAATAGAATTTAGACAAGTTTAGGATATTATTTTAACCTTATCAATTACATTTAACTCTAAGTTAAATAATTTAACTTTTACCATGTCTTTTTGTTTTCTTTCACTATATGGTTAATACACTTACTATAACATGCCAAACGAACCCCAAATTGTTTATTATTAATATATATATCCTTATCTAAGTCATTTGGCCGAACCTTAGATTTTTAGGAATACAATAACAATTAATAATATAATATTTGATTTAAAAACTATTTTGTGTCAATTTTGACACTATTTGATATATGATTTTTGTGAAAGTCATAACAGAATTAAATGTTCGAACCTAGTTGATTAAATCAACATTAATATATCATAGTAACCTAAAAAATTAGTGGAATTCATAAAAAATCTCAAATTAAATTTATTTTGGTGTTTATAACATCAATTATGTCAATATTTCATTAATAAGATAATTACTGCATCATTGTTGTGTCATAAATAAATTAAATTATTTTATGTCTAAAAATTACAAATAAAATACCATCATGTTGGAAATCTTTTTATCTTTCTAATGAATATTTACAATCGAATTTATCTTCTGTATAAACCCATATTAAAAAAGATTTACTTATTAAACTTTGATTTTAACTATTTTAAGCTTTCTTTAAATAAATTAATAATAAATGTCCTAATCTAATCCAAGTGGGCCTAAATGGTCATATTTTATTCCTAAGTTTGTTTTTGGTCGAATTACACTTGTCCAATATAATTAGGACATGTGTTAGGGTAATAGTAATATCATATTTACCCTTAGTTACCCTATTTACTATTAACCGCGGTAAAAAAAAGTAAAAAGTTACTATTCACCAAAAAATTATTTTCATCTCATTGAACCACATTTTAGTCCTTGATATTAACTGTGTCTCTCGGATTTTTGAAATTCCATTCACAGAAGCGGCAAAATTAAGTTTTATGAAAAATTCAGTTTTTTTAACTACCACTTAGTAGTTTCACTATTCATCGAAAATTGATGTTTTTCAGAACAATGCCAAAATTTCATCCTAAGCTATATTTCATATTCCGAATTCAAAAATGAAATCTATTTTACCAAATTCATAACATAGAAGTTTCATTAATTATTTTTATAATTAAATCCCACTGTTAAAATAAATAGCGTGTTTTTAGGAAACAATATATATCAAAAGATTGACACTTGATTATGTCTGGTTTAAATGTGAAATTACAACCAATGACCAACATTGTATTAAATTGTAAAAATATATTCTAAATATACTTTAAAACCACTCAAATTAATAATTTATCACTATTAATTATTTCGATTAAAAAAGTTGTTTTTAATTATAATTTAGTACTTTTCACTATTCATCAGAATATGAAAATTATCCGAAAAGTACCAAAATTTCACCTTAGGCTAAATTGGATACTCTGAATCCAAGAATGAAGTTCATTTTGAAAAATAAGATTTACAGAATTTTAAAAAGTGGTTATTACTATTCATAACGGCTAGTTTTAATAATATTTTAATAGCACATCGTTGTTTAGTGAAACTCGGTATTGCGTATTACACACGCTATCGAGGAAGGTCGCGATTGCGTGTAATGCAAGGAAAGACAAGGATGCGTGTTGTGCAAGATCCTTTTGGTGTAGCGTACAACACAAGACATTAATAAAATTAAAAAGAATATTTTTTTTATAAAATCTTGGGCTGTTACAGTAACACCCCAAACTTCTATGGTATGTTCCCTTTGAATAATGGGAGAGCTTTCTTCGTATGAAACTTCATGATTCTAACACACCACGACCAATAAAACTAGTCGTTATAAATAGTAACACACAATTTCTGAAATTTTATAAATTTTATCTTTCAAAATGGATTTCATTTTTGGATTCAGAATATAGAAATTATCATATGGTGAATTTTTGGTATTTTTCAGAAAACATTCAATTTTTGATGAATAGTGAATAACACTGAGTTATTGATTAAAAACGACATTTTATTTATTTTATTTAAATTTATTTTATCTTGAAATAGACACATAATACCTATATAAGTTCAATTTAAATAATTGGAGTTAATTTATAATGAGTTTAGATATATAAAATTGTATCGAACTTTTTACTGTCTTTTACCCACCCCCTAGAAGCATTTCCAAATATGTATAAAACAAAATTTTATCACTTTTTTGAGTTTAATTTCAGAAATCCAAGTGACATGTTTGATATCAGTATGTAACTGTTGGTTCAATAAGTTTAAAATAATTTTTGGGGAATAGAAACATTTTAATTTTATTTACCACGTTTAAAAGTTAACAGTTTAATTAAGGATAAAAATAATATTTTTATAACCCTAAAACATGTCCTAATTTTATTGGATAACTATTATTCGACCAAAAAAGTCCTTAGTATTGAAATATGATCCACTTTGGTCCACTTGGGTTAGATTAGGACATTTACTATAATTTCATATAAAGAATATTTAAAAGAGTTAAAATCAATGTTTAATAACGTAACCATTTTTAATATAGGGTTATACATAAGATATATTTGACTAAAAATATTAATTATAAACCTAAAATTATATCCTATGTAATGGTATTTTATTTATAATTTTTAGACATTATATAATTAAATTTATTTATGACACAATGATGATGTATTAATTACCTTATTCAAGAAATATTAAAATAATTAATATTATGAATACACAAATAAATGTAATTTGATACTTTTTATGAATTAAAATAATTTTATAGGTTAATATGAAATTTTAGGGTTAATAAAATGAATTTTTCCGAATTAATAATTCTATTATAAATGTAGAAATAACAAAATTCCAAATAGTGTCAAAATTGACATAAAAGTGTTTTAAAACAAATATTATATTATTAATTGATATAATATTTATAAAAATATAGGTTTTAGCCAAATTACATTGATAAGGTTATTTATAATAATAACGAACTACTTGGGGTTTTTTTAATGTTTATAGTATTTTTATTAAGCATATAATATGAAAATACTAAGAAACATAGTAAATGTCAAACTATTTAACTAAGAGCTAAATCTAATGGATAAACTATTTAACTAAGAGCTAAATCTAATGGATAAAGTTAATTTTGTGAAACAAACCTATATAAAACCTATTGATTGAGTGGTTTTCGATCCATAACCACCTCCTCCTATAAATAAATAATTTTGGAGCAACTAGAAACCTAATATTATTTTATTATAAAATAATATATCAATTTTTCCTATGGTTCCTCTCACCCCTCTTATAAAAGGGCACTTCCCCTTCTCTCAAATTCACACACTAAAAACCATTTTTCTAGGCCAACCACTGCCCAAGTATCCTCTCACTTGTCCTAAATTCATCCTATAAGCCTTCCTTTAGTCATAAAGACAACTTATGGAGCCCTTATGATCCAATCAAAAGGAAGAACCTGAAGAAGTGGTAAATATTTCATTCCCTCTTTCAAGTTCATTTATTCATCCACTTCCTCTTTCTTCGTAGTTTCCATTATAAAATAATAAGTCCAATATCTTCTATATACTGTAATGTTATTATAAATATGGTAAAATCATATTCATTATTCTATTAATCTTATAAATGACCTAGTCACCATACGTTCGTACGTACGGATTACCGTCTCCACGTCGTGTTGTAGTTTGTAATTCAAACAATTCATCATTTGGATGGTTATAATAATGAGTATAAATGATAAAAATAATAAATATAACATGATCATTAATCTGTATATATGATATTGCATCCAATTATATGCTATTTTAATATCAAAAGTATGATATTGTCGCTCGTGCGTACGTACGGATTACCCTCTCCACAAACGCGATGAGATTCATTCCCCATCGTATCCATTCATGAATAATTTTCATTTGATGATTATAAATAATGTTTAAAGACTTAATATAATTCTGAATATGATTATGATACATCCTATCCATAACAAACATTACTTACGTAACGAAGCATATAAAGTAAAACAAATCAGTCAATACCCAAAAAGATGATAATTTTAAAATATTATTAAAAAAGCAATATTAAAAGATCATATATGATATCATATTAATTTATATGGTTCTTGTATAATTTAATAATTATTATTTCACCATTATAGAGGATTTTAACCTACCCCCGACCAAGTAAAGGTACAAGGTAATGGTTAATTGTACAATCTCTTTATTATCCTATGTTGTTTTTACGTAACTATATACTAGGACCTCTTTATCATACACATTCATGTTTCATAAAAATGTATTTCAAAACATTTTAAAATTTTAATAGAAAATGGGTTAAATTCATTTATACCTTTATTTTAACTTGTATTTTTTGAAAGGAATCTTTCAATTGTTTTCCAAACATTGTACATTGTGACCTTTTCGACAAAATTAATGTAAGAATGACTTTTTTTAACTTATACGGTGGGTGCAGTTATTCTACACAGTTATAACATCATCAAAGATTCCCTTATAGGCTTATAAAAATAATTTAAAAATAAATGTTTTCTTTTGTAATTATTTAACTCTAAATTATTTCAATAAAAGAGAGAGATATTTCTCTCTAATAGTTTACATTTCATCGATGTCAACATCCTTTGATGGATTTTATAATCATTTGATTCATTATGATGCAAATATTAAATATTTTGTGATATGGTTGATAGTGGATGTGTTATTTTTTTACAATTCATCGTTTATGGATAAAGTATTGACATTTCATATATTTTTTTAAATATTAATTATTATGTTATATTTCATCCTTTTCATATGATAAATTTATTGGACTTACTAAGTGATGGGTGGAGCCCACTATAGCTCCTCGATCTATCCGTAGGTCTCATGAGACAACGAGGTGTGGAATTGGAATGAGGCCTTTCCCAAATTGATATATGGTTTTGTGTGTGAACTTTATAATTTTTAGAAATCTTGTCTGAGGCCTTGAAAAAATGATTCTGAATGTCCGGAATTATACATTCCCTCATAATGAGAATAATATTGATGGTTAATGTGGTCATTCAACTAGTTTAATACCCATGATTATGTTTTATAAGGGAATTATTTACTCAGATCATATTCCATCCAAAAATGTGTTCATGTTTATTATTAGTAAAGGCATGTCTATTAAATTATTCACCATGCTTAATATTTATTCAATATTATATTGTATTTTCATACCCTTACTAAGGGTTTGAGCTCACCCCTTTATACTCTTTCATTTTCCCAGGATACTAAGAAGTTAGTTATGAGGGACTTGCAGGAATAATCCAGGAGTCTTGGATGTTTCTAATGGAATAAATTAGTGTTGTATTTATTTTCATGTTGTAATGTTGAACATATGTATGAATCTGGTTTCCGATAATACTAAATTGATCGGTCTTTTAGGAGATGATTTCCTTGTGATCATGCCAATGATATGTAATAATGAACCGACTCTAGGTAACTAGGGTCTGGGCATTACAGTTGGTATTAGAAGAAGTTTAGTACAAACCATTGAAACTAGATTCAGATAAACTCTGATTAGAGAACATAGCCATAAGATAGACATTGTGGGTTATTATAGAAGAACATCCTAGAATTTTGGTACTATAGATATTTTTTGAGTTTTCCAAAAAATACATCCCTGTTTGGATATGAGTATGTAGAGGCGGCTCTGGCATAGATGTACCTAGGGGTAAAAACCGAAAACACCGCTTTGAGATAGACTCAAAAGGGAACTGGTGCCCAAAAATATACATTGATACTCTTTTGGATATGACACTCACGAGGGATACGATTATGATAATTATAATTTTCATTACAACCCATTTTAAAGTGTTTATGAGTATATACTTCCTCAATGAAAATATTTTTAGGATTATTGATTATATCCATAAACTGTTCAATTTATGTTACGTGTTTTACAAGTATGGAATTATTTATTTCGATTCACAAACTAATCTAGTTTATGCCATTGTTTAGAAATGGTGCCTAGTGGAATGAATGAAAACTGTATCAATGCATGTAATCCATGTGGGGATTTACCTCCTACTCAAGATAATTATAGCAGAGATGGTGATGCAGCTAGTTATGATCAGCTTATCAACACACTGGGACAACTCACACAGGATATGAATAATAACCTTACCTGTATGGAGCACCCGAATCCACAACAAAAGGGATCAATGCTAGAATGATTCATGAGGAAACAAAAAACAATATTAAATGGGATTACAAATCCATTAGTGGTTGAGCAATGGATAAATTCTTTATAGAAAATATTTCACACTTTGGGGAGTAGCGAAAGGGAAAAAGTTGTCCGGGCAGTTTATCGCCTCACTGGAGAAGCTGATCAACCATGGCCATTGATTCAAAACACAAAGAAAGATGAAGAAGTGTTCAGTATGGAATGGAGGGAGTTAAAATAACTTTTCTTAGAAAAATCCTTTCCTCGTGACCATCGATAAGATATTGAAAGGAAAATTCTAAGACTGAGGAAAAAATAGGATGAGAATGTAGCACAGTATAAAGATAACGTTACAAGGTCAGCAAGGCATGATGCAGATTATATACGTAACCTAAGAAATAATATTGACCATTTCATTGATAGTTTGAAACCATTCTTCTGTCGAGTATTAGTGTCACAATCCTTCTCAACGTACAAATATATTGTCTTGTGGGATATCAATATAGAAAAGGAATTCTCTATGTCTTAATACTATAAATCAAATAAAGAGAAAAAGAAATCTGCTGAACACTCTATGAAAGGAAATAAGGAAATAAGGAAAAAGGGAAGAATTGAATTTCCACCCTGTGATAATTGTGTAAGTATTCACCTTAGTGTTGGTCTAAAAGGAAAGGTAGTATGCTACAAATGTGGACAGAAAGTCCATATTGATGGTGATTGTAAGGGATAAAAAGACGCTACCAATGTTCAATGCTACAATTCCATGGAGATGGAAAATTATTCAAATGAATTTCCTAAACTTCAGGGAAAATTACCTTAGAAAAGGCCTAGGGATTAAGGCCAATAATATGTGATCACTACTACTGAGGTTGAAGCTCCGAAAGGCATGGTGGTAGGTAATTTAATATTTTCCTCATGTTTAGCCAATGATTTATTTTATTCATTATCATCGCATTGTTTCATATATTCTGAGTTTTCTTAGAAAATTAGATATTTCTAATTTCATTTAACAAGGGAGTTGTCAGTCAAAACTAATAAGGGAAGTATCATTGCAACAATGTTTCGTGAATTAGTTCCCATTAGGGCATATAAATGTTCTTTATCTGTCGATATCATCATCATACCCATGATTGAATTTGATATAATCCTAGGAATGGATTGTCTTTCGTACCATGATGTGAATATTTTTTGTAAGAAGAATGAGGTTACAATTTTCGATGATGATAAAGAGTATGTTATCTTTAGAGAAGAATTGTCTCCACGTCATTCTTATCTAGATCCCCCCAATTAGCTCAACTAAATTTTATTATTGTGGAGGAAGATAATGAAATTACTATGTGTGAGGAAAATAATGTTGAAATAGAGGAAGTACCTATTTTTCAACAATATATTGATGTGATTCATGAAGATTTACCTGGACATCCTCTAGAACGTGAAATGTATTATTCCATTGATTTAATTCCCTGTTCAAGGCCCATATCGAAGACCCCTTATAGAATGTCCATTTTGGAATTAGTGGAACAAAAGAAACAACTTATGGAAATGAGTAATAAGGGATTTATTCTCCCTGGTGTTTCTCTATGGAGAGACCTTTTACTTATTTCTATGATGAAAGATGGATCTATGAGGTTGCGCAATGACTAAAAGGAGATCAATGCACTAATAATAAAGAACAAGTATCTCCTACCTAACTTTGATGATTTATTCGACCAAATTCATGGAGCTCAATATTTTTCAAAGATTGACATTCGAAATGGATATCATCACTTGTGTGTGAAGAAGGAAGATATTCCAAAAACAACATTTCGAACCAGGTACGGGCATTACGAGTTTACAGTAATGCCTTTTGGGCTAACTAATGCACCTTCAGTTTTCATGGATCTAATGAACATATTTTTCAAGGATTATCTGGATGACATTGTAGTGGTATTTATTGATGATATCCTGGTATAATTCAAAAGCTATGAAGATCATGAAAATCACTTGTGAACCATTCTTAAAACCCTCAGAAGAAATGAATAATATAGGGAAGTTTAACTAGTGTGAATTTTGGCTTTAGGATATTTCTTTTCTTTTCCATATTGTCTCTAATTACAGAATCTATGTTGACCCTTCTAAGACAAAGGCAATCCACAAATGGCCAGTCCCGACAAGTTTAACTGAGGTATGAAATTTTATTAGTTTATCAGGTTATTATTGATGTCTCATCCAGTATTTTTCCCGATTGGCTAAGCCATTAATTAAGCTCACACGTAAAGGGGTTAAATTTGTTTGGACAAAAGAGTGTGAAGAATGTTTTGATGAAATGAAGAGAAGAATAGTCAATGATCCTATGTTGACTCTACTATAAGGGAATTATGGGTTTGTTCTTTATAGGGATTTCTCAATGAAATGACTTGGTTGTGTCCATATGAAAAATGATAGAGTTATTTCCTATGTGTCACGACACCTTAAAATTCATGAGACAAACTATCCTACACATGATCTTGAGTTAGCAGCTATAATAATTTCTTTGATGAATTGGAGACACTATATCTATTGTAAAAAATGTGATATTTATACCGATCACAAGAGTTTGAAGTATATTTTCTCTCAGAAGGAACTCAATAGGAGGAAAAGGATTTGGCATGAACTAATCAAGGATTATGATAACACGATACACTACCATCTGGGGAAGAAAAATAAGGTTCCTGATTATTTGAGCATAATGGATAATAGAGTTTTGAACAAGATGATAGTTGAAAGGGATCATATTTTAATTGACCTAGTAAATGTGGCTATGGAAATAACCATAGAAGGTGAACCATCAATGCTTTTTCAAATGGTTTCCATACCATTATTACTAGAAAGGGTAAAAATTTCTCTAGATGATGATGAGGAATTTAAAAATAAGATTAAATCTGTGAACGATGGAAGATTGATCTAATTCATATATGAAGATGGTATTTTGAAACTTGGGAAAAGAATTTGTGTTCATGATATACCTAATCTGAAAATTGAATTGTTAGATGATTTTCATAGCTCCAATTTCACTATACACCATGAGGGAACCATGACTTAAAGAGATTTGATGGAACATTTTTGGTGGGACAACATGAAGAGGGAGATTACTGATTTTGTGTCATTATGTATGGTTTGTCATCACATGATGACTGGAAGGCAACAACCTAGAGGAGTCATGCAACCTCTTCCCTAACATGAGTGGAAATGTGATAATATTACGATGGACATTGTCATTGGACTACCAAAGACTCCTAGAAGGAATGATTTAATATGGGTCATTGTTGATCGTCTTACCATGTCAGCACATTTTCATGCTATAAGAGAAGATTTACCACTTAAAAATTTAGCATGACTGTATATTAATTAATTTTTAAGCCTTCATGGAGAACCACTATCAATTGTTTCTGATCATGATCCTCATTTTACATCAATATTCTGGAAAAGTCTTTAGAAAAAACTGGATACTGAAATTTGTCTTAGCACTTCCAACCACCCTCAAACTAATGGACAATCAGAATGGACTTTTCAAACCTTAAAATACATGTTGAGATCATCCTCACTTGACTTTCATGGTATGTGTGATCAATATTTACCTCTAGTAGAATTTTCCTATAATAATAGCTTCCATTCAAGTATTCAGATGGCACTATATGAAGTTTTATATGGAATGAGATTTCACATACCAACCTTTTGGGATGATGTTGGTGAAAGAAAACTTGTAGGCCCAATACCTGTTGAGGAAACGATGGAAATAGTGAAGGTAGTCCATACCCACATCAAAGCATCTCAAAGTAGGCAGAATAGCTATGTTGACAACCAAAAGAATAATTTGGAATTTCATATAAGAGATCATGATTTCATGAAGGTATCTCAATGGAAGGGAAATATACGATTTGGTAAGAAGGGTAAATTGAGTCACAAGTACATCAGACCTTTTGAAATTCTCGAACGAATTGGGGCGGTAGCTTACCGTTTGGAAATATCGCCAAGTCTCTCCAATGTTCATGATGTGTTCCACGTATCACTATAGAGAAAATACATGACCCACTCAATGCATGTACTCACCTATGAGGTATTAGTACTGGAACATGTTCCGTCTTATTGTGAAGAGCATGTCCAGATTCATGATACAAGAGAACAAGTGTTGAGAAACTAGATGACACGTCTAGTAAAAGTTCTATGGAGAAACCATAAAATTGGAGAGGCAATGTGGGAAATTGAGGAACTTATGATGAAGAACCGCTCAAATATTTTTATGCACAAATATTTAGAAATTTAGAGGAAGAAATAATTTGAAGGAGGGGAGAATGTAACACCCCAAGCTTCTACTGTACATTTCCCCTTGAGTAATGCAATAGCTTGAATTGTACGCAACTTCGACATTATAACACACCACCACCAATCAAACTAGCTGTTATTAATAGTAATAACCAATTTTTTAAACTTTATAAATTTTATGATTTAAAATGGACCTCATTTTTGCATTTTGAATATCAAAATTAGCTTAGGGTGAATTTTTTGTATTTTTCTGAAAAATTTCAATTTTTGATGAAAAGTGAAAACACTCATGTAACACCCGAGATTTTTATGAGTAATATATTGTTTTTATATATCATCAAATGAATCTTTCACTACATACTAGTTTGGCTTACTTTACACGCAATCGCGACCTACCTCGATAGCTTGCGTCGTACGCAATACCGAGTTTCACTAAACATCGATATGCTATTAAAATATTATTAAAACTAGCCGTTATGAATAGTAATAACCACTTTTTGAAATTTTATAAATTTTATTTTTCAAAACGGACTTCATTTTTGGATTCGGAATACCAAAATTAGCCTAGGGTGAAATTTTGGTATTTTTCTGAAAACTTTCAATTTTTGATGAATAGTGAAACCACTAAGTGGTAGGTTAAAAACTGAATTTTGCATAAAACTTAATTTTACCGCTTCTGTGAATGGAATTTCGAAAATCCGACAGACATGGTTGATATCAGTAAGTAAAATGTGGTTCAATGAGATAAAAATAATTTTTTGGTGAATAGTAAATTTTTACTTTTTTTACCGCGGTTAATAGTAAATAGGGGTAAATATGATATTACTATTACCCTAACACATGTCCTAATTCTATTGGACAAGTGTAATTAGACCAAAAACAACCTTATGAATAAAATATGACCATTTAGGCCCACTTCGGTTGGATTAGGACATTTATTATTAATTTATTTAAAGAAGGGTTAAAATAGTTAAAATCAAAGTTTAATAAGTAAATCATTTTTAACATGGGGTTATAAATAAGATAAATTCGACTATAAATATTAATTAGAAATATAAAAAGATTTCCTACATAATGGTATTTTATTTATAATTTTTATACATTAAAAAATTTAATTTATTTATGACACAATTATGATGCAGTAATTATCTTATTTATGAAATATTGACATAATTGATGTTATAAACACCAAAATAAATTTAATTTGAGACTTTTTATGATTTCCACTAATTTTATAGGTTACTATTATATATTAGTGTTGATTTAATCAACTTGGTTGGAACATATAATTCTGTTATGACTTTCACAAAAATCATATATCAAATAGTGTCAAAATTGACACAAAATAGTTTTTAAATCAAATATTATATTATTAATAGTTATTTTATTCCTAAAAATCTAAGGTTCGGCCAAAAGACTTAGATAAATATATATATATTAATAATAAATAATTTGGGGTTCGTTTGGCATGTTATAGTAAGTGTATTAACCATATAGTGAAAGAAAACAAAAAGACACGGTAAAAGTTAAATTATTTAACTTAGAGTTAAATCTAATTGATAAGGTTAAAATAATACCCTAAACTTGTCTAAATCCTATTGGTTGATAGGATTGCGACCCTTACCCACTTTAGCTTCGAAATAACACCCTTTGGAACCATTATAAACCGATTTTGACTTTAATATAAAATAATATTTTGAGATATTCCTAAGGTGCCCCTCTCCTCCCTTATAAAAGGGCACCTCACCCCCCTCCTCCTCACACCAATTTGAGCACTCAAGCTCGTCCAACCCCTGCCATTTTCTCCTCTCAACTTCCCTAGAATAATCCTAGTGGTCCTGGTCTTCTTCAAAGACCAATCTTAGTTCCCTAAGTGGAGGATTCAAAGAAGCGTTCCATAGAAGAGGTAATATCCATTACCGATCTTTTTAATTTCTTTCTTCTTCAACTTCTTCTTCATTAGTTGTTTCATGATAAATTAATAACATCAGTATTACTTACATACTGATATGTTATTATAAATATGAAACAACACTAATTTACCTTCTATCCATCATACGGAAAAATGAAATCACCGCGCGTGCGTACGTACGGAATACCGTCTCCACGCCATGGTGTAATCTATTTTCCACCATCACCTTACAAGGATGGGTATAATAGTGTAATGAGTGACTATTTATGATTATTATAAAGTAATATTGATACTAGAATAATATATATATACTCCAATACAATTCCACGATCATAGGAATGATATCATCACTCGTGCGTACGTACGGAATACTGTCTCCACGATGTGATGCGTCTCGTTCTACATGATCATCATTACATAGTAATTATATAAATGAATTGAATGAATAAATATAATATATGTTACACTAATACCATTCTGGATATAAGGTATCTATAACCATAAAAGAAGAATAAGAATTTATTCGGCAAAACACGCATAAGAACAAAATGCAATAAAGACCCGAGTAACAAGTAACAATTAAATATTACTAACAAGAAGATAAGAATATGACCATATATGATATCATATCAATATGTATGATTCTGGAATAAGTCAATAACATTATTTAAACCATTATACAGGAGCTTCGGACCCATACAAAGCAAATCGGACCTAAGGTAAGGGAAATATCACAATCTCACTTTTATCCGAGATTGTTTTTACTTTGGTAATTACTGGGGTGTATTTTATCATCCACATCCATGTTCCCTCAATATGTAATATTATTTCCATCCTTATACAATAGTTTATATCCAATTTTACCCTGCGGTAAGTTTTTTGTAAAGGATATGAAAGGAATCTTTTGTCGTTTTTCGTACGAGGTACTTTTTTACTTTTCCGAAAAAAGTACGAGAAGAATGTTTTTTAACTTATACGGCATGAATGGATTTTTAAAAAATTATTTCCAAGAATCTTACTTTACAAGTTTTCAAGTTTATTTTTAATCAACTTCTATTAGTTTAGAATTTTATGACATTTTAAGAAAGGAAAAGTGTTTTTGAAGTAGAAAGGATATTTTCCTCAAGAATGGAGTTCAAATGTTTTATCAAAATTATTTTCCCTATAAGATAATATAGAGTTCTGCTTTTATCCCTATTATTACATTGATTTGATTATGTTGTGAGGGAATTATTTTTATGAATTCATTTAACTTATATGGTTTGTTTTATGATGTCATGATGTTTCAGGAATCCCGTTTTTGTTACATGTGTTATGCGATGATGTATGATTTATGATTATGTGGCACACACAAGAAAGGATTCATTATAAGATGGGTGGGACCTATATCTACCTCCAATGCATTGGGTAAAGATTTATATCTCATGAGATAGACATGGCTGGAACGGAAGGTTATTTAGGTTCAGTGATACAGGACTGAAACGAGGAGTGAACTCGGTTCAGAAATGGACTTTGTCCGCTAAGATAGTCTTGGCAATGAGTCATGACTAACAAGAAATGATTTTCCATGATTATGTGTATATGCCACAAGGTTTCAAGTTTTATGTTATGATTATGGGGATCTCATTTTCACTTCTATGATTTATTCCATGTTAAGATATTATGATCTCTTTTTTAGGTTATGATTTTCAAAAATATATGATATGATTTTTATTTCCTTTTTTGCCCTTACTGAGCATTTCAGCTCACCCTTTTATGTTTTCTTTTCCCCAAGTCAGGAAGATGGATATTAAGTAGAATATGCTAAAAGAGACCCTAGATATGATGAAATAAATGGGAGACACGGTAGAATATTTATGAACCAGTTGTTTATGTTTCTCAGTTTCTAAAGACACTATACCTATACGGTCCTTTGTGGTTTTGTCATATGTTGTAATAAGTGTGCTTCAATTTTGAAGTATTAACAATGTATGTAAAGTATGGGTCATTATAGTTGGTATCACATGAAAGGTATAGTCAACCTTTGGAAACTAGGATGTGAAAGTCTTAGTAAGAACCCTAAGGATAAGTCTAAGCATAGAACACAATCTTAGTGTTTTAGAAATGGCCATGAATACCCTAGGATAAGACCTTAAGTGTGAAATTTTATCCTTGATTATGTGATTTTCCTATTATAATTAGTGTTTCTCACACTATTCTTCTTGGTTTTAGTCAATGGCTGGAACCCGAAGGAACCGTGTTAATGCGGAATGCGATGGGCAATGCAATGATTGTCCCCCTGAGCAACCAAACGATATGGGAGCTGGAATGTAAAATCTTGTAGCCATGCTCACACAACTTTCTCAAGCTATGAATCATGCAGGACTTCCAAACGAGCAAAGGAAGGAGAAAAATTCTGTTTAATCCTTCATGAGGAAGCTTCCACCTTCTTTCAGCGGGTCTACTGATCCATTAGTTTCTAAACAATGGATTAGTACTACTGAAAAGATATTTTTAGTTCTTCAATGTTCTGAACATGATAAAGTCATCCTAGCAGTGTATCGTTTGGAAGGATATGCTGATCAATGGTGGAATCTTATTAAGAATACGAGGCAAAGGGATGAAATTGAGTCTATGGAATGGGACGAGTTCAAGAACTTATTTTTCAATAAGTACTTCCCTCGTATTCTCTGAACAAAGATAGAGAAAGAGTTTCTTGAACTGGAGCAAAGGGATGATGAATCTGTTGGTACCTATGAAGAAAATTTTACAAGACTTGCAAGGTACGCTTCGGGTATTATTATCCAACCTGAGAGTAAGATCGATCGATTCTTTAGTGGATTAAAAACAAGTCTTCGAAGGGCGTTATCCATAAGGGACTTCAATAGCTAGGAGGAAATCGTTCTATGCGCTCTCAAAGTCGAGATGGAGATTGGAGTAACCCATCAGTCACATGGGTTTGATAAGAAGAGGAAGATGGAATTCAAAGGAAAATCTAAAGAGCACACTGAAAAGAAGATGAGCTTTCCTTTATGCTCAAAGTGTGGAATGAAACATGGAGGGAGCTGTCTTAAAGGGATAAGTAAATGTTTCAAATGTGGAAAGGAAGGTCATCGGGCATTTGAATGCCGCGATAATGGGAAGAAGATGTCTAATGATGCAAACAAATGAAGGGATACACAGAATGAACCTACTACACTTCAATGTTTCATGTGCAACGAGATGGGGCATTATGCCAATCAATGCCCAAATCCAAGGGTTGATGATGATGGTCGACGTCAACAAAATCTTAAGGCTAAAGACAAAGGAAAGTCACATGCAATTTCTATCAGCGATGTGGAGTACGATAACGAAGTGGTGAAAGGTACACTTACCATCCACTCTAAAGTAGAAAATGTTTTATTTGATTCTGGATCCACCCACTCTTTTATTTCTAAAGAATTTTCTAATGGTATCACCGTATTACCTCAACAATTAGATGTTGAGTTATCTGTGACAACACCTAATGGCACAACAGTCGCATCAAAAGTTTATAACTCTTCTCCAATCGAAGTTTGTGGGAATGTGCTTCCTGAAAATCTTGTGATCCTTCCTTTAGTGGAATTTGATGTGATTCTTGGCATGTATTGGCTTTCTCTACATGGAGCTCATATCAATTGCCAAAGAATGGAAGTCACATTTCATATTCCAGATCAATCTACGACCGTCTATCGATGCAAGGATGAAAATAACCTTCCAGTGGAAATTCCTTCCATCTTATGGTTCTTGATTCCACTAAATGAAGGTTATTTATCTCAAATGGTTGGTTAGAAATTTACGATTAAGAATATGCCAATCGTACGGGAGTTTGATGATGTCTTTCCGGAGGAATTACCGGGTATTCCACCAAATCGTGAAGTTTATTTTTCAATAGAACTCGTACCGGGTGCTTTGCCTATTTCAAAGACACCTTATAGAATGGCCCCAATTGAGTTGCAGTAATTGAAGAAGCAACTCCACAAGAATCTTGATAAGGGATTCATATGCCCTAGTGCGTCACGTTGAGGAGCACCTGTTCTATTTGTTAAGAAGAAAGATGGATCAATGAGACTCTGCATTGATTTTCGAGAACTTAACAAGATCACTATCAAGAACAAATATCATCTCCCATGTATTGATGACTTATTTGACCAACTACGTGGAGCTCAATACTTTTCCAAGATTGATCTTCGTTCAGGGTATCATCAATTAAGGGTCAAAAGGGAGGATATACCAAAGATGGCTTTCCGTACAAGGTATGGACACTATGAATTTATAGTGATGCCATTTGGTCTTACTAATGCCCCTTCTATCTTCATGGATCTGATGAATAGAGTCTTTAGAGACTATCTTGATCAATTTGTGGTAGTCCTTATAGACGATATTCTTTTCTATTCAAAGAGAAAGGATGAACATGAAGATCACTTGAGAATTATATTGAAGACCCTGAGAAAGGATAAGTATTATGCGAAATTTACCAAGTGTGAATTTTGGCTTCAAAAAGTTGCATTTTTGGGTCACATAATCTCAAAAGAGAGGATATCTGTGGATCCAGCAAAAACAGAGGTTATCGAATGATGGTCAAGACCAACAACAGTAACTGAGATCCGAAGTTTTCTTGGTTTGGATGGATATTATCGACGTTTTGTAAAAGATTTTTCACGATTATCTAATCCACTCACCAAGTTGACTCGGAAAGAAGTTAAGTTTGTTTGGACAGAGGAATGTGAAGAGAATTTCAAGAAGTTGAAAAGAAGGTTATCCAGTGCACCTGTGCTCACACTGCCTTGTAGTGGAGAAAGGTTTGTGATCTACAGTGATGCATCCAAGAAGGGATTGGGGTGTGTTCTTATGCAAAATGATATGGTGATAGCTTATGCCTCACGACAGTTGAAAATCCATGAGCAAAATTACCCCAACACATGATTTGGAGTTGGATGCGGTAATCTTTGCATTAAAGATTTGGAGGCATTACGTTTATGGTGAAAGGTGTGATATTTATATTGATCATAAAAGTTTAAAGTATATTTTCACACAAAAGGTGTTGAATATGCGTCAAAGAAGATGGTTGGAGCTGATTAAGGATTATGACTACTCAATCCATTACCACCCGGGGAAAGAAAACAAGGTGGCAGATGCATTAAGTCGACAAGAACATGCTAGTTTATCCATGATGAGGATCAAAAAAGATCCAATATTTATGGATTTACAAAGGATGGATCTTGGAATTATAATGGAAGGGGAAAAATTTTATCTTTCTCAAATGAATGTTCAACCATATATACATGTGATGATTAAAGAGGCATAGAAAGAAGATGTAGAGTTACAAAAGAATGTGATAAATGTTCCTGAATTCAACCTTGATTATGATGGGATAATAAAGTTCCGGAATCGGGTTTGTGTTCCTCCCATCCCCGAATTAAAGAAGGAGCTGCTGGATGAGGCTCATAGTTCTTCATTCTCTATTCATCCTGGAAGCACGAAGACGTATAGGGGCCTGAAAGAGTACTTCTGGTGGGATGGCATGAAAAGAGATGTTGAGGAATATGTCTCTCGATGCTTGGTTTTTCAACAAGTTAAAGCTGAGAGACAGAAGTCTAAGGGGATGTTAGAACCATTACCCATACCCGAATGGAAATGGGAAAACATCACTATGGACTTTGTCATAGGACTTCCTAAAACATCCAAAGGAAATAATGCTATCTGGGTCATAGTCGATCGTCTTAAAAAGTCTACACACTTCATTGCTATTAGAGAGGATTTCTATCTAGATCATCTTGCCAGGATATATGTAAAGGAAGTGGTAAGATTGCATGGAGTACCACTTTCTATTATATCTGATCGGGATCCGAGATTTACCTCGAAGTTCTGGAGAAGTCTTCAGCATACTCTGGATACAAAGTTGAGTTTCAGCACTGCTTATCATTCCCAGACAGAAGGTCAGTCTGAGAGAACAATTCAAACCCTAGAATATATGTTAAGAGCTTGCTCTATGTATTCCAAAGGAGGTTGGGATCAACACCTACCTTTGGTGGAATTTTCTTATAATAATAGCTTTCACTCCAGTATTCAGATGGCTCCTTATGAAGCTCTCTATGGAAAGAAATGCAGGACTCCAACTTGCTGGGATGAAGTTGGGGAAAGAAAGATATTAGGACCTGATCTCGTTGATGAAATGGCAGAAAAGGTCAGATCTATTCAACAACACATAAGAGAAGCTCAGAGTCGACAGAAAAGTTATGCCGACAACCGAAGAAAAGACCTAGAGTTTGATGTTGGTGATAAAGTGTTCTTACGAATATCTCCCTGGAAGAGGGTTATGAGATTTGGAAAGAAGGGGAAGTTGAGCCCTAGATATATCGGTACTTTCGAAATACTGGATCGTGTTGGAAAGGTAGCTTACCGATTGGCGCTTCCACCGAATCTCTCTCAAGTTCACGATGTGTTCCATGTATCTCTCCTGAGAAAGTACATACCTGATCCTTCACATAGACTCAGCTCAAAAGTTGTACCGCTGGAGCAAAATCTTTCTTATGAAGAACAACCAATAGAGATTCTGGATCATAGCGAAAAAGTCCTATGAAACAAGACCACTCGATTGGTGATAGTTTTTTGGAGGAACCACCAACTTGAAGAAGCTACATGGGAGCTTGAGGATATGATGAGGGAGAAGTATCCTCATCTGTTTGTTACAAAGTGACGAATTTCGAGGGCAAAATTCTTTTTAAGTGGGGTAGAATGTAACACCCGAGATTTTTATGAGTAATATTTTGTTTTTATATATCATCAAAGGATTCTTTCACTACATACTAGCTTGGCTTACCTTACACACAATCGCGACCTTCCTCGATAGCTTGCGTCGTACGTAATACCGAGTTTCACTAAACATTGATATGCTATTAAAATATTATTAAAACTAGCCGTTATGAATAGTAATAACCACTTTTTGAAATATTATAAATTATATTTTTCAAAATAGACTTCATTTTTGGTTTCGGAATACCGAAATTAGCCTAGGGTGAAATTTTGGTATTTTTCTGAAAACTTTAAATTTTTGATGAATAGTGAAACCACTAAGTGGTAGGTTAAAAACTGAATTTTGCATAAAACTTAATTTTACCACTTCTGTGAATGGAATTTCAAACATCCGACAGACACAGTTGATATCAGTAAGTATAATGTGGTTCAATGAGATAAAAATAATTTTTTGGTGAATAGTAACTTCTTACTTTTTTTACCGCGGTTAATAGTAAATAGGGGTAAATATGATATTACTATTACCCTAAAACATGTCCTAATTCTATTGGATAAGTTTAATTCGACCAAAAACAACCTTATGTATAAAATATGACCATTTAGGACCACTTGGGTTAGATTATGACATTTATTATTAATTTATTTAAAGAAGGGTTAAAATAGTTAAAATCAACGTTTAATAAGTAAATCATTTTTAATATGGGGTTATACATAAGATATATTTGACTATAAATATTCATTAGAAATCTAAAAAGATTTCCTACATAATGGTATTTTATTTATAATTTTTATACATTAAATAATTTAATTTATTTATGACACAATTTTGATGCAGTAATTATCTTATTTATGAAATATTGACATAATTGATGTTATAAACACCAAAATAAATGTAATTTGAGACTTTTTATGAATTCCACTAATTTTATAGGTTACTATGATATATTAGTGTTGATTTAATCAACTTGGTTCGAACATATAATTATGTTATGACTTTCACAAAAATCATATATCAAATAGTGTCAAAATTGACACAAAATAGTTTTTAAATCAAATATTATATAATTAATTGTTATTTTATTCTTAATTATCTAATGTTCGAAAAAATGACATAGATAAGGATATATATATTAATAATAAATAATTTGGGTTCGTTTGTCATGTTATAGTAAGTGTATTAACCATATAGTGAAAGAAAACAAAAAGACACGGTAAAAGTTAAATTATTTAACTTAGAGTTAAATCTAATTGATAAGGTTAAAATAATACCCTAAACTTGTCTAAATCCTATTGGTTGATAGGATTTCGACCCTTCCCCACTTTAGCTTCGAAATAAGACCCTTTAGAACCATTATAAACCGATTTTGACTTTAATATAAAATAATATTTTGAAATATTTCTAAGGTGCCCCTCTCCTCCCTTATAAAAGGGCACCTCCTCCCCCTCCTCCTCACACCAATTTGAGCACTCAATCTCGGCCAACCCCTACCATTTTCTCCTCTCCACTTCCCTAGAATAATCCTAGAGGTCCGGGTCTTCTTCATAGACCAATCTTAGTTCCCTAAGTGGAGGATTCAAAGAAGCGTTCCAAAGAAGAGGTAATATCCATTACCGATCTTTTTAATTTCTTTCTTCTTCAACTTCTTCTTCTTTAGTTGTTTCATGATAAAGTAATAACATCAGTATTAATTAAATGCTGATATGTTATTATAAATATTAAACAACCCTAATTCACCTTCTATCCATCCTACGGAAAAATGAAATCACCGGGCGTGCGTACGTACGGAATACCGTCTCCACGCCGTGGTGTAATCTATTTTCCACCATCACATTACAAGGATGGGTATAATGGTGTAATGAGTAACTATTTATGATTATTATAAAGTAATATTGATACTGAAATAATATATATATACTCTAATACAATTTTACGGTCATAGGAACGATATCATCACTCGTGCGTACGTACGGAATACCATCTCCACGATGTGATGTGACTCGTTCTACATGATCATCATTACATAGTAATTATATAAATGAATTGAATGAATAAATATGATATATTTTACACTAATACCATTCTGGATATAAGGTATCTATAACCTTAAAAGAATAATAAGAATTTATTCGGAAAAACACGCATAAGAACAAAAGGCAATAAAGACCCGAGTAACAAGTAACAATGAAATATTACTAACAAGAAGCTAAGAATATGACCATATATGATATCATATCATTATGTATGATTCTGGAATAAGTCAATAACATTATTTAAACCATTATACAGGATCTTTGGGCCCGTACAAAGCAAATCCGACCTAAGGTAAGGGAAATATCACAATCTCACTTTTATCCGAGATTGTTTTTACGTTGGTAATTATTGTGGTGTATTGTATCATCCATATACATGTTCCCTCAATATGTAATATTATTTCCATCCTTCTACAATAGTTTATATCCAATTTTACCCTTCGGTATGTTTTTTGTAAAGGATATGAAAGGAATCTTTTGTCGTTTTTTGTACGAGGTACTTTTTCACTTTTCCGACAAAAGTACGAGAAGAATGTTTTTTTTAACTTATACGACATGAATGGATTTTTAAAACATTATTTCCAAGAATCTTCTTTTACAAGTTTTCAAGTTTATTTTTAATAAACTTCTTTTATTTTAGAATTTTATGACATTTTAAGAAAGGAAAAGTGTTTTTGAAGTAGAAAGGATCTTTTCTTCAAGAATGGAGTTCAAATGTTTTATCAAAATTATTTTCCATCTAAGATAATATAGAGTTCTGTTTTTATCCCTATTATTACATTGATTTGATTATGTCATGAGGGAATTATTTTTATGAAGTCATTTACCTTATATGGTTTGTTTTATGATGTCATCATGTTTCAAGAATCCCATTTTTGTTACATGTGTTATGCGATGATGTATGATTTATGATTATGTGGAACACATAAGAAAGGATTCATTATAAGATGGGTGAGACCTATATCTCCCTCCAATGCATTATGTAAAGATTTATATCTCATGAGATAGACATGGCTGGAACGGAAGGTTATTTCGGTTCAGTGATACAGGACTGAAACGAGGAGTGAACTCGGTTCAGAAATGGACTTTGTCCGCTAAGATAGTCTTGGCAATGAGTCATGACTAACAAGAAATGATTTTCCATGATTATGTGTACATGCCACAAGGTTTCAAGTTTTATGTTATGATTATGAGGATCTTATTTTCACTTCTATGATTTATTCCATGTTATGATATTATGATCTCTTTTGCAGGTTATGATTTTCAAAAAGATATGATATGATTTTTATTTCCTTTATTTTCCCTTGCTGAGCATTTGAGCTCACCCTTTTATGTTTTCTTTTCCCCAGGACAGGAAGATGGATATTAAGTATAATATTCTAAAAGGGACCCAAGTTATGATGAAATAAATTGGAGACACTCTAGAAGTTTTATGAACCAGTTGTTTATGTTTCCCAGTATCTAAAGACACTATACCTATACGGTCCTTTGTGGTTTTGTCATATGTTGTAATAAGTGTGTTTCAATTTTGAAGTATTAACAATGTATGTAAAGTATGGGTCGTTATAACTCAGTTATTGTTTAAAACCGTATTATTGTTTAAATAATTATTTATTTTATCTAAATATATTTTGGATCCAAATAGATATTTAATACCTATATAATTTAAATGTAATTTGTTGGAGTCATTTTATAAAGAGTTTAGATATATAAAATGTTTTTGAACTTTTTACCATCCTTTACCCACCCCCTAGAAGCATTTCTAAATTTTTATAACACATAATTTTACCGCTTATGTGAGTTGAATTTATAAAATATGAGAGACATGGTTGATATCAGTATGTAAAATTCGGTTCAATAAGAAGAAAATAATTTTTGATGAATAGTAACTTTTACTTTTATTTACTACGGTTAAAAGTAAATAAGGTAATTAAGGGTAAAAATGATATTATTATTACCCTAACATGTGTCCTAATTATATCGGATAAGTATATTTCTATTAAAAAAACATTATTAATATTATATGAACCTCTTTGGTCAACTTGGGTAAGATTATGACATTATTTATAATTTTATTTAAATAATAGTTAAAAGAGTTAAAATCAATGTTTAATATCTAAACCATTTTTAATATTGGGTTATTCATAAGATAAATTCGACTATAAATATTCAATAGAATGATAAAAATATTTCCTAAAAAATGTTAGTTTTTTAATAATTTTATGACAATAAATAATTACATTTATTTATGACAAAATGATGATGCAGTAATTACCCTATAAATGAAATAAGAAAATAATGGATATTATAAATTCCAAAATAAATGTAATTTGAGACTTTTTATGAATTCCAATAATTATATAGGTTAATTTGAAATTTTAGGGATGATTAAATGAATTTTTTTCGAAGTAAGAATGCTGTTATGAATTTAGAAAAAACAAAATAAGAAATAGTGTAAAAATTGACAAAAAAGAGTTTTTAAAACATATATTATATTATTAATTGATATAATATTCTTAAAAATCTAATGTTTGTAAAAACGACGTATATAATGTTATATATATTAATAATGAACCACTATGGGTACTTATGGATGTTTATAGTATGTTTATTAACCATATAATATAAAAAAAGAGACATGGAAAATGTCAAACTATTTAACAGAGAGTTAAATATAAAAGATAATGATAATAAAGCAATACAAACCACTATAAAACTTATTGGTTGAATTTTTTTCAACCCATACCTACCTTATCCTCGAAATAAATCATTTTTTATCAATTAGAAACCGAAAATGGTTATATTATAAAATAATATTTCAATCTTTTCTTAAGGTGCCCCTCACCCCTCTTATAGAAGAGCTCTTCCCCTTCTCTCATATTTACACCTTTAAAGCCTTTTGTCTCAACCAAACCCTGCCCAAATATGATCTAAACTGTCCTACCTTCATCCTAGATGTCTTTCTATAGTCATAATTCCATCCTAAAGAGACCTTTTGATCAAACAAAATGGAAGAACCCAAAGAAGATGTGAATATTTCATCACCTCTTTCAAGTTCATTTCGTCTAACCCTACCTCTTTATTTTTTGTTTCCATTCAAAAATAATAACTCTAGTATATTATATATACATTGATTTTATTATAAAAATGGTACAACCATATTCATTAATCTATCCATCCTATAAATGACCAATACACCATACGTGTGTACGTGCGGATTACCGTCTCTAGGCCGTGGTGTAGTTTGCTATTCAAAGACATCATCATTTGGATGGGTATAATAATAAGTATAAATGATGAAAATAATAAATATATAATGATAATTATTCTGTATATATGATATTCCCTCCAATTATATATGATTGTAATATTTAATTAATGATAATGTAGCTCGTGCGTACGTATGGATTACCATCTCCACGAACGAGAAGAGATTCATTCCCCATCATATCCATTCAAGACTAATATTACTTTTATGATTAAAAATATTTTTTAAGGACTTAAAATAATTCGGAAATTGATTAATATACATCTTATACATAAAAAACATTACTTACATAACAAATCAAATCAAGGAAAACGAATCAGATAACACCCGGAAAGACAATAATACTAAAATATTATTGACAAGGAAATATAAGAAGATCATATATGATATCATATTAATGTATAAGGTTCTTGTATAATTTCATAACAATTATTTAAGAATTATACATGATGTTAACAAACCCTCGGCCATGAAAAATTAAAAGGTAAGTGCTAATTATACAATCTCTTTATTATCCGATATTGTTTTTACATTAGTATCTACTAGCACCACTATATCATTCACATCCATGTTTCTTAAAAATGTATTTCAAAACATTTTTACTATTTACTAGAAAATGGGTTAAAGTAATTTATACCATTATTTGAAGTCATATGTTTTAAAAGGAATCATTCAGTCATTTTCCAAACAAGGTACTTTACGATCATTTCGACAAAATTAAGGTAAAAATGTATTTTTAACATATACGGCAGGTGCGGTTATTCTAATCCATTATAACATCTTCAAATCTTCCCATAAAATAATATAATAATATTTTCATAAAAATTTATTTCCTTCATAATAATAAAACATTAAATGATATCATGAAAATAAATAGATATTTCTATCAAATAGTTTTGATTTCATCTATATCAACATCCTTTGATGGATTTTATACTTATTTGATGTCGATTAAATATGATACAAATATTCCATATTTTATTGGTGTTTTTGTGCTATGTTTAAATATGGATATGTTATTTTTATACAATTCATTGTTCAAAGTTAATGTATGGACATTTCGTATACTATTTTTAATACAGATATTTATGTTGTATTTCATCCTTTTCATATGAGGAATGTATTGGACTTATTAAGTGACGGGTGGTTCTCGTTATAGCTCCTCGATGCATTGGTAGGTCTCATGAGACAACTAGATGTGGAATTGGCCGAGGCCTTTCCAAATTTTATATATGGTTTTGCCCGAGTCCTTAATCATTTTTAGACGCCTTGGCTGAGGCCATGACATAATGTTTTAGAATGTCTGGAATTATACATTCCCTCATTATGAAAATAATATTGATGGTTCATTTGTTCATTAGACTAGTATAATACCCATGATTATGTTTAATTATGGCATTATTTACTCACCTCATATTCCTGCCACAAAAGTGTAATGTTTATTATTTGTAAAGTCATGTGTTTTCAATTATTCACCATGCTTAATATTTATGTTATCTTCCGCGGTATTTCATACCATTACTGAGCATTTGAGCTCACCCCTTTCATATGTTTCAATTTCCTAGGATATGAAGAAGATTGTTATGAGTTAATTTTATACATAATCTAGGAGGCTTGGATGTTTCTAATGAATAATATAGTGTTTTATTTCTTTTCATGTTGTAAAGTTGAACTTATGTATGAATCTTGTTTCCAATGATACTAAATTAATCAGTCTTTTGGGACATGATTTCCAAGTTCTCATTTAAATGTTATGTAATAATGCGCCAACTCTTGGTAAGTGGGGTCAGGGAATTAAAATTAGTCCTTGAAAATGAAAAGGTAATGGGTCACATGGAGGCGGTATATTTCTAGTTCCCTTAGACTATAGAGTGGTGATGTTGACTAGTGGAGCTGTTGTCCCACTATTACACAGTCATTCATAGATTTATATGGTTTACATTATACATTCATCTATGATGATTATCTTTATTTTTAGTTCTTTTATACAAGTTTCTTTCTATAACATTTTTTAGTGTTAATCGTATTGATGTGTATCTTTTATCTTCAAGTATTATATTTGAAAATGCATTCTTTATTTTTTTTGTATTATTACAGGTTCAAGACACTAACCCAAAGGGATTAGAAACACCCTTCAAGATATGTTAGGGTTAGCTTGGTTATAATGGTACCTTGTTATCAAGGATGGTTTTTGAAACTGTTATTAAAAATGGTATTCAATTTTACACAACATTGCCGTTCATCAAAAAACATGAAATTTATAATTGATGCACTCTTCAAAATTTTAATTTAATTATGATTTTCAAAAGATAACATAAACCACTATGCACATTTTCTATTTTATTATAAAATCAGGAAAATATTCAATAGGAAAATCACATAAAAAATATTATAACATGTATCAAAAAACATCAAGATTTATTTTCCAAAATTTTTTACCACACACTAGTAATGTAAAATGGACAGATTTGAAAGAATTGAAAACTAAACAATTAATACAAGTACTCACCTCGTATGAAGATGATGTTATCATTTCTATAATTATTGAGACTCACTAATTTACATTATGAGGATTCAATTTTTACACTAAAATAAATTACTAATAAGATAAAAATATAAAACATATAGATATGAGAATTTATATTTGATAGAGAATATGGATTGAGAAATTGTTTGAGAGATCATAAAGTAGGCCTCTAAAGACTGTAACAATTTTGGGATGTGAGTATCACTCATATATCAGCTTGAAAAAAAAATCATCATTAGACCACTTTCAAGGGATGAAGCTAAACTCTAGAGCTGACATGGAATATATTTAGAGACATTTATTTAAGGAAGAAACAAAAATTAAAAATTAAAAACTATGGGTTATAACCAATGATGAACTTGTTTTACAGTACATAGATGAATCCCTTAAAATGTAATTTTATTTACAAGGGGAATGTGGTCTCTTAATTGGGAACCACCATAAGTATTTTTCAATTTTTTATAACCAAAAACAAAAATCATAGGGAAAATAAAACATAAATCATACTCAATTCTCACGGTAGTTGCAGAAATCCATTAGAAACACCCCTTATCATCAAATACATTCAAAATATAATGACCTAGTAGAGTAGAAGAATAATCCCACAAACTCACATTCATAGAAATCCAAAGGAACTCAAAATAGGGTGAAAAACAAAGGACTCTCTAAAGATCTACCATGAACCAATTTAGATCACTAATAGAAAACAAATCACCAAAAAAACATATAATGGGAGTTCTTCACTTCACAAATCAATAAATATGTGACAAAAATGGATGTTTTGTGAATTGTAATTAATGTAGAAGATGTTTCTATGATTGAAACATGGTCTTCATTGCCTCTTAGCTCATTTTATACCCTTGAATTAATAAAAACAATAGTTTATGGGGATAATCTTAAAATAATGTATCAAAACTTGGGGAATAAATAGTGTTTTAATAATATATAGATTGTTTTGAATTGATGGGAAAATCCCCAGGAAATCTAGTCACATATTGAACATGAAAAAATAGAATATTTATATTGGGAATAAAATGAAAAATAGGTAATAATATCTTTTTGAACATCCAAAAAAATATGTCTAAATAGTTTTAATGTATTCTTATTTTTGATCAACATAATATAGAAACTCATAAATCAATGGTTCTATTAAATATTCAATTTTTAGGTGATCTTATTTATTCCCTGTGAAACCTTTAATTTCAAGGTCAAAAATTTAATATTATAAAACAATGTCTATTGAATATTATAATTAAGTTTCATGTAAAAAATTATTCATGTATACTTCATAAATAATAGATACTACAGATTTGATATTTAAACAATTTTCAAAAAAAAATTCAATGCACCTTTCAAATTTTTTAAAACAATATTTAATGCGATAAATAATTTCAGAATAAGGAATTAAAATTTAATCATATATCAATTACTCAAAAACAATTCCCCCAATCTCTAAAATATAATCCATTTAAAAAAAGGGTCTCATAGATTTAAAATAAGAATTATTATATTTAAAATCAATTTCAAACAATTCAAAATCAATGATTTAAATTTTTTTATTTCCAATACAAATGTCAAAAATTTAAAATTTTGACTCATTTCTCATTATTTTGGTATAATAGTATGTAATATATTTTGAAATTAAAATTTTATTAATATTATTTTCATCAACAAGGCCATAAATCTCATCAAATGTACAGATGTGAACTGATTGAGGTGACATAATAACAATGGGATATTATCATTCCAATATAGAATCCTCTTGAAGGAAGTGGGAAAACATTAACATGAATATCATCATTATAATGTTTTATCTCATTGGGATATTCATCTCTCTCACTTTCTTGATCATAGTTACTATTAAAAACAAACAATTAATTTTCTTAATTATTCTATATTTCTTCATTATATTGTTCTTTAATCTAGTCTTGTAACTCCAAAAATTGATTTTCAACATGTTTTTTCATATATGGTCTTGATAAATTTTATCAATAATTTTAATTAAGATTTTTCATAAATGAAAAAAATTTATGGATCTATCCTCCTTGATGTATCGGTACTCTTCTTGATAATTAAGTTGTTTTGCTAATTTATATACACACATCAAAGAAGCATCCCTATAAAAGGGACAACCGACACCAAAATTTACTTTTTTATTCTAGACCATTTGATAATCCATTTTAGAATCAATAAATAATAATAGATTTCTGAATTACATAAGGTTTCAAGATAATTAAAATATTTGGAATAGTACGATCAAAAATATATATATATTCTGAATTTTATGAAGTTTTACTCAATAAAAATTTTAAATATAAATCACAAAACAAATAAAAAATCCAATTCGAAAGTCCAAACCTATCAACGTGACAAATGTGGAAGCAATTTATTTTTTTGAAATATATATGTGTGTGTTGTGTTTTTTATTTTTGATTTTTTAATATTTTTTATTCACATTACATCCTTAGATGTGAATCCTAAATTAAATGTGAATTATTTAAAATCTATTCGAATACAATTATTTAATACCTACTCAATTTATTATAATATATATTCAATGTATCGATTCTACAGGGAAGGTAGAATGATATTTGTGACTGAAATAAGGAAAAATAAATAATTTTATTTGAAAACATTTAGGTGGGATGTGATGGTGGTAGTGAGAACACAAAAATTATAGTGAGGGAGAATGATAGAGAGAGAAAACAGTAAATGTAATTTGGGGGTCAAATTGGTCCAAGTTGATTTAAATGATTATTCTATTCTATTTTAAAATAAAACAATTGTTTTAGGGACACTGAATAATGTTTTATGAAACATTTGACGTTTTTTAATTGATTTATATAATATAGTAAACTCTCTAGAGAGATGTCCGATAACCAATATTAATAGAAATAATTTTTCATTAATAGAGAAGAGTTTTGTTGTGGTTTTAAATTTATTAGTGCATTGGATGATGAAAAAAAAGTTAATGTTTTCTATCATATCATGTTAGTATATAGAATAGTGAAATCTAAACACACATAAAATGAACAGAAGTTCACCGTACATTAAATTAAACTAAATGAGTTTTGAAAACAAAATTAAAATAGATAAAAAAATACACTCCAATACGATTCCAATAAAATAATTAAGTGTTCTTGTTAAAGGAGATGGAAATGAAAATATATCCAAAAAATAGATATGAAAATATGAATATACGCATAGTAGAGGGATAAATGAATATTCTATGATGAAGTCTTCATCTTCCGCTAACTCATGCTTCAATAATTTGTTTTATAAATTTCTTCTCATATGTAACTCTAACCTCCACATATGAATCCACTCAATGATATATATCTATTATAATATCATTACATCCTCCCCATATTTACTACCATTTTTGATAATATATTCAACGATTAAAATTCTCAGTTTTCTAATTTCGATCATAAATAAAAATTTCATGTTGAATTACCTTACAAGTCTTTCATGTTCAAAATTTAGACAATCACGTGATATAAATTTTCATTGAAAACTATCAACCCTGGGACTTATTAAATTTTACATAAGAAAAAATTGATTCTAGTTATAATCTAACCATAGAACACTCTTCTTTGAATTTCCCAAAAAATTATTGAAACCTCATATGCATGTTAGAGAACACATACTCCCAAGAATCCAAAAAACAAGTTTCTATATGAAGAATACCAAATTGTTTTTGTGATGTGGGTCATAACAATTTTAATCAAACACATATAATGGTATTTATATTCGAGTGACTTTATACCAATCTTAGGAATCCACCAACATGATGAAAATATTAGATAATCCTAATCATGTGAAGAACTCATAACAGACGAAAACCCAACTCATTCTCATATGTTTCATCGATCGAATGGTTTAAAATCACCTTTGAAGTCATTTTAATATAAAAAGAAATTATATTCCTTGAATAATCACTCAAAAAATCCATGAAAATAATATATGAAAAAAAAAAAAAATGGAAAAATATCATCACATAAATAGAGTCCCAACAAGTCCAAAAAATGATAACCTAATCAATAGACCATGGAAAGAACATCACACCTGTGTGAATAGTCACCATTGTTCTTCTATAAATGGATTGAATATGATCATCACCAACCCAACTATCATTTTTTTTATTGTAGCACATCAACAGATCATCTTTAGGAATGAGCTTCTGAATATCCGAACAAAAAATTCATTTCACACTATGTTGGTCGATGATGAATCATTAAACCGTGGTTCTCAACATATTTCAGTGATGTCAATCATCATTCACCCCAAATATCTAATTTTTCAACATAAAAAAAACTCCTTCACTAATATCATATCAACTTTATGTTGACTCTCCAATATTACTATTTGAAATCAAGAATGGGTCATTTCTTAATCTCATTCATGTTTAGAGATGAAAAAAATGTGAAACAAAAAAAAATAATCTGAATCTTCATCAATATTGATAGAAGCCTCAATAAATCTATGAATTTCTTCCATACATGACTTCAGTTCAATTTTCTTCATTAAAAGGTGACAACATCAACCAACTTTGATTAACAAATATATCACATACATACCTTCATCATCAACTGAGAATCTCTTCTATATTCATCCTAATGATACAATGTAATTTATGTAATGTGGTTATCTCATAGGAAAATAATGGATATGTGGGATGGTTTCAAATATCCTATATAGAAATATGTTACGTCACTATTTCCAAAAATATTCTAATATGGATATTGGTAAATTTTGTTAAATAGTACATTATTAAATTTGTGTACATGTCTAGAAAAATGAAATTTCATAGATTTAGATATATGAACACATTTTAGAAATTTTACTACATGGATAACATTGAAAAACCCCACATATAGAACCTAGAATTTTATAAAATTTTGATGATGCTCTGGGAAGATTTCAAAACCAAATAATTATTATAAAAATAAAAAAAAATGAATTTATAAAAAATTTTAATTTAAATAAAAAAAATTAAATGAAATAATATAAAATTATGTTAAAATAATGATAGTTATAAATATATAGAAACATTATAGAAAACTAAAAATATTCAAAAATCTCTTATCACAAACTAAAATATGAAAAATGAACATTTACAAAGATATTTCAAAATGAAATTCAAATAATGAAATATTTATTGATTTCAATATAAAAAACAATTTAAAATAGAAAACACATAAAACTAATTTCTAAACAACCAGTTGAAATGATATTTATAATTATTGAATAAAATACACATTTTCACATAAAATATATACTTGATTTATCAAAAGTGATTTGGAGAATAATATGAAATAAAGGCCACATCATTCAGCATCAAGTCCCTTCTCAGACTAGTAAAATTATTACTTTTTTGGGGACCCTGTCCACATTCCTGTTAACGATATGGGTGAGTGTCAATGAATCGATGTCCTACTACATGGATCAAGGGGCTACTAATTGGGAATTAAAATAAGAATCGCAATATAAAATATTGAGTATGAGGAATATCAAAACACTTGAGTGAATGATTAATTACAATAAAAAGGAGAGTCCAAGGGAATATTAGCAGGAGATACCTTTGTGTGAATACATGGAGAGCTAAAATCCATCACTATAATGAGTGGAAATACAACCTAGGAAAGTGCTGGAAATTCATAAAACAAATTAAGGTACAAGATGAAAATGAAATGGGTTTAGGAAAACCATAAAATAAAAAATTAAACCATATTTGAGAGGCAAGATATAAAGAAAGAGGCATCCCATACTGGTCCCCAATACCTTTTCTAGTGAGATTAAGACAAGGGATGATAGATGAGCATACAAAATTTCTGTGGAGATATTTAAGAAGATGAAAATAAAATTACCATTTACTAAAACTATAGAGTGAATACCTACCTATGATAATTTATTGAAATAATTAGTGTAAAAAAAGATAAAAAATATAGGAATTGGGAACCATGAAATTGATGAGAGGTTTTCCATATTGGGTATCTATAAGTATACCAATGAAGGAAAGTGATACATGTAACGTCTTTATTTCTATAACTACTCGATACAATGATTTTTATAAGGTATTTCATGGTTTATGAGACATAATAGATATAATTTCATGCCCAAATCTAAATATATTTTAATTAGTGTAGATGAATCTAAACATATCTATTCTTGAACTTGTGAATAAAATAGTGTGAAGTCCTAATTGTATTTTTAAAGATGTAATTATCAAGGTTGAGATGTTTTAAATTCTATTGGATTTTATTATAGAGGAAATTAATGGAAAGATTTCACCCATTATCAAACAAAGACCATTACTAGATATGAAAAGGGAAAAATATATGTTTAAAGTTGGGTGTTATGATAATGAGTTGGTATTGAAGGTTTGAACTTCAATAAACATTGGGTGATGATAACTTTGGATTACCAAAGTGATGAATTGTGTGTATACATACTAAAAGGTGTTGAGGAGATAGTTTTCCATGGAATGTAGAAGTCATTTAGAAACTATAGAGAATAAATAAGATAACGAAGAAGAGTTATGTAATGATAAGATGTTGTTAGATTAAATATGAGACAAATGGTGTAAAGTTATCCTTTGATAATTCATGGAATGTCACTGTGTATGGGTAGTCTTTGAACTGCCCATTGATTTTTATAAATTGGCCAATCACAAATGCATTGGGCCTGTAAAGGTACAAAAGTTTTTCCCAAGAGGAAGAGTGAAGCTGGTCTCTGAAAAATAAAGGGGGTCCATCTACATAGGGGAATATTATCGTTGAACCTTCATTTATCTGAACCTTTTAACCTATTTTTGTGAATTAATTACATGACATATTGAGGTAAGGTAAATCATGCTAACCTTAATTAAAGCACCTCTGGGGGGTTACAAATATTTTTTCTTCATTAATGACTTCCAGATTAAATTATTTCGAAATTATATTTTGGTAATATTTTATGAGTGTAATCCCCTTATATATATTAACGTTCATGACAATGTACCCACACTTCCACTATTTGAATTTTATTTTTAGGTCAGTACTAATTAGAAACACAAATCTTTAATGCATAAAATGGGCATAAAAATAATTGAATCACGATAATGTGAGTAAAATTTAAATATTACCAATCAATGATTCCTCCATGTTATTAGATATATTTTATGTTTAAATGAAATAAATTCATACGTACACTTAGATTAGTTCTATTATCATGATCAAGGGTACTAAGAATTTCTTAGGAACACCGTGATTCCAAGTTTTCATTATCATGTTCATGGAATTGAATAATCATTATATTGTTATTGAATCATTAGAGTTAAGTGCATTAATTTTGGTCTAATGTATCATGAATTTTCATTTTTAGTCACATTTAGATCACATGTTCATGTTAATGTATTTATTATTATCACAAATTCCACGAGTAATTTAATCATTATTTCATATTACAAATTTTGAGTGGTTTATATACCATATATTTCATATTCCATATTGAGGTGAATTTCATGAGAGAACATGTTAATTGATACCTACATTGAATTTTGTTTTATCATATCAAATCTATGATTATAATAATTCAATTTTAATATTATTGAGAAATTTTTCATTCTTTTTATGTTATCCTTGAGACCCAAATTTTTCATTGATACTAATTTTATCCCTTAGATACCATGAATGATATTGATAGGAAAATGCTGAATTACAATAAACTTTTAAACACATGTACCATCAATCTAGTGTTTTCAATGATTATCAATGATCATGTGTGGTGTATTGGGGATTAAATGTAAAAAATGGATGTCCATTATTTAGAAGAGAAATTGTTTTGGGTTCTTCATTGAGTTTTTTCTACATGGTTATAAAATATATTCCAATTATTTTTATTATTTTCCCCGCTATAATGGAAAAAATGATAAAAATTAATTTGATTTTGGGAAGAAAAAATGGGCGTCAATTAAAAAACTATTTATTATTTGGTGTTGGGTGGTAGATGAGATACATTTCCTATAGAAACAGTCAATAAATTATAAAAATCGTTGGAAAAGAAAAGATATCTTGAGGGGAAATTTATTCACTATCCTTTCATTAGTCCATGAAATTTTTTTTTATACTATAGTAGTGATTGTTGAATTTTTTTTCAGTGTAATGGTCTTTTTCAAATCAATTAACTAAAATACATAATAATCATAGTAAATTGTTCCAAATTTTCAATTCAACATAATTCTTACTAATATTTAACCCATTAAAGTAGGGAATGTTGGTATTATTTATGTTCATAAGTAAGGTCAATTTATGTAAGGTACGAAAAATCACTATTTCACTATTTGATTTTGTGATGAGAAAATTGAAATTATGGTATTGTAAATAAATTCATGGAATTTATATAAATGATATATTTATAATCCTGAACGGAATAAAGGGGAAGCTACATCCATTTATCAAGGTGAATGATAAAATTATTTTTTGAATAATGAGGAGTTAGAATCATTTTTAAATGTGATAATTAGTTGTTCATTCTCAATATTGGTTACAGTTTGGTAAATTGAATTTGATTTTTTAATATCGGTTGTAGGGGGGATTACATTGTAATTCATGTTTAGGTTAAGGAGAAGCTTGGTTCATGTGAACAGAAATTTTTTATTTCATTTTATTCAAACTATTTTTGAATTTAATTCCATTAAATTTAGAATATTATCGATTAACATTTCGTAAATTTAAATTTAATTATTTATATTTGGATGAACTTATTTTTAATATTTATTTTGAAAAAAATATAAAATTTGATAGTTATATATTTTTTTATAATTATTTTATGAGATTTGATTGTTAAATGTAGGCTAAAATAAAAGTAGAAAACATTGATGAGTTATAAAATATTTGGTCCATTCCTAGCAGACCCAAAGCCAAAGGGGAGTAAGACTCATGGACAACTCATGAAGGTAATCGAACCAAGATTTTAATGTCATAAAAATTCCTTATATGATAAATAAATGAAGTCTTATTTCATAATGAATATTTTATTATATTAAAATTTTCAAGTACAAAATAGTGGCTATTATAAAAATAATATTACATTTAAATGAATAATTATGATTACTGCAACAAAGACTAGTACAGGGTCATAAAAACCAAGAAATTGTGACTATATAATGGTTTAATCCATTGGATATATATTTTCTTTTAATATTATACCATCTCTGAAATAATTATAAAAATATTGGAATAAGAGGAATATAATATATATTATTCAGGTAACTGTAAAAAAATTATGATGAATTTTTAAATTTTTATATTTTTTGAATTATATAAGATATAATAAAAAATTTGACTATAAGGATACTATCGTTGATCAGTACCATAGTTGGTAAATATAGACGTTGGGAATTATGAACATTGTCATTATAGAAATTATAATGTGGGAATTATTGTTATTTTATAATAATTTTAATAAAATTGATTAATTAAATAGTGATGGAAGAAATAATGGCCTCAACTAATAAAGTCATTCATTTTGTATCATATTTGTTTGAAATTAGTTCATAGGATCCATCAATTGGGGTTTCCTTGGAGAAATACCAATAACTGCTTTAGTAATTATGGATCTAATGAAATCTCTTATAGGGGAGGTTGGCGTTAGTAGAGATCACCACTAGGTCATTGGTAGTTGAGATCCCAATGAAACTAATCCATCACATACCTTACCCGAAAAGAATATATTGGGATAATAAGGGGTTCCATTTCTAAACCTTAGTATCATAAAAGTTTAATTTTTATTTTATCAATGTAATATTAATTTCTCAAATTCGGTGGTCATTATTATTTTATATAACAAAATACACATGAATATAGGATGAGTATTCATAAATTGATTTTTTGGATATAGATAAAACATAATTATATCTCTAGAAAATATATATAACAATATATTTGTTTCTAAATAAATTTAAATTTCTAAGATATTATTATAAAACACAATTTATTTTAACATAATGATATTATAATTTTATAATATCATATGAAATTTTTATAACCATCAAAAAGATAACTATGTTAGAAAAACTATGATTTTTCAATAGATAATTACTTTTTATTCAAAATTTAAAATTAAAATAATTAAAGAATTATGTTGATAAAATAACGATTATATAATGAAGCTGTTCATTGAAATTTGTTGTGGGTGATATTTTAATAATTTTCTGAAATAATTTATTTTCTGTTTAAAAACATAAACACAATGTTGAGTATTCAGTATGTTTTATATATTAAAATATATGTAATAATGATATAATAATTAATTATATAATTTAATACAAATTATAGTTATTTTTTAATATTATTTATTTTTATGGATTTAAATAAATTTCCCTACATATTAGTGACTTTTAAATATCAAAAATATAAATTGTGATCTTAAAAAATTTATTTTAGAGATATTTTACTTTTAAATGTCAACATCAATAATAAATATGGATTTAAATTTTTTGGTATAAATATGTAGTAAAACAAGACTCCAAAATCAATAAAACATAAACAAAAACAAAGGTTAAGACTGTAACACCCCAGGTAAATAAAGAATATGAAATTTTCATATTTATCCATATTTGTGAATAAAATATTAATATGACTTTAAAGGGGACGCTATGCTCGATGGCGTACCCAACACGCAACAACGAGTTTCTTGGGAATCTTACGTTGCACTCTAATAATAAAATAATATTATTTTAAATGGTAGTTAATGTGTAGCTGTTGTATTGGCGGGAATGGATAGAAATAACTAAAATATGATTATATATGTTTTTTAATGTTTTTACATTTATCCAATAAATGATAAAGGCATAAAATATGGAAATAATTTGATTTTAGGCGTATATGCCCTAGTTTTCACTAAAGGTTCACTTATCACCTTTTGATGGAGAACCTTCATTAAATATAGTTTTTTTACTCTTATACATCCTTTTGGACCAAATAAAACTCTTCTTAAGAATTGGGACATCAAAATTTACCTTGTGTAAATTTTTGGTATCTTTCTGATAAAGTTCATTTTTTTAAATGAATAGTGTAAAATGTTGTATTTTAATTGAAAACCTCTTTTTAATCTAATTTATTTATATGATTATATTATCTTTTGAATTGGGTTTAAAGTGAAATTAGAATATATTTTTACCATTAAATCCAATAGTGGACGTTGAATTAATTTCTCTTTGAAATCAGACTTAAAGCAGTGTCAATCTTTTGATACTTATTGTTTCATAAAAACATGCTATTTGATCTGATAGCGGGAATTAATTATTAAATTTATTAATATGACTTATATGTTTTTAATTTTGTAAAATAGACTTCATTTTTGAATTCGTAATATCAAATATAGCCTATGGTGATTTTTTGGGATTTTTCTGAAAAACATCAATTTTTGATGAATAGTGAAACCACTAAGTGGTACTCATAAAAACTGAGTTTTTCGTTTAAATGAAATTTTTCCATATTTGTGTTTTGAATTTCAAAAATCCTACATACATGGTTGTTATTAAGAAGTAAAATGTGGTTCAATGGGATAAAAATAATTTTTTGGTGAATAGTAACTTATTAAGTTTTTAATCGTGATTAGAGGTAATTAGTGTAGTTTAAGGTAAAAATAATGTTTTAATAATATGAAATGACCTAGACACATGTCCTAACCTCATTGTATGTGTCATGTCCGGCCAATACAATCCATGGGTAAACCTGGGGACCCCATGGAGCCACTTTGGTTTGGAAATGACATAAATATCTTTTTTTTATGTTAAAGTAAAAATGACACAAACCTGAGATGTTTTACATAAACAATTTTTACATTGTATTATACAAGTAATATTTTTGACTATAAATAGTCATTGGAAAGATAAAAAGATTTCATACATCATAGTATTTGTTTTATAATTTTTAGACATTAAATAAGTTAAATTATTTATGACATCATGATGATGCAGCGATGACCTCATTATTTAACGATTTAAATAAAATGGAAATATAATGTAATATCTAAGACCTACACATGTCCAAAACCTATTTTATGGGTGGATTTCGAACCCTTATCACCTTATCCTCGAAATACATCAATGTGGGAACTTTAAAATCCGAAACTCTTTTGAAAATAAAGTAACATTTTGTAACATTATAAGAGTGCCCCTCCTCTCCTCTTATAAAAGGCCCCCACCCCTACCTCCTTACCCACACTCCCAAAGTCTTCGGCTCGGCCAAAATCTGCCCATTTTTTCTCTCCACTTCCCTCTCTTACTCCTTGAAGCCTCACATTGGGCATAAGTCTTCCCAAGTAAGCCTTTGAGCTCAAACCAAAGGGAGTTACCTGATTTTATGGTAATGTCTTCACTTGAGTACTTTTGTTTTATTTTGCTTCTCCAACCACATAACTCTTTTTATTCATTTCATTTGGAACAAATACAGTATCATAAATATACTAGGATGTTGTTATAAGAAGTATTCGAGCTACACTTTGACACACCTACATATAATGGTTAAAGAACATACTGTTTCCGTGGATGGTGAATTTCGGCCTCCCGAAATGATGATTGTTCAACATTCTTTTAACACCTTAAAAGGTGGCCATTAAGATGAAAATATATTTATATATGATATATAATATTTTTATGATTTCCTTTAGCTTCTGTATTTTTCATTTTGGGCATACCTTTGTGGTTTCCATTATGGGTAAACGCGATATCTTCATTTAAGGAAGTGCAGACTACCGCCCCCTCAAAGTGATTTGATTTGTTAATACCATATGTGGTACGTATAAAGGATTTATTTAATGATATTATATATGATACCATATGGAATTAAAATACTATTATGTATCGTTACGTTTTAATTCCATTAAATATGAAACAGAAATGGAAGTAGCGTTCATGCGTACGTACGACTTACCGTCTCCATGAACGGTACATTTCATTTCTTATCTCAAAATGTTATGTAATACTATAAGTACATATATATAATGGATATATATGTAATATATTTCATCAAAATTATGGATATCAATCTGGAATTATAACATATATATCTATCTCTCATTTTGTTTAATTCCATTAATATGACAAAAAATGAAAGTAGCGTTCATGCGTACGTACGGCCTACCGTCTCCATGAACGGTGCTTTTCGTTTTTTTTCTCCAAATGATATGGAATAGTATTAAATGAATATTTAGTGGATATATATGTTATTTTAATCATTAATACCTTTCTGGAAATTATTTACTTATAACTACATGGGCAATCTTTTTTCAAACAAGTTCATTTTTGACTCATTTACCAAACATCGGCAAAAACCTCTGATATGAACCAACATTATTAATCAATTATTATAAAATTATAATATGTGATATGAAATGAATAATAATCTCTAAAGGAGGTACTTAGGAAATTATTAATTGACCAATGTTTATTATTCAGGAATACAAAGAAACGAACAAGACAAGTTGCACTTGAGGTAAGGGATCCTACTCCACTCTTTCTTTTTATGTACACTCTTTTATGTAATTCCTTTAAAAGCACATATTTCTTGTTTTTGGGATGGTATTTTATATTCATCTTACTGTAATTTTTATGTTCATGTGATGACATCCCCTATTCTCCCTCATCAACCCATTTTTCAAGTTTTATGTGGCGTCGTTAGGCTACCGAGTTTTCGTAAAGGATTTTTCATCTCACTTTTATTCCCATGAGATTTATGCTACATTTGCCACAATTTCCTTTGAGTTGTGTATGTACTGCCCATTATTTTATTCATTGTGTAATATAATTTCTTTTATGATTATTTACATCAATGTTGTATTGTCCTTATTTCACGAGGTGTATGTTTCGAAAGATACCCATGTTGGTAAGGGAACCTTTCACCCTCCTCTTTTTAAAAGACTTCTTTTGTTGGGTCTTTTAAATTACATATTTTTATATTGGGATATGTTCTCATATATCCTTATTGATGTAAATTTTATGTCCATGTGATCAGATACCCTTTTTTTATCTCTCATCAACTCATTTTGATGTGACGTCGTTAGGCTGTCAAGGGAACTTCTTACCCCAATTTCGATATCTTTGGGTTCAACATGTAGTTATTGAATATGTCATCTTTTGAATATGTGTGAATGACCTTTGATTATTTTACACTTAATATCCACTTATATTTGGTGTATTCTTTTTTCACACATAATTATGTAATTAATTTATCCTTAAACCAAGGATACCGTCTTTGTATGGGACTTCGTCTCAATCTCCTTTAATTGAGGCATATTTTATTTTATACACACCTTTCTTTTATACGGTGTATAAACCCCTTTTACTTTTACGTTTATCCAAAAGGAATCTTTTTTATACGAAGCGTTTTACAAAATGACAAAAGGGAATGTTTTTGTCGTACGTATGCGGCGACAACGACTTCTCTGCCGCCGTGACCGTTATTTGGGTTTCGCCTTCCTCTACAAGCCATACCTTCTTTTTAAAAGAAAAATAAATATCATGTTTTACTTTTCTTTTATTTTGGTATTGAAAATGGTTTTCATAATGTTTTTATATCAATATGTTGTATTGATATCTTGTTATTGAAATGTGGAAATGTTATGTTTCCTTTATGCATGTTTTATGTGACACAATTATGTTGAGGTTCTTGGGCATTATTATGAAGACGGGTGGTTCCGTGATAAACTAAGGGTGGGTGGGCCCGATATAGCTCTCCAATGCATTGGGTAACGCGAAGGAGTGAAATGTTAAGGTTTCTCCAAAGAGATTTAGGGAATATACTATGATGGGTATTCCAAACGTAACCAAGAGGGATACTCCCTACGTAAGAATGTTATGAATGCCTCAAGTTACCTTTATGTATTATGTTTTCTATGATTTATTCATGGTTTGATGAGGTATGTTAAAGTGCCTATGTTTTATGGGTAAAGTATTATTTCATTCTTATGTATATATGAACTCATGTTTCCTTTCCATATTTTTATAACCCTTACTGAGATTTTTATGCTCATCCCAAGTTTTTGAAATGTTTTTCACATGTCAAGGGAAAGGTACATGGTGTGATGATAGTGTCAGAGATGTTTCAAGAAATAATCAATGTTTTATTTTCAATATGTTTCCATTGATGGGAAGAATGAATACTGTCTTTTATGTATCCACTTTGTTTAAATGTGGAATGTAATGCAAGTTTTATTATCTAATTCTCTAAAAATCTAAACCTGAAAAGATCCTCAATGTGTAATCTTGTAATAACTCAAGATTAAGTAAGGTTTAAGGCTGGGGACTTATAGTTGGTATCAAAGGTCGGTTTAGATAAATTTAGAGGTTAGTGTATTCTTTAAGCATAAGTGACATTACCATAATGGTTAGGATTTCAGAAAGAGTCCTAGTTTTAGATAAAGTGAAGGAGTAAGTGTATCTTAGTGTTTACCTTCCTCATTAGTACATGATTGTTTTGTTGATATACTCACACTGACAATTCTGTTTTTAGTGAATGGATGGATCTAGTAGGCACCAAAGACACAACAGGTTTGAAGGAAACTGTGGTGGTTCTATGATTAAGATACTAGATAAAATGGGGGATTCAATGAGGAAACTCATGGTTGTTCTAAACCAACTATCAAAGAGTCATGATCAACCACTTGAACCTTGGTATGATCTTTAATACATCATGTACGAGATGACCAATCCATGTGTAAGTTCAGGTAATAATTATAAAGGTAACCATTAGAGTTTATATGATCCATACTTTTGAGGTAATTATGGGTTATTATATGATATGCTGGAAAATGAAAGGCATGAGATAAACTTGAGGTTAAAATATGTTATGATCATTTTTGATGATTTTATCTCTTTTTGGGGAATGATTTAAGAATTATATAGTTTTGGAAAAAGGACAACACGCAGACCGTGTGACAACCCGTCGTGTCGGACAAAGCTGCAGGAATCGAACTCACAACCAAATTGCGACTGGTATTTATCGCCTACCACTGGACTACGTGAAGTCCCTGGTCAGTTTGAATGATTATTTTTAGTTAAGATGATGTTATTAATTAAGAGTAAGTTGATTTTGGGTTATATATGGATATTTATTAACCTATCATGGAGGATATGTGATTAGGTTAATTACTTTTCATTACGAGACATTAAGAGCAACTGATGTTGTTTGGAGATAAATGTTACGATTTAACATGGAAGACTATGTGACTAAATCCTTGAAATATTTGGGTTTCAATCTTATATTGGTTTACGTTGAAGAATTTTGTGGACAAATTGTTTATCAGATGGTCCTCGTTGAACTTTGGGTTTTTTTGGACAAATTTTGAGATTAAGAATAGATTTTCTTTTTATAAAGGGTTATTTTTTTTGGATTATCTGACCTTGTACTCACCTTTATGGTTTTGGTTTTGGTAAAGCCTAAATACATGGGATGTATATAGTTCTATTTTGTGGATTATGTGATTCTCTAGAAATTTATTATAGAACTCTTAATGCGAACAAGTCTCCCTAAATACTCATCTTTTGGAAAAAAATATGAGTTTGATTAAGGAATCTAGTAAAAGTTGGAAGTCAACATGAAAAGTAAGAATGTTTCCTTATGTTTTATTTAAACTCAAAAATAAATTCCTCAATAAGAAGTTACTTAAAGAAAAAATGTTGTCTATTAACTTTTCCAACTGGGGAACCGAACACCGTTTAACCCATCACAAGTTTGTGATTTTCTTATTGTTAACTTTATCCTAAACATGTTTTCTATCACTCTCCATTAGAACATGACCCTATGTTTTCTCCTCTATGTCTATGTTTTCCTACATGGAGTCCTAGTATGGGTTAACTCAGGTGACTTCTATACTTATCTTTCTTTATTTTAAAGTGAATTTTTTACCGACTCTTGTTCCGATGTGGGACTTTCAAGGATGTTTCCAAGTGCAATTTTAAAATTGCGAGGACGCAATTCCCAAAAGGGGGGAAGGATGTAACATCCCAGGTAAATAGAGAATATGAAATTTTTATATTCATCCATATTTGTGAATAAAAAATTAATATGACTTTATAGAGGACGCTATGCTAGATGGTGTACCCAACACGCAACAACGAGTTTCTTGTAAATCTTACGTTGCACTCTAATAATAAAATAATATTATTTTCAATGGTAGTTAACATGTAGTCGTTGTATTGGAGGGAATGGATAGAAATAACCAAAATATTATTATATATGTTTTTTAATGTTTTTAAATTTATCCAATAAAAGATAAAGGCATAAAATACGGAAATAATTCGATTTTAGGCGTATATGCTCCAGTTTTCACTAAAGGTTCACTTATCGCCTTTTGATGGAGAACCGTCATTAAATATAGTTTTGTTCATTTTATACATCCTTTTGGACCAAATAAAACTCTTCTTAAGAATTGGGAGATCAAAATTTACTTTGTGTAAATTTTTGGTATCTTTCCGATAAAGTTCATTTTTTTAAATGAATAGTGTAAATTGTTGTATTTTAATTCAAAGCCTATTTTTAATCTAATTTATTTACATGATTAGATTATCTTTTTAATTGTTTTTAAAGTGAAATTAGAATATATTTTTATCATTCAATCCAATAGTGGTTGTTGGAATTAATTTCACTTTGAAATCAGACTTAAACTAGTGTCAATCTTTTAATACTTATTGTATCATAAAAACACGCTATTTGATCTGACAGCGTGAATTAATTATTAAATTAATTAATGTGACTTATATGTTTTGAATTTTTTAAAATATACTTCATTTTTGAATTCGGAATATCAAATATATCTTAGGGTGATTTTTTTGGATTTTTCTGAAAAACATCGATTTTTGATGAATAGTGAAACCACTAAGTGGTACTTATAAAAACTGATTTTTCCATTTAAATGAAATTTTTCCATCTTTTTGTTTTGAATTTAAAAAATCCGACATACATGGTTGTCATTAAAAAGTAAAATGTGGTTCAAGGGGATAAAAATAATTTTTTGGTGAATAGTAACTTATTAAGTATTTAATCGCGATTAGAGGTAATTATTGTAGTTTAAGGTAAAAATAATGTTTTAATAATATGAAATGGCCTAGACACATGTACTACCCTCATTTTATGTGTCATGGCCGACCAAGACAATCCATGGGTCAACTTGGGGACCCCATGGAGCCACTTTGGTAGGGAAATGACATAAATATATTTTCATTTAATGTTAAAGTAAAAATGACACAAACATGAGATGTTTTACAAAAACAATTTTTACATAGTGTTATAAAAGTCATATTTTTGACTATAAATAGTCATTGGAATGATAAAAGGATTTCATACATCATAGTATTTTTTTTATAATTTTTAGACATTAAATAAATTAAATTATTTATGACATCATTATGATGCAGCGATGACCTCATTATTTAACGATTTAAATAAAATGGAAAGATAATGTAATATCTAAGACCTACACATTTCAAAAACCTATTGGATGAGTGGATTGAAAACACTTATCACCTTATCCTCGAAATACATCAATGTGGTACCTTTAAAATCCTAAACACATTTTAAAATTAAGTAACATTTTGTAACTTTACAAGAGTGCCCCTCCTATCCTCTTATAAAAGGCCCTCACCCCTACCTCCTTACACACTCTCCTAAAGCCTTTTTCTCGTCCAACCTCTGCCCATTTTGGCTCTCCACTTTCCTATATTACTCCTTGAAGCCTCACTTTGGGAATAAGTCTTCCCAAGTAATCCTTTTAGCTCAAACCAAAGGGAGTTACCCGATTTTAAGGTAATGTCTTCACTTGAGTACTTTTGTTTTATTTTGATTCTCCAACCCCCTAAACTCTTTTTATTCATTTCTTTTGTAACAAATACAGTATCATAAATATACTAGGATGTTTTTATAAGAAGGATTCTAGCTACACTTTCACACACATACATCTAATGGTTAAAGAACATACTGTTTCCGTGGATGGTGAATTTCGGCCTCCCGAAACGATGATTGTTCAAAATTCTTTTAACACCTTCAAAGGTGGCCATTAAGATGACACTATATTTATATATGATATATAATATGTTTATGATTTACTTAAGCTTCCGTATTTTTCATTTTGGGCATACCTTTATGGTTTCCATTATGGGTAAACACGATATCTTCATTAAAGGAAGTGCAGACTACCGCACCCTCAAAGTGATTTGATTCGTTAATACCATATGTGGTACGTATAAAGGATATATTTAATGATATTGTATATTATAACATACTGGAATTAAAATTCTATTATGTATCATTTTGTTTTAATTCCATTAAATATTAAATAGAAATGGAAGTAGCGTTCATGCGTACGTACGGCTTACCGTCTCCATGAACTGTACATTTCATTTCTTATCTCAAAATTTTATGTAATACTATAAGTACATATATATAATGGAAATATATGTAATATATTACATCAAAATTATGGATATAATTATGGAATTATAACATATATCTCTCTCTCTATGTTTGTCTTAATTCCATTAATATGACAAAAAATGATAGTAGCGTTCATGCGTACGTACGACCTATCATCTCCAGGAATGGTGCTTTTCATTTTTTATCTCCAAATGATATAGAATAGTATGAAATGAATATTTACTAGATATATATGATATTTTAATCATTAATAATATTCTGGAAATTATTTACTTATAACTACATGGGCAATCTATTTTCAAACAAGTTCATTTTTGACTCATGTACCAAACATAGGCAAAAACGTCTGATATGAACTAACATTATTAAACAATTATTATAACATTATAATATGTGATATGAACTGAATAATAATCTCTAAAGGAGTTACTTAGGAAATTATTAATTTAACAAAGTTTATTATTCAGGAATATAAAGAAATGAACAAGACAAGTTGGACTTTAGGTAAGGGATCCTACTCCACTCTTTCTTTTTAAGTACACTCTTTTATGTCATTCCTTTTAAAGCTCATATTTCTTGTTTTTGGGATGTTATTTTATATTAATATTACTGTAATTTTTATGTCCATGTGATGAGAGACCCTATTCTCTCTCATCAATCCATTTTGTAAGTTTTATGTGGCGTCGTTAGGCTGCTGAGTTTTCGTAAAGGATTTTTCATCTCACTTTTATTCCCGTGAGATTTATGCAACATTTGCCAAAATTTCCTTTGAGTGGTGTATGTGCATCCCATTATTTTATTCATTGCGTAATATACTTTCTTTTATGAGTATTTACATCAATGTTGTATTTTCCTTCTTTCACGAGGTGTATGTTTCGAAAGATGCCCATGTCGGTAAGGGAAGCTTTCACCCTCCTCTTTTTAAAAGACTTATTTTGTTGGGTATTTTAAATTATATATTGTTATGTTGGGATATGTTCTCATATATCCTTATTGATGTAAATTTTATGTCCATGTGATGAGATACCCTTTTTTTATCTCTCATCAACTCATTTGGATGTGACGCTGTTAGGCTGTCAAGGGAACTTCTTAACCCAATTTTGATTTCTTTGGGTTCAACATGTAGTTATTGAATATGTTATCTTTTGAATATGTGTCAATGACCATTGATTATTTTACACTTAATATCCACTTATATTTGGTGTATTCGTTTGTCACACATAATTATGTAGTTGATTTATCCTTAAACCAAGGATATCGTCTTTGTATGGGACTTCTTCTCAATCTCCTTTCATTGAGGCATATATTATTTTATACACAACTTTCTTTTATATGGTGTATAAACCCAATTGACTTTTACGTTTATCAAAAAAGGAATCTTTTTTATATGATGCATTTTACAAAACGACAAAAGGGAATGTTCTTGTCGTACGTATGCGGCGACAACGACTTATCTGCCGCCGTGACTGTTTTTTGGGTTTCGACTTCCTCTACAAGACATACCTTCTTTTTTTAAAAAAAAATATCATGTTTTACCTTTCTTTTATTTTTGTATTGAAAATGGTTTTAATAATGTTTTTATATCATTATTTTGTATTGATATCTTGTGATTGAAAGGTAAAATGTTATGTTTCCTTTATAAATGTTTTATGTGACACGATTATGTTGAGGTTCTTGAGCATTATTATGAAGACGGGTGGTTCCGTGATAAACTAAGGGCGGGTGAGACAGATATAGCTCTCCAATGCATTGCGTAACGCGAAGGAGTGAAAATTTAAGGTTTCTCTGAAGAGATCTAGGGAATATACTGTGATGGGTATTCCAAACGTAACCAATAGGGTTACTCCCTACGTAAGAATGTTATGAATGCCTCAAGTTACCTTTATGTCTTATGTTTTCTATGATTTATTCATGGTTTTATGTGGTATGTTAATGTGCCTATGTTTTATGGGTAAAGTATGATTTCATTCTTATGTATATATGAACTCATGTTTCGTTTCCATATTTTTATAACCCTTACTGATCTTTTTATGCTCATCCCATGTTTTTGAAATGTTTTTCACAGGTCAAGGGAATGGTACATGGTGTGATGATAGTGTCAAGGATGTTTCAAGAAAGAATCCATGTTTTATTTTCAATATGTTTCCATTGATGGGAAGAATGAATACTATCTTTTATATATCCACTTTGTTTAAATGTGGAATGTAATGCATGTTTCATGATCTAATTCTCTAAAACTCTAAACCTGAAAAGATCCTCAATGTGTTATCTTGTAATAACTCAAGATTAAGTAAGGTTTAAGGCTGGGGCCTTATAAAGATGATGGTTTGTCATTTTTTACAACATAGAATTTGAAGAAATATATTTAGAAATTACTAAAAAATCCCTCCTCTTTGACTATAGTTACCCATATATATAGTACATAGATGTTACAAATTAATATATGTATATTCATTATATAACATTTTCATCAATTCATGAATAATTTAGGACTAGTAATCTCTGAGATTTAGAAACATAAACAAGTGGTGCGTAATATATCTACATAATCTCTCACTTATTTCATGATAACTATATCCCTTCTTATAGATTTCATACATAATTTCATTTTTGACAAACTGGGAAATGGAAACATATGGAAATGGGGAGCTCATATATTTATTAATGGGAAAAAGGATTTATCAATGATTGCAAGAACATAACATGAGAACAAGTGTATAAAAATGTGATCGTAACTTTTTAAAACCATTCCATATTTACCAAATATATTATTCTTAAATAATTAAATAAATCATAGAAGTAACTAATACATGAATCATAAGGAAATCAAATAACATTAACCGAGAAATCATAACACTCACATCATAAATTAATTTATGGAATATACATAAGCATAAAAAATTTATTCCACATTAGTCAACGCACATTTCCATATAAATAAAAATATAATGAGTTCACTCCAAAATCCATCATAGTAGTAATGGTTCACTGCCAATACTATCTTAGTGGAAAAAGTCTATTACTAAACTTGGTTTACTGACTATTTCAGAACTATTATCTCATAAGATATAAATATTTACCCATTAATTTGTGAGATATATAAATCCCATACATACTATACTAAAAATCATACAAATTTTTTTCAAGAGATCATATGTCATTCATCATATTATAACCTATGAAATGAAATGGTTTTCCTAAAAATTTCATCATAGCATAACATGTTGAAATATAATTGATTTCTATCGTATATTTTCATTACAAAAATAAACCATGTAGGTAAATAATAAGGATGGTATCCTTGAATTATATCCCTATCCAATCATAAGTAAAATCAATGGATTTTTTACTTTATAAATAAAAATTCCTTTAAAATATCATTAAACATTCAAACGAAAAATATCATTTCCATTTTGAAATAAATTATAAAAAATATATCTATACAATCATGAAGGAAAAAAAATTTCTTTATAAATATCCTATTAATTTTTTTAGAAAACCATCAATTAAAATATTATCCATTATGATGTAATATCCATTTGTGTGTTATAAGTTAAAAAACATTCCTTCAAAAAAAATTTCAAAGATTTCAAAAAGTACATCTCTTGAAAAATAAAAAAAAATTAATTTCAAACCATTTTAAAAAATAAATAATGGTTAAAAATGAATATTATCATCCATATTATAATATTAAAAACTAATTATAATTTTTTTATAAAATATATATATTTAAGAAAATGTTTTCTTGAACAAAGAGATAAATAATGTTGATTTTCCATAAAAACATATATGTGTTCTCTTGTGTATATAAGATATGAAAAATGATATGAAAATAATTACTTTAAATAATTACTATTATTAAATTAAATTCATGATTTTTCTTGAGTGTAAAAACACACTTTTTCAACATCAAAGGCATAGTCATAAAAAATCATAATAAATAATGTGATTGTGTCATAAAACCCTTACCTCGAGTTCGCCATGCAACAAAACAAGTATTCTCTTTTATAAAAAATTAAAATTATTTATAATTATATTTCAGAGTCATTTTCATACATTTTATATCCTATATTACCCCTTTATAAACATTCAACAACCCCATTTACAAATAATTCCTTCATAAAATCATCATTTCTGGGTGTTAACAGTTTCATTTATCATGATCATTTTAGTTCAATACTTCCAATTCCTTATATTTATCTTGGTTACACAAAAAAAATAATATTAATTGTGATATGGATATCATATCTGTTCATTATACACATATTTATGATCATCCATAAAATATATTGAGAAAAAAAATGGAATTTCACCATTCATTGATATTGTAGTCCGTACGTACACATGAATATTGTTTTCATTTTTCAGCTGATTCTAGAAAAGAATGTAAAATATCCACTCACGATAAAAAAATCATTTAGGATTAATATATATCATATATTTATAAAATTTATCCTTTTTACCATTAAATTAAAATATAACTAAAATTTAATACACATCTCTTAATTAAAGTGGTGATCCACACATACACATTAGCGACGTTGTCATTAACCAAAGTATTCTTTGTTAAAAAAATAAACAATATATTATCATTCCAGATGTAAAAATTGGTCTTAAATATCATATATAAATATTAAACCCCTCATAATACCCATCAATAAAATGTGGTGAGGAAAAATTAATTCGATCGCTATGTGGAGATGGTTTGATGTATATATGATTGAGCTATACATAAACATATTATTTGATTAGAATGTGGGTGTATAATAGTATTTTAATAATCGTAATTTAATTTTATATAATTAACGATGTTGAATTAATTAGTTTATAAAAAATATATATATATTTATTGGTGGTAAATAAGATTACAAATGAAATTGATTAGTTTAGGTGATTAATTCATCTTTGAAACAACTCCTTTAGATCATCTTTAAATGGATCTAACATTAGTATTTTGTGAAGAAAAAACCTAAATAAAGTTTCTAGGAAAGTATATTTGAAAACATTTTATAGTTTTGTTGTCTAGATGGCTTAATGTAGTGAAAATAACTGAGTGAAGAGGTTCCCTTTTAGAGTTATGGTTAGGAGTACTTTTGGAATTTCTCAAAATATTAAATTAAAATAAAATCTTTCTCCAGTTAAATGGTTCCAAACGGCTAGGGATTTGAATCTATTGTAGTATTGTGTTGTAATCCCATTAACCAATATAATTTATAAATTTTTTCATTTTAAGAGTTATTAATTTTTATCCTAAAGTTAACAAATTATAATATAGTAAAACAACTTCAATATAAAAGGGAAATAATATTTACCTATAATGTAAAAAAATGGTCCATAAATTCAAAATTAAGGACATATTCTTCTATATCAAGACCCAATTTTCCTATTTTAATATTTTAATGATTTTTATAGAACTGAACAAAATATTATTTTGATAATATATAATTATTTTTAAATTTTATGTTATTCATCAAATTTTTCTAAAAATACAAAAAGATAATGATTAAAATGGATTATATTTTTTTAACACAACACTAATATGTTATATTCAACTATAAAATCCATTAAAGTATATAATTTAACCAAATAATATCACTATTAGTATTTTCAAATTCATTTGTTTGGTTTTTCCATTTATTGAATAAATATAGTTTTGGTGTTGGGTAATAATTTAATTTTATTATATATTACATAATAAATTGGAATAAATTACCACAATGAATATAATATTATTATTCATGGTATTATAATTACAATTCCTTCATAACTAGTTATTCCCTATTTAAACACATAACATATATTTAAAACAAATAACTTTAAATTTTGGATAATTATTTTATTTATATATTCTATTAATAATTTTCACAAATATGATTTCAATAAAAACTCAATTCAAATTCTAAAGTGATAAGGGCTAAATTCCCTTCATATAATCATTTCATAACTTTTGAATTATTTTATACATTTTTATACAGTATTCGTTTCATATTTTTATTTTTAATATTCATACTATCTACTCCATCATCAAGGTGATAAAAGGAATATGATGCATTAATAGTATAATGTAAGCTGTCAACGAAATAAAATTCTTTAAAGAGGAATATTTTATAAAAATATCATGGTCATACCATCTAATCCCCATAAAATAAATTTCTACCCAGAAATTAATCACTTTGATAATAAAATTTGAAAATACTTCTCACTAATCAAATATTCAGGTTACCAAATAAAATCCTAAAATTGGTCCTTTCACTACAAAACATTGACAAGATGAGTGGTCGTGTTTCATATCACTTTCTCTTTAGGATATATAATCTCAACTAGATTTTTATTCATAGGAATGATCTTGCTCCAATGATAATTCATCAGAGATCATCACATGATAAGAATATGTATGTACTTATTCATGAGAAACATGTGAAAAACATCATGATCCTAAGAGATATTCATTAGAAGCCCTAATAGATATTCTACCATCTCTATATAATCAATAATTTAAAAAGCACTGATATACCTAGTGATTATATTACACATCCTTCTAAAAATAATCACCCTCATGTAGAGATATATTAGTTGACATTTTTTATCTTCAAAATCATTCTCTAGTAATTTTCAATGATTGTACACAGAACTATTTTTTGCTCATAGCTGGACTTATGTATGGTTGAATAGATCGATAATTCTCTTCCATTTCTCTTAATATATTAGTTCCCTGGAGAGTAATTTATCGAACATCATTTGATAATGTTAGAGATATACACTTCTTACAATAGTGGTATTTATAAGGAGACGTTTGGATATATGAATGAAAGCTATTTTGTACAATGATTCCATTAAAGTATGGGGTTTATCTCAAACACATTTTAAATCCATAGAGAAATATCTTTATAATTATTCTGCAGTTTGAATGGTCTTGTCAAACTAATCAACATTCTAAGGATAATATCAAGTGATAAAACATACATTTGTATCCTAGTACTATTGAAAACTACTCCAAACATCATGGTAAACTTTTGACCCTAATAATATACAATATATTGTGGTATATTATGAAATTTTACCCATTTTAGGTAATATAACTGAGTTAGTTTACCTGGAGGAAAATACACTTCAATGGTAATTTCACTACGCTAAATTATTTATCTGATTAACTACAACCCATTTAACATTATTCCCTTTACCTATTCTGGGTATTCGTATAACTAGATCAACTGTGTTATTTTCCCACTTCTATTCTAGTATGGGTAATAGTTGTAATAACTTCTATCTCTAAGACATAACTTACTAACATACCAAGAATTGAGAAACATACTTTAAAAAATATCTCTTTATTCAATACCACTATAAATACTATCTTAAAACACAATATATCAATATACATATGGGATGAATATAGAATTAATAATTTTGGGATTCATCCATCATATCCTTTTTTAGATTTTATATTGTAGGGACACACACAAAATTCAAAAACCTTATTATTCCATCATAATCAAGGTTAAACTCTATAACATTTCTCTCCATATTTTGAAGGTTTAAATCTTGTTTTTATTCATTCTTATTATTCACATTCATTTATGGTTTAAAAATCATTTGGGGAAGATAATATTTCTCCCATTCATTTAAGATTTCATGTTTCATAAATTTCTTATATGGAAATATTTGATCTTTTGTGATCCTCGCCATAGATAATACTATGTGATCCATTAGTCTTAGAGAATAATCTACCATGTTCACTATCCCAGGGTGGTAATGTAATGAGAAATTATAAAAATTAATTATCATTAACCAAATTTTTTGGTGTATATTCAACACCTTTTGAGTGAAAATAAATCTTAAACTTTTTCTTTCAGTATATATGTAACACCATTATCCACATAATAATCCATCCACATAATTAATGAAAAACTAAATTAGTCAACTCAAAATCATCAGTTTTGTAATTTTTCACATTTACATTCTATTTTCATGAGGCACAATCTATAACCATATCATTCTTCACGAGGACACATTCTTGTACTATTTTAAATGCATACATAGAGATCACAAACCCTTCTCCACTATACGGTATTGTATGGATAGTTTCACTAACTAAACATCTATATGGTTCCACAAAATAGACTCAAATTCATCCATCAAAGTGAAAATAGATTCATCCCATGTTAACGTGGTGAGTGGATTTGATAACCTTGAAAACCCATCCACAATTCATGGTAAATATCTAGTAATTCCAATAAAAGTTTTAATATTAGTCAAAGTGGTTGGCCTAAGACAACGTTTAATAACTTATTCTATTGATGGGTCTACTGATACACCCCCAATTGAGATTATATGACCCATTAATGAATGTTTCCAATGTAAATTTCACACATGGTGATATTTTCATAAATATTCTATTTCCATTGGTTCATTAGCACAATCCCCAAGTGATCTTCAATACATTCCTTTAACTTTTATTTAATAATAATATCATCAATGAAGACAAGCATAAAAAATGAAGGTAATATCTAAAGGCACTATTTATTAAATCCTCGAATAAAGAGGGTGTTTTAATCATAAAAAATTACATCCCCATAAATTCATATTTTCCAAACCATTTAAGAAATGTTATCTTGGGTATATTCTTTATCATAACACTATATTGGTGATATCAATAATAAATATAAATTTTGGAATAGTATTGAACATCGCATAGTTGATCAAACTAGAAATCAATAATGGGTAAAGGACACTTTCTCTTGAATGTGATATTGTTATGTTATAAATAGTCCATATAGAGTTTCATTGATCGATATTTCTTATGAAAAACGAATAGGTTCACCCTATGGGGACATAACTGGACAAATAAATCCCAGATCATGATTCTCTAGGTGTATATTATTGAAATAAAATTACACAATTGGGGACATTATATATAGAGTGTTTGAAATATGTGAAACATGGGGATTGAGATCAATTGAAAAAAAACATTTTGTTTCAGTGGAAATTCTGGAAACAATACTAAGAAGATATAAACAAAATCCATTAAAATAAGAATATCGTTATGGTGAATTTCTCCCCAATCACCCGAGATAAATTCCCCTTTTTAATTTGAATCATAGCACATACGATGTGTTTAATTTCTATTAGATGTTCATTTTCTCCATTACTAAGATAGGCGATCATAGGTTGGATCCGAACATCAAACATAACATCCCTTCATCAAAAATGTATGTTGGGATTATTTAAACAATGAAAATTTACTCCAAAAAACATCAAATTTTACTAAAGGAATTATGAAATGATTTACAGGAAACACATTCCCACAAATATCAATCATAGAAGAATCATAGACTTGGGATGAAATAATTATACCATTAGGGGTTTATTCTACTAATTCAACACTTATTTTATGAGGTGGTACAATGATAATGCTATAAATGTCTTTAGATATAAATTTATTTATTGATCTATAATCAAAATATACAATATTAGTTCTATAGTGAATGGTAAGTGTACTATTCCCCATATCAATATTATACCCCTGATTTGGAACATTAATTGCATGAGGTTTCTCTTTCTCTATATTCATAAGAGGTTGTTGAGGATGATCATTTTTATTAATCTATATATTTGGAAATTGGTTCTTATAATTACCATAACCAATGCATTTTAAACACTAGAGTGTGGGTGGAGCCTTATGGGGAGATTTATCTCTATTTGTATCATTATCTAACGTCATCCTATCACATTTGAATTTCAAAAATTGTTTACTTTTCTTTCCACACTTGGTCTATTTATCAATTATCTTTTAAAAATTTTCTTATATGTTTCCTTCTACACATCTATAATTAAGTAAGCCACGTCTTCATCTTGATCTGGTTTTTATAATTTCCTTTGAATTATATTTTTCCTTTTAATAAAAAATGTATGATTGATTAGTAACATCAATTTTTTTCTCCCTATTCATAACACATTGAATTATTTCTTCACAACTAATAATGTCTTATGGGTAAAACCCATTAGAGGCATGATATTAATACATTGAAAAATCAATCAACATTAAATTCAGGTTGGATAATCAAACCAAAAATTGAATCTCACAAGTCTTGGACATTACACTAATAAGAAAAAATAGATTCATTATACCTATACAATTAATCTACGAATTATTTATCCATTATCAAAAAAAGACTACATGGAAATTACATACTAAAAAATATAAAATTAATTTCATCCAACTAAAAAAGGAAAAAATTATTATTTTTTATGGTGTTCATGATAATATTTCCATACTTATTTTTTTACCATCCCAATGAAAAATACACATAATAAATTCTTCAGTCATTGAACACTGAAGAATGGAAAATATATTTTTAATGGTATTGATCCATCACTCAGCAACTATATAATAAATATAACCTATAAAATAAGGTGTATATTTCCTCAAAAAGGAATCAATAAGAACATTATTCATCCATTTAATAACTTTTAATCTCAATATTAATCTTATCCTGATATATTTTTTTGATCATATAAACAATATTTTTCATTTTACCTCTAATTACATTCTATTTATTCGGATGGAAATAACATTATTTTTCATCTTATTCAGTATTAACATGATTCAGTCAGGTTCCAGAAATTGTGTAAAACCAAAAACCATATTTCTAGAAATAATAATCTGTGTGGGAACCCCGAAAATCCAAAACAATCTTTTTATATGATGTAAAAAATTATGATACATATTTATATGACACATATGATTTATCATTAGTCATTCAATATCATTACCAAAACATTTGGTTCTTATCTTATACATAGTCATATCCCAATGGTTCTTAATAGATATTTTTTTATCCATGTTTCAAAAGGTTATCTAAACCGTTCATGGATACAATATATAGTGACCATTATTTTTTATATAGTATTATATTTTAATAGATGAATATTCATTACATCACATTTAGAACCATTATAGAATCATTTATGCCTTTTATCTTTAGAAACCTAGAATCATAATAAACTAATTCATACAATATATACATCATTTCCCACTTACATATTCATAACTATATACATTAATAGACATATCATGCTTAATACATTTATTAATAACATCAGAAAAGGAATCATAGGAAAATGGAGAGCTCAGATACTTGGGAATAGTAAATAGGGCTGATATCACTGATCATGTGGACATAACAAAAGAAAAAAATTATAAAACATGACATTATGATTTTAAAACCATTAGATTCATATACAATATCTTAATACTAAATCTTTTTATAAGTCATTGATGCTCATAAGGCATGAATCAAAATGAAGTTATGTAATGTAAATCACAAAATCTTATTATATTCATAAGAAATTATTTTTTGGCATTAACATAATCATATAAAATCATTTCTTTATTAGAAAATTCTTATTTAAAATAATATCTTAGTGAAATGGATTAAATAATCAATCCATTCTACAATTAAAAGTTTACACCCATGAATATCATAGTGGAAAAATTCCTTCTCTAAACTAGGTTTACCCCCCATTAGAATCATGTTTATCTCATCATATGTCAATATTTACACAATTCATTAGAGGAAGATACATGTTCAATCATTCAAACAAGGAAAATCAAACAGTAATCTTCCAAATATTATTGATAATTAATCATATCAAAACCCATGAAATGTAATGGAGTTCATAATGCTTTCACTATATTGTAACCTATACAAATGGAAAATATTTCATTCACATATTATAATCATAAATATAATCCATCTAGATAAAGAATATAGAATCTATACCAGGATAATATCCCTATTAAATCGTTATTTAATCAACTTTTTCATTGATTAATATAAATAACATTTAAATATCAATAAATATTCTTGTGCAAAATAACTTTGCTAGTTTGAAACAACCTATTTATAAAACAGCACATAGATAAAGGGAAAAATTATAAATTAAAATATCCTTGGAATCATTAAAAGTATTCTTCAAGGAAAATATTATTCATGATATTGGTGAATTTTTTCATTCATTTAAAGGAAAAAAATATTTCTATCATATTTGTTTTTAAAAATTCAGAAATAACCTCGTTTAGAGAAGTCAAAAATATTCCCCTATAAAAAATTTAAAAAATATAAAATAGATTGAATATTACATTAAATATAATATTATAATATTATAACCCTCATATGAAACATTTTTTGGAATTTTGGAAATGGAATATAATGTTTTTTACAAAAGTGGGAAATATAATCAAATTTCCTTAAAAACATATTTCAGGTCTCTTTAGTAGTTAAGATGATTTAATGGAAAATAAAACATTAATTTTTTATAATTACAAAAAGGAAAAAAATTCAAATGTTTTATTGATTTTTATATCACAATATCTCATCTTAGAAGGAAACATTATAATCAATCCCGATAAATAATGAGAATGTGTCATAAAGCACATTCCTCTAGTTCTTCTTACATCAAAAAAAAGACTGACCTCTAGTACAATAAATTTAAATTTTTATAAATATATAAAAGATTCATATTAATACTAATAATATCTTAAATTATCCTTTTATAACATTTCAATACCCCCTTTTACGAATAATTCCCAATCAATATCTTTATTTTTTGGTGTTAACATTTTTGTTTATCATGAGAATATCCATTAAGTATTTTTGGTACTTGTGAATTTATCTTGGTTTCAACATATCTGTAGAAATAATATTGATATAAATATAATATAATTTCATTAGAATCATATTTATATTAATCCATAACATTTAGATGTATAAAAATAATTACACTCTACTTGGATATTGTAGGATATATATACACATTAATGGTGTTTTCAAATTATTGGATAGTTAAAATAAAATAAAGGTAAATATTAATTAATAATTAAAATATAATTACAATATCACATATTATAATAAAATTAATACTTATTTATATTAAATTAAAATATAAATAATAATTTAATCTCATCCCTTGAATGAGGTGGTAGTCCACACGTTCGCATGAGCGATGTTTCTATTTCCTTAAGAATTGGATTGTATGAAGGCAGACCAGGAGTTATTATCCCATAAATATAAATTTTTTATTTATATAATATATAAATATAAAAATCTTCATAATGAATATCAATAAATAATGGTGAAGACAAATTAATATTATCACTATATGGAGAAAACAAGTCATACATACACCCAAGAGATACATTCACTTCTCATTTGATTCAAAAGAGGGAATTATATAATGTTTGTATAATAATAATAAAATTTAAACATATTTAGGATTAAAAAATTTTATTTTATTTAATATTAAATATATTTTTAGGATTTAATTAAGGATATAATAAAAGTGATCAGTTTAGAAGATTTCTGTATCTTTGAAACGACTCTTTTAAATCACCAATAAAGGGCTCTAGAGATGCAATATTGGTAAAAAAAGCCTCCATAATGTTTGAATGTAACATTTGAAGATAAATTTCAATATTTTGGTTGATTAAGTAAGTATAAAATGGTGTGATGAACTTATGGAATATGTTCCATTTCATAATTGCATTGAGATTCACATCTCAAATTTCTCAAAAGAAAAATATTTAATAAATTCATTATCGAGAAAAATCATTCAAAATGGTTTGGATTTAAAATATATTCTATTATATAGTTATAATCCCACAAAAAAAGTTAATTTTATGCACATTTTGGTTTCAATTTAAACAATATAATTTTGATCAATTTTTAGTTAACCAATTTTAGTTATTACTATGGTAACAAAATTATCAATATCAAAGAGTTGTAAATTTTTCCAATCAAGTGACATTTAAAAATTAAATGGAAATATTATTACATAAATGACCATATATTATCAAATTTATCTTTTTTAAATATTATTATGATATTTAAATAATTCCATAAGTATTATTTTTATTAAAAAACATTAATATAAATTTTGACACTATTCATTTAATTTTAGTTAAATGAAAAAAATAAGAAGTATGATTTAGAATATAATATTAAAACATAATTACAATAATTTATATTAACCTATCTGTTTTATGGAACTCTACAACTTAATAAAATTATATCAGTTTTGATAATTTCATGATCATTTATTTTATTTGTTAATTAATTAAATAAATATTATTTTCGCATTGTGTAAGAATTTAGGTTTATTATATAATATTAAAAATATGAAATAAATTACTATCATGAATATAATTTCATTAGGAAAATAATTAATATAAATATTATTTCATAACTACTAATTTCTATATGTTAACATGTAAAGGATATTTAATTCTAAGGGAGTGGCATTTTGTAACGTTTTTTGATATAAATAATATTTTTCATTTTCATAGAATGGTGTCCAGTAAACAACAAAATTTTGGGCCTAATGTGATAGGGTTAGAATTCCCTTCATCTAATTAGAGTTTGGAATAAGCATCATGGCCTCGTTACTTATTTTTATTTTAGATTAACCTGATTTATCCATTATCGAGGTGATATATCATACAACAATTACTATTCGTAACGACAAAAAATATAAGAGTCCCATTTACCAAATTTTATTATCCAAATTCTAAATATGGAAATAATTATATATAATATAATAAATAAAAATTAAATTTATTAATTTTTATGTATTTGAGAAAGAAGAATCAAATACCAGATTTTAGAAAAAAATTCATTTTAATCATAAACTATATTTTTCATTATCCTATGATTAAAAAGAATTATTATTGAATTTATATAAAATGTTATCAAGTAAATAATTAATAAATTTCATTAAAATCATTAACTAATAATTTTTAATTTAATGTATTAATATGAAAATACATACTATAAAAAATTGTTTTAGATAAAAAATAACATTTATTTTAATTTTTTAATTATAATCAATTTATACTAATTAATTTATTTTAAAAATATATACGCTGTATAATTTTCATAAATTAGTTATTATTATTCATACACATAAATTCAATTTCATTGTGACACTAGACACGTAATACCATGTTAATTTTATGTTGTTCATCTGAACTCCTTATCGTGTATAATGTAATCTATCGAAGAAGCAAAATTACCTAAAGATAAATATTTCATAAAATTTTAAATTTTCTACATTATCAATAATTTCCAACCCATCCCCCAATTAATGTCGACTCCAAATCCATTGATGATGTATTTATAGTTATTTCCTTTCTTTTTAAATCCCCTCCACGTTGTCTGTAGGGTCATATGGTTGAGCACTACGACATTTATAAATATACTTCCCAAGGAAAGGGACATATCCACTTCTCCTTTTCCATTTATGATCATTTTTTCATATGTGTTATTAAATATATATTTTCTTCTGTTCAAAGACATTGATATTTCCCGTTACTAAAATAATAGTGTTTTTTCAATTAAATATCTACACTCCCACTCAAGATTCTATTTTCCTTTTAAATATTCTATCGATGTCATGCTACTATATTTATTTTATAAAATTTCATTCTTTTATATGAAATAATATAAATTTTTTATTAACCAAAACACTTTATTACCCAATTTTATTCACCTATATATAACCATTATATCAATTTAATGATATTTACAGGAAACACACTCATTATTCCCATTGGAATTCTAATGAAATTATTTATTATGATCTATGTGGCACACATGAATTTAGATATGTAAAAGATGATATCTAATTATATTTCCATGTATTTGGAAAATAATAAATCTCAATAAATGACATGTTTATGAGAACATACAGAGTATCCTCTATAATACATTTAACCACACCATGGTGTTGATACTTTGTTATATTATTATGATTGTCTCATTTTTATGATGTACCCACATTTCTATGTTTTGTATTTAGTTATTTTTATTATTCTATCATGTTTTGACTAATTTATTTTTCCAAATGATCAGTCACGATCCATTTTCATTGTTAATCCCATAAAATATTTATGCTCACCCTTTTCTGTTGACGTATGCACATTGAAAATTCCATTTTGTAAGGGTTCCTTTAATGGTATAACAAGAGGGTCTTGCAAAAACATTAAATAGTGTTTATATTTATATTTCTCTTATTTAATTCAAGTATTGAGTACCTAGATTCTATGACACTATATCTCAATAGATCTATTGATATTATTAATGTATATTTGTGTTAGGGAATTGTGTTGTAATTTTGGTATTACAATGGTGGGTCTCTATAGTTGGTATGAAAGGTATGGATTTTTATTTTTGAAAATTAGTAATATGATATAATTAGTAAGAAATTTGTGTAAAAGTCAAAAAATAGGATTACATCCTTAAATTTTGGTAAAGTATAAAGTGATTGGCTTCCAAGAAATTAAATTTGTATTGGGATACTACCATTAGATGTGGTTCTGGTAGAGTTATATGTAGGGTTAATAACCATAAAAATGGGACATTTGGTTTTAACACTATTTTCACCTTGTGTATTGGAAAGAAGCTTTGATACACACCGGGTTTGACACTCCTAGTAAATATTCACTGGTTAATAAAATGATTTTAACAAAACATTATCATGGATATATAGATACTATGAAATATTTTAGGAATCAAGTATATCATCATAGAATCATGTATAAAAAATGTTACTGTTAAAAGTTTCTTTATAATTGTTATAATATTATCAATGTTATAAAATTTATAACTTAGTTTTCCTTCTTCTAGATGAATGTCATAGGATGTAGAAGGAATCTTGTAAAAAATGAATGGAAAAGATAAAGTTATGGTCTCCATCATAAGTTGAGAAGATCTTGAGTGGAAAACATCATCATGATGAATAATCAGTTAACTCAAGTTATTTATAATTACATAAACCTTATTGAGTTTTTGACTTTACCAAAGGAGGAATAACTAGCAGTTGATTTCTTCACAGATCAATGATCTCCATTTTATAGTGGAACCTAAGATCCACAGATCTCATAACAATATATGAATACAATAAAAAAGATATTTCTTGTACTCCATTGTTTTTTATGATATTTTTACATTATAATTAATTTTCATAGTGGGAATATATTGTCACTGGTGGACACAAATATAGAACATTATGTTGAGGTATGATGATGAATCTAAGGAATGATAAGGAATTATTAAATTTTTATTTATCGAGTATTTTCCTGACATAGTCAGAACAATGATGGAGGGTGAATTCCATGAGTTGAAATGAATATAAAATAAGTTTATGGTGGATTATGGGAATAATGTTAGAAGGACTTTATAATACACTTCAATCCGTTTTCATCACTTCTAACAAGAAAATATATATATGTTATTTAGTGTTCTAAGATCCCGTATTTCAAAGGCTCTAGAAATCAATGATTTTTGGAGTTAAAAATAGATAGTTTTATGATATATAAATTTTGATATAGAGTTTGGACATAAATAGTGGACTCATGGAAATGATGTAAAGAAGACATGTGTGAGGAAATTTTATGGGAAAAATATAGATGGGAATAAAGCAAAATATTTCATATGAAAAAAAATATGTTAATAAGAATTTTTTAGAATATTTTAAATGTAAGTGAAAATTGAATCAGGTTTGGAAAAAAAGTCCATATAGATATAAAATTTCATGGATATTTAAAGACTCGACATCTGGCCATAAATTAAAAAGGGAAGCTAGTGAAACCAAAAAACTATGTAGATCTTCATCTGTGGGAAGCATTTTCATTTTTTTAATAAATTCCCAAATGATAAGATAATTTGGAAAACAACCATGAAAACTAATAGAGTACATTGAAACACATTCATGATTTTACAATCACAATGGCTGGAGTCAAGGCTCAAAAAGGCATTATGGAATGTATATGCATCATTAACTATAATCTATCAAGTATATTGTTTGATTCAGGTTTAATAATTTTTTTCATTTCAATCAAGAATACAATGAACATCAAGTTATGAATTAAACAACTTTTTCTATATTTTTAAGTTAGTTTAACAAAATAAAATTCTCGATCATAAAAAATATTCAACGATTCCCTTATTAAATTTTTTGATTGAAATGTCACTAAAAACCTTGTGGTCTGTATAATGGTCTAATTTTATATAATACAAAGGATGGATTGGTTTTCCAAGTAAAAACCTCTGAGAAATTGTATAATAAAGGCCATTAACATTATCTTGATCTGAAAAACTTTATTTAACATCAAGTTAGAGATATCCCAGATAGACTCTTGCTAATTTCATCTTCATACATCATTTATTAGGGAAATGATTGGTGAAAATGAATAAGGAATTAAATTTAAAAAAAATATGATATCTATCAATTCTTTAATAATTAATTGACATATTTCTTGAATAATTACTTAACACTGACCTAGAAATATATGTATTCTAATCAAATAAACTTATACCTTGATGCAATCCAATAATAAAGGCCCCATTTTTATTGGAAGATGTGGAGTTATAGGAATTTAATTAACAACTACATGACCTTTTATAAAATTTGTAATTTTTTCAAGTGTTCCACATTCGGAAGAAATCATTACCTTTTTGAAAAACGAATTTTTATCAATATATTTAAGAATTTACTACAGATAGAATAATTGGATACCTATAAAAACATACCATCTCTTAGGGGGTTATGATTTGTTCGACCATCTTTGTGTGGCCCAATTTTTCTCCATGATCAACATCTAGTCGGGGTATAATTAACAGAGGTTAAAGAAAGAATCTATACCAATGAATTCCTTCAGGAAATTATATAGGCATTAAAATTTTATTGTTATTCCCATTTGATTAATTAATTATTTTTCCATATTTCTATTTTTGATTAATAGAGTCTGTATGGAATACTTTAAAAAATTTGTGTGGTTATTTAAATATGATGTTGTGATATATTCAAAAAATAACATAAATGATGATCATCCAAGGGACCTAATAACATATCTAAGGATAAGTTTTTTTGGTTAATTTATTAAATTATAGTTATTGTTATAATAATTTTCATTCATGGGATATGTTGTAACAAATTAAGGAATCTCAATTTATCCAAACAAGAAAACGGTGATAGAGGAGCGGCCTTTTCGTATAATAATATCTAATATTCATAATTTCATAGGATTATAGAGATATTTTAGTAGGATTATGGAAACTATTTTTGGATTTATAATACAATAACTACATTTAATTGAAAATTAGTTATGTTTTTCTGGACAAAAAAGTACGATGAGAGAATCTGAGATCTGAATAAGATGTGATTTTTGAAATTATTCTAAATATAACCTCTATTATATAAGTATTTTTTATCTATTTTTATGCATAAATTAAATTGAGTGGATGCATTCTCTTGTAAAATTAAAATTTAATCACTTATGAATATCAAATTTTAAGGCCTCATGACTAGAAATATCAAACTCATTACCTCAAGTTACCTGTAGTCATTTTTTCTATGAAGATATATAAACACTATTTGCATGGAGAAAAGTCTGATATACACACCTAACATAAATATTTCAAGTATATATTCACACAAAAATAACCCTACATCAGACAAACAATATTTTATGATCTCTATAAAGACTACTACTTTTCTTTTAATTATCACCTATAATGAGAAAAAAAGTAATATGTGTTTTGAGTTGCAATGTTCCCAAATTTCTTTCTATAATGAGGACTATAAGAGATCCATTGATCAAGGAAGTTTTATTTTTTTGACATGATAATCATAAGGAAGGGTCTATCATTAATTCTATCCAAAATTATTATTCAATCGTAATTTAAAAATAAGACAATGAAAGCTCAAAGTGATAATCCATTTATGCCCAAAAAAATAAACAGGATGTGCAAATGGGATGTTTCTTAAATTCAATATTTATCAATATGGTTTTAAGATATTTGGTATGAGACTATGTAATACATATATTCTAGAGATAAATAAGGGTTTTATGGATGAATATCATTTATCTAAATTATCTATACATCCCAAAAGTTACAAAAATGTATTGGAACGGTTTTGTACATTATTGGAGGGATAATATGCAAGCGAGATTGTCGATTACACTATAATTACTTACTTCTTCCCCTTGTAAATATGGAATGACATGTTCATAAATGGGTATTATAACCACTACACATCCCTTTCATGAATTTGGAAAACATTACTCTATTATTTTTAGTACCATTCCTAAGACATATAAGGGAAAACAATTACATGGGAATTCATTGATAGATTACAAAATTCTCCCAATTTTATATCCATTAGAGAGGATTTTTCCCATGAGTGTATGACTCGACTCTATTTTCAAGAAGCAGTGAGACTCCATGGATTAACATTGTTAATTTCTTATCAATGAGATGCAAAATTTAAATATATATTTTTGAGGATCCTCTAAAAGGATTTGAATACATAATTAATCATTATCACATCCTATCATCCTCAAACTGAAGGGATGTATGATAGGAAAATGAATGCATTATAAGTCATGATAAGGGTTACATCACTTTAATTTCAAGGGAGATGGGACCAATATATTCCACTTTAATAATTCAAATATAACAATAGTTTTCACTCAAGTATTCAAATGAAACAATTTATGATATATATACAGAAATATGAATACCTCCAATAGTCTGGGATGGTGTTGGAGAAGGAAAATTATTGGGTCACGACATTGTGAAAGAAGGATACAGATAGAATTACATGTAATTCAGAAACACATGTAGGTTGAAAATAGATGCATAAAATTTTATTCATTCTACATAAGGATAGACATATAATATCAGGTTTTGGATCATGTTTTCCAAAAAATATCTCCATGGATATGGATCATGAGGTTCCGAAAGAAATGAAAAAAATTCCAAGGTATGTTGGACCATTTGAGATTCAACAGTGCATTGGAATTGTTACCTATCATATAAAACAAACTTCAAAACATTTCAATTTCCAAAAAATCATCAATGGGTCACTGTTATGAATATATATTCCATACCCATTGTATATACTAAAAAATTGTAATAGAATTGGAACAGGATGAATAATATAAATAGAAACTCCTAAATATTATTTAAATAACTAAATAATTGTTTGGGAATAATAAAATATAAATTCTTACATTCCTAATGAGTATTCAAAATTTTTATAGGGTTTAATGGAACATGAGGAAGAAATTGAGGAAAAATACCCCCATTTATTTTAATGAATGTGTGAAATTTTTTGGATAAAATTTCATAATTTTGGGGGGAATGTATTCATCCATGAAATTTATTCTATGATTAATTAAAGAACCATTTTCTTCATATTGAATATTTTATAGTATTTAAAAATGGAATTACACATATACTACTACAAAATTAATATTACATGTCAAGAAATAATACCTATTATTGTAATTGTGTCTAATATAGTGTTGCAAATACAAAAAAAATAACTACCATATAATGGATTACTCAATAGGATGGAAAACATCTATAAATAATATACCTAAAAAAGAAAAATATTAAAATAAAAATTGATGTTAGGAATATCATATACATTATCATAGTGATTTTAGAAACCATAAGAAAGATGTATTAAATATTTTCGTTTTGTGTTACATATATGAATTAATTGAAAATGTGACTGTTTGGGGTATTAAAATTGGTCAATATAACATTTGATAATTTTGGACATCGGTAATGTGGCCATTATAATTGGACTATTAGTGTTAGTTTATATAAAGGTTAATGATAAGAGTTAATTGAATTTAGAAGGATGAAATGATAACCTAACAGGTAGAGAAAATCCTTTTGAATCCTGTTTGTCAAAACATGTGAGTGGGGTTGCGTCACTTGAGTTTTCCCTTGACCAAAAACACTTAGATATTCAAAAATTCAGGATTGAATGAAATAACCTTTAGGATATGTTCAATGTGGTTGAGATCACCACTAGGTTGCGTTAGTTTTTCCACTCCATCATACTACCAACATCACCCGCCTTACCCTTAGGGTGTATGCTGGTTTAATTATGAGTCATCTATCTAGATTTTATTATAATAAATGTATAATTTTTTTTATATTAATGAAATATTTATTTTTTTATTCCATATTAATTATTATGATATTTCATAAAAGACATATAAATATTGGATGGATTTTGATAAAAGAATATTTGTGTCAGATATATAAAAATTCAATCTTTAGAAAATATATAAACATTTATAATAGACTAAAGTATCGTGAAAAATACATTCAAGAATTATTTTATTAATACAATGTTTATTTAAATATAAAGAATGATATTATTTTATAATGCCATAGGAAAAAAAATTCTAACTATTGAGCGTGTTGTAAAAACATATGCTTTTAAATAAATATTATTTTTTGTTTAAAAGATAAAATTTTCATACGTAATGAATTATTTTTCAAAAATTAAATTATTATTTGGAATTTATATGATGAATTTAGGTTAGGGGAATGTCTTGATAATTTTCTAAAATATTAATATTTTGGTGATTAATAAAAATATAATCTTTAGTTTTTGTATGTTTTATGACATCATATAATTATAATAAATGTGTAATAATTATTTAAAAACAATACATCACCAAAAAAATGTTTTTTATTAAAAAAAAAATTTTAATTTATTTAAAATATCTTTTTACCTACATGTGACATTCCAATGTATAAAATCGAAATTTTGAAATTAAAAACCATATTTTGTGTAAAATATTCTTTTTCTATGTCCATGGTAATTGTTACATCCCAAGTAAGTAATTAATAATAGATATTATTATCTATGACTACTTATGAATTAGATAGTGTTTTAGATACTTAAAATGAGAATAAATCCAATCTTAAGAATGGAATACACTAATATTTTTAAAAGATTGTTTTACTGCCTTTGATGGAAAACCATTTTTAAATCAACCTTTTGACAGTTTTATAATCACTATTTGTAAAAATAAACTTATTATTTATTATTGGGACATTGAAATTTAATTTGGATAAATTTTTGGTATTTTTCTGACAATGTTCATTTTTTAATGAATAGTGAAAAATACTACATTTTACATCAAAACAAATTTTTCATATAATTTAATTATATGGTTAAATTATATTTTTAATTGGTTTTAAAGTGTAATTAGAATATATTTTTACCATTTAATTCAATGGTTTTCATTATAATTAATTTCACTTTGGAATTAGGCAGAAACAAGTGCCAAACGTTTTATAGATATTGTTTAAAAAACCCTCTATTTGTTTTGACAACGTGAATTATTTTTAAATTAATTATTGCAATTTCTGTGTTTGGAATTTGGTAAAATGGATTCCATATTTGGAATCAGAATTTCCAAATTATTTAATTAATAATCTTTTGTTTTTAGACTTTTTGAATAGTAACGATGGTAATTATCGTTAATTATCTTGATTAATTAGTAATCGGGTAGTTAAGGATAATAAAATAATATCATAATAATAAAAAAATGACACCAACATGTATCCTAATACTACTGGTTGTGCCATGGCCGACCGTGGGGTGCCTTGTTCCAAACTTGGGGACCCCATGGAATCACTTTTGTGTGATAATGACTTTTTATCTTTTTATTTTTAAAGAAAGTAAATATAACAAAAAAATGTATCACCAGAGTAAAAAAAATTTATATTTGTATACATAAAAGATATCTTAGACTATAAATAGTCATTGGAAAGATAAAAATATTTCCTACATCATAGTTTTTTTTATAATTTTTAGACATTAAATAAATTAAATTATATATGACACCATAATGATGCAGTGATTACCTCATTATTTAACGATTTAAATAAAATAAAAAGATAAAGTAAACTCTAAGACCTACACTTGTCAAAAACCTATTTTATGGGTGGATTTCGAACTCTTATCACCTTACCCTCGAAATAAATCAATGTGGGACCTTTAGAAATCGAAACTCATTTCAAAATCAAGTAACATTTTATACCTTTTCAAGAGTGCCCCTCCACTCCTCTTATAAAAGGCCCCCACCTCTACCTCCTTACCCACACCTCTCAAGATTTTGTCCAGGCCAAGCTCTGATCATTTTGTCTCTACACATCCCTCTCCTCATCCTAGAAGCTTTAACTTAGGCAGGAAGCTCTTCAAGGCACACTTTTGTTTCAAACCAAAGTGAGTTACCCGATTTTAAGGTAATGTCTTCAATTGTGTTCTTTTGTTTTATTTTGCTTCTCCAACCCCCTAAAATATTTTTATTCATTTATTTTGTAACAAAACCGGTATCTTCAATATAATAATATGTTTTTATAAAATTTATTCGAGTTACACTTACACACACCTACATCTAATGGTTAATGAACATACTGTTTCCGTGGATGGTGAATTTCTGCCTCACGAAAAGATAATTGTTCAACATTCATATAACACCTTCAAAGCTAGCCATTAAGATATCACTATATTTATATATGATGTATAATATTTTTATGTTTTACTTATGCTTCTGTATTTTTCATTTATGGTATACCTTTATGGTCTCCATTATGGGTAAATGTGATATCTTAATTTTAAGATGTTCGGACTACCGCCCCCTCAAAGTGATTTGATTCGTTAATAACATATGTGGTACGTATAAAGGATAGATTTAATGATATTATATAAGATACCATACTGGAATTATAATACTATTATGTATCATTATGTTTTAATTCCATGAAATATGAAATAGAAATATGAGTAGCGTTCATGCGTACGTACGGCTTACCGTCTCCATAAACGGTGAATTTCATTTCATACCTCTAAATGTTATGTAATATTATAAATGCATGTGTATACTAGATATATATGATATATATATATGATATCTACATCATAAATATAATTTTGGATATAATATATATTTTACCCCCATGAACAACTTGTAATTATAAAGAGTTTATTTTTGACTCAAGTACCAATGATCGACAGAATGGCCATTATTAACTTAAATAATTAAATAGTGTTCATTAAATGGTAATAAGTGATATAAAAGGAATAATGAACTTGGAAAAGGTTCTTAAGCAAGTAGAAATTAACTCAAGTTTATTATTCAGGAGGATAAAGAACGATCGAGTCAAGTCAGACCCCAGGTATGGGACTTCGTCTCAATCTCCTTTCATTGAGGCATATATTGTTTTATACACAAGTTTATTTTATACGATGTATAAACCCCTTTTACATTTATGTCTATTTATAAGGAATATTTTTTATACTAACTGTTTTACTAAACGACAAAAGGAATGTTTTTTTCATATGTTTGCGGTGACAACGACTTCTCTGCCGCCGTGACCATTATTTCATCTTCGGCTTCCTCTACCAGCCATAAATTTTTTTTAAAATGAAAAATAAATACCATGTTTTACTTATCTTTTATTTTTTTATTGAAAATGGTTTTCATAATTTTTTTATTATATGAATGTGTTGTATTGATATATTGTGTTTGAAATGTGGAAATGTTATGTTTCCTTTATGCATGTTTTATGTGATACGATTATGTTATGGTTCTTGGGAATTATTATGAAGACGGATGGTTCCGTGATAAACTATGGGTGGGTGTGCCTGATATAGCTCTCCAATGCATTGGGTAACAGGTAGGAGTTAAAATTTAAGGTTTCTCTGAAGAGATTTAGTGAATATACTGTGATGGGAATTCCAAATGTAACCAAGAGGGTTACACCCTATGTAAGAATGTTATGAATTACTCAAGGTAACTTTATGTATTATGATTTATATGATTTATTCATGATTTGATTAGGTATGTTAAAGTGATTATGTTTTATGAGTAAATTATGATTTCATTTATTCTTATGTATACATGTACTCATGTTTCCATTCCATATTTTTATATCCTTTACTGAGATTTTTATGCACATCCCAAGTTTTGAAATGTTTTTCACAGGTCAAGGGAGTGGTACATGATATGATGATACTTCCAAGGAAGTGTCAAGAAAGAATCCATGTTTTATATTAAATATGATTCCGTTGAAGGGAAAAATGAATACTATATTTTATGTAACCTTTTTGTTTAAATGTGGAATGTAATTTATGTTTTATGATCTAATTCTCTAAAACTATAAACTTGAAAAGATCATTAATGTGTATTCTTGAAATCTCTCATGATTAAGTAATGTTTAAGGCTGGGGCCTTATAGTTGGTATCAAAGGTTGGTTTAGATAACTTTAGGAGTTAGAATTCTATTAAATGATTATCCAAAAAAAATTTATGGTCAAATTGAAAATGATATAGAATTTGAAGATTACAATGCTGCTTCATCTAAAAATTGTTCGTTCAGAATGGTTTTCCGCAGAGGAAATAGAGAAGCAATGGTAGGAAGCCATACAGAAGGAAATAAACTTCTAAATCAACATCCTAAGAAGGTCGGAATTGGAACTGAATAGTTTGTTGCGGTAATGGCGCAGTTGACTCCAGTGATAAATTGTGGCGGTATCCATGCACGTGATCAGCCAGATCAACCGCAGAGGAACATGTCAGTGGTGGAACATTTCATGAGGCAACATCCCCCATCACTCAGAGGATCATCTGACCCTGTGCTAGCTTAAGGCTGGATTAAATCACTGGAGATGATTTTCGATTTCATGGGGTGTTCATAAAATCAAAAGGTTAGTCTTTTTATTTACAGTTTGGAGGGTGTAGCAGATCATTGGTGGTCGGTGGTTAAAAATATCAGAAATGTTGTGAGATTGATTCTCTTGACTGGGATGAATTCAAAGGTATGATTCTTGAGAAATATTTTCCTAAGGCTGTTCGACTTAGGATGGAAAAACAATTCATGGAATTGAGGCAAGGGGAAGACTCGGTGGCTTCTTATGAAGAAAGGTTCACTTGATTGGAATGGTATGCTCCAAATTTTATCTGAGACCTTGGTAGTAAAATCAATCTATTTTACTCAGGATTAAAGCCAAAATATTGAAGTGTATTAGCTTCTCATGAGTTCAAAAGTTATGAAAATCTTGTTCGATGTGCTGAAAAGGTGGAAATGGAGTTTTACGATGATCAAGTGTTCTATGATAAATAAAAGAAGAAGAGACCGAGGTGGCAGGGGAAAGGGAAGAATTCTTCAAAAAGGTCTGATGGTGAGAAAACTAAGTTTCATGTTTGTAATAAATGTGGTAAAAGGCATGCTGGGGAATGTCTTCTGAATTATGGAAAGTGCTACCGATGTGGAATGATGGGACATAAGGCTCGTGATTTCACTGAAAAAGATCAAGGTGATGGTAAGACCAAATTTGATTTACAGTTAGTGAAATGTTTCAAGTGCAATGATATGGGTCATTATGCAATAGAGTGTCCGAAAAAGAGCTCAAGTGATGGGAAGAAGTCAGAATACAAGCAAAAAGGGGTGGTGAAATCATTTGCAACTACTTCAGCAGATGTTGGGCCATCAAATGAAGTGGTATCAGGTACTTTGTTTGTTTCTTCAAATTATGCCAGTGTGTTGATTGATTCAGGGTCCACACATTATTTCATCTCTGAAATCTTTTCTAGTAAAATGGTAATACCATCTCAAGAAATGACTCCTGAACTTGTGGTAAAAACACCTGAGGGAACTGTTGAGTCAAAAAGAATTTATTAGAATCTTCCTATCCTTATCCGTGGAAATAACCTACATGCAAACCTTATTGTTTTACCTCTAGTAGAGTTTGATGTTATCCTGGGTATGGATTGTCTCTCTATTTACCATGCTAAGATTGACTGTAGAGCTAAAGAATTTTTTTTTCTCAGAAATACTTTCAGTTTGTGTACAAGAATGAACCCTTACTGTTGATAACATATCAAGAGGCAGAGAAACTTGTAAAAGATGGAAATGAATGTTAACTTGAACATATTTTTGAAAACAAAGGAACTGTTTAGATTAATGATGTGCCAGTGGTAAATGAGTATCCTGATGTTTTTCCTGATGAGTTTCCTGGAATAATACCAGATTGGAAAATTGAATTTACTGTTGACTTAGTTCCTAATGCTAAGCTAGTTTCAAAACACCCTTATCAAATGGATCAAATTGAACTTTTAGAGTTGAAGGAGAAATTGCATGATTTTTTAGAGAAAGGCTTCATTCGACCTATCACATCACCATGGGGTTCTCCTGTTTTATTTGTTAAAAATAAATATGGTTCTATGAGACTTTTCATTGTTTATAGAGACTTTAATAACATCACTATTAATAACAAATATCCTTTGCCTCATATCGATGATTTGTTTGATCAGCTCCAGGGAGCTCAATATTTTTCAAAGATTGACCTAAGATCGGGGTACCATCAGTTGAAGGTAAAAGAAGTAGATATTTCAAAGACCACTTTTTATACAAGATATGGCCATTATGAATTCGTATTTATGCCTTTTGGGCTAACCAATGCACCTACTGTATTCATGGACCGTATGAATAGAATTTTCCATGAGTTCTTGGATAAGTTTGTGGTGGACTTCATTGATGATATTTTGGTGTTTTCTAAAAGTAAAGAGGATCATAGATGTCATTTAATGGTTATTTTTCAATCCTTAAAAGAAAAAAAAAATTATGGGAAATTCTACAATTGTGATTTTTGGTTGCAAAAAATTTCTCTCCTTGGTCCCATTGTTTTTATGGATGGGAAAATTTTTGATCTAGAAAAAACAAAGGTTTTTAGAGAATGATCAAGACCCACAAATGTAACTGAGATTTGTAGATTCCTTTATTTGGTAGGCTATTATCCAAGGTTTTTTTAGAAATTTCTCTTGGTTATCTATTCCAATGACAAAGCTAACTCAGAAGGGTGTTAAGTTTATCTGGACAAAAAAATGTGATGATTGTTTTCACGAACTAAAAAGAAGATTGGTGAATGCTCCAGTTTTGGCACTACCTTCCAGGAATGGGGAGTTTGTTATCTACAGTGATTCTTCATTGAAAGGACATTGTTGCGTCCTAATGCAGAATGATCAGGTAATTGCTTTTTCTTCACGTTAATTGAAAATTCATGAGGTAAATTACCCTACACATGATTTTGAATTATCTGATGTTTTTTTTTCTTTAAAAATTTGGAGGCATAATTTGTATGGAGTAAAGTGTGAAATATATACCGATCACAAAATATTAAAGTATATATTCACTCATAAATAATTGAACATGAGACAGAGGATATGGCTAGAATTAATAAAGGATTATGATTGTACAATTCATTACCATCCGGGAAAAGCAAATAAAGTGGATGATGCTTTGAGTCGAAAAAACTAATGCTTCATTGACAATGATGCATTTGGAATGTGATCCTTTGGTTAAGGATTTGATGAACTTTGGCATAGAAGTTGTTGGTGCAGGATGTCCTTCTATTTTGTTTCATGTATCAGTGAAATCTTCTCTATCAGACAGAATTAAGCAAGCACAGAAGCAAGTTAGTGAGTTGCAGAAAAAGGTAGAGCTGGTTCAGAAGGGTAAGATGCCTAAATTCAACATTGATAATGATTGTATTTTGAGATTTGGGACGATTTTGTGTGCGCCTTATGATTCAAAGTTTAAGAGAGAGTTGTTATGTGAAACTCATAGTTCTCCATTTTCAGTTCATCCAGGCATTACAAAGATGTATTGAGATCTTCAGTAGAATTACTGGTGGGACAAAATGAAAAGAGATATTGCTGATTTTACTATGACGTGTTTGACTTGTCAATAGGTTAAAGCAGAGCGGCAGTTACCGAAAGCGATGCTTCATCCTTTGCCAGTACCAGAGTGGAAATGGGAAAATATATCCATGGAGTTCGTTGTGAGATTTCCAAAGACACCTGAAGGTAGTAATGCAATCTGGGTTATTTTTGATCCCTTGACTAAATCTGCTCATTTCCTTTCTATACAAGATACATTTTCCCTAGATCAACATTCCCATTTTTATCTTAAAGAGATAGTCAGGTTACATATATTTTCTCTCTCCATTGTATCTAATCGTGATCCCAGGTTTACTTTTAGATTTTGTAAAGGCCTTAAGAAGTCGTTGGGTACTGAATTAAATTTTAGTATAGCTTTTCATCCTTAATAAAATGGGCTGTCAGAACAAACGATTCAGACTTTGGAGGATTTTTTGCATTCTTGTTCGATGTATTATCAGGTAAGTTGGGACCAACATATTTCTTTGGTTGAGTTTTCGTATAACAACAGTTTTCATTCCAGTATACAGATGGCACTATTTGAGGCATTATATGGGAAGCTGTGTCGAACTCCAGCTTTCTGGGATGAAGTGGGTGAAAGAAAGTTGATGGGACCATAATTGGTAGAAGAGTTGGCAGAAAAAGTTCAGATGATATTGATACACATGAGAACATCTCAGAGCAGGCAGAAGAGTTATGTGGGCAACATGAGGAAGGATCTCTCTTTTGAGGTAGGTGATCATGTTTTTCTCAAGGTTTCACCATGGAAAAGTGTGATGTGATTTGGGAAGATAGGAATGCTGAGTCCAAGGTTTATTGGACCATATGAGATTCTGGAAAGAGTTGGATCCATTGCATACCGAGTGGCTTTACCTCCGATTTTATCTCAGGTACACAATGTTTTTCATGTTTCAATGTTAAGGAAGTACATGCCAGATCCATCTCATGTCTTGAGTCCAGAGGTAGTTCAGCTAGAAGATAACCTATATTATGAAAAACAACATGTCCAGATTCTTGACCACAGGGAGAAAATGTTCAGGAATAATGTGATTCATCAAGTAAAGGTTTTGTGGAAAAACCACATGATTGAAGAGGAAACATGAGAATCTGAAAATTCAATGAGGGATAAATACAACAAATTATTCCTTAAGTATATAAATTGTGGGGATGCAATTTTCAAAAGGGGGGAAGGATATAACATCCCAAGAAAGAAATGAAAAATATATATTCGTATCTATGTCTACTTATGAATTAGATAGTATTTTAGATGCTTAAAATGAGAATTGATCCAATCTTAAGCATGAAATACAATAGTATATTTAAAAGATTGTTTTACTACCTTTTGATGGAAAACAATTTTGAAATAAAGATTTTGAAAATTTTATAATATTTATTTGTAAAAATAAACTTATTATTTGTTATTGGAACATTTAAATTTACTTTGGATAAATTTTTGGTATTTTTCTGACAATGTTAATTTTTAATGAATAGTGAAAAATAATGCATTCTACATCAAATCTGCTTTTTCATCTAATTTAATTCTATAGATAGATTATCAATTTAATTGGATTTAAAGTTTAATTAGAATATATTTTTACCATTTAATCCAATGGTGTTCATTATAATTAATTTCACTTTCGAATTGGGCATAAACAAGTGCAAAACTTTTCGTAGATATTGCTTCAAAAAAACCGGCTATTTGTTTTGAAAACGGGAATTATTTTCAAATTAATTATTTCAATTTCTGTGATTGGAATTTGGTAAAATGGATTCCATATTTGGAATCATAAGGTCCAAATTATGTAATTAATACTCTTTTGTTTTTGGACTTTGTGAATAGTAACGACGGTAATTATCGTTAATTATCTTGATTAATGAGTAATCGGGTAGTTAAGGATAATAAAATAATTTGATAATAATAAAATATGACACCAAAATGTGTCCTAATACTATTTTTTGTGTCATGGCCTACCCCAGGATGCCTTGTTCCAAACTTGGGGACCCCATGGAATCACTTTTGTGTGATAATGACTTTTTATCTTTTTATTTTTAAAGAAAGTAAATATAACATAGAATGTATCACCTGAGTAAAAGTTTTTTAGTTTTTTCTAAATAAATTATATCTTGGACTATAAATAGTCATTGGAAAGATAAAATGATTTAATATGTCATAGTATTTTTATAATTTTTAGACAGTAAATAAATTAAATTATATTTGACACCATGATGATGCAGCGACTACCTAATTATTTAACGATTTAAATAAAATGAAAAGATAATGTAAAATCTAAGACCTACACTTGTCAACAACCTATTGTATGGGTTTAGTTCGATATCTTATCACCTTATACTTGAAATTCATCAATGTGGGACCTTTAAAATTCGAAACTCATTTGAAAATAAAGTAACGTTTTATACCTTTCCAAGACTGCCCCTCCTCTCCTCTTATAAAAGGCCCCACCTCTACCTCCTTAACCACACCTCTCAATCTTTTTTGTCGGCCAAGATCTACTCATTTTGTCTCTACACATCCCTCTACTCATCCTAGAATCCTTACCTTATGTAGGAAGATCTTTAAGAAACCCTTTTGGTTCAAACCAAAGGGAGTTACCCGATTTAAAGGTAATGTCTTCACTTATGTTATTTTGTTTTATTTTTCTTCTCCAACCCCCTAAACTATTTTTATTCATTTTTTTGTAACAACACCAGTATCAACAGTATACTAGGATGTTGTTATAAAAATTATTCTAGCTACACTTACACACACCTACATCTAATGGTTAATGAACATACTATTTCCGTGGATGGTGAATTTCTTCCTCACGAAACAATGATTGTTCAACATTAATATAACACCTTCAAAGGTGGCCATTAAGATGTCAATATATTTATATATGATATATAATATGTTTATGTTTTACTTCATCTTTTGTATTGTTCATTTATGGCATACCTTTATGGTTTCCATTATGGGTAAACGCGATATCTTCATTTAAGAAAGTACGGACTACCGCCCCCTCAAAGTGATTTGATTCGTTAATACCATATGTGGTATGTATAAAGGATACATTTAATAATATTATATATGATACCATTCTGTAATTATAAAAGTATTATGTATCATTATGTTTTAATTTCATTAAATATGAAATAGAAATGGAAGTAGCGTTCATGCGTACGTACGGCTTTCCGTCTCTATGAACGGTGTATTTCATTTCTTACCTATAAATGTTTTGTAATATTTTAAATGAATTTATATACTGGATATATATGATATATATTATATCTACATCATGAATATAATTCTGGATATAATGGATATTTTAGCCCATGAACAACTTGTAATTATAAAGAGTGTATTTTTGACTCAAGTACCAATGATCGACAAAACAAGCCTTATTAGCATAAATAATTAAATAGTGTTCATAACATGATAATAAGTGATATAAAAGGAATAATGTACTAGAAAAAAGTTCTTAAGCAAGTAGAAATTAACTGAAGTTTATTATTCTGGTGGTTAAAAAATGATCGAGTCAAGTCGGACCCGAGGTATGAGACTTCGTCTCAATCTCCTTTCATAGAGGCATATTTTGTTTTATACACAACTTTCTTTTATACGGTGTATAAAACCCTTTTAATTTTACATCTATTCAAAAGGATTCTTTTTTATATGAAGTGTTTTACTAAACGATAAAATGATGTTTTTTTTGTCATACGTATGGGGCGACAACAACTTCTCTACCGCCGTGAACATTATTTGAGCTTCGGCATCCTCTACAAGCCATGACTTTTTTTAAAAATGAAAAATAAATACCATGTTTTAATTTTCGTTTATTTTGGTATTTAAAATGGTTTTCATAATGATTTTATTATATAAATGTGTTGTATTGATATCTTTTGATTGAAATGTGGAAATGTTATGTTTCCTTTATGCATGTTTTATGTGATACGATTATGTTATGGTTCTTGGGAATTGTTATGATGATGGGTGGTTCCATGATAAACTAAGGGGGGGTGAGCCCGATATAGCTCTCCAATGCATTGGGTAACGCGAAGGAGTTAAACTTTAAGGTTTTTTCAAAGAGATTTAGGGAATATAATGTGATGGGTATTCCAAACGTAACCAAGAGGGTCACTCCCTATGTAATAATGTTGTGAATGCCTCAAGTTACCTTTATGTCTTATGATTTCTATGATTTATTCATGATTTGATAAGGTATGTTAAAGTGATTATGTTTTATGAGTAAATTATGATTTCATTTATTCTTATGTATACATGTACTCATGTTTCCATTCCATATTTTTATATCCCTTACTGAGCTTTTTATGCCAATCCCATGTTTTTGAAATGTTTTTCAGAGGTAAAGGGAAAGGTACATGATATGATGATAGTGACAAGGAAGTGTCAAGAAAGAATCCTTGTTTTATATTAAATATGTTTCCATTGATGGGGAAAATGAATACTATATTTTATATAACCACTTTGTTTAAATGTGGAATGTAATGCATGTTTTATGATCTAATTCTCTAAACCTCTAAACCTGAAAAGATCCTCAATGTGTATTCTTGAAATATCTCAAGATTAATTAATGTTTAAGGCTGGGACCTTATAGTAATAAAGATTTTAATTAGGCTATATGGGATTAAAATATTATAAATAATTACTCATATGACTAAAACCATGTAAAAATACCATGTGTATTAAAATGATTATTCATTTTTAGAATTATAGATTTCCAAGACTTGTATTTAGAATTTATTAAATTTTTATTCAAATTTTACTATAAAAACAAACAAATTCATATATAACTTTATAATAAAAATCAATTGAACATGAAATTACTATCATCTCATCTCTGTAAAATCCATACAAGGTGTCATTGTCATCTTGTTGTTTCCATCTCCATGATTTAGGAAGTTACTTTATAATGTAATAGGACTCTTCTCATATACATTTCCATTCAGGTAACATTTTTTTAATTTCATCTAAATATATAATTACTTTCTATTTATACCATTTTTATTACCCCATTACATAGAAATTTTTTTTACCAATCGGACAACATCGTTCCCTCTCATTATGAATTTTTATTTAACCATATTATATACCTTTCATGTTCTAGAGTTTACTTCATGAAATTTATCTCTTTTACATGAAAAACTCATATATTATGATTTCCAAATATATTTCTTATCCCATTATATTCACCTAGTTATAACCATGATACATTGATTTGGGACCTTAAAACCTAAAACCCACACTCTCCCCTCATGGGTTAAAAAAATGATCCAATTCACTTATAATTAAGCATTTATTAATTGGTCAAATTTTAAAAAATGTGTTATTTATTTCCCATGGGTTAGTAATGATATTTTTACATATAATATATTTTACCACATGAATTTTGAAAAATTATGTGTGTTCCTTTATTTTTATCTACTGTATTGTATGATGAATTAAATTATAGGAATACTCCATTTATGATAACTTTATGAGTCATCATTGTAACTTGTTTTACGACAACATTGTGATGGTCCTTTGGGATTAATTATGAAGGACACATTTTTATGATGTAGCCACATTTCAATGTTACTTATCAAGTATTTATAATTATTATCCTATTTTATGGATCTTATTTTATCCATAATGATCATTCATGTAGCGCTTCCTTTATTTTTCCCTGTTGGGGGAATATGATCACTGTTCTTTATTAATGTATTCCCCTAAGAAATTACATGTTGTTAGGTGTCCTTATATGGAATAAAAATAGAGTTTTCAAAAAAACTAAAATGATGTAAATTTTTATTCTTTCTATTTCTAATTCATGTACAAAGTACATTTTCCCCAAGACCCAATACCTCAAGTGATCATAAAAATTTGTCAATGTAACTTTTGTTAATGAATTCTGTATAATTTTATATATTTAATAGTTGTTTCCACATAAATATATCCCATGGGGAGAGATTTATAAGGTGGAAGGAGAGGGGCATAGGTAACACATGTTGTAAAATGGTCATCTTGGAGCACCGATATATGGGAGGATAGTTTTTATGGTGGTTGGAGAACGGATTACCTAATGTAGGTTGTCACATAGTGGCAGTTTGGGTCCTCTAACCACCATATCTTTAATACATAACATTGTAATAAGATTACTTGTTGAGTATTGGGATATCATTGAACTCCTTGACATGGGGAAACCATTCATCTGGATATTCACCACTTAATCTGAAGTGATGACTTTATGAATATAACTTGAAGATTATCTCTCTCACACGTATTCATAAACAATCGTCTTTCTATTATTTCATTGAACACGAATGTTGGTAATGAGGATCTTAAGACATTCAATAATTTCATCTATCTCTATGATATTCCCATGGATTTTTATTTTACATGACAATGGTCCTTGAACCGGTGAAGGGAGGTTGCTCCATAACCCATGTCTTATATCAAAGTCCATTCAGATTAGTGAATGTACAATGAACACGAAGTCTTATTTTTAGTGTATTGTTGTGGATGATGTTTCCAAATGATGGAGTCTATGTATTAAATAATATGGTTTCATAATTTTCAGGGATAAGGAAATATATAACGTAATAAATATGGAAACTTCAGGATTTGGTGATGTTGTACAGAACCAAATAATGTAATTATTGAGGAATGAGAGGAGGAAGGAGGTCAAAATTGTGAGAAAATGGCAACATCATAGCCTTTTAGTGCCATACATAAATGAATAAACATATGAGAACATTGTTAAGTAGTTATTTTATCCATAACATATATTTTTTATCTAAATATAATTTCAAATAAATAAATATAACCCCCATATACCCATGATACAGACATGTTTCTGGATTTTGAATAGGATCAAATACATGATAGAAGAACCTAAAACTATGAAGTTTATGATAACAAAAATATAAAGGCTAGGATATGATATTCAAATATTTAAAAATATTATCCATTAGATATTAAAAAATGAACATAAAATAATTCATTTTTCCAATGAGTTTCTAACCAGTTGAAAAGTTAGAAAATTAAGGGGAGGTATTTTATTGATTGGAAATTTTAATTTTTAGAGAGGGAGGGATATATATATAGAGATAGGGTTTCATTTAATAGGTATGAAGGACATAGGATGTGTTGGATTTCAACCTTAGGCTAGAGTCTATATCATAGAGGGGTGTTAGATTTTGTTGTTATGTGATTCTACCTATTTTATTTCATTTTATTTTCATTCCCCCTCCTACATTGCATGAGGTGGTAAGTAATTTATCCTTATCCATTTATGTATGAGGGAATGTATTTAGTTAATTAGAGTGTATTCATAATTTTTTGATATGTTTATTTATTTAGAAATCATTTTCTTAGTTTTATTTATTTTCTATATTCATAACTACTAGTTATAAGAATAAATATTCTATTAATAAATTAACTAACTACATTTTTTTATTGCCTGAAAATTGCATGTAGAAAAGTGGTTATACTTAAAGATGTTTTATATTACCCATTGTATAATCTAACTTATATAAATGAGTGTCTAAAGTGGGTGATAATGTATTGGAGAGGTTTCACTCTAATACGAGGATCAATATGATTTACATTCAATGACATCTAGATAAAATTCAATATTTTAATTCAAAAAATCAAGAAATAAAAAATACTAATTTTGACACACTCATATCACTTATCTAAAAACAAGACCAATACTAAACTCCAGTTCTCCTATTACATTTCTGAAATATTCTTAGTGATTTTTTACATAAATATCTTGGGGATCGACCTTGAATTCAAGCTTAATACATTTATAATTAGTTAGTGATTGTTTGGGATTATAAATTTTTCAATTTGTTTCCCTAATATATATCATTACTTTTTTTTGGATTTCACAATGCATGTGTATGAGCACCATTATACCTCAGTCAGATATTCCAAATCGATTTTTAAACCACAGTGTTATAAAACCACCAATTTCAATAAAATAATTTTAGTACCAAAACATTAATAACAAGGTATTTTGTTCCAAATTAGTGACACACAACTTCATTATCCAGATGATGGAATAATATTATAATATGTAATGAAAAATTACCTGTATCTTAGTACATCCATTAGAATGAATCACACATATAAAAAAAGAACAATATCACACCCTCATGGAATAGAATAATAAAAATTTATGTTTAATATAATTTGTTCCAAAAAATGGAAGAGAAAATACTACAAGAATTATAAATTTAATAACATGAGAATTGTAACAACATAATATTTTATAAAGGAAAATTACTTTTGATACTGTATATTACATGTTACACTGATCCTAAATGATCCATGAAATGATATTATTTAATTATGATAAACATTACCTAGCAATCAAATTGGTTGATATGAATAGGATTCAATACATTATAAAATATACATAGTTTCCCTATTTAAATAAATGTATTGATAAATACTTTGTAAATAACCGCAAAATTTTTTGTAATTTTATTTTTCCTCAAAAATACATTTTAATAAAAAATTATTTTCGTTTTTATTTATGATAAATTATAATAATTAATTTCTAAGACAATAAAAAATTTTGATTTTAAAAAATTATAATATATTTGAAATCATCATATAAAAGTTATCCTATGGAGAAATTTTCTAATTTTTGATAAAAAGTAATAATTTTCAATGAATATTAAAAAACTGCTTTTTTTAAATTGTGTTTTATTTTAATGTATTTGAAATATAAACTTGGTTTTTTAATTAGCATTTAAATTTAATTATTTTATTTTGATTTAAATAAAATACAATTATACTATTTATAATGATTTTTATTCAAGAATTTTGAATAAAATATTTTTTATTAATTAATGTCATTTCTGTAAAAAAATCATTCACTTGAGTTTTTTATTTTTAATGTGAAATAAATTTGTTTCACTTATATAAATTGAATATTTTAAAATGGATTAAATATTTTTATTTACTATAATTTTTATTTGGTAAATATTTCTCATTTATTATTTGTTATTATGAATAGTAAGCATACTAAATAATTATCACCATTGTAAGGGTAAATTAGAAAATTCAGATTAAAAATATTATGATAAGGAAAAAAGTGACCCTAAAACATGAATGTATCATTTTGAATGATTGGTATTTTCATTTCCATACATGTTGTAATATTATGGAACCTTCATGCCATACTTTTTTAATATTTACCTTTATATTATTTTATGTAATGAAGAGTTAATAATTGAATTCTCATGGATTTATTAACAATAAATATATAAAAAGGGATTAAAGGATATAATTGATTATAAAAGGGTTATATGAAATAGAAATTGTTTTTTATCATAATTTATTATTACAATTTATTACTGAAGAAAAAAATACTGTAAAATGCCTATATATCTCCAACACAATATTTATTCAATTAATATAAAATTGAAATAAATGCCATTAAAAACATTAAATTTAAGTTAATTTTAATGAATTCTTTTCCCATGAATATTTTGGATAAAAATAAAAATATTGGGCGTTGTAAATGGATTATATTGTAATTCATTGGTTGCCAGGTTGTTTTCAACATCAATTTAAATGAATAATTACAATAATGTCAGTAATGTTATTTTATAAAAAAATGAAAAAACTAATATTTTCCCAAATTATTTAGATATAGATTAAAATATCAATAATAGTCCATTTGTGGTATGATTTCCTTTTTATTCTATCAATCCGGACCCCAAATGAGTAAAAAACTTTGTTAACATGATAATTTTCAAAAGGGTAAACCAATGATTAATATAACAATATATGGAATAAAACATAACCAAAAAATTTCCAATTTTTTTGATAATATTTAGTCTCATCCTCAAATTATATTACAATCATATCATGTTTTAATCATTTTACCATAAGAATAAATTGTATCAGATTAATACATTATGGAATTCCAAGAATGCCCACCCCTCTTTTATAAAAGGGATCATCTTCCCCTCTTTTTTTCACACATCAAAATATTTCGAATAATCCAAGACCAAAAAAATTGTATAATAAAATAATTTTACCTGATATAGTGGACTTATTTTAGGAATAATACCATCCATAGAGGGTTTAAGTGTAATTAAATGAATGGTGTCCAAAGAAAGGTATTGATATTAATTGGATACTTTCTTTTTATTTATTTTTGTAAATCCTTCATATCTTCTTAAAAAATTAGGAAATAATTGAAACATTATCTTAGATATACTTATATTATTGTTATGATAATTTAATCATCCACCTCATTTTCAAATTCTGTCAAATGGTAAGTGAAATCATCTATCTTTTTAATGGCTGACTACCACCTCTCAGACTGATGTAATTAATTTTCTATAACTGAATATCTTGGAAGATTATTATGATGGATTTAAGGATTATGTATCTTATTTATGATATATTATTATTATTTTTGATGGGTGAATTATTATTCATCATCAATTATTACCATTCCTTAAAATTATAAACATTGTTCTTGTGTACATAAGACCTATTATCTCTATAAATGATCTAAACACTTTTTTTATCTCTTCCTTTTATGGATGACTCCAAATATTTATAATGAATATATTATATATTAGTATAAATTTTTATGTAATAGATATTATTTAATAAAGATAAATTTACAAACACTAATATTGCAGAACCAAATAAATTCATGAAAAAATGGGGATGTTATCACATGAAATATTTATTTTAATTAACAATTTTTAATAAAAGGGTGATAAGATGTTATTCGAAAATCATATATAGTGACATATATATGATTATTTTTCATTAATACATCTATCATTATTATATATTTATTATACATGATTTTATAACATGTATGATGAAAGATGCAACATATGGTGTAGGATATCTCTACACAACCCTTTTTCTTTAGGTTATGACCATTCCCGCTCTAACTCATCTTATACATCAATTTTCATATTATGGATTTCTTATAAATTTTTTATATATGTATCATAAATATATACTTATCATTATCCATTACATTTACTGGTTAATATTTACCATAAATTGATTTCTAAGATTCTTTCTTTAAAATCAATCCCAATTAAGGGAACTTTTTTGTCCTCTAATGATTTTATGTAACACTAAATAAAATTTTTTATCACCAAATAAACTCTTTATTTTGATACATAATTCTAAGTTAATATTTATGAACAAAAATAATATTTAATTTCTTCTCTCCCTTGTGAAATTTACAAAATTTCTTGAGATTGTGATATGAGGTAAGATTATGTAACCCCTTTCAAGATATGGGTAATTCTTGTGATTAATCCTTATGGTTGATTTAATTTTTTGGGACTAATAGTCATGAACATGTTATAGAGTTTATGAATGATGGTTCTCTAAATAATTCATTAATTGTTTTGTCTTATGAGATGTGTGTAGGGCATTAGGGTCTAATCCTAATCCACGATGAGACTCTACCCACTATGTGATGTTGTCTTGGTAGTCATTCATGGAATTGTGATTATGAAATGTTTTATGTTCGCTCCAAATAACATATTTTTCCTTGTTATTATGATACCACATTATCGATGTTATGTTCACATGTTATTAATCATGAGCCTCTACTATTTTGATGTCATGTTAATCCTTTGACTCACACATTCTTCTTCCTTATCAGGTTTATTCCCACACAGGGCATTTTAACCCTCACATTTTTTTAATATTATTCATGTTATCTAATAATGATTGAGGAACTCAAATAGATTAATGAGCTCATTATTAATTTAAATTTAATGAAATTTTTTTTGTATACTTTTTTATGTATATAGTAATCCAAATACACTTGGATTATAGATATTTTTTTATATATAATAGATATTTATGTTAAATATTATAAAATAATTTGTATAAAAAAGAATTCTATAATCATAGTTGGTATCAAAGAAAAAACTAGATATTTTGAGAGATTATTACTTTCATAATTTATCAAGAACCCAAGCGATAAGTTTATGTAATTTTAAATGTCTTCTAACTTAGGTGAATTTTAAGTTTATATATCTGAATGAAATTAATTCCTTGTGTATATACCAAAATTGGATGTGGATAATGCATAGTTATATCTAGGTATAATAAACCTAAAAATGGTGCATTTTTAATTATCTCAATTTTCACCCATTGTAGAATCAGCATGCCTTACTTCACACCGGGCTTTATATTCCCTAGGAATATGATTTGGGAAATTCATAAACAATTTATGAACATATATGATGGGCTTGAAGATATCATTCAGTTATACCTCATAATAGATGAATTACCATGGGAAACCTAGATTGAATCCTATAGTATCACAAGTTAATATATACATATCATTTATAAGTTTTTCATTAACTGGTTATAAATTTCTTTCCTTTATGTTTGTTAGTTAATGTATTGTCACCTTTTATTTCTTTTTCGTTAATGGATGGATGTTAAATAAATTTAACCAATAACCAACATGCTATAAGATGTGATTATTTTCAAAATTATATGCCTAATATATTTGGTTTATTAGTTGGGAACATCATAGAAGTACGAACTCAATTGAATACTATTATAAATAGTAAAACGAATAATAAAGACCATCCTCCTAATATTAATAATGAAAAATGTATGGTTGATTTTTTTATGATATAAGGCCTCCCAACTTTATTGTATCATATAATAACATTATTGAAGAATAATTTTCTAACACATTAGATTAGATATTATTTGTCCGAGAATTTTCAGGATAAGAAAAACTCATGTTGGTCATCTATCGCATGGAGGGGGATGCTGATCAGTAGTGGATGATGAAAAAGAATAGATTATCTTGGGAGAAAGTTGATTCAATGGAAAGGGATGAATTCAAAAAAATCCACAAACATACAATCGTAAAATATATAGGTAGTTACTTGAACTGAATAAAAATAATATGAGTCTATTATTGTTTATGATGTAAAAATTCTAGAAAATTCAAGATATGCATCTAAAATTTTCACCAACAGAAAATTTATGTTGGAAAATTTCTTTTATCCGTAAAATCCAATTTTATTGTAATTTATTATCAGCGTGGGACCTTCAAAACAATGAGTATATTGTATAGTTTACCCTCAATTTCAATATAGAGATTAGAGACCCTCAATGGTATCTTATACATATAGATAAAAAGAATAAAATAGAGTTTTATTTTTTATTAGGGATGAATATTTATCTTACAAGAAATAAAACTAGTATACCATGTGTAAAAACTATTAGATAAAGAACACTAGAAAGTATCTAAAGCGAATCAGAAGATAATTTAAATGTTGAAAATAAGGGAATTAATCTATTATATTATAAATAGATAGAAAAAACTAACTAATGTAATAGAGGAAAATTGGGAACATAAAAACACTCAACATGTGGTATAGTGTTTCAATGTCAAGGAGCATTGTTATTATACAACCTAATTCTCTAAGCCATGTGTAGTTTGAGAGAATGAATTAAAACTATCTACAATAAATATAGACCAAGGAATACAATTGATAGACCTATATGCATAATTAATCCCCACTAGGATATAGAATATATAAATTTATAACATGAAACAAACAACATGATAAACAACAAATTAGTATATTAATTTCATGAATGCGGTCATACCCACTAGGGAAAGATTAGTGAAAATACTAATTAAATACAAAATTCCTAAAGTAATTTATCTTTACAAGAAAAAAACCAAATAGTATTTAATGTGATTTGGTGATGAAGTTATGAGAATATAATATAAAAACAGTGTTGACAATCAATTAATCCAGTTACATGGATTGACAAGGTATGAGATAATTAATTAAAAATTTTGAAGTCATCAGAATCATGTCCTGGTGAGTACAATGGCCATGTAAAATGACCTCTATCCTATAATATTATTTTATCATGGTTAGGTACTTCTGATTACAAATAATTGGTATCCCAAAACAATAGTTAAACATGGGGAAGATATAAACCAAATGGTCATGGTGGAAATGTAAACCCAAGACATCAAATTGAACAATGTCATTCAATCAACTGAACTAATGGTCATGCTCAAAGAGAGAAATAAATTACATACATTCTAACAATGGTCCTCAATGAATAATCAATAAATAGGAAGAAATCGATAATCAATATGATATCTAAACACAAATTTCAATAAAAAATACCTTATACATTCAATCCATGTTCATCACTCTTTCCACAACATGAAAAAATCACCCCACATGATTTCCATTATAGGGTAATTAATAATAGAAAAATCCTATATAATTTGGTGAAGCAGAGCTCTATAGTAGGTCTGTACATCTCATCAAGCATCCACTAGTGGTCTTCTATCCAGAACCTCCTTAAAAAGAGAAACCTATGGTGATTTTATAGGGGTTTTGGTCAAAAACACTAGTCACATAGAAGATTTTGTGATTCTATATTTTTTATGCTTCCCAAAAAGGCAGTAAGTGTAATGTAGTTCATTATGTGTAATCCATGTTAGTAGTGAGTTTCCCAGATCTTTCTATCTTCAACATTCCCAAGATGTATTTGAGTTACACGTCGGGTAATTTCTTTTCAAAGTGTGTAATAGTGTCATGAATTTAAATAGTTGTGACCATTATCTCCTAAAAATCATGTCATTTAATGAGGATACATGACATTTAATCGATCATTGTCCATTTTGGAAAAAATTTTGATATTCAAAAAACAGGTGTTGTGATTTCACCTATTTTCATTCCCTTTCAAAAAAAAATTTGTGCCCAAAAACACAAAACAAAAGATACCATATGTCACATTTGAGAAAGTTTAATCATTAAAATTATAGGATTCATTTATAAAACACAATATATTATATTCATGTAATAATGTTATCAGGAATATGTTATCACTAATTTTTTGGAGGATTCTAACAATGTTGAGGTGAGAGGTACTCGAGTTATTTTGTTGATATTATTTAGTATAGTTTTTATACTTGTTTAATTATTTCAGTTATAAAATGAATTTTTTTAGATCTATTCAAACACTAACTTAAAATATAGGGTTTGAGGTGTCTATGAGAATAATTAATGGATCAATTATTGCTTCCCAATAATATATCTCATCTTCTGTATATGTTTGTGGATCAAATATTCAATAAAAATTGATCTTAAATTCTTTAGTGGAGTTTGATGCTATATTGGGAATAGATTGGATATATTTATGTGAATCCATCTTAACTAAGGGATATCCCTCTCCACATCCTGAGTCATATTCTGATTCAATAAAATTGTTGCTATGATTATAAATATATTTTTTATCTTCTACTAACGTTTTTATATTATTACCCTCTAAAAAAGAATATATATACAATATTTATGATATAAATAAGGGAATCATGATTGAATACATTCTCTTTTAAGGTATTTTACTGATTTATTCCTAGAATAATTTTATGGACATATTCTTAACCAAGGCGTTGAGTATTTAATTGAAATTTTACTTGGATCTATACATACATTATTGAATCTATAAAAATTTCCTCCATTGAGTTTGCAGATCCAAAGAAATAGTATTAAGTTAGTATGGAATAGGATTTCTTAAACCTATTTACTTTACCTAGGGGTATTCTAGTCCAAATAATCCAAAATATTGATGGATCACTGAGCCTCTATAATTATTATTATAATCTCAATAAAATAATTATAAATATTCAATATCTATTTCCATTGGATGATGAATTTTTTGATCAACAACATGGGGTGTTGTGTTTATTTATGATAGAGCTTCGGTTAGGATATAACTGATTCACTGTGATGAATAAACATTGTATCAAATCTATCTTTTGAACAACGTACAAAAACTAAGAGTTCCTAGTCATGCCCTTCAAAATGAATAATTCTAAAGAAATATTTTTGTAATAAAATAATAAATTCTGTATATATTACCTCTACAAATTAATTATAGTCCATAAATAAAATATTATGATGTTCCCTAGAAAAAAAGGGTGGATGATAAGCATTTGAATGTTATGTAGATTTATTTTTAAAAGGATAAGATATATGAAATGTACTGTAAATGTGAGTTCATAATGAAGGATGTATCGTTATTGGGAAATGTTATCACTAGTATTGGTATATCAATGGACCCTTATAAGATAATGGAAATTGGGTAATGAATCATACTAGTCTCTATATCATATATCTAAAGTTACTTGGACTAATTGGTTATTACTGATGATTTTTGAAAACCTTTTCTGAATTTCCAAACTCGTTAACTATGATAAATAAAAAGGGATTACTGGTTTTTGGGACCAGAGAATTAAAAAAGGATTTATGAACATGAAAAAGAGGATTATTGCTCCAAGTGTCCTCATTTTATACAGAAGCGGGAAAAATTTTGTGGTATATAATGATGCATCAAACAAGTTATGGGCTTTTAACTAAATTGTTATTATAATGTAATAGCATATACGTTGATGTAGTTGAGGTCCATAAGTAAAGAAATGCAACACATGATTTAAAATTGTATGTAGTGATATTAGAATTTCAAATTAGGTAGAATTTTCTATATTTGGAGAAGTGTGAAATATATTTGGATCATAAGAGACTAAAATATATATTCACTTGGAAGAAGATTGATATGTTCCAATGAGGTTGGATAGAGGTGATCAATAACTAGGAATGATAAATACATTATCTCTCTAGGATATAAAAAAATAATATGATTTTATTATTTTAACGGATCCATAACCATTATATATGGTGATAATTGATAAGGATACAATGTTTATAGATATAAAGAAGATAGATATTTTAATCATAAATGAATGGAAATAATCATTCATTTACTAAATTATTGTGCAAAAATCCCATTTAGGGATGAAAATGGATTATCAAATATATGGTATGTAAAATAAAATAAATGTGTATGATATATGAAAAGCTAAATACATGGAGTTTAAAATTGATGAATAAGGATTTTTAAAATTTGGTTCATGAAAATTTGTACCAAACCATTATCAGATAATGAAAGATCAATTGAATTGTATAGGTTTCATTACCTTATCTATCCACCTAGGGTGTATGAAGATGTATTAGGATATTAAAAAGAACTATTGGTTGGAAAATGTGAAGAAAGAGATCAGGCATTAATCATTAATGTTTTCGTTATTCCATCATGTGATTTATGAAAGGAAAAATTAAAATAGGATCATGAAGCAACTTACCACACCTACCAGGATAAAAGATAACATCACCATGGGATTTATCAATAGTATTCTTTGGTAATCATGTGGAAGTAATGAAATATGGTTTTGTGGTGGATTACCTTACAAACAAATCCCACTTCATTGTAATTTGATAGGACTTATCCCATGTTTATCATGGTAGGATATACATTAGAGGGGTGGTGAGGGTTCATGGAACACCACTATCAATTCTATCTAGATGAGATATAAGATTCGACTCAACATTTGAATAGAGCTTCCATAATTCTCTAAATACTGATTTGAAATTCATTATGGATTTTCACCACCAAACATATTTCCAATATGAGTGTACTATCAATACAATTGAATAAATTTTGACAGAATGTCATGTGGACATAAAAGTTTGAAGGTGACATCATCATCTTCTTGTAACATTCTCAAAAAATACTAGTTTCCATCCAGGAATAAATGTTTCAATTTATGATTCCCCAAATTGAAAGAGATATAGAACACTTGTTTTTTGATGTGATGTTTGTGAAAGAAATTATTTTAGACCTAAAGTTTTTTAGGAAATAGTAGAAAATTTCAAACCACTCCAGAACACATTAGGGATTCTTAATGTCAATTGAAGAGTTGTCCTTATAATCGTTGATGATACATAAATGGAAATTTATGAGATAATTTTTTTTCTATATATCTATTTATAAGAGAGTTATGATACTTTGGATGATGGGTAAGATAACTCCTAAGTAAATCTACCCCATCAACATTATTGACTGCATTGTAATTGTGACCTATCGACAGGCACCCATACCAACCCAATCTCATGTACCCAACTTATTCCACGTGTCCTTATTTATGAATTACATATCATATCCATAACATGAAATGAATTCATAGTGGGTAAAACAATAATGTGACCTATTTTATGATGAGCAACTGATGAAGTAATTACACTCTAGAAAAAATTTCTATGAAATAAGACAAATCTCATATTAAAAGTTTTATGGTGAAACCATAAATATTAGGAAGCATCTTAAGAACTCGTGCAAGCCATGAATTAGAAATATACTCAATTATTTTCATATTAGTATATTCTATGAAATTTGGAGGTTGATATTTATTAAGGTTGGAATAATATAACACCCTAATATTTAAAAAATGATAATGATGTTCAATAATGTATAAGGCATTCAACACTGATCCAAAACATACCACAAAATATTATTATTCAAATGTAACTACTATAACCTAGTCATTAAAGTGGTGGATATGAATTGGATTATCTAAATTATGAAGTAAATATATTTTTAATTCTAAATCTAATTTTTCTTATAATTTTCTTAAATAATTTCCCAATATTTTGTAAATTCATTTTATTCATCATAAATATTTTTTAATATAATTTGGTTTTAATTTATTTTTGTAAGAAAATAATATAGTTAATTTAATGAAATTAAAAAATACTTATAGAAAAGAAATAGTTTTTAAATATTCATATAAAAGTATCTTTAGGTGAAATTTTGAGATTTATTTTTAAGAGTTTGAAATTCCATTGATAAGTGAGAAATAATAATTTTTTGTTGAAATTTAATTTTATTTCAAACTAATGAATGTTTAAAATAATATTTTGGATTATCATTGCAAAATTACTCATTCATTTTTTAAATAAAACCCAAATATACTCTTTGTAACAAATAATACACTTAAATTTGTTTTAAAAATAAATTATACTTAAAATGACATTTTTATATAAAAAGATCATTCTGTTTTTAATTTTAATATTAAATTAATTTCTACCATTTGTAGAAATTGAATTCTCAAAAATTGATTCCATATATTGAATCAGGATATCCATGTTTCATTATTAGGTCACTTTATTTTATGTCATTTTGAATCGTAACCATAGTAATTAATTGTCACCACTAAAAGGATAATTCATAAATTAAGGATGAATTGTTTTTATAAAGGATATAAATTGATCCAATATCTTATATTTTCCTCTTTTATAGGTTTATTTATCCAATTTGTAGCAAATGTTTAAAAAAATGTACACTTAGTTTCATCTTTCATTTATTTTGACCATTATAGTTTTTAAAAGAAAGTCAAAAATTTCATTCTATTTTTTATTATCTCTAAATAATTTAAAAAGGGATAAATAGACTAAAATAACTCATAAAAAATATTAGAAAGATAAATGGTTTATTATCTTGGTATTTAATTTCTTATTTTAATTGATTAAATAATTACCATTAATGCTTGCATATCATTGACACGTTCTTCATTCAATTAATTGAAAAAATGAAAAAATTGATTATAAAAATATTTTAAAAAATGTAATTTAAATAAATTATTGTGTTTAGGGATTTTTTTAGATAAAATTAATAAAATTTAAATTATGAAAGGTTTTTATTCAAATATTCAAATTTTCACATGGTTTTTAAATTCAATTTAAAATAATTTTTCAAAAAATTATTTCAATGTTATTTTATAATAATTAGTATATTAATAAATGATTTGAAATTACAAAAAAAATACATATTTGGTAAGTGATTGGGGTTATTTTCTATTATATATACCACATTCAAATTATGTTAATATTTCCATTTTATTGTTACTATATTAACCATTAATGATGAAAAAACTATGATATTCTGATAATGATCAAAAGGGTTAGAACAAAATGATATTGGATAAAATACCATGGAAAATTGTATAATTTCTATTGGATGATAATTTTTAGGTTCATAATAATATAATATTATATTTAGATAGATTTATATCCATTTATACATGATTAATAATTTATAATAAGTTTTTTAAATTAATAAATTCTACGAATATAGCTTCCCTCTCTTATAAAATGGCAGATCTCCTCCCCTTTTCATCACAGTTCAAAAGCATTTTCATCCAGAAATAACCAAAAAACAATTTCTTACTAACATCCCTCTCCAACTTTTACTAGTATTATATTGAGTATAATATCATCTATATAGGTTTTATGGTTCAAATAAATTGATCTTTTATGTAGAAGATGAATAGTCTTTCACTGATTGTTTTAGTATTATTTATTCTTCCACATCATCAAATCAACGTCAAATTTGATGAAATAAAAAAACATATATTTGGATTATAATTAATATAATTTAACCAGATAAATATATCTCATATTGCATCAAATTGTAAATTATATCATCAGTACAGTGTATAGAGGTCTACTGCCACGTGAACCAATAGAATCCTTTTTCCAACACCATGGCTCATGGATGGTCATTATGATGTGTCTAATTAGTATATATATATATTAAGATATTATTACTATTCTGTAAATCTGAAATATTACTTACCTTTACACTTTTTCTGTAACACCCCATGATTTCATTGTATGTTTTCTCAATAATGTAATTCAATATCATGCACTACATGAAACATCGAGTTCGAGCGCACCAAAACATACCAAACTAGCCGTTCAAAATGTAGTTATGAATAGTATTAACTGAATTTTTAATCATATATACTCTATATCATTTTAACATCCATATTATGTGTTTGTTAAACATAATATAAGAACAAATTCATTTTTTTAGACAAAAGAAGTATTTTTCAAAAATGAAATCTTACTATCTTTTAATGAAAAACCATTTTTAAAAACAATATTTGAAACTTTAATATACTAAATTTAATGAAATTAAATTATTAGTTAGAGGTGGGAGATAAAAATTTATTTTGGATAAATTTTTGGTGTTTTTCAGATAAATTTCAAATTTTGACGAATAGTGAAAAATACTATGTTTTAATTCAAAACATCTGTATTAATATAAATAATTTATAGTAATAAATTATTTATTAGAATTATTTTTAATTATAATATTATTATATTTTTATTATTTAATACAATGTAGGTCATTATAAGTAATTTTAAATATAAATTTGACATAAACACATGTCAATATTTTGATAGTTTTTTCTTTTTAAAAACCCCGCTTTTGGTTTTGACAATGGGAACTGTTTTTTAATTAATAAATGTAACATCTATGTTTTTAATTTGGTAAAATAGAATTCATTTTTTAATTCATAATATCAAAATTATCTTACGGTGAATTTTTTCTATTTTTCTAAAAACATTCATTTTTTATGAATTGTGAAAAAAACTATGTTATTATAAAAACCCGACATTTTATTTAAATAAATAATTATTTTATTTAAAATTATTTTAAGTAAAAATGGATATATAATACCTATATAAGTTCAATATAATTCATTGGGGTCATTTTATAATAAAATTAGATGTATAATGTTTTATTGAACTTTTTAACCAATTTAACCCATCATCTAAGAGTATTTGCAAATTTGAATAAAATATAATTCAACCGCTTCTGTGAGTTTAATTTAAAAAAATTTAGAGAAATAATTTACATCATTATGTAAAATTTTGTTCAATAAGAAGAAATTAATTTTTGTTAAATAGTAACTTTTTACTTTTATTTACCAGGGTTAAAATTAAATAGGGTAATTAAGGAAAAAAATGATATTATAATTACCCAAACACATGTCCAACTTCTATTGGATAAGATTAATTTGACAAAAAACTTATTTAGGAATAAAATTTTACCCCCTTTGGTCCACTTGTATTAGATTAGGACATTAATTATTATTTTATATAAATAAAATTTAAAATTTTTATATTCAAAGTTTAATAACTAAACCATTTTTAATATTTGGTTATACATAAGATAAACTAGCCTATAAATAATCATTAGAAATATAAAAAATATTTCCTACATAATTGTATTTTATTTATAATCTGTATACATTAAGTAATTTAATTTATTTAGGACACAATAATGATGCAGTAATTACCTTATTAATGAACGATTAAAATAATTGATATTATAAATATCAAAATAAATGTAATTTGAGACCTTTCAAGGATTCCACTAATTTTATAGGTTAATATGACATGTTAGGGTTGATTAAATATTTTTTTCTATGTAATCATAATGGTATGATTTTCACAGAAACCAATTACTAAATAGTGTCAAATTTGACATAATTGAGTTTTAAAAAAAAATACTATATTATTAATAGATATAATATTTCTAATAATCTAAGGATCTACCAAAAGACGTTGATAAGCTTATATATGTTAATAATAAAACACATTGGGTTCTATTGACTTGTTATAGTATGTGTATTAACTATATAATATAAAAATACAAAGATACTTTGTAAATGTCAAACTTTTTAACTAAGAGTTAAATCTAAAAGATAAGTATAATATGGTTAGCTAAACATGTCCTAAACCTATTGGATGAGATGTTTTCAACCCATCCACACCTCATCATTGAAATAAATCATTTTAGATCAATTAAAAACCGAAAATGGTTCTATTATGAAATAATATTTTATGCTTTTTCTAATGTGACCCTCACCTCTCTTAAAAAAGGAAACATCCACTTCTCTTAATTTCACACATCCAAAGCCATTTTTCTCGCCCAAACCCTGCCAAAATATCTTAACAACTTTAATTCCTTCATCATATAGGCATTTATTTGGTCATAAATCCAACCGAAGGAGCAATTTTGGTCAAATCCAAAGGAAATAACCTGATTAAGAGGTAAATATTTCATCACCTCTTTCAAGTTCATTTCTTCTTCCACATCCTCTTTATTTGTTTTTTCAGTTATAAAATAATAAATACAGTATATTATATATAATTTGATATTATTATAAAAAATTTACAACCATATTCATTATTATATTCATCCTATAAATGAAAAAGTCACCATACGTGTGTACGTGTAGATTACCATCTCCACGTTAGGGTGTAGTATGTTATTTGAACACTTAATTATTTGGATCGATATAATAACGTGAATAAATGATATAAATAATAAATATAACATGTTAATGAATCTGTATATATGATATACCATCCAATAACATACTATTTCTCCATCAATATAATGATATTGTCGCTTGTACATACGTACGAATTATCATGTCCATGATGTGATGAGATTCATTACCACGTTCACCATTCAACAATGATTATAAAAATATATATTATTAATAAGTATTTAATATATGAAATAATAATTCTAATGGGGATATATATATATATATATATCTGTGTGTGTATGTGTACTTACATATATCTTATTCACATATTTCCATTCAGTACGATATCAAGATAGAAACAACGTTTATTCGTACGTATAACATACTGTCTCCATAAACGGTGAATTCCATTTCATATATCTATCTATTATAAACATTTATATTATATATATATATTATATATCAATCATGTATTATATTATGGAAATATTTAAATCATGATCTAAATGATACGATAAAAAATAACAAGTTAAAAAAAGTACAATAAAGGAAGCGATTGTTACACAAAATGTTAATTTTACTTGGAAATAATTATTAAAGTGGTAGTATAAAGTAATAAATGAATCATGTATTATATAATAATCATGAATATGGTTCTATTATATTTTAATAACATACTATTGTCATTATATAGGTGGATAAACGTACCCTCGACCAAAGGAAAGTGCAAGGTAAGGGTTAATTTTATAATCTCTTTATTAACCGAGGTTGGTTTTACGTAAGTATCTATTAGAATATATTTATTATCTATGTCCATGTTTCATGAAAGAGTATTTAAAGGGATTATTTTAATAGAATTTCTTAATAAAACATCATTTTAAATGTTTTAAATATTTATTATTCTAAATCATTCTAGTTAATTTCCATGTTTTCAAAATGGTTTTTAACGATTTATTTATATGGACATGACTATTTTTAAAATGATAATTCTTTTCAAAATTTTAAAAGTGGTATGGGACACTTTGATTCAAAAATATCTGTAAATATCTTCTTATCTAAATTGTTTGACTTTAAAAAAATTTCATGAAAATGGGATATTTATCTCATTGAGTTTTATAAATCATTTCCATCTATGTAAGCATCCTTTGATGGATTTTAAACTTTTTGAAGTTGATTTGTTATGATAAAAATAATCCATATTGTATTGAAAGTTTTGTGATATATTTGAATGTCTATGTGTTATTTTTATACCATCCATGGTTTATGGATAATGTATTGTCATTTCGTATGCTAGTTTTTATATGAATGTTTATGTTATGTTTAAAACTTTTCATATGAGAAATGCATTGGACTTATTATGTGTTGGGTGGAGACCGCTATAGATCCTCAATGCATCGGGTGGTCTCATGAGACAAACCAGTGTCTTGTCACAATTCCTTGACAAAATCTTATTTGTAGTCTTGGCTTAAATATTTGACTATGTGGTTATGAAGTCTGGCATTATGCATATCATCCTTATGAAAGTGGCCATTGATATTGCATATGATTATTTGACTAGTAGAATCTCCATGTGAATATAGAAATGACATTATGTTATTTTATATTATCTATATTATGGAAATTTTTACGTTTTAAAGGCTTTTTTTAGTATTATACATTGTAATAAATGTTTATACTTATTTATGAAAGTTTCTGATATATTGTTATCCTTACTGAGCATCTGAGCTCACTCCATTCTATGTTTTAATTTCCCCAGGATTCCAAGAAGTGTATTTTGATTGATAATAAGGGGTAATCTAGGGTATTGATGGAATTATCAAAGGATCATTTATGTTTTGTTTCATTTTCTAATTTGAAATCTAACGTTAATGTCTATAATCTATTCTCCATGACTGTTATACTGATCGGTATTTCTAGACATGATTCCTTTTAACACTGCTAGAAAAAACATTTACCGTGTCAGCATTTTAATGTTGGTTCTATATAACCGATGTGATATATCAATCAAGATCCATATTTAAGTCGGTTATAAAATAACAAATGTAAAATATATGGATATTGGCTTTTTGGTGTCAGTTATTGTATAACCGATGTAAAAATCGAATCTGGCGCGCTTTATCACATCGGTTATAAAATAACTGACGTGATAAAGGAAATATTATCCATTTAATAGCTCGGTTATTTTATAACCGACGTGATAAATAAAAGCTCGGTGATTTACCATTTCGGTTATTAAAAAATCGACGTGATAAATCCAATCTCGGCAATTTATCAGGTCGGTATAAAGTGACATATATCACGTCGGTTATGAAATAACCAATGTGATAAATAGTTTTCTATGTTGGTTATTAAATAATTGACATTATAAACATTAAAAAAATAGTTTATCATGATGGTTATTAAATAATAGATGTGATAAATCTTTTAAATTATTTATCGCACCCCGTATTCAGTCATTTTGTTTTCTTCGATCGGGCGACCTACGACACGTCTCTCTCATGCGGAAAACCTAGAATCAATTCGTTGAATTCGAGCCCTACAGCCACATTTTTCCAAAATCATTCATCATATTTATTATTATCAGATCTATCTGGTTGAATCAAAACAGTCAAGTAAGCATCACACGACACCTTTTCAGTTTTTTAGCGTGATGCCCTAAACCAATTTTTTGATATGATATTATTATTTTTTCATGATATCATGGTTAGTTTCATAGTGTTCATCTATACCATTCTAAATTCTTTTCTAGTAATTTAAACCTATAGAATTGATATCATTTAAGTTTATGTTTTTTTGTGTTCTATCAAGTGTGTGTGCGCGTATAGTGTATTTCCAAGGGGGTGGGCAGGTACTGCAAGTTGGTGGGGGTGTCCAGGGGGGTTGGGTGGGCTTTCCAATTGTATGGGGGTGTCCAGGGGGTTTCAAAGGGGGTGTGGGTGGTGTCCAGGGGGTACAGGTGCTTTCCATGGGGGTTGGAGGTTTCCATATCGATGAGGGGTATGTCAAAGGGGGTGGGGGTGGTGTCCATAGGGGTGCGAGGGCATTCTAACGGTGGTGGGTGGCTGTCTAGAGGGTTCGGGAGGCTGTCTAGAGGGTTCGGGGGGTGGGAATTCCGGGCATGAGTGTGTGGTGGGTGGTGGAAGGGGTGGGTGGGGGTGTCCAAGGGTTTGGGTGGGTGGGGGGTTATCCAAGGGGGTGGGTGGGTGGGGGTTTGTCCAAGGGGGTGGGGGACTGTCCGGAGGGTTTGGTGGGTTGTCTAAGGGGGCTGTATAGAGGGTTCAAGGGTGTCTAGGGGGTGTCCAAGGGGGTAGGGTGGGGGTGGTTTCCAAGAGGGGTGTGGGGGGTCCAAGGGGGTGGGGGCTATCTAGGGGTGTGGGGGGCTATCCAGGGGTTGGGGGATGTCTAGAGGGGTGGGTGTGTCTGAGGGGGTGGTGGTGTCTAGGGGGTGTCCAAGGGGGTGGGGGTAGTGTCTAGAGGATTCAGGGGGATGTCTAGAGGGTTGGGGGTGTCCATGGTGCCCATGGTGGTGGTGGGGGTGGGGTCCATGGGGGTGGGGGTGTCAACGTGGGTGGGGGTTGTCCAAGGGGCTAGGTGGGTGGGTGGGGGGGCTGTCCAAGGGGGTGGGGGCCTGTCCAGAGTGTTTGGGGTGTTGTCCGAGGGGGATCTCCAAAGGGTTGGAGGAGTCCAGGGGGGTGTCCAACGGGGTAAGAGGTGGGGGTGGTGTCCAGGAGGGGTGGGGTGTCCAATGGGGTGGGGGTGTCTAGAGGTGTTGGGGCTGTCCAAAGTGTGGGGGCTATCTAGAGTGGTGGGGGATTTCCAAGGGGGTGGTGGTGTCCCGGGGGTGTCCAAGGGGGTGGGGGTGTCCAGAGGTGGGGGCGGTCCATTGGGGGTGGTGGTGTCTAGGGGGTGTCCTAAGGGGTCGGGGATAAGTGTCAGTTGTGATCTACTATTACATCACAGTTTCTGAGATTATGACATGATGATTGTTTTGTTTAATTGATTTTAGGCTATAATTTATTAGTGGAGTTTAAGGGGGTGGGGGTGGTCTCCAAGGTGGTGGGGGTGGTGTCCAAGGGGTTGGTACAGTCTATGTTTGAGGTTTCCACTATGCTTTTTTGGGATTCAAGAATAATAAAAAGATGAGGGGTGTTGCAATATGATTATATTTGGTTATATATATTTTTGTCCCATCATTGACTAGGTGAAAATTATGGGTTTTGGGGGAGAACATGTTGTGGTTTTCAAAGATGTGCACTCATCATGACCCCATTGTGTCCGGATGATAGGATTTACACTGTGATTTTCACCATCTGAGTTTTTATTTTAAATTTGGTTTGATTCTCAGGTTTACTACATTTTCTCCAATTTTCAATCAACCATTGGAGGCCCTATGGTTTTCTTGGATTCCCTGGAATTTCATTAAATAAGCTACTTATTCCATGTTCTTCTTCCTTTATTCATTGTTTCATTTTTTTTATTTTTTGTCCACTTATTCTTATCCTTAATTCCTATTATTGTTAGGGATGTTTGGTCATATTTAATTTGACAGTTTAATATTAATCGATGTGTTCATGGGTGATTAAGAGGGGTGGGGGTGTCCAAGGGGGTTGGGCATGTATAGAGGGGTGGGGGCTGACCAGGGGGTGGTGGGGCTGTCCAGAGGGGTGGGGTTGTCCAAGCGGGTGGTGGTGTCTAGGGGGTGTCCTAGGGGGTGGGGGTGGTGTCCAAGGGGGTCCGGTGTCCAAGGGGTTGGGGTGTCCTGGGGGGTTTCCAAGGGGGTTGGGGGTGGAGGGTGGTGTCCAGGAGGGGTGAGGGTGTCCAAGGGGTTGGGGGTATATCTAGAGGGGTGGGGGTCGTCCAGGGGGTGGGGGCTATCCAGAGGGGTGGGGGTTGTCCATGGGGGTGGTGGTGTCCAGTGGGTGTCCAGGTGGTGGGGGTTTTGTCCAGAGGGGGGAGGGTTTTTCAAGGGGGTGTTGTTGTCTAGGGGGTTTCCAAGGGGGTGGGGGTGCTTTCCAGGGGGTGGGGTATCTAGGGTGTGGGTGGTTTTTAAGGTGGTGGGGTGATGTCCAGGGGGTAGGGTGGTGTTCAGGGGGGTGGGGGGGATGTCCAGAGGGGTGGGGGCTGTCTAGAGGCTTCAAATCGTTAGGATATATATGATTTTCAGTAGTATATATATCTATATATATTAATATTTATACCTCATATTTCATTTTTACGGAAGGGTGAATTTGGTATCTAGTTGCACCAGGATGTATTCATTGTGAACCATAAGTGGAAAAGATCCAAGATGAATTTAAAACTGTTATATCTAACTATATTTTCTTTTTAAAATCATATTCAATCATATTTTTTAAAATATGCATATATTTTTTTTTATATTTCAAAACTTTATTACATTCAAATTATGATTTTTTTCATATAAACATATATATGTATTATCTTAAAAAGATGTTTAATTATGATATTTTTTTATAGGTAATAATGAGTTGAAGTTGGATTATGGAACATTGAATGAGAAATGAATATGAGGAAGGTGTTTCTACCTTTTTGGAATTTGCTAAATTAAATCTTCCAAGTGGGGAAATTTTTTTCTGTCCATGCATGAAATGTCTGAATATGAATAATTTAAAAAGTATAGAGTTAAAAGATCATCTGATATGTCATGGTTTTAATCAAAGTTACAACCCTTGGATTTAGCATGCTGAAATTGGACGGAATGTCATTGATGATAATGAATCCCAAGATGGTCACTCCGATGGAATTGAATAAATGATTCGTGATATTTCAGTAGACCAAATTGAGATAGAACCGATAGTTGCGTGTCTATATGGTTATGCATAAAACCCACTAAATCCTGGTTGTATTGATTTTACAGTTTTTTCGGAATTGTTAATATTGATTAACCTGAAGGCGAAACATGGATTGAGTGACAGAAGTTTTACAAAGCAACTACAATTGATGAAAGACATTCTTCCAAAAGATATCAATCTTCCAGATTAACATTATAAGGACAATAAAATATTATTCCTGATGGGATTTGGATACTTGAAAATACATGCATGTGTGAATGACTTTATGATATATAGGAAGGAATATGAATTTCTGTCAGAGTGTCATAAATGTGGAACATCACAGTATAATGTGAAAGAAAAATCAAAGGCAGATGTATAGATTACAATGATCTCTTCAAAGGTATTTTTTAATCTTCCTATAATTAATATTTTAAAACGTTTATTTTCTAATTCACATGATGAATAAAGGTTAAGATGGCATGATGATGAGCGGTTATGTGAAGGGAAAAAAAGTCATCCAGCTTATTGTCCATATTTGAAGAAAATTGATGAGCAGTATCATACATTTGGAAATGAAATTAGAAATCTCAGACTGTGGTTGTGCACGGATGGAATAAATCCATACCAAACCCTCAGTAGCACACATATTTCATGGCCTATTTTGTTGGTAATTTAAACCTTCTCTCCTGAATCTTCTATTATGTGAAAATATTTCATGTTGAGTATAATGATATCTGGTCTGATGCAACCTGGCAATGATATTGATGTTTTCTTGTCACCATTGATTGATGATTTGAAACTTTAATGAGAGGATGGTATTAGGGTGTATGATTCTTATAAAATGGAATATTTTCAACTTCATGCTATGATTTTGTTCATTATAAACGACTTCCCAATATATTGAAATTTCTTTGGATACAGTGTTAAAGAGCATAAAGCATGTCAAATTTGCGAACAACAGACTTCAAATTGTCAATTGCATCATGGGAGGAAAACAGTTTACATGGGTAATCAAAAGTTTTTTTTCCTATGGATCACTCTTATAGAAGATTAAAAAAGGTATTCAATGGCTCGTAATAATTTGATATTGCTCCAACACCTTTATCACATGATATGTATTTTGAGAGGGTGACAAACCTTGATGTGGCATTGGAAAAGACATAGAAATTTGGTAATAATAGACATATTTGAATGAAAAGGACAATATTTTTTGAGCTTCCATATTGAAGATATCATGAATTGAAACATAATATTGATTTCATGCACGTGGAGAAGAATATATGTGATAGTTTTATTGGAACATTGTTAGATATTAATGAAAATACAAAATATGGGTTTAATGTAATATTAGACTTACTATCAATGGGAATACGTTTGGAGTTTGCTCCCACTTTTAATGGAAGACGAACATTTCTTACCCCAGCTTTTCATACATTATCGAAGAGGGAGAGGATTATCATTTGTCAGTGTCTTCATGATATCAAAGTGCATCAAGTTTATTCTTAATATGTAAAAACTTTGGTCTCATTTAAGGACTTGAATTTGATAGGTATGAAATCTCATGATTATCACATAACGATGCAACAACTTCTACTAGTTGCATTGAGTCGAATATTGCCCATCCATGTCAGAAAGACTATATTGAATCTGTGTAATTTTTTCAATTAAATTTGTAATAAAGTGATTTATATGAATGATTTGAACATTTTCAAAAAGGATGAAATTTGTATGCTTTTTCAATTGGAAATTTATTTTCCTCAAACTTTTTTTGATATAATGGTGTATTTAATGATTCATCTATTTTGAGAAATAAATTTTTTTGGACCTTTATATCTTCATTGGATGTATCCTTTTGAAAGGTATATGAAAATATTGAAGGGGCATGTTAAGAATCCATATCTCCCTGAAGCCTCTATTATTGAAAAGTATATTTCTAATGATGTTGCAGAGTTTAGTACGAGCTACTTGGATATGGTGCAGCACATATGTTTTCCTCTCTCTCACCCTGAACGAGTTAATAATGAGGGAAAGGGGATTCGTGGCTTGAAAGTCAAATCACTTTCAGCATAATAGATGAAGAAGTTAGAATAATGCATCTTGAATAACATGGTTGACGGTCAACCATATATCACATTGCATATTAATGAGTTGATACAATATCATACAAAGAACAATGAAATAAGGATTTTGAATGAGCACAAAAAAACATTTTTGTCATGGTTTAAAAAGAACATTCTTGGTAGGTCAGATGTATAAGAGAAATTAAAATGGATAGTTGGTGTTCCATGTTTAAATAAGATAACATGCATCGGTTATGAAATTAATGGCTATACATTTCATACAAAATCATAGGACAACCGAAGTGCAGTTCAGAATGGTGGTGTATTGGTGTTTGCAGAAGCAATTCATTTTTCGAGTGCTAAGGACAAAAACCCAATTTCTTGCATCAATTGCACATTATGGACTTATTAAAGACATATGGGAGGTTGATTAATTTAAAATTAACGTTCTTGTTTTTAACTGTAAATGGTTTATCAGTAACATCATTGTCAGACCCGATGAATTGGGAATGATAGTTTTTAATCTGAATAGATTGGAAGACACAATTGGTTCTTTTATAATGGAAACACATGAAAAACAAATTTTCTATGTTGTAGATCCATCAGATATGTAGTGGGCTGTTGTTTTACAATGTAAAAATAAATATTTTGGTGAGGATGAACTTAATAAAGATGCTTATTTATGTGAGATCCCTAAATCCATGTAAATATTAATAGAACATACTGATGAGCATGTTGAAGACATGGATTGTTCCATAAGTAAGGATCACGATGAAGGAATTTGGGAAAAAATCCATTAGTACATTCCTAAAATTACGGGTAACAATTTTTTAATTATTGTTTACATTTAATATTTTAATATAATGTCATATTTTTAGTTTTTTCTTTATTAAAACATGTATTAAAATAGAATAAATATAAGTTTTTTTTATTTTATTTTTGTTTAGTTTACTTTATCATGTTTACCATTAAATAATTTGTATATCTATTATTTTTGTTCAGTGGAAATTATTTTACCATGTTTAACATGTTTATGAGGTTTACCATGTTTACAATGTTTACCATGTTTACCATTTTGACCATATTCTCCATATTTACCATTGTTTAACATTCTTACCATATTATCCAGGTTTACTATTACATAACATAGTACAATATTCTATTTTCTGATTACAGTAGTATTGTAATATTTGAATTTTTATATTTGTGAACTAATGTTTTTTTTTGATTTGATGGATAATGAAAGATTAATCAGTTGATCAACCACATGATTCTTTAAATGAAAATATTGGTCATACCTATAGGGAGGAATATTCACATACTCCTCTTGATGTTCCCCAATCATCCTCATCTTCTCCCATTACAACAAAGTGTTCAAGAGTTGGTAAATGTGGGTGCGCACATTTACCAAAATTATCATTTTCCCGTACAGAGGATAAGAGGATAATTATTGAGTTTTATGTGGATGATATTACTAGAGGTCCAAATGCAAAAGATTTTAAGAGTTTTGTATCAATTCAGGGTAATAGAAAAATAAGCATTTTTTATGATGACTGGATAAGTGTGGACAAAGCGATAATCTCTCAATTATTAGAGATGATTTTGGTATGATCATTTTCTATTGTTTGACTATTTTTTAAATGTTTCTAGTTTATATAATATGTTTAACCTATTCTTTATCATATGAAATTTAATATTCATGACACTGGAGGAGTTTGGAAGAAATGATTATCAATGGATGCCAGGAGATGGAGGTATTTAAAATTAACTCTCACATCTAATTTAATTTTTATTCATAGGATTCATGACAATCCATGTCGTATATATCCTTTCATAGATGAATACACATGAAGATACTTTGTTGAAAGTAGAATAAAAGATTCATTTTTGGTAAGGGAAATGTAAAATTTTATAAGCTTTCTTATATAAATGATCTTATTAATGTTTTGTTAATGATTTATTATTCTTAATTTATAGTAATCAAGGAAATCTCATCAGGAGATATAATCTAAAAATGTATACCCTCATAGTTTATATCGGGGAGGGAAGAGATTATTGGAAGAACAAATTATTGCGGAAAAATTACAAAAACTAAGAGATTAGTCTTCAAGCTCTAGAGTGGTGGCCCCTTCATCCCCTCAATCTATATATGAAAAATGGAAGAGAGCTCAGATGGGAAAAAAGGGAAAAAACTTTCAGAATATTTGATAGTCATAGCTGAGAAGATTGTAATATATCTATTTTATTTATATAAGTAAACTATTTTCTTCATATAATTTCAATCATTACAGAAATGTTCAATTAATTAATACAAGATTCTCTTGATGAGAAGAGCACACAATGGGTATTTACAACTATTGGGAGGCAAGATATTTTATTTGCAGCATTGGGAAAGCTCGATCATCCTGGTCATGTATGAGGATATCTGTCAGGTTTATCGGTAAGAAAAGTGTGTCCACGTTCTTCAACTTCTTATGAGGAGGTTTTTTATAAAAAAAATAGAATGCTTTGAGGCTGATGTTCATAATATTAATGCGATGATGGAGGAAAATATTAGAGTGTCTGTACAGTCTATGTTTACAGACATGAAAAGGAAATTTTAGACTACAGCACCCACTCATCAACTTCCCATTGCAGACCCCATTATTTATCCTCCACCACCACCAGTAGATCCCACTCCCCCACCTTAGCCTGTGGACCCCATTTTTTATCCTACTGCTCCGTCGTAGCTTCCTACTTATTGCAAATTTTATGTTGATGATCCTCAACATCATATAGTGGAATATGGGTTGGTATATTGTATAGGAGATACGGTTCATCATCAACAATTAGAGGTAGATAATTATATGGTCATTGTACATGATATTATAGATAGATCATCTCGAGTACCATTACCTATAGATGAGGTGACGCTAGTTGACACAGTATTGGCCATTTTTTAATTTGGCGATCCATAAAACATCGACTCATTACCATAGAGGTATGTATGTTATATCTTCTATTTTATTTTTTTTATTAAAGTTGTTTCATCATTTGAAAACTAATATATTTTTCTATTTATTTTTAATGGAATACTTCAAAGTTAAAGAAATAATATATAGACAACAACAAAGACAAATGTCTATGACATCAGATACATATTCTAGTAGTTTTGATAGATGGTCAAGATATTCAAATTTGTTGGTGGATCATTATGATTTTCTAATGGAAACTCATGTTTGTCGACGTGAAATAAAAATGGGAATTGTTAAAACTGATATCATGGAGCTTATTACTAGATATAAGTTGGGCATCAGCGTAGTGAAATTTTTTTCAATGTAATTCTTAACACCTTTTCCCAGCTTTATGTTTATTGAAAATGTATACTTATGACTGTTTTTTATTAGGTATCTTTATAAAATTTGTGATAATAATGAGCGGACAGATGTAAATGGATTCATAGACCATCAATTTATTTCCCCTGAATCATGCGTATTGGATTTGGAACAAAGAATGCTTCGTATTTCTGAAAGAATGGAATAGAATATAGTCACACAATGTTGGATGATGCCTTTTAGTGAGAGTTATGAAACACATCTCTCTCAAAGATTTCATTATCTTATAACACAAAAAACCACTAAACTTAAATATTCTTTTATCATTGATAATTGGATGTTAGGGTTTTTTTCCATGGGAGAAAACAATTTATTGGATATACTCGTTCCATGGTGATGTGCGGGAAAGTTTTAAGAAAATGTTGGAAAAGTATGTTTCAATTTCTCAATAGTTTTATATATTATAATGAATTTTAAATTTATCCCATTAGTATTATTTTCTAACCAGGTATGGGTCTACTTTCAAAAAAACACAAAGAAAAGGAGCGTGAAGGTCAAATATGTAAATGTAAAGGTATATATCCATTTATAATTTTTACTTTTTGATTTATTTCATTAAATTAAAATATTTAATTTACACTCATTCAAATAGAATTTTCATGAAAAACAAGGCGTCATCGAATGCAGATATTATATGTTAATATTTTTGTATGAATTAATAATAACTGGGACAGTTTCAAACTTTGACCTAGTAAGATTTCCTTTTAAAAAATTCCATAATATTTCATTTTATTTATTCATTATACTCGTTAACTATTATTCTTCTAATTTGTTGCTATTTGTTGACTGTCAACCCTATATTACTCAAGACGTCAACCACTTACAAGTGGAATAGACAAATTATTTTACAAGTTTGATTTAATTTTAGTTGTTTATAGTGTAAAATGTAATATTGAATATTTTCATTGTAATTGTGTATTTGGTAGTCGTTTAGGTTGGATTTAGTATTTTTTTAAGTTGACATTGTATGTTTAGAATGTTATATCTGTGAATGTATAATTTTTCTTTACTTCTTGTTTTGGTCTACTTATGATGGATTTTCTAATATGGATTCTGGTCTAATGGAGGGTTTCCAAGGCTATGGGGGGTGTTTAGTGGGGTGGGGGTGTCCAGGGGTGTGGGAGGAATGTCCGGTGGGGTGGGGGTATCCTGGGTGTCCATGAGTGTGGGGGGTAGTCCCGGGGGTGGGAGAATTTCCAGAAAGGGGAAGGGCTATCCAGGGGGTGTCCAGGGGTGTCAGGTGTCCTATGTGTTGAGGGGGGTTTCCATGGGTGTGGGAGGGTTGTCTAATGGGGTGGGGTGGGGGGCAGGGTGACAGTGGGGATGGGAGGGGGAGGCTAGGGGGTAAGAGAGGAGGTTCCACCATCCCTTGGGGTGATGAATGCCGCTGGAAGGTACACATCACTCTCACATGCAAAGCTTGAAGCTTTCAAAATGTTTCACCAATTCTTTAATTTCCTGTAAATATCATTCATTCAATCACTTTTAAGCCAGTATAACCAGGGGAAACACCGTCATGTGTGATGGTGTTTTCCCCTGGTTATACTGGCATTAAAGTTATAGAATTAATGACGTTAAGAGGGGATGAAACCATTTCTGAAAAAATTTCAGATCTCAAGCTTCAGATGTGGGAGTGATGAGTACCTTCTAGCGGCGTTCATCCCCCCGAGGGATGGCGACACCTCCTCTCCCAACACCAGTTGTCCGGGGGCAGTCCACAAGGTGGGGACAGTCCAGGGGTGTGGGGGGGGGGTGTGGTTCCGGGGTGTTATGGGGGTTGTCTAGTGGGGGGGGGGGGGTCTGGTCTGGTTTTGGTCGAGTTTTGGACTTTTTTTGTCTGGGGTGTCTAGTGAGTTGGGGTTGTCCAGGGGTGTGGTGGGGGCAGTCCAATGTGGTGGGACGGTGTCATGGAGGGTGGGAGGGATGTCTAGGAGAGTGGGGGGATCTCCAGGGGTGTCTAGGGGAGTGGGGGCTGTCCAGGGGGTGGGGACACTCCAGAGGTATGGGGGTGTCTAGCGGTGTGGTGGGGGTAGTCCAATGGGGTGGGGGAGTCTGGACTATTTTTGGTAACTTTTTGGTCTGTTTTAGTGGTGTGGGGGGGGGGGGGGTTCTAGGGGTGTTGGTGTTATGCCCATGGGTGGGGGTATACATGAGGGTGGGGGTTGTCCAGGGGTGTGGGGGTTGTCCAAGGGGTGGGGGTGTTGCCCAGGGGTGTGGGGGGTTGTCCATGGGTGTGGGGGCTATTCAGGGGGCAGTCCATGGGTGTGGAGGTGTCCAAGAGGGTGGGGGTGGGGGTTTTCCCGGGGTGTGGGGTTATCCAGGGGTGTGGGAGGATATCCAGGGTGGGGGTAGTCTAGGGGTGTAGGGGTGTCCAAGGTTGTGGGGGGATATCCAGGGGCGGGGGCAGTCCAGGGTTGTGGGGGTGTCCAGGAGGGTGGGGGTTGTCCAGGGGGTGTAGGGAAGTCCAAGGGTGTGTGGGGGGTGTCCAAGAGGGTGGCGGCTTTCTAGGGGGTGGGGGCTGTCCAGGGGGTGGGGGCTAGTCCAGGGGAATGGGGTTGTCCTGGAGAGAGTGTGGGGGGGAGGGGGTTTTCCAGGGGTTTCTGTGGGGGGGGGGGGGTGGTTATCCAGGGGTGGGGGCAGTCCATGGGTGTGGGGTTGTCCAGGAGGGTGGGGGTGTTGTCTAGGGGTGTGGGGGGTTGTCCAGGGGGTGGGAGCAGTCTGGGGTGGGGGGTCCAGGAGGGTGGGGCATGTCTAGGGGTGTGGGGGGATGTCCAGGGGTGGGGCAGTCCATGGGTGTGTGGGTGTCCAGGAGGATCGAGGGGGGGTTCCAGGGGTGTTCGGGGCTATCCAGGGGTTGGGGGTAGTCCAGGAGTGGGGGGGTGTCCAAGAGGGTGGTGGTTGTCTAGGGGTGTGGGGGCTATCATGGGGGTGGGGTCCGTCCAGGGGCGTGGGGGTGTCCAGGAGGTTTGGGGGGTTGTCCAGGGCTGTGGGGGGTTATCCAGTGGGTGGGGGCACTCCAGGGGTGTGGCGGTGTCCAGGAGTGTAGAGGGTTTTCTAGTGGTATGGGGGGTTGTCCACGGGTGGGGGCAGTCCAGGGGTGTGGGGTATCTAGGAGGGAGGGTTTGTCCAGGGGTGTGCGGGGCTATCCAGTGAGTGGGGTGCAGTCCATGGGTGTGTGTGAGGGGGGTTCCAGGAGGGTGGGGGTTGTCCAGGGGTGCGGGTGGATGTCCATGGGGTGGGGGAAGCCCATCGGTGTGGGTGGTGTCTAGGAGGGTGGGGGTTTTCCAGGGGTGTTGGGGGATATCTAGGGGTGCAGGGTAGTCCAGGGGTGAGTGTGTCTTTATGGGGGGGTGTTCTAAGAGGGTGGGGTTTTTCTAGGGGTGTCGGGGCTGTCCATGGGGTGGGGTAGTCCAGGGGTGTGGGGGTTTTCTAGGAGGGTGGGGGGTTGTCCAGTGGTGTGGGGGGGGGGGGGGCTATCCAGGGGTGGGAGCAGTCCAGGGGTGTGGGGTGTCCTGGACGGTGGGGGTTGTCCCGGGGTGTGGGGGGATGTCCAGGGGGTGGTGGAAGTCCCGGGGTATGGGGATTGTCTAGGGGTGTGGGGGGCTATCCAGGGGGTGTGGGCCGTCCAGGGGTGTGGGGGGTTTTACAGGGGGTAGGGGTAGTCCATGGGTGTGGGGGGGGGGGGGGGGGTCAAGGGGTGTGGTGGGGGCTGTCTATCTGGTTGGGGGCGTCTGGATTATTATTGGTAACTTTTTGGTCTGTTTCAGGGGTGTGGGAGGACTGTCCAGGGGTGTGGGAGTGCTATACAAGGGGGTATGCAGGAGGGTGGGTTGTTGTCCATGGGTGTGGGGGGGATTTTCATGGGGTGGTGGGGTTGTTTAGGGGTGTGGGGGGCTGTCCAGGGGGTCGGGGTAGTCCAGGGTTGTGGGGGTGTCCAGGGGAGTGGTAGTGTCTGTCCAGTGGGGTGGGGGTTCTGGTCTGTTCTGGTCTCTTTTTAGTAAGCTTTTTCTATGTTTCAGGTAATTTTTATTGGCATATAATTGGTTCGGTTTTATTTTAAAAATATTGTTTTTTACGCCGTTCATGAAAAAACCGACGTAAAAAATGCATTGGTATTAGGTTTAACGTCGGTTATTTGGAAACCGACATAATAACTTCTTGAAAAAATGTTTTTACGTCGGTTCTTTCATAACCGATGTAATAAATTGAAATGGGTTGTTTTTTAAGTCGGTTATAAAATAACAGATGTCGTAGATATGTTTTGACGTCAGTTATTATATAACCAACGTTTGAAACCACTTGGCAGACAGGTTTATCATGTCGGTTAAAAAAATAACTGACGTGATGAACTTTTTAGAGGAGTGATTTATGACATCAGTTATTATATAACCGACATGACAGGGTATATACCACATCAGTTATTTAATAACCGGCGTAATAAATCACGACTCCGAAGCATTTTCCATGTTAGGTTTTTATCAACAGGCATGAAAAATGCATCAGATTTGTGCTTTTTACATCGGTTGTAAAATAACTGATGTAAAAAACAATGTTTATAATGTCACCTGTAATAACGTCAACCAAAAGCAGATGTTAAAAATAATAAATAACCACTGTAAAAATTGTTATCTACACGAGTGTAATCATGACAATTTATTAAAATAATACACCGACACTAGGTAACTGGGGTTGGGGCTTTACAATTGGTATCAAAGATGTTTAGCAATATCCTTGGAAATAAGATTTAGAAAAACACTGATTATAGAAAATTACCCCAAAATAGTATTTGGGGATCAGTAAAGAATAACATCCTTTAATTTTGTAATATATAGATTTCTTTAATTTTCCAAGCAATACATCACTGTCTAGATATGAGAAGGTCGAGGAGGCTCTAGCACTGATGTACCTAGGAGTCAAAACTCTGACAAGGAGTTTCGGGCTTGACCTGGGGTATCCTAATACACAAAAATGGTCCTTGCTTCACTCATGGTTGCGAAACTCCCGGGGGATATGATTAAGATAATTCACATTTTATTTTCAAGCTATTATGAAGGATTTAAGAGTAAACACTTCTTCAATGAAAACATTTTTATGATTATTGATTATATGCATAATATTTTCAATTTACGTTTGGATTTATAAATGTTTGTAATTATGCATTGTTATTTATAAACTAACATAGTGTATTCCATTGTTTAGAAATGGTTCCCATAAGATGGAATTACAACTCCTGCAATACACATGATAAAAATAGTAAGAAAGATAATATCTTTCATGGTATTAAGAAAACATTTTGAAAGGAAATAGTCTCCCATGTATTATCATTATATGAAGAAATGGTATCATGTGTTAATAAGATAACTATATAATTATCTGAGCCTTATGTATTTGAATGGAATATAGAAAAGAAAAGGATGGTAGAAAGAAATATGGATAAAGGGAATAAGGGAAAGAAGTATCTTCTTATATGTGATAACTGTGGAAAGAATCACCTTGGTAAATGCTTGAATTGAATGGGAGTTTTTTATATGTGTGGATAAATAGGAAACCAAGTACATGATTTCAAGGGTAAATAAAAATATTCAAATGACAATATATCATCTACATAGAGTTGGGACCCAACGCGAATCAATTTCCAAATCATCAGAGTATTCCCCAAATGTTGCTATTGGATAATAATCAATTTATGATACTACCGAAGATGAATAGGAATGATTAAGAGTTATTATGTTTCTGTTAATGTATTGTGTCATTTTATTATTGTAATAATGATGTACATGTTATAATAATTATATAGTATATAAGGATTGTACAACTGGACTATTTCATTAAGGACTTGATATTGTTAGGAAATAAGAAAAGTGACTCAATGGAAAGTTATACTTTCTAGAAAATACTTGGTTGAAGGAAAGACAAAACTATTATATGGTGCTGATAATGAGGTATTGATTTTGGAATAAGAGATGATTTATTTGGATAAAATATATTGGATATTATTGATATCCTTGGAAGTAGTTAAGGGTTTGTTTATTCTATCATTGTTAGAGTTTACATTATTTTTTGATAGAAAGAGTATATCTATTATTCAATAAAAAATAAGGGATAATGAATGTAATCAATAAGGTTTTATGGTAATTCAATGTGTTTCTATGTTTTAAAAGAATACATGATGAGGGTATTCACATGTTATTATGTGGAAAAATGGATCTTCATTGTGTTTACCTACCTTATAAATTTTGGATTGTGAGTTTGGACAGAAGTATTTTGGATAAGTATAAAGGTTGGAATCGATTAAGAATGACATTGGATACTATTGTTAAGGTTAAATAATTTCTTGATATATTTTTTTGAATTGTCATGAAAGTACATACCGAAGGTCGAGCGCCAACCCATCACATCGGGTAAAGCCACGAGACATGAACCCACTACCTTAGGGCGACAAGGGTGCATCACATACCACTGTCCTACGTGATTTCATGATTTATATAATTTATTTTTTTTAATAGTATGAATAATGAATATAAATTAATTTTTTTCACGCTATATGATTAGGATAAATAGAATATTTTTTAATTCTATTATCTTTTGGAGTGAAAGATGTGTTTGTGGTAGGAATGAGTTAATGGATGAAACACTACTTGTCAAGTATATATATATATATATATATTCTCTTAGTCTATGAATAATTGAATACATAAACATTATTGAAGGGATCTTAAAAGAAAAAATGTGTTATCTGAATACCATATGTTTCTTTTCAACCGATGATATTTTACATCATCTTATATTGATGTCTTTGAGGCCCTCAATTTTATATTTTTTTGTGAGTGATGACCTCAATCACTCCCAATAAATATTTACATTTTTCCTCCAATATTGTGTCTCTAATTTCCCCCAGTATTCTCCTAATCGAGATCATAATTCGGTGGTGACTTTTTCATTCCCTTTCCTTCTTATTAAGACTAAATTTTATTAACCCAATTTCCGATGTGGTTTTTCCATAAAGGTGTTTTTCAATTTTTTACCATTTATTATTGAATAACAATTTCAAATTGTGAGGATTAAATTTATTTAAGTATAAGATTATGTAACATAGCAAGATTTTATAGTACGTTATCTCAGTAAAGTAATTCAATAGCTTGCACTACATGCAACACCAAGTTCGAGCGCAGCACAACTTACCAAACTAGCCGTTCAAAAAGTAGTTATGAATAGTATTAACTTCATTTCTAATGTTATATACTATATATAATTTTAACATCCATATAATGTGTTTCATAGACATAATATAAGAACAAATTCATTTGTTCAGGGGCGTGGGGTTGTACAGGGAGTGGGGGTAGTCCAGGGGTGTGGGGGGGGGGGTCTAGGGGAGTGGTGGGGGCTGTCGAGCTGGGTGGGGGTTTTGGTTAATTTTTGGTAACTTTTTGGTCTATTTCAGGGGTGTGGAAAGAATATCCAGGGGTGTGGGAGTGCTATAAAGGGGGTATAAAAGATGGTGTGTTGTTGTCTAGGGGTGTGGGGGTGGGATTTCCGTGGGGTGGTGGGGTTGTCCAGGGGTTTGGGGGGTTCTCTAGGGGGTCGGGGTAGTCCAGGGTTGTAGGGGTGTCCAGGGGAGTGGTAGTGTCTGTCCAGTGGGGTGGGGGGTTCTGGTCTGTAGTGGACTCTTTTTATTAAGAGTTTTCTACGTTTCAGGTAATTTTGATGGGCATAGAATTGTTTCGGTTTTATTTTCAAAATATTGTTTTTTACGCCCGTCATGAAAAAAACCGACGTAAAAATGCATTGGTATTAGGTTTAACATCGGTTATTTGGAAACCAACCTAATAACTTATTGGGAAATTGTTTTTACGTCGGTTCTTTCATAACCGTTGTAATAAATTGAAATGGATTGTTTTTCAAGTCGGTTATAAAATAACAGACGTCGTAGATATGTTTTGACATCAGTTATTAAAACCAACATTTGAAACCACTTGTCAGACTGATTTATCATGTTGGTTAAAAAAATAACCGATGTGATGAACGCTTCAGAGGAGTGATTTATGACATCAGTTATTATATAACCGACGTGACATGGTATATACCACATCTGTTATTTTATAACCAGCGTAATAAATCACGACTCTGAATCATTTTCCATGTCGGGTTTTTATCAACGGGCATGAAAAAACACTTCAGATTTGTGCTTTTTTACATCGGTTTGTAAAATAACTGATGTAAAAAATAATGTTTATAATGTCTCTTGTAATAACATCGGCCAAAATCAGATGTTAAAAATAATAAATAACCACTGTAAGAAATGTTTTCTACACTAGTGTAATCATGACAATTTATTAAAATAATACACCGACACTGGGTAACTGGGGTTGGGGATTTACAGTTGGTATCAAAGATGTTTAGAAATATCCATGGAAATAAGATTTAGAAAAACACAGATTATAGAACATTAACCTAATATAGTCTTTGAGGATTAGTAAATAATAAAATTCTTTAATTTTGGTAATATATAGATTTCTTGAATTTTCCAAGAAATACATCACTGTGTGGATACGAGCAGGTCGAGGAGGCTCTGGCACTGATGTACCTAGGAGTGAGAACTCTGACAAGGAGTTTCGGGCTTGACCGGGGGTATCCTAATACACAAAAATGGGCCTTGCTTAACTCTTGGTTACGACACTCCTGATGGATATGATTAATATAATTCAAATTTTATTTTCAAGCTATTATGAAGGAATTAATAGTAAACACTTCTTCAATGAAAACATTTTTATGATTATTGATTATAAGCATAATATTTTCAATTTACGTTTGGATTTATAAATGTATGGAATAATGCATTGCGATTCATAAACTAACATAGTTTATTCCATTGTTTATAAATGGTACCCATAAGATGGAATTACAACTCCTGTAATACACATGATAAAAATAGTAAGAAAGATCATATCTTTCATGGTATTAAGAAAACATTTTGAAAGGAAATAGTCTCCCATGTATTATCATTATATGAAGAAATAGTATCACGTGTTAATAAGATAACTGAAGAATTATCTGAGTCTTATGGATTTGAATGGAATATAGAGAAGAAAAGGATGGTAAAAAGAAATATGGATAAAGGGAATAAGGGAATGGAGTATCTTCTTATATGTGATAACTGTGGAAATGGTCACCTTGGTAAATGCTTGAATGGAATGGGAGTTTTTTTATAATTGTGGATAAATACGACACCAAGTACGTGATTGTAGGTGTAAATAAAAAGATTCAAATGACAATATAACATCTACATGGAGTTGGTACCCAATGAGAATCAATTTCTAAATCATCAGAGTATTCTCCAAATGCTGCTATTGAATAATAATCAATTTATGATACTACCGAAGATGAAGAGGAATGAATAAGAGTTCTTATGTTGTTATTAATGTATTGTGTCATTTGATTATTGTAATAATGATGTACATGTTATAATAATTATAGAGTATATAATGATTGTACAATTGGACTATTTCATTAAGGACTTGAGATTGTGTGGAAATAAGAAAAGTGACTCAATGGAAAGTTATACTTTCTAGAAAATACCTGGTTGATGGAAAGACAAAACTATTATATGGTGCTGATACTGAGGTATTGATTTTGGAATAAGAGATGATTTATTTGGATAAAATATATTGGATATTATAGACATCCTTGGAAGTAATTAATGGTTTGTTTATTCTATCATTGTTAGAGTTTATATTATTTTTTTATAGAAGGAGTATATCTAGTATTAAATAAGGAATAAGGGAGAATGAATGTTATCAATAAGGTTTTATGGTAATTCAGTGTGTTTCCATTTTTTAAAGGAATACATGATGAGGGTATTCACATGTTATTATGTGGCAAAAAGGATCTTCATTATGTTTACCTACCATATAAATTATGGACTGTGAGTTTAAACAGAAGTATTTTGGATAAGTATAAAGGTTGGAATCGATTAAGATTGACATTGGAGACTATTGTTAAGGTTAAATCATTTCTTGATATTTTTTTTGAATTGTCATGAAAGTACTTCCCGGAGGTGGAGCGACAACCCATCACATCGGGTAAAGCCACGAGATATGAACCCACTACCTTAGGGTGACAAGGGTGCATCACATACCACTGACCTACGTGATGTCCTGGTTTGTATAATGTAGTTTTTTTAATAGTCTGAATAATTAATATAAATTAATTTTTTTAACGCTATATGATTAGGATAAATAGAATATTTTTGAATTCTATTATCTTATGGAGTGAAAGATGTGTTTGTGGTAGGATTTAGTTAATGGATGAATCTCTACTTGTCAAGTATACATACATATATATATATATATATTCTCTTAGTCTATGAATAATTGAATACATAAACAATATTGAAGGGATCTTAAAACCAAAAATGTGTTATCTGAATACCATACGTTCTTTTTTAAATCGATGATATTTTACATCATCTTAGATTGATGTATTTGAGGCCCTCAATTTTATATTTGTTTGTGATTGATGACCTCAATCACCCCCAATAAATATTTAAAATTTTCCTCCAATCATGTGTCTCTAATTTCCATCAGTATTCTCTTAATCGAGATCATAATTTGGTGGTGACTTTTTCATTCCCTTTCCTTCTTATTAAGACTAAATTTTATTAACCCAATTTCTGATGTGGTTTTTCCACAGAGGTATTTTTCTATTTTTAACCATTTATTTTTGAATAACAATTTCAAATTTTGAGGATGAAATTTATTTAAGTATAAGATTATGTAACATAACAAGATTTTATAGTACGTTATATCAGTAAAGTAATTCAATAGCTTGCGCTACATGCAACACCGAGTTTGAGCGCAACACAACTTACCAAACTAGCCGTTCAAAAAAGAAGTTATGAATATTATTAACCTAATTTCTAATCTTATATACTATATATAATTTTAACATCCATATAATTTGTTTCTTAGACATAATCTAATAACAAATTTATTTGTTCAGATAAAAGAAGTATTTTTTAAAAAATGCAGTTTTACAACCTTTTAATGAAGAACCTTTTTTCAAACCAATATTTGAAACTTTAATATATAAAATTTAATTATATTTAATTATTATATATTAGTGGGTCATAAAAATTTAGTTTGGATAAATTTTTTCTACATTTTTGATAACTAAAATTTTTTGACGAATAGTGAAAATGACTATGTTTTAATTGAAAGCAACTTTTTTAATAGAAAAAATTTATAGTGTTAAATTATGTATTAGAATGGTTTTGAAGTATAAATAGATTATATTTTAATCATTTAAAACAATTTAAGTCATTATAGGTAATTTCACTTTTAAATTTGACATAAACACATGTCAATCTTTTGATAATTTTTAATTTTTAAAAAACAAGCATTTTGGTTTTGACAACGGGAATTATTTTAAAATTAATAAATGAAACATCTATGTTTGGAATTTGGTAAAACCTAATTCATTTTTGAATTCAAAATATCAATATTGGATTTAGGTTAATTTTTGGTATTTTTCTGAAAACATACAATTTTGTATGAATAGTGAAAAACACTACGTTATTATTTAAAATCGACTTTTTATTTAAATAATTATTTATTTTATTTTAATTTATTTTATATCAAAATGGATATATAATACCTATATATGCTCAATGTAATTAATTGGAGTCATTTTATAATAAAATTAGTTGTATAAAAGTTTATTGAAATTTTTAACCTCTTTTACCAACCTTCTGGAACTATTTACAAATTTCCCTAAAACATTATTTTACCATTTCTGTGAGTTGAGCGTAAAAAAATTTGAGAGAAATTTTTGAAATTAGTATGTATAATTTATTTTAAAATGATCAAAATAATTTTTTAGGAATTTTAACATTTTAATTTTATTTACCACGGTTAAAAGTAAATAGTGTAATTAAGGGTAAATAAGATATTATAATTACCCTAAAACATGTCATAATTCTATTGTATAAGTGTAATTAGAGCAAAAAAACCTTATCAATAAAATATGACCCCATGTGGTCCACTTGAAATAGAATAGGACATTTATAATTATTTAATTAAAATAAAAGTTAAAAGAGTTTAATTCAATGTTTATTAACTAAACCATTTTTAATATAAGGTTATATATAAGATAAATTGAACTATAAATATTAATTAGAAATATAAAAATATTTCCTAAATAATAGTATTTTATTTATAATCATTAGACATTAAATAATTTAAATTATTTTTTACACAATGATCATTCAGTCATTACCTTATTAATGATGTATTAAAATAATTGATATTATAAATATCGACATAAATTTAATTTAGACTTTTGATGAATGCCACTAATTTTTTAGGTTAATATGACATGTTAGGGTGGATTAAATACTTTTTTTCTAAGTAATCAGGCTAGTATGAGTTTCACAAAAACCAAATACTAAATAGTGTCCAAGATGACATAACTGAGTTATTAAAATAAATACTATATTATTAAATGATATAATATTGCTAAAAGTATTAGTTTTAGACAAAATAAAAAGATAAATGTATAAATATTAATATTTAACCTCATGGGATTCTCTTGGATTGTTATATTAAGTTTATTAACCATATAATATAAAAATACAAAGATATATGGTAAATCTCAAACTTTTTAACTAAGAGTTAAATCTAAAAGATAAGGTTAATATGGTGACCTAAACCTGTATAAAACCTATTGGATGAGAGGTTTTAGACCCATCCCAATATTATCCTTGAAATAAATAAATTTTTATCCATTAGAAACCGAAAATGATTTTATTATAATATAATATTTCAATCTTTTTCTAAAGTGACCATCACCTCTCTTATAAATGGGAACTTTTCCTTCTCTAAATATCACACCTCCAAGTCCCTTTGTCTCAGCCAACCCTGGCCCAAATATCCTCCCAACACTTATCCCTTCATTCGAAAGGACTTTATGTGGTCATAAAACCAACCTATGTAGCCTTTTGATCAAATCTAGAGGAAAGATCCCAAAGAAGAGGTAAATATTTCATCACCTCTTTCAAGTTATATTCTTCTTCCACTTCATCTTTCTTTGTTTTTCCCATTATTAAATAATATCTACAGAATATTCTATACACTTTGATGTTATTATAAAATATTTACAACCATATTTTTTATTCTATTCATCCTATAAATGAAAAATTCACCAAACATGTGTACGTACGGATTACTGTATCTACGTCGTCGTGTAGTTTGTTATTAAAACACTTCATTATTTGGATGGGTATTATAATGAGTTATACTGATGAAAATAAAAAATATAACTTTTTAATTATTCGGTATATATGATATTAAATCCAATTACATACTATGTCTCCAATAGTATAATGATATTATCGCTCGTGTGTATGTACGGATTACCGTCTCCATGAATCGATGGGATTCATTCCCACATTCAGCATTCAAAAATGATTAAAATATATATATTATTAATAAGTATGTAATATATTAAATAATAATGACGTTGGAGATATATCTTTTTATGTACTTACATATATATTATTCACTTACTTCCGTTCAATAGGATATGAAAACGAAAACTACATTTATTCGTACATACAACCTACCGTCTTCATAAATAGTGCATTCCCTTTCATATATCTATAAAATAAAAATACTTATATTTTAAATATATATGATATATAAATCATGGTTTTTATTCTGGAAGTAATTAAATCCTGATCTATATGATACAATCAAGAATAACAATTTAATACACGTATGATAAAGAAAATGATTATTACCCAAATTGTTAATTTAACATAGAATTCCTTATTAAATGGGTAGTATAATTTCATAAATGAATCATGTATGGAATAATAAATATTAATATAGTTCTTGTATAATTTAATAACATACTACGGTCATTATCCAAGAGGATAAATGTACCATCTACCAAATGAAATTGCAAGGTGAGGGTTAATTTTCAAATTTCTTTATTATCTGAGGTTGTTTTTACATAAGTATCTACTGAGACATATTTATTATCTATGTCCATGATTCATGAAAGGGATTTCAATTGAATTATTTTAAGGGACTTTTTTACTAAGTTATCATTTTAAATGTTTTAAATATTTATTCTTCTAAATCATTCTCTTTAATGTCCATGTTTTCAAAATGGTTTATAAGGATTTATTTATATGGAGATGACTGTTTTTAAAATTTTAATTCCTTTCAAATGTTTCAAAGTGGTATGAGACACTTTGATTCAAAAATATCTTCAAATTTCTTCCTTTCTAAATTGTGAAACTTTTATATGTTTTCACGAAAAAGGGATATTTCTCTCAAAGATTTTTACAAATCATTTTCCTCTATGTCAACATCGGTTGATGGATTTTAAACTTGTTTGAAGTTGATTTATAATGAACAAAAATCTTTCATATTTTATTAATGGTTTTGTGATATGTTTAACTATTGATGTGTTATTTTTATATCATTCATGGTTTATGGATAATGTATTGACATTTCTTATGCTAGTTTTCAAACAAATGATTATGTTATGTTTAAACCATTTCATAAAAGGAATGCATTGGACTTAGTAGGTGATGGGTGTAGCCCACCATAGCTTCTCAATGCATCAGTAGATCTAATGAGACCAACTAGGGTCATGGAACAAGGCGGCTCTCAATGCTTCAGTAATATATTGATTTTGTGAATTTTCCTAGAAATATATCCCTGTCTGGATATGAGCAGGTTGAGGCGGATCTCGCACAAATGTATCTAGGAACGAAAATTCTAACATGGAGTTTCGGGCTTGACCTTGTGTATTATAATACACAACAATGATCATTGATGCACTCTGGGATATAACACTCCCTGGGTATATTCTTAAGATAATTCACATTTTCTTTACAAGCCATTATGAAGGATTTTAGAGTAAATAATTCATCAATGAAAACATTTTTATGATTATAGATTATATGCATAATCTTTTCAATATAATTTAGGTATTTTACAGGTTTGGAATTATGAATTGTGATTTGTAAACTACCCTAATGTATTCCATTATTTAAAAATGGTGCCCAATAGGTGGAATAATAACTCTAGAAATACACATGATCCAAATAGTATGAATGATCATATCTTGCATGGTATTAAGAAAATATTTAGAAAGGAAATAGTCTGCCATGTACTATCATCAAATAAAGAAATAGTATCATGTGTTAATAAGATAAGTAATGAATTATATCAGTTCTATTGCTTTGAAGGGCATCCTAAGAAGAAAAGGATGGTAGAAATAAAGATGAATAAAGGGAATACGGGATAGAAGGATTTTACCATATGTGAAAACCATGGAAATAATCACCTTGGTAAATGATTGAAGGAAATGTGAGTTTCTTATAACTGTGGAGAAAAAGGACACAATGTACGTGATATAATGGGTATGAAAATGGTTTAAAATGTACAATGTTTCATCTGCAAGGAGTTGGGACACTGTGCAAATCAATGTCATAATCATTAGAGCATACCCCAAATACTGCTCTTAGATAATAATCAGGTTATGATACAACCAAAGATGAAGAAGAATGATTATTAGTTCTTATGTTGTTACTAATGTATTTTTTCATTTGAGTATTTTATTAATGATGTAAATATTATACGAATTATAGAGGATATAAGGATTATACAGCAGTAGTATTTCATTAAGGACTAGAGATTGTTTTAAACCAAGGAAAGTGACTCAATGGCATGTTAAACATTCTGGATAATACCTGGTTGAAGGAAAGACAAAACCATAATATAGTCATGATACTGAGGTATTGATTTTTTTAATAAGAGATGATTGATTGGATAAATTATATTGGATTTTATTGACATCCTTGTAACTAGTTAATGGGTTGTTTATTCTATCATTGTTGGAGTTTACAACATTTTTGGATAGAATGAGTATATTCCGTATTCAATAAATAATAAGGGAGCCTGAATGTAATCAATATGGTTTTATGGTAATTCAAGGTGTTACTGTGTTTTAAAATAATACACGATGAAGGTATTCCCATGTTATTACTTGGAAAAAGGAATCTTCATTGTGTTTACATACCTTATAAATTTCGGACTGTGAGTTTGGATAGAAGTATTTTGGATAAGTCTAAAGGATGGAATTGATTTATTTTGACATTGTATAATATATTTAAGGTTAAATTATTTCTTGAGATTATTTTTGAATTGTCATCAAAGGACGACACGGAGGTCGGGTGACAATCCATGGCATCCGGAAAAGCCGAGAGAACTGAACCCGCAATCAAAAGGCGACAAGGGTGCATCACCTAGCACTGGCCTACATGATGTCCTGGTTTGTATAATTTATTTTTTTAAGTAGTCTGAAAAATAAATATAAATTCAATTTTCATAACCCTATAGGATTAGGATAAATAAAACATTTTTAAATTCTATTATCTTTTCGAGTGAAAGATGAAATTGTTGCAGGAATGAGTTAAAAGATAAAACTCTACTTGTCAGGTATATATATATATATTCCCACTTATTCTATGAATAAATTAATTCGTAAACTTAGTTAAGAGATCCTAAAACCAAAAATGTGTTATCCGAATACCATATGTTTTATTTTGAACGGATGATATTTTACATTACCTTAGATTGATGGATTTGAGGACCCCAATTTTACTTTTTTTTTATTGATGACCTCAATAATTCCCAATAAATATTTACATTTTCCGTCCAATTATATTTCTCTAATTTCAACCAATATTCTTCTAATCGATATCATAATTTGGTGGTGGCTTTTTCATTCACTTTCCCACTTATTGAGACTAAATATTATTAACCCAGTTTCTAATGTGGGTTTTCCATAAAGGTATTTTTCTATTTTTAACCTTATATTTTCAAAGAACAAATTTAAATTCAGAACACACAATTTATTTTAGTAGAATAGAATATAACACCCCATTATTTCATATTACATTATCTCATTAAAATAACTCAATTGCTTACACTAAACGCCACACCGAGTTCGAGCACCCCCCGACATACCAAACATTCCGTTCAAAAAGAGGTTACGATTAGTATAATATACATTTTGAATCTTATATACTCTATATAATTTAAAAATCATTATTATGTGTTTCTTAGATATAATATAAGAACAAATTCATTTTTTTAGATAAAACAAGTGTTTTTCAAAAAATAAAATTTTACCACCTTTTAATGGAGAACCTTTTTGAAAAGAAATATTTGAAACCTTTATATAATCAATTTAATGAAATTAAATTCTTCTTTGGAAGTGGGACATAAGAATTTAGTGTGGATAATTTTTTTTTCTTTTTTGATAACATCCAAATTTTGACAAATAGTGAAAAATACTATGTTTTAATTGAAAACATCATTTATAATAGAAATAATTTATAGTGTGAAATTATGTATTATAATGGTTTTGAAGTATAATTAGATTATATTTATATCATCTAATACAATTTATTTCATTATAAGTAATTTCACATTTCAATTTGACCTAAACACATGTCAATCTTTTGATAGTTTTTACTTTTAAAAAAACTCACATTTTAGTTTTGACAATAGAAATTATTTTTAAATTAATAAATTAAACTTCTATGTTTTTAATTTGGTAAAATATAATTCATTTTTTAATTCAGAATATCAAAATTGTCTTGGGGTGAATTATTTGTATTGTTCTGAAAACTTTCAATTTTTGATGATTAATGAAAAACACTACATTATTATTCAAAAATGACTTCTCATTTAAATAACTATTTATATTATTTAATATTTATTTAAAGTCGAAATGGATATATAATACCAATATATGTTCAATTTAATTCATTTGAGCCATTTAATAATAAAATTAGATGTACAAATTTTTGTTGAACTTTTTAACCTCTTTTACCCACCTTCTAGGAGTATTTGAAAATTTGCATAAAAAATAATTTTAAAGCATTTGTGCGTTGAATTTCAAAAATCCGAGCGAAATGGTTGACATTATTAAGTAAAAAAAATTCAATAAGATGAAAATAATTTTTATTGAAAAGTAATTTTTTACTGTTATGTACCACGGTTAAAAGTAAAATAGGGTAATTAAGGGTAAAAATGATATTATAATTAACCTAAAACATGTCTCAATACTATTGTATAAGTGTAATTAGACAAGAAAACAACCTTTTGAATAAAATATGACCCCCTTTGGTCCACTAGGATTAGATTAAGACATTTATTATTATTTTATTTAATGAAAATTTAAGAGTTAAGTTCAATGTTTAATAACTAAACCATTTTTAATATAGGGTTATACAAAAGAGAAATTCTACTATAAATATTAATTATAAAGATAAAGTTATTTTCTGAATAATGTAATTTTATTTATAATTTTTAGACATTAAATAATTTAATTTATTTATGACACAATGATGTTGCATTATTTACCTGATTAATGAATGATAAAAATAATCGATATAATAAATATCAAAATAAATGTAATTTGAAACTTTTGAAGAATTAAACTAATTTTATAAGTTAATATAACATGTTAGGGTTGATTAAAAAATTCTAAGTAATAATTCTTGTATAAGTTTCACAAAAACCAAATACTAAATATTGTCAAAGGTTACATAATCGAGTTTTTAAAACAAATACTATATTATTAATTGATATAAGATTGCTAAAATTTAAGGATCGGAAAAAGTAAATAGATAAGGATACATATATTAATAATAAGCCATATGGGTTATCATGGCTTGTTATAGTATTTTTATTAACCATATAATATAAAAATACAAAGATGCATGGTAAATGTCAAACTTTTTAACAAACAGTGTAGTCTAAAAGATAAGGTTAATAAAGTGACCTAAACCTGTCGAAAACCTTTTGGATGAGATGTTTTCAACCCATACCCACCTTATTCTTTAAATACATCATTTTCTATCCATTAGAAACAGAAAAAAAATTTATTATAAAATAATATTTCAAGCTTTTTCGAAAGTGACTATCACCGCTCTTATAAAAGATAACTTCCCCTTCCCTTAATTTCACAACTCCAAAGCCATTTTTTGTCGGAAAACCCGGACCAAATATCCTCCCAACATTCATAACTTCATCCTAGAGGCCTTTATATGGTCATAAATACAACCTATGGATCCTTTTTGATCAAATCAAAAGGAAATAACCCAGAGAAGAGGTGAATATTTAATCACATCTTTCAAGTTATTTTCTTCTTCCACTTCCTATTTCATTTTTGATTCCATTATAACATAATAACTCCAGTATCTTGTATATATTGTGATGTTTTAATAAAAATTATACAACTATATTCATGATTCTATTCATCCTATAAATGACAAAGTCACCATACATGCGTACGTACGGATTATCGTCTCCACGTCGTCATATAGTTTGTTATTCATACACTTCATTATTTAGATGGGTATAATAATGAGTTATACTGATGAAAATAATAAATATAACATTTTATTGGTTTTTTATATATGACATAACATCTTATTAAAAACTATTTCACCATCAATATAATGATATTGTCGCACATGCGTACGTACAGATTACCGTCAACACGAAACGATGAGATTCTTTCCCACGTTCACCATTCAATGATGATTATAAAAATATATATTATTAATATGTATGTAATATAGGAAATAATAATGACACTAGATATATATATTTTTGTGTGTCTATTTGTGTGTGTGTGTGTGTGTATGAACTTAAACATATTTTATTCACTTACTTTCGATAAATACGATATGAAAACGGAAACAGCGTTTATGCATACGTATGGCCTACCATCTCCATAAAAGATTCCCATCATTTCATATATAAATCTATTAAAAATAATTATATTTTAAATATATATGATATATAAATCAATATTTATATTCTTTAAGTATTTAAATCATGATCTAAATTATATGATCAAGAACAAGAAGTTAAAACACCTACGAAATAGAAAGCGATTATTACCCAAAATCATTATTAAACATGGTGATACTTATTAAATGGGTAGTAAAAAGTCATAAATGAATCATGTATGGAATTATAAATATGAATATGGTTCTGGTATAATTAAATAACATACTAATCTCATTATACAGGGGGATAAACAAACCCTCGACAAAGGAAAGTGCAAGGCAAGGGTTATTTTCACAATCTCATTATTACACGAGGTGGTTTTTACATAAGTATCTACTGGTAAATATTTATTATCCATTCCCATGTTTCATGAATTATTTTTCAAAGGGATTATTTTAAGGGTCTTTTTAATAAAACATCATTTTAAATGTTTTAAATATTTATTCTTCTAAATCATTCCCATTAATTTACATGTTTTAAAAATGGTTTTTGAGGATTTATTTTTATTAACATGAAGGTTTTTTAAATGTTAATTCTATTCAAAAGTTTCCATGTGGTATGGGACACTTTGATTAAAAAATTTATTTAAATGTCTTCCTTTCTAAATTGTGTGACTTTTAAATGTTTTCATGAAAAAGGGATATTTCTCTCATAGAGTTTTACAAATCATTTTCATAAATTTCAACATCCATTGATGGATTTTAAACGTGTTTCAAGTAGATTTATTATGATAAATATATTCCATTTTATATTGAAGGTTTTGAGATATTTTTGATAGTGGACGTGTTATTTTTATACCACTAATGGTTTATGGATAAAGATTTGACATTTCGTAAGTTAGTTTTAATACAAATGATTATGTGATCTTTTTACATTCTCATATGAAGAATGCATATGACTTAGTAAGTGACAGGTGGAACCCAATATAGCTCCTCTATTAATCGGTTGGTCTCATGAGACAAACTAGTGTGTTGGAACAAAGCCTTGACAAAATATAATTTGTAGTCTTGGCACAAGGCCCTGAATATGTGGTTATGAAGTTGGGCATTATGCATTCAATCAATATTAAAGTGGCTATTGATATTTCATGTGATTTTTCGACTAGTATAATATCTATGTTAATAAGTAACTGAAATTATTATATTGTATCATTTCTATATTATTCTGATATTTACGTTTAAAATCCTTTTGTTTTATTCTTATACATTGCCTTAAAAGTTTGTGCTTATTTATGAATGTTTCCACTATATTGTTATCCTTAATGAGAAACTGAGCTCAACCCCTTCCGTGTTTTAATTTGTGCAGGATTCCAAAATAGTGTATTATGATTGATAAGCAGGTTTAAGCTAGTGGATTAATATCATTCTCAATGGATCATTTATGATGTGTTCTATTTTTGAATGTGAATTGTAACATTCATGTATGTAATCAATTTTCCAAGACTACTAAATTGATCAGTCCTTTAGGACTTGATTTATCGTAACCATGCCAGTGTATTAAAATAATGCACCGACTCTGGTTAACTGGGGTCGAGGCATTACATTTCCATTAATTGAAAATAAAAATATAGATGATGCATGTTTCATACTAGTATTCTTAAGGATTATTGAAACTTGTGTCTTTTATCTCTACATATGATGAATGTATATATGTATTTGTAATGAATATATATGATATTAATATATATTTTAACATTATTTTTATGGTGTAATTTTGGTCAATTTACAATAACCAAGATTACCGGGATCTCCCCAATAACAGATGTTGTCTTGGAAAATATCTTTGACATATGTTTATGCCATGTTTTTTATTATTTCCACATATATTATGTTACAATTATCTTATAATATCACGTTATTTATTTTATTCTCCAATTTTATAACTCATGTGTATTCTATCTTATGATATAATTTTATAACTTCAACACACAAGTTATTCTACATTATCATGTTAATTCAATTATTGGGTTTTTTATCCCACCCCTTTGTCTATGTATACCCGAGTTTATCCCAAACAATTTTAATAGATAAAATAGATTTAGGAGATCATTATTAAGTTTTAAGTAATTTATTATTTTCATATTGATGTTTTATATACCAAGACGTCCAAAGACACATGGAATTTGGATCCTTGTTTTCTATTTACATTATATTTATGTAAAAAAAATATGTGTAAAATGGATTAAGAAAATATAATCAAAATTAAATTATTTATGAAGTAATTATTACATATCCTAAAAAAAATATCATTGTTAAACTCTTTAATTGACCACTTGAGAACTTATATGTTGTATTCACCATGTTCAAATATCACTTAAGAAATTTAAAAAATATTCCCTTATCCAAGAGGATATGTTGAAACCTCTATAAATTCTTCACAATCATCTAATCCCTAATATGGTAGAGAAACTCCTACAATAATCTTAGAACATGTTCCTTTTTATTATATCTTCAATATTCAACCTTTCACTAAACACCCATAGCTTGAAAAATCTATCTTCTAAAATCATCCAGATGAAGTGAAACCTTAACAAAAAAAAATTATGACTATAACATTCAAATATTTTACACATGAATCATTAAATAAGTATCCCAAAAACAAAATTCAAGTTACCTACAATCCTTGTAGTTCCTCTAATAGACTCACCATCCATATCATCTTTGTCCCCTTCCTTAATGCAATAACATTCTTTTCTTTCCAGGTATAATGTTCAACTATTAGTTGTAGTAAAGAAATATAAATTATTTATGTAACCTCATATCCCCCAAAATTTATATCAATATTATCCTAAAACATATCATCTATTCTAAAACATAATCTTAGTCCTTCTGTTCCTTTAATAAATTATAGTATTTACTTGATGGACTCCCAATGAAATTTTACCATATTTTCCACAAATATACATTTAAATACTACTAGACAATTAATGTAAATACTTTTACAAACAATAGAATGAATTAATACTCTAATAATAAATTCATAATGACCATTTCCCTCATATAATGACCCTTCTTCCATCCGCAGTTATTTCTCTTTGCATAGATTTATATTTTTGGACAATAGGATAATGTTATTTTTTTATTCCTAAATTCCTAAAATTTTAATATTTTAAAAATATAATATAAATGATAATACAATGGTGATGGTTATGGGTTCAGTAAAAGAATGTGGAGGTAGTTGATATATCAAAATTCCTTTTAAAAATATTTTCCCAAAACTAATATTAAAGATCATTCATTTAAAATTTATAATTAATTTATTTTATATTTGATGAAATATATGCCTAGTGTTGTAAATTTTCATAATTTTTGAATGTTGAGAATCCAAAAATACCCCATCGGATTACCTGTATTGTGCTTTGAGAATCCCTGGATATAGAAATTATCCACACACATTCCAATGATCTACATGCAACGCTACTCGATCTATTGGTGTTAGCCTAGGGAGTTGAATGTATTTAGTGCTTCATTCCAGATCACTCGTTCTATAACATATATGAAATATATCATTTGCTTATCATTCTTGAGTAGGGAAAAAGAATGAGTTGAGATATAATTCATTGTTCAAAATAATTCTCAATTATTGATGTATGTATGTTCTATAAAATAGACACAACCATCTATTTCCAGAGTTAGGATTTAATCTAAAATATTATTTAATTTCATTCCGGGAAATAAACAACATTTATTACCTTCAATAAAACACATTCCGCACAATAAAAATAATATTATTATTATTTTTCATCATGCACCAACTTTTTTAAAGAAAAAATATTATCTACCGATCATGTTAATTAGTATTTGTCTCAAGAATCGGTCTTGGTACATTTGATCTACTCAAGAATTTATTGACTAATTTCATTAATATTTTATTCATATATAAATATTATATTCATTTTGTAGTGAATAAATATTTATTAAGTTATTCAATAAATAAAATAAACTAATTTATTAACAGGATAGTGAAATAATATTTTATTACTTTATATGACCATAATAAATTGAATTAAAATTTTCCATAGAATTTATAATATTATTTATTCCATTAATTAAACTCATATAGAATTTAATCAATATCAACAGAAACACATAGTGTGTGACCCTCTAGGATTATATCTCATTGGAATTATGTGGGATTTCTTAAATCCATATTTAGAATCTAGAAATGGTTCAAGGAACATAAGAGAAAAAACGTAATGTAAAAAAATCATCAATTTCCTAAGAATTTTCATTTTTTGATGTAATTTTTTTTTCATCAAATCTCATCAAGAATGTTATACAACCATGTCTCCAATATATATTCATGATATTTATTTATTTTTCTATCTAAGCAACATTTCTAAACAATGTTTTTTGAATTTAATTTGATACTTATATTACATTAAAATGTCCAAGATATCAACTTCTATAAAGGTGGAAGGGACAAGTCCATTTCCAATACCTATTCACTAATTACATGTCACCCATGATGCACCCAACGTTTCCAATATTTTTATGAAATATTATTTCCATTTATTGTGAAATAAATAAAAGTTTGTGACTTATAAATTTATTTAAAATTAATCTTACGGCCTAGGTAACATCACACACACTCATATAAAGTAATATATTAGTACACAAAAACATAAAGAATTACTTTAGAGGGGACTTTTATTACAATCTGTCGTCTAGGAGATTACCATGTGAGAACATCATGAGAAGTGGAATCATCTTCATATCTGTACTCACACATGATAGTATTTATACTATGTGTCCCATAATTGTACATTATCTAACCATAGTACATTTTTTTATAATGTAGTCCTACCACATGAAGGTTCTGATCATTTTAGTGAACATATATAACATTATCAATTCAATTAATACTCTAAAAATTATTAAATTAAAGTTATATATAAGAACAAAATATATTTAATAAGAACATTCATTCTTATTCAATACATTGAAAATTATTTTAACAAAATTATAAACAGTTACACCAAGGACACCAACTCCACCAAATTCCAACATGGACTAGAGAAAATTGTATACGAAATTTTTCTTATTTTTACTGAGCCATGTATTTAGTCAACTGGGCCACTATATTTTCTTCCATATAAATATTCGTCACCAAAACATCACCTATTTTTTAAGAAAACCTCAATATATAATACTTCTGATGATTGTTCTTCATAGGATGATGTGACCTTGGCACATTTCCAAGAGCCACCACCGTTGTATTATAATAGTAGTTTGTGATAGTATCTTTACTAAGAGACACCTAATTAATATCTTTGAATAATTTTCACATCCATACTACTTAATTTCCTACCTCATTAGCCTTAACATACTCTAAATATTCTATTGAATCTGCAACCACAACCTAGTTTGATCTATTCCAGGTCACATCACCTCCATTCAAAGTGACGACGTATCCCATTTGTGACTTCATGTCTTCTTGATCGGGTTGAAAAATAGTATTTTAATATCTTATGATGACTACCTTATCATCTCCACTACAAACTAGTAACATATACAATGTAAACCTAAGATACTAAATGATAACCTTTACTTCCATTCATTGGTGGTCCTCTACGTCATCTTGATATCTTCATACTATAGTTAATGAGTATGAAACATGTATCAATGTACATATCATATCATACATGAATGAAAAAAATAAATGATGTGTACAGAATACTTGTCATTATGTTTCATTCCACATGTTTTTGTGGATAGATTTTCATAGAAAGATAAATTCCACATGATGCTGGAAACAATCCACTCTTAAATTTTACCATGTTGAATCTATTTAGTACATTGTCAATATATGAACTTTGACATTAGTCAAAAAACCACTTGTACTATCATGATATATCATTATCCCACTAATATATAACTCCCCTCTCATATCCTTTATAGAGAAGAATTTATTAAACCATTCCATAATAGAGTTTTAGGATTTTATTTTGTTTCTAATGAGTTATATGTCAACAAAATATTCTATGGTCAAATTAAATTCACTAGTACTAAACCATTTATATGAACATTCCTCGCATTCACGCTTTATGAAAACAAATTTCATTTTTTCCTCATCAAAATAAATGTTGAAGGACTTGGATTCTAACATGAAACCATAAAGGGATCTTTATACCATCCATACCAAGTTGGCGTCCTTTGGAGTCAGAAACCCATTTGGCTATGTCATATAAATATCTTTTAGAATGTTCCCGTTATAGAAGGATATTTTCACATCCATTTTACAAATCTCATACTCTTGTAATTATCTAATGAAATTATACTTATAACATACATTATCATTAAAAATGGTGAAAAGTTTTCATTATATTCAATGCCTTGATGTAGATTAAATTATTTGCAACAAGTCACACCTGTTAGTCATTAACATGTATTTCCATTTACAGTTTCTTCTTGAATACCGATTTTCAACCAACAATCAATATATCTATTTGATCTTATACCAATTCTCAATGGGTTTTTGGAACATTGAATCCATTTTAGAATTAATTTATTCTTCCCTCTTGGACAAATTTATTGATCTTATATATTCATTTTAGTTTAGAGGATCATTATTTTCAACTAATAACGAGTCAGCATCTCCAATGACTAGATGTCTATACCATTAAATTCATTAAACATGCGTACTCTTATTTTGTAATTATGTCTTTGGAAATATTTCATCTACTATGGGGATTTGTGAAATTTTTTCATATTCCAACTCTTGTGTATCTTAATCATGGACTTCAGCAATGTCTATCTCTCAATTAATATCACTTTTATATATGTGATCCTTCTAAAGAATTTTCATAAATTTATTATGGAAATATTTTTATAAAGATCTTTATAGGTAAGATCGCGTTTTTTCTTTGGTAAGTCCTATAAAGTTATACTTAATGCCTCATGGTGAATTATTTTCACCTAAATAGGCCATAAAAAATTCTTCACAAACCCACAAATGTATATAAGAAAAAATTGTTTTCTTTCCATTCTATAATTGATATGGTATAACAATTGTTTCATTAGTTTTCACTTGGTTTAGTACGTATTCAACAATTTATAACTTTTATCCGTAAAATTATTAAGGAAGACGCTCATGACTCATCATAAACCTGACTATGTCAATAAAGATTTGGTTCCTCCATTCACTTAAACAATTCCACTATGGTGTATAATAAAGGATGAGTTGAGATTAAATCCCATAAATAATTGACAAAAGTATTGATTAAGATATTCTTAAACACAATCTAAGAGATGTTTCTTAATCATCTTACCATGATGGTTCTCAAATTCATTCTTGTATTTCTAGAATTTATCCAAATAATCCAACTTATACCTCATTAGGTAGATATATCAATATATACTATAATCCACTCACAAAAATATGTTACGAATCAGTACCCACCCCTTTATTCAATATGAAATGACTCACACACATCAGTATTGACTAATTCAAGAATCAAATTATCCCAATCACTGATCCTTCTAAATGGGGATATGGAAATTTTCCTTTATAATCATGTGCAATAAAAATTAATTGGTTTTACTTCAAAAGAATATAAATATCCATCTTGATATAATTTTTTCAAGCTCATTTAACTTACATAACCTATCCAATGATAACAAATTTGATTGAGGTTTGAGTGATGTAATGTAACTTCTTTATTTATTTCCATTATTTGGTTTGTATACTCCAACACAAAATGTTTGATATTTAATGTTGTCATACCATATAAAATTATATCTTTTTAATTGAAGAAACATAGTTTATCAAATTTCAATATAAATCAACCTATATAATTTCTGGATATAGAAATAATGTTATTGATAATTGACATCACATAATAATAACTCGTTATTACAATGATCAATTTGGTTAGCAACATGAGTTAGTAGTCCGTGATAGTTATTTCAACAAGTTTATCTTTGTAACAGATTAAAGAAAAACCTCCCCATGTTCCATCATTCTGAATCTACACAGTTCCTGTGTTTGGAAAAACTGAGAGAAAAAAATCTATATCTAATAACCAATTTATAGATACAGATAAATTACATTTGATAACAAACACACATGAACATTCCCATTCATTATTTGTATGTATCTAGTTTTTATTCTAATGGCCATTCTTGCCACATGGAAAATGGACAACATCATGTTCCATTGATTACCCCTAGATTATCAACTTATTAGAATAACATGAATATGATTTTGGAATAAATCACTTTTTCTATAATATATATTTCATCGCAATAAGGTCTGATTATTCTTCAATATTAATTTCATTATCTAAATTGATAAGAAGAGTAAGAACCTCTAGATGACACATCTCAATGATTTTTATATTAAAATGCACAAAAAAGGTGGGTAATCCTTAAGGGACTTAAACTAGAATGAGGTATGTGCCCTGTTATTTGGAGAGTATAATCACTATAACCTCTAATAATTCAATATATCCAACAATAGTGACTTTTTGATTCCTATCTGGGGAACCCATTCATTGTTTCTATAAATGAAAACCTACAAAATATCAAATTTTTCTTCTCAATATGTCTCCAAGAAATTACCAACGAGGATCTGAATAATTACATACTAATACATGATATCATGTTGCTTCAATAGATCACTATAAATAAATGAATGTATCAAACATTTATTGTAAACTATGTTTCTCAAAATAAATTCATCGATATGGAACTCTTCATCCATCACTTCTTTAGGAGGTAGATCAATCATTGAGGATTTTAGCAAGTAATATTTCTATTCTAGGTGTAGCACAACCTGAAGGCATCTAAAGCACTATTTAAAGTTTCATCTAGTTTGGTAATTATTTTTCTACAATATTGATCATATGAATAGTTAATATGATGAACATGTCATTATTATACTATTAAATAGACCAGATTATTCGTATTTGTCTTCATTACAAAAAAGTAAGATTTAATAAATTAGTTTTTTTATTTTATTTTTAAATCACCCATTATTTTTCCATGGTTCAATTTCCATCACCATTTATATTGGAATGTCTATTTGATTTAAAAGTATTGTGGCAGTAATCCCCCTTACATTTAAAATTTACCTAGACTATATCTATATAAACAATAATAATGTAATTATGTAGACACTATTTCCAAATGGGGACTTGCATCTCCAAGATATGTTCAGTGGATACATCGCTCAAAAATTCATTACATGGTATTCCTCAAAATTTTACTCATATATTTTACTAAATATATTATTTCCAACAAAATTGATATAATTTTGGTCAATTCAACCCAAAACTCTCATGAGAATTTTCCAATAAAATTATGTTTCTTGGATTTTTCCATGTGCTACACTTAGTTCAATGGTTTCAATTCCAAATAAGTAATTGATGGATTATTCTGACTTAATATTTAATTGAGGGATTTAAATTTATTATTCAAGAGTTTTATATTATTTTATCTAATGCACAAATTGTTAATATTAGTTAAATTTTACATATTTTATTATCCATGTTGGGTAAAACATTTACACAAAATTAATATATGTAATTCCATTATTTTTATATTAATTCATTCATTTATGTGATCACATCCATACATCCATAAAATAAATAATTTAATATATATGAATAAATAATTTATTAAATTTAATGTTGATGATCATTATCTAATTGTTTATTTAATTAGTCTGCAATAAATTATCCTTTTACATGGGGGAAATAACTCATATTGTCTTTCGTTGCATGTGTTAAACATTCCACCTATCTACAAGTGTATCACCTGGACAGGTATTTTTATGGTTTCATCTTGGACTAGCTCTACCTGCCTTGGGATGCCCCCTTAAATTAAAATATTTGATAATCACACATAGGTTATGGGAACCACATGATTTGTTAAAAGGTATAATATAAATATACATGTCCCTGATATTTCACCTTAATAATGGAGAGGGAAATGAATCACATGTCATAATTTAATTTAATATTATATAATTGAAAACTCATAATATAAATTAAATTATAACATCAAAACCATACATAGGTTCTGATCAAGATCATGTATGGTCATACATGCATCAAATATCAATAAAATAAATGGATAACATTCATTTCATAATGCATTCCTTTATTATTTTAGATAGAAATGCATTAATTAATTAATTAACTAATTAATTAATTCAATTTCATTGTAATGATCATATGGTATTATTTAGAGATACCAATCATTGATTTAATTCATGTAAAATAAATGGAAGAACCAATAGTGACCAATTAATTACAATAAATTTACTGATCATTCAAAATTATTTAAGGCCATTATCAAATTATTAAAAAAAAGTTTGTAACAATAAAAAAAAATTAGTTTCCAATGATTCCATTTTAAAAATTAATTTGTTTTTATTTTTTTACAGTAATGGGGGACTACATCGTGTGTACTTATAGCTACACACCATGTACCTCGGTTTGTTGTATATTGAAGTCATGCGGCTTGGGATTTGGCATGTTAACTCGGTCAAACTACACAGCATGTGCATGCCAACTAGAGACTATGTATGATCTTGTTTTCTGAAAGGTTGGATGGGTAAATAAGATATGTTCAATAAAATCCTGTATTATTATTAATCACTCGGTGTATCAGGATTTAATGTGAGTGGGTATACAGTATGTGCTCCGGCCGCACGCCGTGTAACTCATTTTTACCATCCAATTATTTATCACCTTATGATGACATCTCTAATAATTATTACTTTTTTCTTAAACAAATTTTAAAATAAAAAAAAATGAAAATTATCAATATGTTGAGAATATGTTAATTCGATTAGGAATAATGATAGAGTAACATTAATTGAAAATCTCTCCACAAATGCACATAGATAAACAATCAAGTAAATAACTATAAATTTAAATATAATCACTCTTATACTACATTGTGGTTTCACGCATAGAGGAAGGATTCAAAGGTGGGTGATATATTAAAATTAGTTTTATGAAACATTTCTCAAAAATGGTACCATAGATATTTAATGCCAATTTTTTATTAAATTTATCTAAAATTTGAGGAAATAAATACTTGGGTGTTAAAACATTCTTCGTTGGTGAATATTAATCATAAGAAAAAACCCTTTAGAAGTATTTATATTTCACATTGATAATCAAATAATTAAATACCTCTAGTGGTGACCTATATGTGTCCCAATAATCTCCAAGAAACACCACTCAATCTCTAGGTGATTTCACAAGGAGTTAAATGGATTGTGTTCTTCGTCCTTGTTCACATGTTCTTCAGTCTTAATAAAATATCTATTACACTTCTTGTTCTTGAGATGGAGATACAAGTATGAGTTGAGAGAGAATTCATTATGTATAGAAATATTCTATCCTCTATTTTTATCGGTAAAATTTAAGAAAAAATATAAAATAATTACATATTTTCCATTAAATAGCATTAATTAAAATTAATGAACCCCATTCTGCATAATAATTTTATTATTAGTGTTCCTTTATTGGATTTGACAATATGTGTGACAACAAATATTATTTAACTATCTTGTTAATTAATATTTTTCACTATACTCGGTCATAGTACATTCAAACTCCTTGGGAATTTGTTAAACATATGAATAAATATTTTATTCATAAATATATATCTTATTTTCAATCTACCAAATAAATATTTATTAAAATATTCTATATATAAAACTATAATTTTATTCACATGTCAGTGAGTAAATTTTTATTTAATTTATATAATTAACACAACATGAATAAAATTATTCCTCAGTCATAAGAATTATATTTAAACCACTAATTAAACTCAAAGATAATATTAATCAATATCAAAAAGAACACTTACTGTTTGACCCTTTAATATTCTTTCTAATAGGTATATTGTGGGAATGCATAATGTCTAAGTATACTTTCTAGAAATGGGAAAAAGAACATAGGATAAAAACATAATGTCGTGACATTGACAACCACATATTAATGCGAACTCTATACTATAATCCCATTGTCATAGTATCTTATCAATGAGGTTATGAAACCTTTATACCAACCAATATGATAACTATATCATTACATGACTACTTTAAATAAACACATCGATACAACATGTCCATATTATTTAATGTGATAATTATATTCTAATTAAATGGTTGAGATATCATGTTCCATATATATGGAATGTAAAAATCCATTATGTACTTATTAATTAATGACAAGTCTACCATGACTAACCTAATGTAACAAAATTCTCCATGAACTTTTATCATCATGTTTTAATAAATATATATAAGTATGCAAGTTTTATAATTCATTAAAAATAATATTAAATTCTAAGGACAGTCACACTGGCTCGTAGATAAGAATATATGATGAAAAAAATACTTGTGGAAGCCCTAATGGTGGGTCTTTTCTCATAATATCCAATAAATATGATTACTAATTGAAAACTTAATGATAATAAGCGTCATGTATTTTTTAATTATTTCACATTATAGTACATTTACTATGGGGTGTTACTCAACCATATAACATTATTGGTAAATATCATCATTGGTTATCATCATTGAGGGGTTCTGCTATGACCTTAACAATGAAACATATACTCGAATAAATCATTACATTAGAGACATGGAGAACAACACACAATATAATATAAGAAGATTTATTATTATTCACTACATAAAATATAAATTTATGTAATTTAAAAATAGTTGGCCTATGACAACAAATCCCATCATTATTTTTTTATCCATAAATCCTTGGTTCTCATCCCCAAAACTATTTAAGTTCCCCATGTACATTCTTCCCAAAACATGTAGACCAATAGGTTTTTATCTCTTCAATATTATTCAGGTTTGAGCATGAAAAAATCATGTTATCTGTATACAAGAGAAATATGATAAAGCATCCATCATTAAACAAATTCTATTGATATGAATGATCTACTCATCTCTATATGAACTTACATTCTTCCATGAATGTATAGAATATTTGGCTCTATTTTAAAGCTGCTTCATATATCTCATATAAACTCTATGTTATCCTACAGAACATGATTTATCTAGATTACTTGAATCTAATTTTCCCCATGAATATTTCATCCAATGAATCTTCATGAAGGGAATTTGTTATCACATCTTCATTATTAATATTTAGGTCTTCATCCACTATAATTATAGAAACCATATAGATTGTTGTTTGTGTAACAAAAGGATAAAATATTTTTACAAAATCCAATCCTTTTATTTTTTTAAACCTATTAAAAAACATTCATTATATTATTTACCACTTCCCCATTGATCCTTCAACTAGATGATCCATTATTTCTTTTCTTTTTTTTCCTACTGTGATGTTTTATTATATCTCCCTTTTTTTAAAATCAAAGAGTTCATCTCAACCTTCATTACTATCTTCAACAATCATCATTCATGATAAATTTACTCATCTTAAATGATTATGTGGTATCCTATATCCATCAAAAATAAGTAGTGAAATTAAGATCTAAAAAACCACCCTTCTCACTCAAGAAGACCACCTCAACTCCTTAGGAGACACATTATAAAAAGATTATTTATCTATGAAATTTTTTTAGGAATACATTCTACTAAATATTTAAAATATATCTTATTATGTTATATACTATATAATCCAACAACCATAGAATACTTTTCCTTCAAGAAAACCATGTATTTTTTGGTCTATAGCGCATCCAGAACTATCTGGATCTTATAGAATTACATTTATATCAATCATTCCCATCACAATCAATTTGATGTTACGAATAACTTCTTATTCATTATACAGATCCTTACATTATAACCTTTAATTGAAATAATTTTTTTCTCATCTAATGATGTTCTCAATTTGAATTTTCCATAGTCAAATCCTGAATTCTTCATCACTATTCCGCATAAAGAGATATTTTATCATTTTACTACTAACTTCGCAATATCCATTGAATCAATATTGAATTAGAAACCAATTCCAATAATATTGTGATGGGATACAAAAAACATTTTATTATTCTATTTTTCTCCAATATCTTGTTAGCTTAGTGTGTGAATGGACATAAATTTATGCCTTATTCCACATATTTCTTAGCTTCCACAAATTATTATCATCGAAAAATATATTGTAAGCTCATCTTCATGTCACTTTACATTAGCATCTAATTTATCTGGTCTTCTATAATATTTTATTCTGACGTTTTCAATAACATATCATAAAAAAAAACTTTTTTACATGTAAACCATCAAAACTCTATCCTTTTATACTTTTCATAATTATCATTCCTTGATAATTTCTCATTCATTCTGGTCCCAATTTTATCCATGTTCCTCTATCTAATCAATATTCTAAAAATTTAGTCTTTGGGATTAAGAAGAATAGAAAAACTGTAATTTATAGAAAATTCCCTCTACGATTAATAATGGTAATATTTTTTTATAATGACTATTTTATTATATTTTTAAATTGAAGAACATAGAAATAATATTAATAAATTGTATTACACATCATATAATAGTACCAATTGATAATACTAAGACTACAATTGGGATATAAAAATATTAACCTGGAAATGGAGTACAACATAAGATCAATAATGGATCATAGGATTATAAATTCAATTGAATCATCTAAAATAAAAAGTATATTTCAGAATATAAATGACATTATTTAATGAATTTTTGAAAACATTGTAATAAATTAATAAATTTTAAATTTTTGTCATATATATAGGATTTAATAAAAAATGTGATTGTTAGGATATGATTATTGGTTAATATGATTTTTGGTTAATTTGACTGTCATGCATTATAATATTTGGTAATGAAACCATTATAAAGATTCCATTATGATTAGTTTACATTAAGGTTATTTATATGAATTAATTGAATTAAAATATATGAAATGATAACCTCAACCAGTATAATTGTGCCTTTTTATAAACATTTTTCAAAACTATGAAGGGAGGTATAATAAATATGGATTTTACATGACCAATCCCATGTAGAGATATAATAATTGATGCTCTAGTGAAATCTTATATCGGTGAAGCTTATGTTCAAGGGGATCACCCCTAGGTCAGTGTTAGTTAAGCCACCCTTTGAAACTACCACCATTTAACACCTTACCCTTAAGGAATAATTTTTTTAGTATAGAACTATGTATCTAGACCTTAGTATTATAATATTTAAAATTATTTATGGAAATAAAATATTTATTAATGGAATACCATGATCATTATTATTTTATTTAATTAAATAAAAATTAATATATGGTGAATTTTGAAGAATTGTATTGTGGATACATATAAAAATAATTGTAATTTATAAAAATATACACGATTTTATACTAAACAAATTCACTCTAAATAATGTTGATTTACATGAAATATTATTTTAAAACTCTGTTTATTTAAATATTAATGATATTATAATTTAATATTGTCTTATAATATTTTTTATGTTTCAGAAATTTGGCTATGTGTAGAAACTGTTATTTTTTTAATAAATGAGGATTTATATTCAAAAGATAAAATTTTCATATTTATACAAAATTTTTGACAATGTAAATATTATATTTGGATTACAATGTTTAAATTAGGTTAAGGTGATGTTTTTTTATTTTTTAACTATGATGTTCTTTAGTGAAAATAAAAAATACTTTCTAGGTTTTTTTGTGTTATGATGTTTTATAAATCTAATTGTTATGTAATAAATAAATAAATATAAGACAAGACAAAAAATATGTCATTTTATTAATATTATCTATTTTAATAGATTTAAATAAATTTCAAAACCTGAATGTGACTTTCAAAATTTAAAAATTGAATCTACGCTAATAAAAACTATATTTTATTGAAAAAATAATTTTACATCTCCAATGTAAAATTAAAAAGACGGATTTATATTATAATGGATTAAAAAATTGTAAACCATGACTCGTATGTAAAAGGACAAAGGAAAAACCCACTATTTAAGGCAATGGTGTTTCATTTTTTATATCCTATCATTATAATACCTATATTCTAAAATTTGTAAACAATTCCCCATGCTTTATATAAATACAATCACATTCCCCCAATTCATCTCAAATAAATATCCAGTAATCATGGAATTCTACTCATTTCCAATCTCTCTAATGTCCTTCAACGGTGCATCAAGGGTCTTAAGGTTGACCTCCCTATAATTTACTACCCATGTTAAGGGAACTCTCAACATATTCATTTCCATTTATACCATTTTATGGTATGCCTTTTGATTGTTAAATTGCATTCTCTTCATACACTCTAGATTATCTAATTATTAAAAAATAGTTTTTGATCAATGTAAGACATTTATACCTCACATTATTCTATTTTTATAAAAATATTGTATACATGCTTGGATTATAAGTTTATTTATTGAAATTTTTCTATTTTACATTTTGTATTATTATATTTTTATTTAAAACCCCCTTTCTTATACATGTGTACTCATCTATATGTAACCAAGATTCATTAATTTGTAACATCTATATATGAAATATTCATTCTCCACTCATTGGTCCAAAAATTACATAATTCATGTTCCTATAAGAATTTATGAATTTAATGACTATATCATGAAACCCATTCATTATCTCCCTTGGGTTAATCATGAAATGTTTAATTGTGAAAATTGTGTAAAAAATATAGATATATAGAGGGTCCTCCCTAATGTTCCTCCAATTAATTGAGTAAATAATTAATCTATATAGATGTAATGTTTATGAAACTATACTGAGTAACCATGGAAATAAGATTTTGGAAAACATGGTGACGAACATCGGTAATATACATATAAATGTCTTAATTTTTATGATACAGTTGTGTTTAGAAGTTATGTTTTGAGTACATATGATTATTATATCATGTTATGCCTCATGTTTTATCCCTAATTATCATTTCTATTCCATTTTATCTTTTATACTTTATTGGGATTTCTAATCACCCATTTCCAATTATGTATGCCCCGAAGAGATTTAGTATAGTGATGTGAACAGGGATGGAATAACAAATGGGTTCTTTAGAATTATTATTTTTTCCATTATGTTTTTCTTATATAATTTATGTATTAATTATATAGTTTCTATGACACTATATCTCAAAATATCCTTCAAGGTTATTAATGTATGATTTTTAAGGAATTTTTTGAATGATGTGTATTAAAAACTAAGGTCTCTTTTGTTGTAATAAAATGTAAGGATTGGTTATTTTTTGATATTAGGTGCAGAAAAATCAATAGTAATTACCATCTATATAATTAAAAATATTGGAAATCATATAAAAATTTGACTAAAATTTAGAGTGAGTGGTTTCCAAGCAATGAATTATTTGGTAGGATACTACCGTTGGATGTGGAACAAGTAAAAGCTTACCTTGGAGTAATGAACATCAAAAGGGGTGATTAGTTATTAAATATATTTTCACGTGGAGCACACCAAATATTCCTTAATTCACACACTGTTTGAAACCTTTGGGGTATAAGTTCTGGTTAACCAAATGCATTTTTTAAATCATTTTGAAGGATAAAACTATAATGTAATGTTATTTATGATTGAAGAAATTAATCCTAGAATAAATATATGAGGAAATTCTAGGATAAATAATTCCATTATATTTATTATATGATTTCTAATAGTATAAAAATTCTCACATAGTTTCAAATATTTTATAAGAAAATATATTTTTAAATATAATGATTCAAGCATAAAGTAAAAGAATTGGACAATGAGATGGAGGCCTTCTTAATTTGGGGGATGGGATCTCATGTTTTAAAAAAAATCAGGATGTTAAAATAACTAATTAAATTCCTGATTCATAATTTTAACCATAATAATTTTTTGGCTTTACCAGGGAAGGGTCAACTTGTAGTTGAATCATTCATGTGTCAATGACCACAAGCTTTCACTATAACCATTGATCCACTAATTTCTTTACAATAGATTAATACTATAGAAAATATATATTATGTACTCTATTATTATATAAATGATTTTTTTTGGTAGTATATCACTTAGTGGGACAATCTAATCAGTAGTGTACACTCATCAAGAAGAGGATACTGAGGGATGCGGTGGAATCCATGGAATTAGAATACATCAAAAAAACAATTTTCAATAAATGTTTTTTAATTTGAAAAATATATAGAGACTGAATAAATTTTTTTTAAGAAAATATGAAATAAATATGTTTGTGATTATGAGATAAAATTTACAAAGATTTCATGATAATATTCATCCTTCTCATCGATTCTAACGAGAAGCTATATCAATTCTTGGGTAGCATGAAGTCTCATATTTTTAAATTAATACCAATACAATATATTTTGATTTATGGTGAGATAGTATGATGATATATAAAATTTTAATTGGTTTTTACAAATAAATATTAGAATCATAGATATAATTCGTACATGTTATGTATGGAGAAAATGTTTTTAAAAAATATAGATGGATAGAATGTATAACATCCCATATACCAAAAACATGGAATGAATCATTTAGGGAATTATTGGAAGGAAGTGGATAGTGAAAAGAGTATGAAAAAATTACCATAAAACTAAAAACTAAAATGGATATGTAAAGACTCAACATATTATTACCAATAAAAATTTTATGGTCATGAAAACACAACCTACTATGAAATCCATAATGTGTGGGGAGCACATCAATTTTTATAATCATTGCCTTAATAAGAAGATAATGGAATCAAACTACCATCAACCCAACCTGTGAACATGGGTATAAGTTCATGATTATTTTATCGCATTGGTTAAATTCAAGGATCTAAATGACATTATGGTAGGTGAACTTATAATGCACTAAATATTCTCAAGTATATTTTTTGATTTTAGTTATATAAATTATTTTATATAACTCATATTTTAGAGGAAAAAATGATAATATTTAGTCATTGAGTGTTAGATTTGATGGTTAAAGTTCCTAGACTAACTATTCAAGAATCATATTTATATATTTACTCCCCTATTATCTTTGATGATTGAAATCCCAACACAAACTAGTTGGTCATTACAATGGTCAAATTGACAAAACAACTGGGATGGATTGGTTGTCAAAGTATAAGGCCATGATCATCTATAGAAGAAAGGATATATCTTTTTCTTGTATGGATAACCTACTATTATCTTCAAATATAATTTATCCCAGCCTGAGAATTTCAATAAACCACAACATATTCCCTTCAATGAATAAATTATTGTTGAATATGGATAAGAATAATGTATGAAAATTGGATATTTACCCATTATTTGGGAATAAGTTGTCGTATAAAATTAAAATTTACATGAAAATCCATATGAAATGGATGTAGAGTTATTAATTAAACTCATACCTATAACCCTTACAATATCAAAGGCCACTTATATAATAAAAAATTATTAGTAAATGAATTAATTTTTAAACAAAATGACCTCTTGGAAAATGGGTTTTTTTAATGAAGTCATCCTCAATGGGGGAGAACCTTTTATCTTTTGGAAAGAGTAATACAAATCAACGAATATATTAATTTAATATATATAGGTTAATGGGAAAATAGTAATAACCGAAATACCGTCTCCACCAGATTGATTATTTGTTCCAAAAGATTTGAGTTTGATCAATGATTATCCATGATCAAACACTGGATGTGGTATCATCAATTCAGGGTTGATAAATAAGATATTCGAAAAATAAAATCATAAAAGGATATGATCATTTAAAAAATTTTGTTATCCCCTTTTGATTGACTAATTAAGCTTATATATTTATTTATTCAATAAATATAGTCTCTATGTAAGATATTGAATATTTTTTGTGGCATTTGTTGATGATATTATGAAATATTCCAAATGCCATGAGGAATCTGAGAATCATGGAGCTGTCATAATAAAACCTATGAGGAATAATAATATCATGGTTAAATTTATTAAATAATTGTCATGTTAAAAAATTATTTAACTATTTAGGGAAATTGTATCCAAATAATGAATCCTATTTGATCCTACATAGTGAAGGCTAGTAGAATAGTGGTCTCATCCAACAAAAATTATTGAGATTCGTGATTTCCTTAGTTTATAGAGTTATTATTATAGTTTAATGAAAAAGATAAATCATTTTAAAGTATATATCATTGTTTAATTGAAAATTAGTTATTCATATATGGAAAAAAGGTTTTTAAAAAGAATACGAACAAAATAATAGGTTGGTTAGTGAAAATATTCTAAATATACCCACTGTGAAAAAAGAATTTTTTATCCATAGTGATACATGTTTAAATGTGAATGGATGTGTTTAAATTTAAAATAAAAATATAATAATTTATCCTTATGGAAATGTAAATACTCATTATAAAATTTATACAACTCATGATCGGGTGTTAGCTGCAATAACTTTTTCTATGATGATATAGAGAAACATTTTGTGTGGAAAAAAGTGTAATGTATACATAGACAATAAAATTTTGAAGATTATATTCAATCAAAAAGAACAGAACCTGATACAATGGATACAGTTTTATATCCTTAAAGACTGTGATTTCTCAATTCAATATGAACCAAGTGGGTAAAATAATGTAATAGTTTATTTGAGTATGAAAGATCTCGTTGTCCTTGTTATAAGGAGGATTCAGTGATATATATTGATCAGGGGACTAGTGTGGTTGGAAATGGAAATCATAAGAGACGTTATATCATAAATTAGTTCCAAAATTAATTTAAAACATTCATTACTAGATATGTTAATGAAAGATCAAACAGTAGATCCTTAAATATAAAAGAAGAGAGAGGCTATGAAAAATGGGGTGTTTCTAGAATTCATTATTGATCAAGTAGTTTTATAGAAATTTTGTTTGAGGCTATTCATTTTATTTATGATAGTTATAATGAAGGATCTTATGGAAAAATATATTATCTCTACCTTAAATATACATTTGTGAAATGAAATATATTTAAAGAACCTTGGTTAAAATTATTGGATAGATAATATAAAAAGGGTGATTTTCTATAGCTCAAAAAGTTTTCTGTCAGGTCAATAAGTGAAGACAGGGTGAAAACATCATGGAGGGGTATTAAAACCATTTCCCTTAAGTTTATGGGTGTATTATAACATCATTATTGTCTTTTTTCACTACCCTCCATAATACATCCAAGGGAAAAAATTTATTTGTGAAATCATCAAAAAATTATGAATGCCATCCTCTTTTGATTCCATTAGAGAGTATTTACCCATACGGCACCCGAATCACATATATATTCATGATGTTGTTAGACTTCATGAAGTAATATTTTTTGAATTTTTAATTTAGATCCTTGATTTTCATCTATATTTTATAGGAGCCCACAAGATGATATTAACATAGAAGTACAAATATTCATTGTTGATCATCCTAAAACTCATGGGCTATTTGAGAGGAAAATGTATTAATAGGAAGAAATTATATGGTTTATACAACTAAATTTTACACAGGTTAAGGAATGAAATCTTCTTCTTGTTGAATTATTCATTAGTAATACTTTTTACTCGATTGTTCAAAAGGAAACTTTTGATGATCTCTATTGGAAAAGGTGTAGAACTCTTACATTATGGCATGGAGTATTAGAATGAAAACAATTTGGACAGTACATTGTGATGGATACTATAAATATGAAAAATTTAATTCCAAAACACATAAAGTATTCAAAAATTCAACAAAAACATATGTTATCAACTACTGTATAAACATAGAATTTCTTATTCTCAATCATGCATTACTCAAAATATCATTGTGGAAAGGGTTTGTGATGTTTTTAAAAAGTGGAACTGTGTATAAGGTACATTGGACCTTTTGAGATTTTGAAGTGAATTGGATCAGTTTCCTATCATGTTGAACTTCATCCAAAACATTCAGCTATTCACAATGTCTTCTATATGTTCCTATTAAAAATATTTGTATCACACCCAATATATATATTAGATTTAAATAATATGGAATTGGGAGCTGATCTATCATATGATGATGTCCCAATATATATTTTTGATAGAAGTATGTGTGCTATAATGAAAATGAAAAAATTAATTGTGCAAATCCTATGGAGAAATTATATGTTTTAAGAAGATAATTTGGATCCATTTGGAAAAATGAAACAAAAATACCACCATTTTTTTAATGTGTCAGTAAATTTTCAAGGATGAGATTTCCTAAGGGAAGGTAGAACGTAAAAAACATAAAAATTATTTATATAATATTTATTTTATCTACATTTTCCTTAGTGAATATTTTATAAAATTGAACAATATAATTATAAAAAATATTATTACAAAAAAAAACATACATTTCATGTAAAAATATTGATTACAAAATCAAGGACTAGTATAGGGATGTAATAACTAAAAACATTAAACAACATAATGGTGCACTCCATGGAAAAACTAGGATAGGAAGATTATCCATGAAATTAAAAATATTAAAATTATAAAATAATTTAAGGAATATAATAGTCATCATCGATGGAATTTCACAAAATGTTGTAATGAAGTTCTAAAAGTTTATGTTTTGTGCAATATGTAGGATATAATTGGAAATATGACCATTGGAATATAATTAGTGGTCAATAATACCATCGTAAATTATCATCATTTTCAAGGTAGCAATTAAAAACTGTCCACTTGTATTATATTGCATAATGGATAAATAAGAGTTAGTTGAATTATAATGAAAGAAATGGTGAACTCAACGAGTAGAGTCATGCCTAATGAAACCCATTTTTTCAAAACATGTGAGGGAAGTAGAGTCACTAGGATTTTTATTTGGCCAATCCTAATAAAATATTCAACTAGGGAGTCTCGAATAAAATCACATATAAATTGAGTTCATGTTTGATGGATTACTAAGTTGTTATCTATATAATCCATTGTATCACAAATGTGTAATTTAAAATATATAAATAAAATAGATATTAGATCTCTTATATGTTCCTTATAATTTTATTTTAGACATTACACATGAATTTAGGTTGAATTTTGATAAATAGATTTTTTGATAAAGATAAAACATAATTGACTCTTTAGATAATATATAAACATTTATAATAAGAGAACATATTGTAAAAATAATTAGTTTAATGAAATAGACTTTTAAAAATATATATATTTAAATATAAATGATAATAAAATTTTATAATTTTCTAGGGAAAGGTTTATGAGTGTCAGAATGTAACTATCACATTAAAAATTTTATTTTCTAATAAATATGGTTTTTTATTTGAATGATACAATTATCATATTTATAGATTAATTTTAAAAAATTAAACATTATATTGATATAATTAATCTAATACCCCTATTTGAATAAAAATACCAACACATACCTGTATTGTCCCAGATATTCTGTATAAAATTTTTAATTATATGGAATTATTTTGAGACCGTGAAATCTGACGGCGCGCAATTTCAAGGCCCAGAGTGCCCAAAATGATCCATCGTAGTTTGTTATGTTTTAATTAGAGTTCATAAGTAGTTTTCCTAAAAAAGTTGAATATATATTAAATTTTAACTCTGATCAAAAATATGATGGCACCATTACATTCAGGATGGCGGGTTTATCCTAAGAGTGACTTACGTTTAGTTGGTGCGAGCCTCCTTTGAGAAAGCCCAAAAATTGCATAATCGTGAATAAAATAATAAAATAATTTTTTTATTTTCTAAATGTTTATAACTCAAAAACATTAACAAGGACTGAAAATCTAAGAGAATTTCTGAACTCATTATGGTATTATTTTTTTATGCAGATACTAATATTGGCCCGCACGGGCCACCAGTGAATTTTAGTTTTTGGCTGAAAATTAAACAATTAAGTGACAATTATTTTATTGTAATATCCATAACATTTAAATGGTAACTCGGATTGGAAATCTGATATTACATTTGGGTTCGTTGGTCCTTATTTCAATTATGAAGAGCCTAACCTCAAACGGTGTGAGTCAAGTGTGACTTTTATTAATTTCCCGAAAATTGTTTTGGGTACGTTCAGTAAACACGTGAGCGGCGTTTTGTAACTTTTGAACCGGTGCTCGGAATTGAAATATAAAGGCACCGTTTAATCAGTAGTGCCAGGATTCTCTTATAAGAGGCATCACAATGACCATCATAGGTCTGAAAAAATAGATATATTTTAAGACTATTAAAATAATGATAAAAATAACTTAGTTTATTTTTATTTTCGTTCTTTTCCCCCAATGGTCAAGAAGTAATGTGGGACTGACGACTTGTCAATAAAATTAATGGGATGACCTTTTTTTCAATGTAACTGCACTACTGGGGAATCAGGAATGTTTATATTTTATTGAACTCCATTAATTCCTCAAATGTTGCACACCCTCCCCCTCTCCGATTTATAAGGAATTTGGGGAGAGGTGCTGGTATTGCTTAACCAAGAAATGAAGTGCTGACAAAGTATAGTGACACCAAACCCTTGGAGGACAGATCTGGTACCAATGGGAGGTGACAAACAAGAAACCAAAACCCGAGCCCGGAACGGAAGATTATTGTGGGGGCGACGAACATCGGTGTTCCCTTCAACCACTTCGTCAACTTCCTCACGCCACCTCCAACACGAAAAATTGAGTTAGGGATTGTTGTTTAATTATTTCTTTCACCAATCATGACGTTGACCTCGATTTATGAATATTTATATTTTTCTTGAATCAATAACAAATAAGATGCTTTCTACCTTTCTAACATGGAGGGTGTGGGATGAACAAACACGGCCCTACCTCTCTGCAACCTTTGTGGTTTATGATGTATTCTTCATCTATTCCCCAATGCCAAATATTTATTGGTGCTAAAAATACAGATTTCTGTTGAGTGTGATATATATACGTGGATCCCCCAATGCAAGGATCACAAATTTGTGATCATTTAATTTTTCAGGCATAGAATAAAGATGCAATGGCATGCAGAAGGAGGAAGCCAAATATTTATTGGTGCTGGAAATATACAGTTTTGCTGAGAGTGATATATGGACGTGAATCACTCTACACAAGGATAAAAAATATGTGATTGTTTAATTTTTTAGGCAAAGAACGAATATGAAATGGCTCTTGGATGGAGGTGGCTGTCGAAACCTAGCTCGCAGCAAGGAAGAAAGGGTGGCATGCGTCTGTACTGCCGGATGATGAGAAAGCCTCGGCCTATCAGTCACGGCGGAGAAAGGTGGTGATCATCACATGTTCAGCCCCAAAAAAAGGAGGCGGCAGCACGCGACCATGTAGGAGGTGTGTAGTAGCCACGGAATGAGACCGCAGTGGAAAAGGAGGGCGTTCGGCCGTGCCAGCCGCCTGTGGCAGCTCGACGCGTGACTGTGTCGCGGAAAAGGGTTATTCTTCCGGCCAACCGCGGGCTGCTCACCACAAGTAGCACCGTAGGCCACGCCGGCAGGCTAGGGCAGAACCATGGAATTACCTGAGTCGGACCGGGCCAACCCAAACCGGGTGGGTTGGCCCGGGCCGGGTCGTGTTGGCCCGGACCAAGATCAACTTCAACCATTTTTGTTCATTAAGCCATATCTAGAGCTACGGGTGTCCATTTGATGAACCATCAGTGGAACAAGAATCCTTGGGTCGAGTGGAAACTTTTGGTATACCCCACTTGGTTTTTTATTATGTTGGGGTATGACCGTGTTGGATTGGAAATGAATCTAACCAGGCCCTTGGGACAAAAAGGGAAATAACTTACAGCCTAGGCATCCAATTAACAGACCGTCTGTTGCGTTGACTCCCCTATTCCATGGTGGTCCTTTGGGATACATCTTCATGAAAATTTGTGGCCGTTGGAGTATTGACCAGTAACTTGATGAGTGGACCCTCCTAGAATCAAGCAGGATGAGTGCAGAAACCATGTTGTTGGCTGAAATATGAGAAGGGGATCCTATGTGGGTCTATTCTAGGAATCATATGTGGGTCTGTGTTCGAGATTCTCACTTGTATACACTCTAGGAATCCATGTGGAACTACTCTAGAATCCAACGTGGGTCTGCTTTACTTGGATCCTGTGTGGGTCTGATGATGTACTACGATCCTGTGTGGGTCTGATGATGTACTAGGATCCTCTTTGGGTCTAATGATGTTCTAGGATCCTGTGTCGGTCTGATGATTTACTGGGATCCTGTGAAGGTCTGATGATTTACTAGGATCTTGTGTTGGTCTGACGATGTACTAGGATACTGTGTGGGTCTGATGATGTACTAGGATTCTGTGTGGGTCGGATGATTTACTAGGATCATGTGTGGGTTTGATGATGTACTAGGATTCTCTCTAGGTCTGATGTACTAGGATCCAGTGTGGGTATGATGATGTGTTAGGATCATGTGTGGGTATGATGATTTAGGATCATATGTGGGTATTCCTCTTAATGGAGTAATATGATTCAGTATTTACATCTAATCATCTCCACTACTGTACATTATTTATACCTGGTGTGAGATGATTCTTAACCTTTGTGTTAAATCAACTGTGTGGCGTACCATTGTGGTACTTACCTTTGTGGTGATACCTTTTTGGTATTATTTAGTGTGGAATTACCATTGTTGTACTTACCTTTGTGATGTTACCTTCATGGTATTATTTATCTCATGGAACTATTGTACTTTGGCTAGGGATTTGGGCCTTGAGTTTCCTCATGAATGAGATGGGTATACATGATAACTTAGGTATATGTATGGGCACATACATATATAGGGTTTTCAGATGTTTTCATGATTTTTGGTTATCCTTTGTGGTTTTTTTGAGACCATCAAGGGTCTCTGAGTCCCTACTGAGTATCGTTATTCTCATCCCCACATGGGTTATGCCCGCACAATGTTGTGTTTGGTGTGGACGACAAACATCACTGACTGAGGACAAGAGTTCCAGGACTAGAGGTATCGTGATGGTGGATATTAGACGAGGAATACCGCAGAGACGACCGTTCGAGGGTTGTACCTACCCTTCTGGTAGTGTCCTTGGGAGGAGTATAATGGACCTGTATAGTTTACTTGTACTTTTCAAATTTCTTGTACTTTTTAGTTGGGTTTTTATATTGGCCATTTTTGTTACTGTACACACTCTTTTTACTATAAATTTTACATGTGTTCATATCTTTCTTTGTACTTGTTTCCGTGTGTCTACCGGTTAAGAATTTAATGCGTTCCTCATTTTTATGGAATACTCCTTTCAATTCTATTCACCATCCCATGGCGTATTGAAGTCAGGCTTGGGGTAGTCATGGCACAGGCCCCGGGGGACGGGTCACGACAATACTCTAATACCTCTCCAACATAAATTACTCAATCATGAATTTATTCTCTTTTCATCTATATATAGACCCTATATGGTGTCACTATGTTCCTATGTTTTTTCTATCCCATATTTATATTGATACCTCACAAATTAAGGGAAATCTCATCTTTTTATTTTTAATTCAGGAACCTTTTGTGGTATGCCTTATAGATATTTAATTAATTTCTTTTAATATACTTTTTATTATCTCACTAACTCTAAAATAGTGTTTTTCTAATGTTACACCATTTTTCCCTCACATTATTCTCTTTTATTAGTCCATATTATACAGTTTTCATGCCACAAAATTCATTTCTCTTAGCCGTTTATTTTTTAAATTTTACACCCTAGAGCTCGAACCGTTGTAGTGAGGCTATTCCATTGAACACATACTGATTTTTAGCTTTCATATCTTAGATAAAGAGAAATCAAGAATATTTTATCATCTAAGAAAAATTTTGGGGATGATATTGATTAATGTTGGAGTCATTGGTGAAAATTATCTAGTCAGAGTGTAATCTTGGGGGAGGAAATACATATCATGATGAATAAAGCATGGTAAATTTTTGGTCAGCTCTTAGAGCATCAGATAATTGAATTTTTGAGGTGTGAGAGGAGGAATTAGGTTGTTTTTAAGGGAAAATAGCCACTCTGTATCCATGTGGGTCCATGCATATAAATATAAAAATATGATATTGTTGGTTCATAGCTGTTCTATTCAATTGGTAGATTGTTTTTCTATGCATAATTTTGAAGGATATAATTTCTCCCCCACACACACACATTCAATAGACATTTTTAATAGATTTTAAGGGGATAAAATGTATATGATCCCAACAAAGGATACGGATATTGAGTGAAACAATGAAGGATGTTATAGAATAATATTAAACAAATTTATAATTTTATTATCTTAATGTTAAAAGCTACACAAAAGACAAGGCATGTTTTCAAAGAATTTATGATTGGTTGATAGGTGCGATAGTTGGTGGTTTCCAAATATTAAATTTTAGAAAGGTATTCTGATAAATAGTGTGTGGAATAATATGTAGTGGGGTTAAGGACCTTGGAACATGGGGATATGAAACATTGAATGTGGTCTAGATAAAGGATATGTGTTATTACTATTTTGGGGTGCTTCCACCTAGGTTTTTTCTTTTTTATTTTCATTCCATATTAATGATAGAATGATGGGGTAATTAATAATTTCCACTCCATATATGGGTGAGTGATTTTATTTAGTGCATTATACTCTCTTCCTGATTTAATGATTTGTTTTATTATTCATTCATCATTTCCATTGTTTTATTTAACTTCAATTTGTAGAATCATTGGTGGGGTGACGAAATAATATATCAATACATTAGATGAGTAGATTTTTCATTAGATTAAAATTTGGTGAACATGGTTGGTTATGTTTAAAAATTTTATTAGGTTACCCATTGTGTTAACTAACTAATGTAGATGAGAGATTATAGGGGGTGAGAATATAATGGAGATTTTTCTCTCCGAGATGAGTTTCACGAGAAATAAATTCATAAAATATATTGATTATGATAATTATATTCAACCCAAAAATTCATGAAATCAAAAATATTATTCATCATATACCAATCACATTCATCTAGAACTGAAACCAATATTTTAATATCTTTTTTCATAAAATTTTAATCAATGTTATTTATGAATATTAAATCAATATCTATGGGATGAAATTAAAATTTTAATTTAATATAATGAAATTAGTTAATTTTAGTTAGATATAACAATTTTTTAAATTGTCTTCCATGATAGATTTGATGACTATTTGTGTGATCCATGTCCATCATCTTGAACAAGGCAGATCTCAGTAAGACATTGTAAAACCACATGTAATGTATGGTGTTATGAAACCGGAAACATCCATAATATACATACAAAACCTCAACATGGAGAGAATTTTTGGTGTTACAAAATACTGTCACATGATATTATCGTTCAGATGAAGGAACTATGATCAATGAATCACTCATAATCAAATTTTTCTTAATAGATCCACAAGAATGAAACAAAAACATAAAATAAAAAGACACTCACATACTAATGGAATAAAAACATCGGATTTTATGTGTTTCAAACATAGTTCCACACAATTGGATAAATAGTAATGAATTTATTATAATGGTAAAAAGATGATTCCTATAACACATCAATGTTTTAAAAAAGAAAATTATTTTCAATGGTGTATATGTCACACAACATCGAGCATAAAAAACCATAAAATATGATTATTTAAATCTTATTATTATTACATATATATTAAATTTGAGTGTATTAATAGGATCAAGTAATTTATAAAATATAACTAATGGTCAAACTCAATATAAATATATTTCTAAAATCAGAGTAAATAATCATTCAATTTTTTGTAATTTTATTTTTTCATCAAAAATAAATTTTCTTAAAAGTTTATTTTCATTATTTTTTATGGGAAAATATTATAATTAATTTATATGATTCATAGAAATTTCATTTGATGAAAATGAAATAATTTTTTTAAATCATCGTATCAAAATTATCCTTATGTAAAATTCTAAAAAAATTATAAAAACATTTATTTTTCAAGGAATAAAGAAAAATACTATTTTTTATTGAACAAACTATTTTCATTTAAATTAATTATGAACTAAAAATATATTTTTTGTATATTTATAATGTAGTTAGTTGATTTTGATTGAACATAATTGAATTATTATATTTGAAATGAGAATTATGCTTTATTTTTTAATAAAAACATTATTTTAAATAAAAATATATTTTTATGAAAAAACTATTTTTCATTGTGTTTTTCACATTATTATTAAAATAATTCATAAAAATTCATAAAATAAAATCATAAAAATGGATTCCATATTATGCATAATATATTAATTTTTATTATATATTTCCCTTTTATTTTCTGTTACTAGGGACAGTAGCCATAGTAAACAATTGTTGCCATTATAAATGTAATTCTGGTCATTATGTCTAAAAAAATATGATATGGACTGAAAAATAACCGTAACACTATTATATTATTTTTTTGTATTACTAGAGTTCATATAATTAAATCAAAGTTCATAAAATATTGAAACACAGTGTTTTATTTTATTATTTTTTATCCTTATATTATTTTATGTAAATAAATGTCAACAATGTCATTATCTAGGTTTGTTCCCTAAATATTTTCTACAAATAGATAAACTGAGACTTTTTTCAATTATAAAATGTTTATTTGAATGATATTTTAATTTTAAATTAATGGAAACATATTTATTATTTTTTGTGTTGTAATAATGACCTTAATTTCGCACACAAAAACGAAAATATATTTATTCAATTAATCAAAAATTAAAATAAATAATGATAAATATATTAAATGTAATATCATTTTAATTAACTATTTTGTTCCATGAATTTTGGATATAAAAATAAAATTGTATGTAGGTGTCAATATATTATATTCTATTTTAATTTTTCTCATGTTGTCTTCAATTTCAAAGTATTTACAAAAATTACAAAATTTATATTTTTTATTTTATAATAGGTAGTTTCTTATTAAATTATTTAAATCTCATAAACATTTTGTCTTAGTTGAGGTTATTTAAATATAGTTGAAAATATCATCCATGGTCCCATTTTCATCTAATTTTTGTTTTATGTATATATTTTTTATATAAACCTAGCTCATACTCCCGTCCTTTTATGTGGTAATACAAGAAATAATTTAATTTACAAATTCAAAATTTAAAATAAATACTTATAAAGGGAAATACGAATATCCAATTCATATTTTCGGTAATTCTCATTAGACATTAATATTTCCAATTGATCACCATATTTTCATACCGATGATAATGTATTCAGAAATGAAGATTTGTAATCATTAATTTCAACAAATCATTGGCTCATTATAAAATTTTCTTTTATAGTGATATGAGGAAACTTTATAAAACTAATTTCTTTCCCACTATAATTCTTATGATTATTAATTATGACTGATTTAATTATGTGGCTCACATAATCATGAACAATTTTAGATTGGTCCACCAAGATAAATCTCCAATGCATTGGGTATTCTTTTTTCCTCTCGTGACATTATATATGGGATTAGTGAGTAAGATTAATCAATAATGGGACTCTATCAACCATGTGATGTTGTCTAGGTAGTTACCATTGACTTATGATTATGTCATTTTTTTTGCAGAAACATATACTATGTTGATATTGTCTACGGATACTTTAATTTTATTATTAAGCACAAATGTGAATAACCATGATCCTTATATTTTATTATATCGGGTTATAATCTTATCATATATGAAAAACATTGTTATCATGTTTATTACCTTACTGGGATTTTTATATCAACCAATTTTCTATGTATTTCCCAATTTAACTCACTCTCGTTTGGTATTTTGTATTGATTTCGGATCTTATTATTCATATTAATGTAAATACATTTTATTTTCATATTTATTTTTTATGTATCTATTCATCCAAAAAAGAATTCTACTAGATTCTTTTTTTCTATTTAATATATATTTATAACATAAATAATATAATAATATGAGTGAAAGGAATTAGGTAGATATAGTTTATGTTTTTTAAAAATTATAGTAAAATTAGGGGATTTTGACAATGATAATTTAATAAGAACCATATGGAAAATTATAAATTTATGAAAATATATTTGATATATTTGTGGTGTATTAAGTGAGTAGTTTCTTAGATATTCCATCTATCACTAGATAATACCAGTGGATGTGGATTTGGAATATCTTCACATAGGGGTTAGAAACCCTACAATGGAACATTGCGAACTAACTCGATCCTTACATGGGGAATGAAAAAGTTTCCTCAATTCACACCTGGGTTTACATGCTCTAGGGATATGTTTTGAAACATTCACCAACAATATATGAACAAATATGAAGTAAAAGAATATATTTTAAGGTTATAAAAGTAAATTTTAAAATTAACATGGATTAAATATATTTAAACATACATACTCATAAGTTCGGACATATATATAATTTTATATTTTACTACATATATGTTTATATATTCACTTTTTCAGTATGTAATGTATTATCACCTTATTTATATCTTATTAGTTACTCGAGTGAAATTTTTGAAAATGTTGAGGTTGAGTATTTGATTTGACAAAGGACTCCAACCTTTAGTGAAACTTCTGATGCACTGATTTCATAACAATGTATTAAATATATTGATAATATATTCTTAGTCCTAAATGGTTTAAAACAATAAAATTTGTTCTGATTGTTTATCTCTAATATGGGGAATTTAATCGGTGGTGGATGATTATCATGAATACATTTTCTAAATAGGATATTGATTCAATGGTATTGTAAAAATTGAATTCACTATTACTCAATAAATATTTTCCCCAATCTCATGATCATAAAATAAAGAATGAGTTCCAAGTAATGAAAGAACTGGAAGATGATTTTTTAGGGGAGTATGAATAAAAAATTAAAAGGATTTCATGATTCACCTCGGTATTTTTCATCAAAAAAAAATTAGGTGACTTATTTATTTAGTAGATTTTATCCAATTTTAAGGAATGATGTATATGTTTTCTACATTGACACTGAAAATAAATTTGATGTTGGTTCCTTCATGATGATATAGAGACTGGATACACCCTATAGTCTAATGCAATTATAGATAACAATCATAAAACATTGTTTTTTGGATAAGGATCAAGAGGTAAATCTCATGGAGGAAATAAAACACAACAATACATTACTTGAATATAAGGGTTGATGAATTTTGTATACACTTGAAGGGAATATAAAGATGACTGATGTCCAGAAAATAAGGGAATTGAATTGAAAAATCCAAATACAGTGGAAAAAAACTACTATTAAAATGGTGGAAATGATGGATTATATAAATACTCAGAATATTTTATAATGTTTCAAATACAAGGAGCATAAAATAATGATACCCAATTCCAAAAACCAAGGTTATTTAGAGAAAATCAATGAAAAACCCCTATCATACCTAGAGGGAAAAGAAGGGATACTATATCACTACTAATGAGGTTGATCTCATCATATATGTGATGACATATAATCTAGTTATTCATTTTATAATAGAAAATATAATTTTTTATTTAAATTCAGTGAAATGGTTTATATATTGAATATTTAGTAAAACTATTCAAATACCAACTCAAAAAATGGTAGCTAAACTATAAATGAGAATAAGAAACAGATCATTTTTTCATCCAATTTATGTAACTCATCACTAGTAAGTGTATGTGGGTTTAATCGACCAAAAAATCATATTACATCATTTATTGGAGTTTGAATTGATATTGGACATGGATTTTCTCTATTTATATAAATTGAATATCAAATATCATGATAGGTAGATTACTCTCCACACCCTGTTCATTATCTAATTCGATACAATTGTATGGAGGAGGTCTTGTCTTATTTTTTATCTTCAACTCAAACATCAATATAATTTTATTTATGATAAATAATATCTTACATAAATTATTGATAAAAATGATATAATAATTCTTGGATACATTTACATTCAGAGGGATTATGCAATGGTATTTCCTTAAAGATATTTCTAGTAATATTCTTTACTTACTTATTGAGTTTTTTGGTCTAAATTATATATGGATACCATCCTATATTTAATAATCACTAAATATCAACCACCATTGAGATTGATGATTGAAAAAACATGTTAATAGAGAATCTGGAAAAGGGTTTTAGACAACTACGTATTTCACCTTGTGGTTCTTAAATATTCTACATCAAGAAGATGGATAGTTTAATGTGTGTCTATATTGATTATCAAGAACTCAAAATATCAAGATAAAGAATAATTATCCTATGGTTACCGTCTAATAAACTAAAATTTATTTCACTCTCTCATTCTAGGTTCCATATCACCAAAATGTAATTTTTTATTCTAGTAACACTTTAAAAACTCTCTATTAAAACTCTCCAACATTATTAGACCTATAAAATTTCAACTACATTCAGGCTTCAATTCAAACTGTAGACATTAATTGAATAAATGTTTTGAACATTGAGACCTGTGAATGATAAATAACAGAGAAACTATAATAATAAGAATTTTTCTTATTAGATTAATAATAGAACGCATTTTTTATAATGGCTCATTTATTATATTTCACAATGAAATTAAATATAACTAATTTTTCAACAAGAATATTACAAAACATCTAATAATATTTCTTACAACATACAAGTCTAGTATATGGATATTAAAAACAAAAAACAATTACCACATGATGTAGTGCTCTATATAATATAACTCATCTTGGATGATTATACCTACAAATAATACTGTTAAAAGAAAATGGAATATTAGGAAAATAATATAATTTATCAAATTAATTGTAAATATTTTTGAAACATGGTAAGTTTTTATTTCCTGTGGAATAGAGTGCTATAATTATAAATTTTACTATTATGATATATTTTTTCTCAGTTAGACAGTTTAATAATTTTAGAAATACGAATTGTGACAATTGGTATTATAACCATTATAAAGTGTCCATTAGTATTTTATTATAGTAATAGAGTTTGGGGTCTGTCCTAGTGGTAAATAATACTTGAAAATCTATATCATGTCCTCGATAAAATCCTTGAGAACCCCAAACATTTTGCATAGCTGGATTACAGTATGACTTCATTCCATTATTGGTGCATGCAGAATGCAAGGAGGAAGGTTCCATTGTAACTAGTTGACAGTCGGCCAAATGTGGATGCAAGGCATCGACCAACAACAGATGATGTGGTGGAAACATGAGCAAGGTTTCATCGGAATGAGTTCATTAACATGTGAAATTTTGGGTGATAGCATTGGGATCGTCAATGTAATGACATGTGATGGCCCTCATTGGCATCTTAAGTGATGGAGGAATCCCCAGGACTATGGGAAGACTGGAATAACCATGAAAATAAGATAATATTACCTACGAGGTTAAGAGACTAACTCCTAGATTTTCAGGGCTACCATATTGGATGAATGAAAGGGGTGTAACTAGCCATGATGAACATGCACCGTGCATATTTTAATGGGGAAATGATTGTTGTGAAGACTTAAACTCTATTGGGGATTGAATATATATATATATATATATATATTTATCTCTCTATGTGTGTGTGTGTATTAGTTGGGTATTAAATTTTCATGTTATATATTTTTTCCCTTCACGGGTCGTGTAAGAGGCCATATATTCCTCCTGGACCAAAGGGCCATGTATGATTCCCCCAAGAACATTAATGGGGAATTATACTAAATAATAAAAATATGTTTCCATATTGGGATCAAAATATATATTAAGGGTTTTGATAAGAGTTAATTGAATACAGACGAATGAAATTATGGACTCAACTTAAATAATTTTGTCTTTTGAATCTCAATTTTTAGTACATGGTAGAAAGTTAGAAACACTAAGGTTTTCCCTTGACCAATCCATGTTCATATTTTAAAAGCTATGCTCTATCAAAATCTACTATGAAATAAGTACATGTTAGTAGATATCAATACTATGTCATTGTTAGATAATCCACCCCTAGAAGCTACCCCCATCGAACTACATAACTATATGGAATATACATTTCTACTATGGGGTTATGTATATAGACAATAGTATCAGAAAAGTGGAATTTGTTTACAAATTAAATATTTTTTTTTCTAATTCCAGGATTATTATTATATTATTTGACAAGATACAAATGAATATATGATGAATTCTGATAAATATATATATCTGTATAGAAAAAACATAATTATATATCCAATATATATATATATATAATTAATTATGGTTTTGTAAAAAAATATTATTTTCATAAACTATTATTTTAATAAACTATTTATTTAGAAATAAATGATAATAAAATTTTAAGATTTCCATGTAAGTTTTATTAATGTCAAAATGATTAATTTTTCATAAAAACATTACAATTTCCAAGAATAAATAATCTCTTTTCAAAAGATAAAAATAAAATATTTAGAATATTGATTTTCTGAATGAATTTCTTTTGGAATCAATTCATCAAAAATTGATAATGGTGATATATTGAGAATTATCAGAAATATTATGTTTTTCAGTGATATGTAAAAATATTGTTATATGTTTTCAAAATTATTTATGAATACATATAAATGTAGTAATTATATAAATGTAAATTAAATAGAATCCATGAACAAAAATAAGTTATTTTATTATTATTATGTGTTTAAAAGGATTGAAAACAATTTCAAAACATAAACCTGACTTTCCCAAAAATAAAATCAGAATTAGGATTCTTAAAATAGTAATTTGTTGAAAATTTAATTTCCCATGTTTTAAGTAATATTAAAAATAGTATACAATTTCTAAGAAATAAATATTTTATAAAAAATGACTCCAATTTATAAAACCATAACCATAATCCATGGGAAAGATAATGTTTTTCCATTTTTCAAAACCTTGATTTACGAAACCTATATTTAGAAATTATTAAATAATTCATTGTCTTGTATTATAAATACTAACCTATCACACCATTCTACTCTAATAATAATCCATTAAACAATAAATTTTGATAATTTAAATTTCTAAATTACCTCAATGGATTCAATAAGATCCTAATGTTTCCCTCTCCAAGATATTGGATGTTTCTTCAAAAGGTAAGGGAACTCTCCCTATCTTTTTATCAATTGATTTACATTTTGGTGGTATGTCATATAAACATTGAATTAAAAATATTTTTATACAATATAAATTATCCCATTACTTAAAAAATATTGTTTTACAAATGGTATACCTTCACTCCCTCTCATTGTGAACATTTAGTATTCCATATTACATTCTCATCATGTTGTAAAATTAATTTAATTGAATTTATCTCATTTACATGAAATATTTTTATATTTTGTTTTCCAAAACACCATTATTTTCCATCGTTACTCTTCTAGATGTATCCATGATTCATGTATTTTGGACATATAAATATGAAACCCAGATTACCTTCTTATCAGATAAAAAATTGTTTAATTCTCATTTCTTTAATAATTTATTAATTTAATGACTTTAACAAGAAACTATGCATTATTTCCCACTAATTATTAATGAAACATTTTATTTTAATATATGTGGAACATGTGAATTTAGACCGATGATTAATTCTCATTGATAGTAATCTACTTAATTGAATAATGAATTAATCTCTCGAGATGATATTCTTATGATACCTAGCTGAAAAACCATGGTAATATGTTTTATGACACCTTGGTGATGAACCTCAGTGATATGCATATTAATGTGTCATTTTTATGATTTATCCAAATATTTCATGTTATGCATTGAATAATTATGAATATTGTCTTGGGTTACACCACATTTTTTATAGATAAATATTGATCATTTTTAATTTCTTTTATTTATGCAAAATGAGACTTATATTCACTGTTTTATATTAATGTATGTCCCATGGAAATCACTCTTAGTGTTATGACCTCATATTGACAACAAAAGATTCTATCAAAAGTGGCAAATTAATTTATTGTTTTTCTATGTATAATTAATTTATTAAGATACTATTTTCCATGAAAATGTACCTTAATCATTTCATTGAAGATACTAATATTCTAGCTTATTAAGGAATTACTTTAATAGTCATGTATTAAATAAGTTAGTTAGCGTAGTTAGTATTAGTGGTAAGTATAGTTATTTTTTAAAATTAGGACCATAAAAATCATTTATAAGAATAATGGGTATAAGTCTAAATATAATAAAACATCCTAAAATTTGGGTGATGTATACAATTGAGTCTTTCCCATGAAATGAAAACCCAGTATAGATATTATAATTGTATATGGATATGGAAAATTTTCCAAGGGTTAATAACATTTAAAATGTACTATATAGTATGAACTCAATAATCACTTGGTGTATTATTAAAATCCATTATTGCAAAAATGGTTTGAAACTACTAACTTATATACTCTGGTTAATCACATGATTTTCACAAAATATTATGAAGGATATATATAGATATTATAATTTTTTTAATATTGAATTATATCATCCTAGAATCCTAACATTAAAGAATTTTATTATTAAAATTTCATTTAAATTTATTATATGATTTTAAAAAGTATCAAATTTATATCTTCATTTTAATTCTTCTATAAAAAATGTTTTAAATAGATTGTCTTGTGTAAAATATAGATGCAGTAGAAAATTAAATGGTGGCCTTCCCAATATGAATAGATCCTGAGCCAAAAAAAATCATGATGATGATGAATGTGTAAACTTATATCATGATTTAATACTTAATTCATATAGAGTTTTTGGCTTCACAATGGAAATAATGATTAGTATTTGAGTACATCAAGTGACAACAACCATCCATTTTTAGTGGAACCTCTAATCATATAATCACATAATAATAGATCAATACTATAGAGAAGTTATTATCTATAATACATTGTTCATAGAATAAGAACGTTTTGATGGTAGTATATATTTTAGAGGGAAATTTTGATCAGTGATGGGAAATTATCATGAACATAATTCCACATGATGATGTGGAATATATTGAATAGTAATAAATAAAAAAATTATTTTTCAATATTTATTTTCAACATTCCATCCAATGTAAAAAATGGACCATTAAACCATTGAGTTGGAACCCAATAAAATTCACCAGTTGGGAATTATGAGCTTAAAATTTAATACATTGCATGATATACTTATTAATGTATTGTATATTTTTATGGGATTATGGATCAATTTTTTAGTATATGAAGACCACATTTATAGATAAAATAAAAAACCGTAGTATATTTGAGTCAAAACGTTATATTCAAAAGTTATATCAAACATTAAATGCTGTTTGGAGATGAAAAATGGAATCTTGGACATCATTTAACGAAGACAATGATGGAGAAGTTGTTGGTAAAATATCAATATGGAAAAAACATAAAACATAAGATTTGAAAAAATGTGTTAAGAATAATTAGGGTAATTTTCTTTGAGAATCTATAATGTTATAAAATTGTAAATGAGATGATCATATATAATAAAATAATTATAGAGGTGTAAATTACCAATATCTGAATTCCACAAGAAAAGTGGAATTTATATATCAACAAACAACACAGCAATGATTTATGTGCAGGGAAGATTCACATTTTACAAATCAATGTCCAAATAAGATGACATTAGGGGGAAACATCCTCCAACTCTATCAGAGGACATTGGAGAAAGGTTTTAATTTTTCCATCACAATAGCTAATGTTAATGCTCTAAATGGTTTTTCAGTTTCAACACTAATTATTAAGTAAATTATAGAAATTATACTTTATTATTATGGTAGTAAAAATTCATTAATATTTGTTAGGTCTACAAATAAAAACATGTTTTTCCATATAATACTAGTGGTATAGTATTTTTTTTCAAATATAGGATACAATATTCTATAATCAATGATATAAATATATTCCCTTATTCACATTGTTGAGGTTAATATATCCTTAAACCTTATACTCAATCAAATGGTGCAATTTGACATGATATTTTGAATGGATTGGTTGTCGAATTATATTACAATGATGACTATAGATGAAATAATATTTCTAATAACATGAATGGACAACCAATATATATCTTCGAAGGAGATATATCACATCCTAATAAATACCATGAACCATCTCTTATTTCATTATTTATAGAAATGATTGGTGAAGAAGGACAAGAAATAGAATATATAAACAATTTAGATGTATTCATTTTTCGGTAATACGTTGATGTATTTCATAATGAGTTATCAGGTCCACCACCTAGAAAAAAAGAATACTTCTAAAATTAATTCATAACTATATCCAATAAAATATTCAAGCCCCGATATAGAATTGTATAAGTGGATTCAATGAAATTAAATATGCAACTACAAGACCTATTGGAAATAAGTTTTATTCAACAATGTGTATCTCCATAGTGAGAATCTATTATAAAAGTGAAAAATAAATATGGAGTAATGTTTCTAATAAATTAATATTGAGGGGCTTAATTATTCTCCAAGATTGACCACTGACATGATTAAAAATAATTAAGGGGGATGAAATAATATATCCCAAATATGACCTTCCAAAAAATATATGGGAATTATGAGTTGGATGTTATTCTATTTTCTTCAAAAAATGATCTTACCAAATTTATCGATTTTATGAATTGAATATTCTTGTTCTACCATGAAATATTATTTTTGGTATTCATTTGTGATTTATGATATATTAAAATATTCACAAGGAGTATTTGGATCATATAAAAAATATAAGGAAAGAGATGTAATTTTGAAAATTTTAAAAAATTTGAGTTTTGTTCACATTAATTGGTATTCTTATAAAAAACTGTATCTAGTATATGATTCTCAGTTAAAGCATCCTAGATAATGGTTGTAAAGGAAAGTCATCATACTAAAACAGTAACTAAGATTCATAGTTTGGTTTGTAGGGATATTATATAAGTATTGTGAATGTATTTTTCAATATTTATAACCCACAAAACAATTTAACTTGAAGATGAGTTAAATTTATCTATTAAAAAAGTGTGAATATGGTATCCAATAATAAAATAATTGGGTGGTTATTGATCCTTTTGTAACACTACCTTATATTAGAGATTTATTTTTTATCTATAGTGATTTTTCTATATAGAAATTAGAACTTTTTTCAAGAAAAATTAAAAGGAAATTTCCTATTCATATAAATAGTAATGACCCATGAGCATAATTATCATAATCTAGACATTGAGTTAGTTAACATACAAGTTTATCTATATATATGAAAATCCTATTATTATGGAGAAAAATGTGGTATATATATATTGAAAAAGTATAATGTATGTTTTCTGAAAAAAATAGCACATGAGGGAAAAGGGATGGTTGGAGAATTGTAAAGACTATGATTCTTCATTTGATTACCAACATGAATGATAAAATAAACTAACGGAATTCTATAGTATGAGGAATCATTATTTTCATAAAATGATAATTATTATAAGATATCCACTAATTAAAGAAACTAGAATCATTGTAGGTGGGAACTATAAGGGAAGGGACATCACTAATCCTATATCAAATGATTTCTCACCCATAATTACTAGATAAGATTACGACATATCAATTAGATCATCCTTGTATTTAAAAGTTAAAAGAATGACAAAAAATCATAATTTTTTTAATTTAATATTGATAAAGAAGTTGTAATAAAAATTTTACAAGGTAATGTATTCCATTTATTCAATAAATAGTGGAGTTTGTTTATGAAGAGAATTTCTCAACATTCTTTATAAATCCTAGACACATTAAAATATATAAGAACATTTGTTTTGATTTTGGGTGGGGTAATATGAAAAGATATATTTTTGGTTACATTATATGATTCATGGTGTGTTAAAAAGTGAATGACATGTGAAAACATCCTAAAGGTGTATTACAATCACCGAACATACCTTTATCAAAGATGGATAACATCACATTAGAAATTATCAATTACCTTTCAAGGCCCCACAGGGGAAACAATTATATATGGATAATTATTTATTGATTGAAAAAATAATTAATTTTATTTCTTTAAAATAATATTTCTCCTAAAATCTATTAGATATCTTCTATATTCAAAAAGTAGTTATATTCCATGGTATACCATTGTTTGTTATATTTGATCGAGAACAAATATTTAATTCTTTTTTTAAAAGGATACTTGAAAAATCTAATAATACATAAGTATACTTGAGAACAACCTATAATCCTCAAACTATTGGGTCATCTGATTGTAAAATTCAGAACATTTGAATACATGTTATTGGAATGCTCATTATATTTTCAAGGTAGTTTGGATCCCCATATTTTACTTGCTGAAATATTTTGTAACAATAGTTTCCATTTGAGTATTCAAATTGAAGATTTAGAATATCTCTATGTAAAATTTTGTATAACTCCATCCTATTGTCAATAAGTTGGATAAGGGAAACTATCAGGACAACAAATTGTGAAGGATACTATATAAAATATACAAGTAATTCAAAAAGGCATCAAAGATAATCAGATTCGAAAGAAAGGCTATGATAAAAATTAATTTAAGAATGTATTACTTCATATAGGTGATCATTTATTTCTCAAAATATCACAATGGTAAAGGGACAAGATGTTTTAAAACAAATGAAAACTGTGTCAAAGTTACAATAGGCCATTTTATATTCTAGCATGTGTTGGAGTAGTTTTCTATCATGTGGAACTATCTCCATAACATTCTAATTTACAAATCATCTTCCATATGTCCCTATAAAGTATGGATATATTGTAATCAAGGCATATACTAGACAAAAATGTAATATAATTTGAACATGATATATAATATTAAGATGATACAACCAATCTTATTCATAGAAGGGAACAAGGGATGAAGAATAAAAAAATATGACTTGTAATATTCTTATGGATACATAAAATAGTTTTAACAACATATATGTTGAAGAAGTAGTGAAGGAAAAAAGCCCTATTTTTTATGCAATGGTTCAAATTATTAGGATAAAATTTCATAGTGGAGAAGAATTAATAAGCATTCAATTTCCTCCTATGGTTAATAAAATAACTACTTTTCCATAATTACATTTTTATTATATTACAGAATAGACAAACATAGAAATACTATTCAAAAATAATATTACATGTAATGTAATAATATAGACAACTACAACTAAGAAAATTATTGGGATATAAAAATAAAAACATTGAAACATATAATGGTTTATTTAATATGATTAAATTATAATGGAGAGATTAAACCTTCAATGAAGTATGTTAAAAGAAAAGTTAATCTTGGAAATATAATATACATTTTTGAAGGAATTGAAAAACATCAGGAATGAAGTTTTAAATATTGATGTGTTGTGTTATATATTGGATGTAATATGAAATTTCATCCTTTGGGTATAACATATAATAAAAATTATTGTTGTCAAATATGTCCATTAGGAAATATTATAATTTGAAGATTAGAAATTATAATCTGATTATTAATATTATTTCATATTTAAGGTAATTTTAATATTTAATTGAATAGATAGTGAATAAACAATGACCACAACTAGTATACTCTTGCCTTTTGGAGACCACTAGTAAAAATATAAGAGGCTGGTATCATCGTTATATGTTACCCATGACCAATACTAAGAAAATATTCATTAATTTAAGATTCAATGAAATAACATATGGGTGAAATTCAATTTAGTGGAGATTACCACTAGGTCAATGTTAGGTGAACCACCCCATGAAACCACCACCATTTCACACCTTATCCTTAGGATGTATGATTATATAAAAAAGGGTTATGTATCCAGATTTTATTATTGTAAAATTTGAATATCCTTTGTGTAAATTAAATATTTATTTATTCAATTTCATGTTCATTGCTATTTTATTTAATATAATAAAAATAAATATTGGATGAATTTTTATAAGTAGATAGTTGCAAACATAAAAATTAAAATTACATCTGCAAAAAATATTTACTATTTTATAATATAATAATGTACCCAAAAACAAATTAATTTTAGGAAATAATACCTTAAACCCCATTTCATTAAATAGGAATGAAAATTTAATGTTATAATTTTTTATGAAATTTTTATTAGTGGTAGAAAGTTGACTTTATCAGAAAAACTTCAATTTTCTATAAATAATTATTTTATATTTATAATTTTAAATAGTTCTATTTAGATATTTTTTTTGTTAAAATAAATAAAATATTTTGATTCGTTGTGTTGAAATTACATTTGGGTGATATTTTGAGAATTTAAGAAAATACATTATGTTTTAGTTAATTTAAAATATATAGTTCGAGGTTTTCATTATGTTTTATGAAATAATATATATGTAATAATGATATCATAAATAATTTAAATGAATAAACTACTAAAAATATTATATTTTATTGATATATTTCTTTTATTGGATTTAAGTCAATTTCTAAACCTATAAGTGAATTTTGAATGTCTAAAATAGAAATTATGAATTTAAAAAATATTTTGTGGAAAATATTATTTTCTATGTCTAATGAAATAATAAAAAGGATTTTTTTTCAATGGGATTAAAATTTAATAAAAAATACTCAAATGCACAAAACCATGGGAAATGACTAGGGATATTCCAATGGGTTTTCATTTTATACAACAAATAATTCCATGACCAATATTTAAAAATTTATTAAAAAATTCCTCCTCTATTACTATAAATTCCCATGAATCCCTCATTCATCTCCACTCCAAATACATTATGCATGAAATTATTCAAATTTTATCTCCATAAATTCCCTCCTATGATTTTCTATGGTATTAATATCCCACCAATATTTCAGATGTTTTTTACCAAGGTAAGGGTACTCTTCTCATATTGGTTTCCATTTATGTGTATTTTTTTTATATGTATTCCAAATGATGAATTGCATTTTTTCATACACATTCTATTATATCATTTCTTTGATAATATATTTTTTCCAGTGGTAGACCTTCATTCCCTATATTATTATCCATTTTTGTAATCCATGTTTTATACGTGTCATTATTTTTAAAATGGGTCTAGTTTTAATGGATTTTATCATTGAATATTTCTACATATATATCTAAACTATTCCTAAGATTTGGTGTGGTTTTTGGTGTGTTAGGAACCAATAAATAATATATTATTAATATTAATATATTTTAATGTGAATGCATGCATCATTTTGGTGTTCTTGGTTTTCAAATTTTTCAAGAACTCAGATGAGAAATCTGGGACCAAAGTTGAATACAAGATTAGGGGATTACACTAGGCATGACAGATGGTTAGTAGGTTCTAGATTTCTGGTTTAGGCAGTCGTTGTTAGTGAATTTAATTATAATAAATAAATAATTTTTATTATTTTATTTTAAATTACATAACCTAAATTAATACACAAATACCAAACAATAGAAATTATACTAGGTTATTCTCATAACCATGGGACAATTGAGAGGATCCTTTATATTTTTTATTTGCAGGATACATCATAGGATGATGGGAGATTAGATCGATGCTATTCTTGAGACATTAAACACAAAAAATCTTCATCATCAATAGAGAATGAATTTATCACTGAAGATTGAACCTAAATCAATGTAGGGCTCGTCAATTGTGGTTCTCCCATTCTTTTTATAATTTTGAACATGGATTCTTATCAACTTTTATTTATTTTTGATTCCTCAACCCTCACATGATCATATCTGGATAGATTTAATTTTTTTTATCAATTTACAATTTTTTTCTTTATTGTTACCCACGATTTCCTTGGTTATATAATTATCAGATGATAATGCTCCTAAAATTATGTATGTACCTTGGTTTTTGTGAATTTTACCATAGAATGCTTCGTGTTCATTGTCATTGACCCAAGAAGTCACTGTTAGACATGGTTGGGTGGGCTGAAGCATTATTGAACCCTAGGATTCATGGTTGATTGGTTAACGATGATCTGGATGGCGATTTGTAGATGCATTGGGATTATTTGAGTCTCTGAATTTGTGTAACCATTATATAGAGAAACTAATAAATTTTTATCGAGTGATTGAGGATAATTTCATGGTTTCAGGTGGAAGAAATCCATCCACCAACCAAGAATTATTAGTTGATGACACTAGACCTAAGACCCCTGACATAATTCACAGCTAAAACAATCGTGGATTCTTTTTGAAAATGATGTGAGACTCATACCATGGTTTTTATGAATGAACCAACTATGTGAATCATTATATAAGAACACATTCATTGTATTCCCATAGTTGTGTGGGCTATTATTTTGATGGAAGATAATGATCACATGCTATATGGATGATCCCATACGCTATGGGACCGCACCCAGCGGAAAGCCATGTCTTATTGCACTTGCATAGGGGAACATGTGGAATGAAATGTTTTTTAATCTAGGGGTACGTTTTCATATACAGAGGTAAAAAAGCACAAACTGATACCTAGGCACGAACATGTACATGTGAACAACCCAAAATAAAAGGGAAAAAGGAAATATACACAGGAAAAACCAAATTATACAAGAGCATTCCTTGAGTGTCGGACATATATTTTTTACCACATGTAATTATCTTATAGTTTGACATGGATTACAAGAACAAGTCCAAAGGTGAATAGTTAAAATGAAAATATGGAGGATAGAAGCCGTAAAGTCACCCATACACATTTTGAATTCTGTTGAGAGTTTCTTCTTCACATATCTCTTACTTTGAGATGAAAATTGTAAGGTCTAGACCATGGGGAAACTAAACCAGTTCTATAGGAAGGTTCATAATGAGGAATCAAGTGTTCCTCCCTGTAATCCATCAGTTTTAAACTAGAATATAGTTACAAGTGTATGATAGAGGGAAGACTATGACCTCATATCATAATTATAAAATAGTGGTAGTAAATATATATCATTCATAAATTTTATATAAAAATCATGGTATCAATAAAAAACTAAAAGGCATATAATACTAATGAATTAAGTGGATAAAAAGCCTAAATGGTCATGTCCTGCACAGAACATTGATTTCCCATGACGGAGGCCATACATATACACGAGTAAATAAAATAACTAAAAATTAAAGTACAAGTATCTACTGATATCTTTCACTCAAAACACATACCCAATATCCAAAAAAAAATTATAATCCAACCTTATCAATTAGTCATTGGCCTCAAACCTACCAATGACTAAAAAAACTAAATATATCATCGGGTACCACACTACAATGGTATCCCAAGAAGGGTGTGAGTACAAAATTCAATAGGGAACCTCCAATGTGTTCATGTACATCACCAGTAATATGAAGTGTATATAAAATTTAGCTAATCATATTAATAACAATAATAATAATAATAACTTCTAGAAATATAATGAATGAAAAAAATCTTAAAATGATTGCTCAATGAAGGTTATGAGCATAGATGAGACGCAACTAATAGTGATAAATAAATTAAATAAATTAAATCCACTAATAATCTAGTGGATCGTGATCCTAGTTGAATTGGAAATGATTCATCATGTATATATATATATATGTGTGTGTGTGTATATAAATATATACTCGAATAAATTTACATACACATAAATTTGTAGATAAATGTGTAAGGTGAAAAATATCATAACTCAACAGAAGTAAATCCTTATTATCATAATTTGGATCATCTGGCCATCCTATGAAAAACAAAATAGGGTCATATGTCATACTTTTTGTTACATGTATAATTAGTCAATCCATGAGTTTATAATCCAGATTGACAATAAATTATTTTTCTTGTGTCACAAATATTTATGACCAAGCCACATAACCATAGGGGAATATTTTCCCTACTACTAGGATCATTCAATGTCTTCTACAATCATAATAATTAAAGATTCCCTATAATATACAGACACCTTGTAAATATTTTTCTAATACTGATGACATCCCACTCATTCAATGTCAATCTAGCCCACTATATATGCCCTTGCTCCCAGTCTGAGTGCAGTCACAACATTACAGCTCATATTAATCCAAAGGGGGTAACCCATAGTCTATCTACAAGAAATTATCTCCATATCGATGTACATTCTAATTATCCATTAAATAAACTACTCAATTTTCTCATATCCAAAAATAACATTTGGGAGATGTAGTGATGGTACATCCACTAAACCTTAGAGATCGTCATGGGCTCACTCGGGAAAAGGAAAATTACCTGTAAATTGTGTTCCTAATCAACGGTTAGAAGCACTATGTCCAACACTTTGATCATGTAATAAATCTATAAGAACATAAAAATCTACACCACTTGAGTACCATAACCAATAAGGATGTCATTTCCACACAACATAATCATAGGTACTCCATGTCCAAATGGAATAATCCCAACAACACCATACTCAGCTATCATAATAATAGGGATTCCATGCATGAATATAATAGTCATAGGGATTCCATTCCCTAATCTAATAATAATAGAAACATCATTCCCATGTATCATCATTGGTTTTCTTGACCCGAGTATCATAATCATAGGGTGGTCATGCCAGAATATCATAATAAATATGTCTCAAAATATGAATCCCAGGATGTATATATAAGAATCCCAATAATAATATAATAAACAATAAAAATTCATAACCCAGATCAAAGGAACTAAATATATCCATCTGAAAAAAACCACCTCTCATCTGGCTCATTTTCCATGAAATTGGAAGCACCTCCAGAAATCATTATTGTATCATCAACCAACAGGTGATTTCCTAAAAAATATTTAAGGTGGTTTAATTCCGTAAACACCACTACTTCCACCATAGTATGGAATAAAAAAAATTGTATGGGTTCTATGGTGACACCAACTACTATCTCTACCCAGACCCATAAATCACTGGATAAGGGTTGGTCAAGAAATAAGTAGACACGGTGTCCCTTTGAACAAAACACTAGAGAGGAATCATACAAAGGATACTCAAGGTCTATAAGTAAATTGTGGAATCCATCATGGGGAAATCGTTGTTATTATGTAATAAACAAACCCTTATTAAGATCCAAAAAATATATAAAAAGAGTTATCCCATAGGGGATCCTCGGTAATGGTTATATCCACATGTTTTATGGTCAATCTAATACAATATGGTAGGTAGTGACACTGAGAATCCATCCAATAAAATATTCTCATTTCATTAAACTAATAAATTCATCATTATCAATTTAAATAGACAGAATCTTTCTCTAGGGAAAGCCTAAGCATCCATATAATAACATAACCATGAATAAATACTTAATGGAAGGTATGATAGACAACTAACAAATATAGAGCTTCAAACCATTTATTAATTACTCTCATAATCTATATCCATTCACTGCAATGTATGAGTCAACCCCCACAAGCATCCATGATCCTACCTAACCCTATACAGCTCATGTATAGTCCAAAAACATTAGTTTCATTAGTAAAAAACATATTATAAAATGAAAATAAAAATAACATAACATGTAATATTTCATCAGATGCTTATTGCTTGATGAAAATAAAATAAGATGCCTACAAAGAGTACTCCCTGAATTCTTGTTACCATTCCTAGGTAAATACTTTACCAACTATATGAAATAAAACACTCAAAATTTTGAATATAATTCTTAAATCTATTGAATAACATTGCGGGGACATACCTCAACCAATCAGTGCACAACAAATTGTGGATGTCCTCTTTGGACATTCTCTACATAAGTAGAGTAAAGACCCCATCTAAAATAGTCATTTCCACCACGCATTTATAGATATTACAAATAACCCAAAAACGAAACTCTCAATATCATAAATTCCGTGGAAATACCATTTTTATCCTTTTTAAAAATCAATCCTTGAATGTTTTCCAATGCAAACAAATTTCATGATTTTTACTACAATCACAACATAAACTGGATTCAAGTTGTAAATTCCCTAGTGTAAAACCCATGGAATGTACATCCTATATCCTATAAGATGTATCCCATGTAACCCATTCATTTTGTGAATCAGTTTCATTAGGTCAATGGATTTTTGTAACTATTTTTTGCAGCCCAACTGCTCATTTCTCCTAATGGTACACTGTCGAACCCCATTGTATCTCTATTAGTGTATTGAAAAAATAAATAAAATAAATATCAAGATGACCCTGAAACTCATTATCTGGTTATGATCTTCAGTTTTCAAGATTGACGATCCAGAATATGAAGAAAAATTACAATTCAATAAAAATTTTAGTCCTGGTACAACTCAGATGATGTAACATTCTCCCCACCTAATACCTCTACTTCCCCAAGAAGATTTAGGGAACAAAGAAAACATCACCCAACCTACCTGGTTCATGAATACACACTCCAATAGGCTTGTTGCATCTCTAAAAACCCAATTCACTTCTAAGAACCTGTTTTTAAACATTCAGTGCCTAACCACCCAAAATCAAGCCACCACTCAGAACACTAAACAAAAAACAAGATGGAACTTACATGAGCCAGTATAATCCATGAAATGATCACACGATCATTTGTTTCATTAGTCAGCCAATGAGGCTCCCTTTTTTCTACTATTACATCAACAAGAAAACTATGAAGCATTTTATTCCCACTATTTGAATTTCCAATCAAAAAAATCCCCATGAATCCTAATGAATCTCCAAGTATGGTTCCCCACTCAAATTATCTCATCATCCATAAGGACACTACTATTTATCATTGACCTAATCGAAACAGTCAAATTCCATTCAATCCATATTTTTTTCGTTTGGTAGGATTCTCCCTAAAACATATAATCCGACCCTTTCTCTACAACCATATCATCCCAACAAAATTTCCCATGTGCTTCCTTACCCACAACTTCAAAATATATGAAAAAACACAAATCCAAACACCTCTGGTCAACTATTCTCAAAGAATATTGGCTTCATCATCTATGAATCACCAATAAAGACTCCAAACCCCTTTATAACAGGGAATATAAAGATCATATAGACTATAAAAATTGAATACTATAACTAAATTCCAAGGAAATATCCTAGAGAAATGAGTTCATGAACATTTTCGTTGCCATTCCACATCACTCACACTGATACATTTCTATTCCAAACACCATGGATCTCAATATTCTCTCATGATCCATGTCCCACTCTCCAACTCTACCCGATTTCATATTTGACCTTTAACTTGATAATTTTATCGAAATTTAGTTGTATATAGTACTATTTATAAATGGAATCAAAAATATAAACAACCCCCTAATGACGGTCTCACCCCATTCCTAGCTGTAGGAGTATCCATTTTATCACACTAATGAGATGAATCATCGATCCCCGTTGTCTATGACATTCAATTATTGGACATAAAAAGCGGAATCTCTAAAACAATATCCTACATGTGAGTGTCAAGGAAAATTTCAATCATATCCTATTCTTGATCCCTGAAAATAGTCCCCACAAAAAGTGTTGAATATCAAAAGTATGAGGTTCATCACCCATAAACATTTAATGATGTGATAGGCACTATATGGCTTAAAATTTGGATGTTCCATGTGTCAAACTACTATAGATTCGCTCTTTTATCCTTTAAAATTAAAATATTTAGCTCAACCCATAGATGATTCTTTTTCATCATACTCAATAAAATGTCATGATATAGTGCATGATATCCTCTAAACTATGAGTATACACACATTCCTTTGATTATAATATATATCCCTATGTGAGTGACGATCACATTAAAAAACACTATATCTGTCATAACCATATCCTAAAACCACATCTTCTGACAATGTTTGTTCAAGTCCAACCATGGGTCAATCGTCTCATGGAACATGATTTATACATAATTTCTCCTCTTCCAAGAAGGCACATTTTTCAATTCATCGCAACTCCTAGGAAACCATGCTAGAATAATTTATTAAAACCATTATTCCTTAGTTCATATACTACAACATACTAAATTGTGATTTAAATAGTACCACATGAAACTAATGTGTTTCATTATTAACCAACTCACACTCCTTAATTCCTCCACCACAATTCCTAGATAACCGTACTACAAGGAACATTGTTATAATTATTATTGAATCTCCCATGGAACTCAATATCAAATTTTATCATGTCCCATGATCCATGAATATTTTCACAAAATCCCATAGAATGACATCATTTTATAAGATTTAATAACTAATGTGAAACCACAAGTCAACAAGGCCAGAAACAACAATAGTCTTAACTATTGAATCCAGTATAAAAAAATGATTACCATAGGTGATTTCTCATAATCCCAAGGAATATAGACATTATAGAAAAAAAATTATGCACCTCCCTTTCCTCTTCCTCAAAACATGAGTGCAACCAAAATCATTTCTTGAATACTTATCCATAAACCTTCAAGAAAACCCCTCTCGTAGATCTCCCTCGATCAAAAAAAAATTAGACCTAAAATTGTTTGATTCAAAACTACAAGTATCTACCTATCCCACCTAGACCAACCTTACATGCCTCATAATAGGGTAGGTAGTTCTTACCAATAAGGCCAAAAGGTCAAACATCTCAATGTTCATATCATATAAGGCATCAATGGACCACCTTTCTTGGAATAAATAATCAAGTGAGCCAACAAAATTTCTCTTTAAACATTTTAAGGAAAATATTGACTGACAAGGGTAACAATAATTGATCATTGTCCATCCTAGGGCCTGATCATAATTGGGTATCCTCATAAGGTACTTCTCCTAAAAGTATCATGATGCGAATATAGTAAGAATAATTCGCTGACACAAACCATGTATCTGTATATGGTAATAACCCCTAAGGATCCATTTCATTATGAATTTTTAGTATTACATCAACATCATAAAAATAGACCACACTATAAAACCATACACATGGATCCAATTACCAGCATCGGCCTTTGAAGGCCAAAAAATGCACACAAAAACATTTAAAGGATACATGTTAATGATAATAGTCATGGTCTGGTTATGTATAATGTTATTCTATTCCATAAAAAACACAATATAGATTGTTATAGGGATAATAAAAAATTGATTCTATGTAAAAATACACTACAAAGGGTTTATTACATGGGAATCATATGATGTACCAACCTATTATGATTATTGTACCTTGTATGCTTGAGGAATGAGTCATCATCCTCTTCATAAAAAATATCACAATTCCTCAACATATCTGTCAATCTAAAGGGCTTATTTTAATGTTTTATGAATTGAGTAGAATTTCCCAATAAACCAATATAAAAGTAGAAAATATATGATGCTTTTGAAAATTTTAAAAAAATCATATCCTATGAGTAATAATCACATAATAGAAGACCTATAACATGGTAATCCTACCTCCCTTATATGACATAAGTGATTCCCATTGCATTTGTAGATAAAGAGTAAAAACTATTTATTTTCTATTTTCCAGTAGTCTAATAGGAAAAAATATATAATAAATAATAAACCACAAACGAGATGTTCTTCACTCAAAAATAAATTAATATAAAATTGTAACATCACATGTTAAGAATAAAAATACCATAACCCCAAAAAAAATTAATTCTTACCATAATAGGGGTTCTCAATGAACCAATATTATATCCATTACAGAATCTAACACATTCTTAATAATCATATCTACTATATTCAAAATCATAAGAAAATAAGAATTTAATCTTCTCTGATACAACATTATAACATACCGACTCGGGTTTCATTAAACTGGTGCCTCGTAACTATTCCCCATGAGGCCTCAAACATGACACCATGTATGAAAAAGGTTTATAACTAGTTTTATGGTCCTAGGGTGTGATAATGGGATACTATTCTCTCAAATCAATGTATGAAAATTACATAACTATCCTAAAATCATGCATTTAGTAATATATAAAGGGTGGAATCAATAAAAAATAAAATGAATGATTTAGTAATAATTGAAATGATGAAATTCCTAAACAATCATGTCATACATACATCATTGATAGACCACTAGACTGACTATACATATACAATAGTAAATAAAAGAATAATAGGAATAATATTACAATGTTCTACCTCTATCTCTAAAATGAAAAACTATCCAATCTCCACATACATATCCAATTGATCATGCATAATAAATCTTGGATCGATCCCTAACCTTTCCAAAAACAATGTAAATTCCTTCTTGGTAACCCTAGTTCAATGGTTTCCCGACCATGGTGTGCGTAGAAAACTCAGTTGGACACCACAAACGTAGTCCAATAAATATCCAATAAGATATAGTGTATGTAAAAGTGATCAACTCATTTAGATAAAAATAATAACAATAGAAAAAAAGTCTAGAAATAATCTCATTGACAATGTAGTATAATGAATGCTCTAGGAAGGTGCTAAACCAAGGTAAGGCACAATTAGAAATGATAACTAATGAAAATAATGTGAAACCACAACAGATCCTTGAGTTAATGAACCCAGTTTACTAGGCAATGTGCCATTATGTGTGTATATATATTTAAGTATATTAACATACAAATCATCAAAAATAAGTAAATAAATATGTATGTATGTATGTATATGTATTTGTATATTCTTGGGTATGGTGACAAATGGCATCGCTCAACTTTAGTTGATCATGGGGTTTGTAATCCCAATCGTTGGGAAATCCATTGAAAAGGGCATTTAGTTGGATTTTGTACCACTTTAGCAGTGTATAATTACTCTGTCCTTGTGTATATAATCCCGATCGGCAATACCTTCTTCTTCCCGTGAATAAAAGGTCTCTGTAAGACATGTCACAATAGAAAGATACATTTCCATGTATTAAGAACATATATACTCACCTATAGTCCTTGTAATGATGTATTCAAAGAAATATGTCGATAAACAACAAATATGGTATTGCAGTAGATTTTATAACACCCATTCCATGTGAATATCACCTTGTGTTTGATCCTTATGTCTCATAATGTATGTGATCATGACATTAGATCTTTAATGAACTCAAAGGGGGATTTCCCTTAGGTGATATATAAGGAATTCTCTCTAGATAATAGTTTATTCTGAGTATTCGTTGATATAAATGACTCAAAAACCCCATCCCTAATAAGTACATCTTGGTGATGTAGTAATGGTGAGACCACCTAACCATAGGGATCATTCTAGACGTCACTCAAAGATATAATAATCATCTATCAATTATATTCCAAATCAATGGTGAGGACCTCTATGTCCAAAATTTTGATCCAGTAATCAATTTAGGATAGATTAATAATCCTTGTTAAATGAGTATCAAAATCAATAGAGAAATAATTATAAAACATCATAATTATAGGGTCATAATACACAAATATCATAATCATAGTGACTCCAGGACTGAGTACCATAATCATATAGACACTATGAATTGGTATCATAATCATAGATACATTATTCCTATGATTCATAATCATTGGGATTATAATCCTTATTATCCTTTTTATGAGGTTACCACACATGTGCATTGAGATCATAGGGATGATGTTCCCAAAATTCATAATCAATTGGTATCAAAATTAGGATCACAAAAATTACTTCTAAGTGTACCAATTTTAATTTACAAAACAATAATAAGTTTTATAAGATTGATATATCTTGGAATCCAATTAGAATTTCATAAGTCATCAGGATCATCATCCAAAAACTAGTAATCACCTCTATTAATCATCACTTCATCTATAATATATAGTTGAATGCATAAATAAAAGACTTATGGTGGTCAAATGCCTAAATCACCACTACATTCATTTATTCACGGATAACAAGTAATAAATGGGATCTATGGGGACACCTACTACAATCTCTATCCAATCCAATTAGGCACTAGCTCAGGGCCAGTCAAGCAATATGTACCACTGGGTCCTATATATCAAAATGATTGAGATACATCCTTCTCAAGATTATCATGGTCCATTGGCAAATAAGGGTATAAATATTTGGGTCCTCTACATCGGTACATAATCAAGGAATCCATTTCAGGATCCTAAATGGGTATATATAGTAGAATACCATAGGTTCTCTTTGGTCAAGGTCATTCCCATAAGTTATGGCATAAATCTAGAACACTATGATGGTTAGTGACCCTAGTAATTTATCCAATATAATCTACCCATTTAATATAATTAATAAAATCCTTAAAATAAAAATAAATATAGGGTGTTTCCCTTGGGGTAAAGAAATACCATCAATGTAATACAATAACCATGAATAAATACTAAAGGGAAGATTCAATAGAAAAACATTTTTTATATCATTATAAAACATTTATATATAACTCACAAAATCATCATCAAAGATCATCGATGTTTGATCCAAGCCACACTGGCTTCCAAGATGTAGCCCAACATTAGATATCTCAATTATTGTCCCAAAACATCATTTTTATCATTAATAAATGAAATATAAAAAACAGAAAAATAAGTAATAGGTGATATCTCACTAAATTTATGGTTGTCGATGAAAATATCAGAAACCATGTACATAAGGTCTAATGAGTACCTTTATATCATTCCTAGGAAAATACCTAACCAAAATCATCAAACAAATAACTCAAAAATATATATTTCATCACTAAATATTTATAATAAAATCAGGAATACATAACTCAACTAATCAGCATTTAGTGGAGTGAAGAAGGACTCTATGGATATCATCTTCCTTTGTATAGTAAAATCCTATACAGAAACATCAATTCCACTGTGTTCAAGTGTAATGGATGAAAAACCATAACTGTTATCTATTGTAGTTAGAAAAATGGGAGAAGAATAAATAAAAATAACAGTGGATGAAGATCTTACATGCCGACTCTAATGAATCACTCTCAAGGGCATCCTAATTTGTGAAGAAAATAGGGAGAGTATCTTCAATTGGTATTCTATAGTACACCTTCTTATTTTCCCAATGAAAAAATGGGGCAGGCCCATTTATAAAATTTTAAAAAATCCATCCCACTATGCTTCATGATATTTACAAGATCTATGGTGTGAATTCCTTGGGGGTAAACCACACATGATTTAATTCCTAGTATTTACCTATCCATATTCCACAAAACCCATTCATGTCATGAATCAGATTCATCAAGTGAATTGATCCCTATTGTTACATTTATCAACCTATCTTCCTGTTCATCCTCTAGTACTTTTACGAACACCACAGAAACTAAATTAGTAAATATAACACATCTCAAAACACCAAATATGGATGTTTCAAACACTCATAGTCATGATTTAATTTATGTTTTAAAATTATTCTCAACCACTAATTTATAAAATTCAAATTTCCTCAAAATATTAAACCTAGTCCAAATATAGGATATAAGATAGATTTTGGTTAGTGATTGGCCTATCATCAGTCAGTTTTCCACATAAAACATGAATGTCACCTTGGTTGTGGCATAATAGAAACTATTTTATGTGTTTCAAGTATGAAACAACATTTGATGACACTTGTTGATGTAATTTATCATATAAGAACCATTATACTCATGGTGGGGTCTAAATCCCCTGTCACACCAGGGTGACGGTCCCTCATAATCATTATAAATGCATGTTCAGTACTCCCAGAAAATATATGAGGTTTCTCTATCTAATGGGTGGAACACTCCCATTAATTATCTCTCGTGGTGTATAGGTCCTCCCCAATAGTTTTGGTTCCATCATATATAGAGAGAATTAGTATGTATTGGTCCCATTCACACATTTTCCACTAAGGTTTCATTTCATGTTTGACATCGTTGATGGACTTATAGAGCCGCTAGAAGACACATCGACTATGGACTGGGTCGTGAGATGGAGATCTGATTTCTCTCTAGTTTGAGTTTATTTTTTTATCATATACATTTTTATTGGATTTTTTATTCCAGATTAACAATGGATGAGCTAATATTTTTTATATCTTTTTACCGCTCAACTCTTTGTTCTTAGGGATCCATATTAGATATGTTGATAGTCACCCCTTCATGGGATTTTCATGAATATGTCATGTCTTATGCCGATGTCTAACAAATAATTAGTGGCATTGGTGGAGCTTAGGGATACATGGATTCAATGACCATGTATATTGGTCAATACTTGTGTATTAGGAATTGGGATCTCTCAGTTATCCTTTGTTCCATAAAAATTCTAGATGGGAATTCATTTCTTATTGGGTGTGTAATTTTTTCCAAAGCACGTTAAATTCTACTATCTAAACCAATTACATATTTTCAAGAAATTATTTCATGAGTGGTTTTATTGTAGTTGTTATTGACCATTATTATTCCTTTTCATAGTTTCATAGATATGCTTGGGTGTTCTTTTACTGTCAGATTATTTGATGTCCTCCAATTTCATTTATGACTTCTAATCTCCTTTCACCACTTGCATTCCTATCAAAGCCATGAATAGGGTTATGGCAGCTCAGCCTTATTCAAGATAGACGTGCCTTGTTTGGATGGTTCATTAGAGGGTGGTATCAATTTTGGATGATACTTATGTTAGAGTAATTGTTTTACCCATGAGGAATATTGTTTTGAGAACTTAGGTAAATGGTGTCGAAGTGTCACAAGGCTGAAATTCGGGCCAAGGAACCTATTGTTGGTTTAGTGAATGAAATATATATTCCCTATGAGATAGATTAATTTTTAATCACCTCTATGTATTTAGGAGTTGGTTTCATGGATATATTGTATGTGAATCATGAAGGACCATGTTTATAGAATGTCCTACTTGATTCAACTCCCCATGCACATCTTATCATCTGACTATGGTACGTCTTGATTACATTCATGATTCCTCCAGGAGGTATACAACAAGGCTATAGATTCAACATTGTAATGAATGTCTGATAAGTGACGAGGCCTCAGTTCAGGGGTCATCTGATAAGGAGTTACCTTGAGTTATTTCGAGAGTAACACCCCACCTGCCAAGAAGTCGATATTACCCAGAGTTTGGTATTATGATATACACAGGATTAGAGGACTATGTGAATTCCATATGTTGAGACCGCTATGGTTATATAATGATCCATATCACCAGATAGTGGAGGACTTGATATATTCATAGGATAGAGTTTTAGGATAGTTTTATCCCCAACTAATTATATGGTTTTGATTGAAGATGCTCCTTTCTCAGGAGAAGAAGGGTGCTGGTGGATTCTTGTGATACAGACCCATGATGAGAAGACTCTCTCATTTTTTGACTTCTAAATAGTACTTTATGAGAAGTATTACCCTTCATTCTTATGCTCAGATTAGATAAAGGATTTTATTTAACCACCAAAATTGATATGATATTGGAAAAGGATACCCTGAGTTTCACTAAACATATAAGATAATCCCTTGATATGTTGTGGGATGGATTATTTCAAGTGAGGAAATTCAATAAGGCTATTTATAAAGACATTTGAGATAGTCATGTATCAATATTAAAATCCACCTATACTGGATATCTATAGTATTATCTAGTGATTGATACATTCGATGAATAGATACATCATGTGGTTGGAGGCAGTGTTGGGAATAATGTAGTTGACTCCCCTGTAATATGTACTGGGAACCCGTCATTGAGGTCTCAATAGAGGATTCATTTTTTATTAGACATAGATTTGTGGATATGAATATCAGGGATTACATAAGGGATCAATCTAGCTAGGTGATGGATGATTCTATTCTTGTGATGAGAGGGGGCGCCTGGATCATGAATTCTCGACCAATTATTATGGGCAGGATTGGAAGATAGGGGATACACAACCATGGAAGAGAAAAAACATTGATCTGGGATCTCCCAGGTGTGGTAAGGGTGGCTCCTAGTTCTTTGGTGTAGTTTGAGGAGTGTGTGGAGCTTCATATGGAAGATAAACATGTTGATGGTGAAACTATGTTATACTTACCAACCACCACCAAGTGACCCACTTTAGGCATGGATACATTTTGTTCTTTGTTAGGGTGATCTATATGGTATGGATGGTTATGACTAGGCTACACGGGAGTTGATCTGAGGTAAAAAAAATTATCTTTTATTCTAATTATCTAGTACTGTTGAAAATATGTTTGAGTAATACTTTTATCAACTTTTCCTTGTTCAATAAATGGATTCTCTAGTTGAAACTATAACCAATAATCTTTGGATAGTGTTTCTTATGGGTTATGATTATTTAATATAGCATATCATTTGGTAGTTTGATCTATCACTATGTGGAGAGAGTTTCTCATCAGACCTCATGGTCATCTTGATGAAGTTTTATGATGTGATATTGGGTATGGATTGGTATTCCATTGTTTTCAACTAGATTATTAGTCATCACAGATATTTTAGATTTCATCAAACAGATTGGAAAAGTTTTTCCTTTAAGGGTGAGATAGATCTCATGGAAGTGTTATTAGGTCTTGCAAGCATGAAGCTTCATCCCATCACCCATAAGATGGATATTTTAAAACATAGTGTTTCAGTATATTCATGAATCAGTATTCCTTTAGTAGTATATGAATTTATAGAAATATTTCTAGATGAAATTCTAGGACTTCCTTCATGGAGACATATGGACTACTATATTGGCATTCACCCTAGGACCTTACTATTATCTTATATGGCATATCATATGGACCCTTCCAAGCTCCAGGAGAAGAGTATGCAGTTATAGGGCCATCGAGAGAGGGTTTCATCATACCTAGTGTGTCCCCCAAAGAAGCTCCATTTTTATTAGTGAAAAATTTTGACAAGGGATTAAAAAATTTAGTTGATTATCATCACCTGAACTGGGTAATGATAAAGAAAATGTACCCCTACCGGGGACCGACAACACATTTTATCATTTTCAATGCATGAGTCGGTTCTCAGAGATTGATCTCATGTGTGGTATCCAAGAGGTGAAGTTTCACAAGGATGTTTATCTAAAGGCATCAATCTAAGGTAACTACAAACACTATGAGTTCGGGATGGTTTCTTTCAATTTGATGAATTACCCAAATGTGTTTAGGGTTCTTATGAACCAAATATTTCATCTATTCATGGAATAATTTATGGTCATATAATTTGATGGCATTCTAATTTAATCAAAATTTGTTGAGGAGCATGGAGATCATCTAAGTATGTACCTACACATACTCATCGGGGATCTAATTTATTGTAATCTCATAAAGTTCTCATTTTGGATCTGTGAAGTTAACATTGGTGGGAATGTTATATTTGACCAGGTATTTTCTATGGACATGAAAAATATTAATATGTTTCTTCTTTATGAGCCACCCAAGAATAGGTCAGAGGTGTAGAGTTTTATATGCCTAGTGGGGTACTACAAAATGTTCATAGATAGATTTTATAAGGTAAAACCCCATTTGCTTTCATAAAATGAATATGGGAACTCTTTATCTAAACTAAGTAGTGCCAGAGAGTATTCAAGGTGTTTTGGATGAGGTTGTCCAATGCTCATTGGTCGAGACTGCTGGAGGAGGTCATGGAATGTAATTTGATTTATAATGATTCTAGATATGTGTTCAGTTCCTTTTTGATGAAAACGCATGTACTGATCACATATAGATCAAGGATATTGATACCAATATGTATAACTATTCTAATCATTATCTAGAGTTAGAAATGGTAGTCTCATGTTGAAGATATGTTAGCACTATCTCCTAAATGATTGATTTATTATATTATCATTCCATAATAGTCTTAATAATATCTTCATGCAAAATGATCTTCAACTATGATAAATAATTGTTTAGAGTTACATCATGAATATGAATTCAAGATTGTCTATACTCCAAGGAAGGGAAACAGGTTTGCAAGATACCCATTAAAAAATGTATAATACTCTCCTTCTAGAGGAGGCATTAGAGTAGATCCATTTGTTTTGGATGAACCTGATGGTGGAGTGGGAGGAATTTATATTATATACATGATGGTGACTCCGTCGATTTTTTAGTATTTGAGAGGTTCTATGATTGGTGACATTGACTATATATTTTTACATGATGAGATATCCTTGGAAGATTATCCATATGGATTCTGGAGAGGAAGGGAGCACATAATACATTTATGTAGATGACTGGTGGTTAGAGTCATGTCACTAGATGAGTTTATAAGTGATTTTCACACATCCCCCTTGGTTATAAAATTTGATGTGGAAAATATGTACATGGAACTTCAGTGGTGGTTTTAGTGGGATGTAATGGCGCATAACATTACTGGGACTGTATCACGGTGTCTCACATGTTAGTTGGAAAGGGTATAGTAGCCAGTTTTGGTATGTTGGACACATCATCTTAAGATCCTAGATTGGAAATGGGACAGAATATCCATGTAATTTTTTATGGGGATTCTATATAAATAAATAATCCATGGTACTTTTTGGGAGATTTTTGACTAACTCATGATGTTGTAACATTTTATTTCCATATGGGAGCCGAGTTTAGTGGCTGCTATGAGCAGTTGTATGGATGGAATATCTTATAGATTCATGGGGATCCCCCAATGATTATATTTAAGATGATGTCCAGTCCATTTAATTATTGTGGAGAGGCATGTAGAAGACATTTGGGAACCATTTTAGAATGAGTATAATGATTCAACCCCAGGTCAATAGATAGACTGAGTAGATAATTTGAGGGTTTGAGGATATGTTAAAATCTACCATGTTGGACATAATCTAGAGCTAGGATGACCAATTATCATCAGTATAGTTTCTCATATTAATACACATCACTCTATTATCAACATGAATCTTTTTGAGAACTTATATGAGAGACCCAACACATCAACCATATGCTGAATTTTTATATGTGAGACATCTCTTATTGTTTCATAGAGTATTCAATAGATGAAAATGATATCTTATCTGATCCACAAAATTATATGGGAATCCCATATCTGACATAAATATTATGTATATTGATGTCATGGGCCCTTGGAGTTTCATATGGGAGACCATGTTTTCATAAGAGTATTCATATAATGAGTATTGTGGAAGTATGTGTGATGGAAAAATTACCTATGAGTTTCATTAGGCCATTTGAGTTGATATGGAGGCTTAGTGAGGATTCCTACCACAAATCTATTCCCCCTTGGTTGTATCGTATGCTTGAAATATTCCTTGTGGCATAACTAAAGAGATATTCCCATGACCATACACAAGTTATTGACTGGGTGGAGTAATCATCGAGGATGGATCCACTTTTTCAGAGTAATTATTAGTGATCAACGATTGATAGAAGTGGATCCTTAATAGATAGAGCATTCATTTCTTTTGTGTTCTTTGGATGTATGAGATCTTGTAAGAGACATATATGGATTGTGAGAGTCATATGCAGACACAGTTTCCCCACCTTTTTGTTTATCAAGAATAAAATCCTTGGATGAGGTAAGAATGTAATTACTCTTATTTTTATAGTTCTAATCAATGAAAATTTATATATATATATATATATATATATGGAATTATTCTTGGAGTCGTTACGGTGTTTTTTTTCTCTTAGAATGCAATAATTAGTATATTAATAATATTGATATATTCTAATCCATGTGTTTTTATTTAATTATTTCTTTTTTCTTTCCCATTCCTTGTGTTCTTGGATGTTAAATCAGATACCATGGTTGAATAATGGATGTTGTGTTTACCCTATGAATTACCTAAGGTTACATGGTGATAGACTTCCAGTTGAGGCAGTTGTTGGTGGTGTGTTTAATTAAAACAAATAATTAAATTTATTTATTAAATTTTTACTGAACAAAACTATATTCCCTAATAAATAAACCTCCATGTAAATTAATTAGGACTATCCACATATCCCTAAGAAAACTGAGAAAATCCTTGTTTGATCTTCAATGTCATAATTCATTAGAATATGATCGGAGATTAGACCCTTGTTGATTTAGATGCTTAAAATGCATGAAATCATCTATATTTATTTTGAATGCATTATTCATCAATAAAAAATTTTAAATTGAGTTAGTAATAATTGATTTTTGCTTCATTTATTTTTATTTAATGTTTTATCTAGGATTCATAATTACTTTTAGAGATATTTAATTCCTTGTACTTCAGATGAGCCCATATGAGCAGATTAAATTGGTAAATAAATTTATAATTTTTTTCCTTTATATCACCCATGGATTACATTATTATTTTGACATTATCAGAGAATTCTTTTCAACAATGTATATACCTTTATTTAAGTACATTTATCCAAAAAATTCATTTTCTTCAGTGTCAGACCATGGAGTCACAATTTGATATTTTCAAGAAAGTTTGGGAATAATAGAAGCCATTGCTTTTTTGAGGATTGGAGAAAAAAGTTCATGGAAAATTGAGTGATTATTAATGGATCTAATATCCAAAGGTATTACAACAAAGGTGCGGAGTGATAGGTGAAGTCGTGTAAGGTTAAAAATGCTAAAATCTAGCCATCAGTTACAGATCACGCTTAGAAAAACCTTGAACCAAGACCCTCTGCATGATTCTGGGTGGAAACGACAATAGTAGATGTGTGATGAAGACACATGAAGCTTCTTAATGATTATATGAAAACCATTAATACACTAAATTTAGTCTAGTAAAACAATCCATGTAGTCTCCTGGTTGGGATAACTGTGTTTTTTGAGGAAAAGAAGCACCACACACCATGTGGCTGACCAGACACACATTTTGACCCCACATAGCGTGGCCATGTCATCGGACAACAACACATGCTCAGGACCCCGTTGAGCATGAAACATCATGTACTACCTGAGTATAGAATCATGCCTATAGTTACTCATGAAAACATGATTACTAGGTCATGAAAAGGTACATAATTGTGGCACAATTTACATAGGCACATCCAAATGTACACTGCCATGACCAGCTGTATATGGGAAGGAAATGAGTGGCCAAGAATCACCATGTAGCACCTATACATGTTGTGTAGTATGTCACGTATTCCTATTCCATGTCCATAGAAGAACATACTTAGGAAACGACATGGGTAACTTGTTGTGTGGACCCACCTACACATCCTGTATTTCACCAGAATATCTTCCTATTGTATCTCCTTCATTAGAACATGGTTTTTGACACATAGTTTTCCTATCCATAGTCTTTTATCACATATAATAGGGTGGTACATTTATTTGTGTCATAACAGATGCGATGTGATGTGTCTGGATTTTGATTATTCATTAGGAATAGCTTGATAATGGAACTAATCATGGCGGGATCATCGTTGTGATGTCCAGGTTAGAAATCACCTATATCATAAGGTCTCAGGTCCCCCGTACAACACTTTTATGTTGATTCAGTACACCCTATGTTTGTAACAAGTCCTCTATTTATGGTGTGGAACACCGCCATCATTTTTCTCTAGCGATGTGTCGGTATTAAATAAGAGGTGTGTCTCCATTGGATGCAATTTTTAGTAACGAGGAATGAGACCCCCTAGAGAGATTCAAGTGAGGTTATGTTTAATGGTGGGTAGTATTGATGGACATCTATAGCTACAGGTATACACAATAACTATGAAATGGGATTTGAGATGGATATTCACATTATCTCTCATATGGGTTTCTTTTGAGTACACACACACACACACACACACACATATATATATGTTGGGATTTGGTTCCCCTATTCCTATAGGCAGATCTGACCTCATGGTTTTCTGTATATAACTTAGTACTCAGTTTTTGGTATCCAACTATGTATGTATATACTAAAACCTATATGGGATTTTCCCACACATGTTGTGTATTATTCATAATATAGACACATCAGTTGTCAATTTGGAGGAGCTTATGTATACTTGGGTGAGTTGAACATGTACCATGGTCCGAGAAAGAAGATTCGGTGATAAGATCTCTCTAGTTTCCTTTATTTCAGTTTTTTCTGCTTGCAACCTCATTTATGGGAGGGAATATATTATTCCCCTTTACACTTTGGATTTTACTAACGTACTCTATTTTATTTTTCCTATAGGTTATTGCATACATGATTGTATTATATGTTTTCTATGTTTTGTTATTCCTTTGAACAGTTTGATGGAAATCGTAAGTTGCATGAATACATGTTCATTAATCAAAGGCCACCAATTTTTTATACCTTATTGGAACTTATTCCCATCCCCTAAACTATTATAGGAATGCATGGTTTTGAGGTGTATCAACCTTCTACTAGCTAGGAAGGCCCTAGAGGGTTGTTTCATTACACATCAATATTCATTTCAAAAAATCATATCTTTATCTTTAAATATTATTATGTTGTTATGACACAAACCTCGTTATTATCCTAGGACATTCACCTAGATGTTATGATTGTTCATTGATTGGGGTCTTCCAAATATAGTCCTTGAAATATCATCATGTGCTTTAACAAATGAGGTAACTATCATGTATTTATGAATTAATGAATGTAATGAAATCTATATGAAACTCATCCAATATTTCCCTTAGTATATTAAAGAAATACTTTCATATGATATTTACGGCACACAAGAATTTAGACACATGATGGGTATTCCTTGGTACTTCACGAATTCCTTGGGTAAATAATTTATATCTAGATATGATATGGTTATAATACCTTGGTGAGTAAACATGGTAATTTGTTTAATGACACCTTAGTGAAGAACCTTGGTGATATTCCTATCAATGTAAATATTTTATGATATATCCGGACTTCCATGTTATGTATTGACTACTAAATATTTTTATCTAATGTTATTATTCTTAATTAATTCATAGTGATCATTAATGTTCTATTTCCATTTTATCCTTTATTTTACTTTATTATAAACTTTTCCTATTGATGTATTCCCCACAAAAATTAATTATAGTTGGATGACGTGGGATTGATTAAAAAAGGAGTCTTCCAAATGGATTAATTACTGTTTTTTATTGTTTCCTTATTTAATTAATTTATTATGTACCAAGATTTCATGAGAGTATGTCTTAAAAGATACTTTTATGTAATTGATGTATATTTATTATGGGATTATGTTAAAAGTAATGTATTAAAAAGGTATTACATACTAACCAACCAAAACACATCATTGATGAATGTAACATAGTTAAACTAACCTCATTAAGTAGAAATCATTGAACCTCTACAAATATTGGTATTGACCAACTCAAATGACCATTCCTTGGTCTCATTCCTATAATAATAAAGGACTCCTTCTATTACCTTCCAAATATACACTTCTAACATGATCTCTACTTCTAGTGATTTAGTTTTACAATTCATTTGCCTTCTATAAATTTTATAGGTATCTCACCCATGTGACCCAGACAATCATGCCACAAAAATTTCATTCTAGAATATATTTGATTGGAAATAATTTCAATATACAAACCTTGTAAGGTTCAATGTTTTATTCCTCACAGCATTGTCCATCACAAAGGTTCCATGGGTGATCATCCATAGACTTTACAACTTTTTGTTACAAAAAAGATATCAACTAGATAGCTAATCATGATTAGTTACTTATATAACTTCAATATGTGTAACAACCAATGTATTTTTAATAATAAATACATTTTCTGTTTTATAAATACTCTTGTTATAAATTTTACTATTTATGTTTTGTTTATTTTAAAATATATAGATATTTATCTCAGGTAAAAACTGATTATAATTCATCAATTTTATAGTCATTATAGTGTTACCATTCTTATAATTTTATTATAAATGAAAAGATGAATTTTTAAAGGCTAAATATATTTCCTTATCATTGTTTAACATCATTGTATATTTAAATCATTATTAAACTATTAAATATTTTATAAATGGATACTTAAAATAATTTTCAAGTATTTATATCAAAATTTATTATTATAATATAATTACCAACAATTATTTCATGATATCGAAACAAAACTGTGATTCCAATATTAAAAGGAAATATTTAATTTTCCTAAGTAAATATAACATTTTAATTTATTTGTAGTTTTATTTTAAAATAACATTTTTTAATTATAATGTCTGTTTTTTAGAATATAATTTCATATTTTGAATTATAAACTATAAAATTAGATAGACATATTTTGATAAACTATAAAAGTTTTATATAATAAGATATTTTTATAAAAATGAAAAAAGAATATAAATAATATTTTTAATACAATTTTTGTTTCTTTAATCACTAAAGATTATGTTCTAAAATACAATAATTAAATTAAATAGGGTTATAATTCGAATGATAATTTTGAATTTGAAATCAATTTTATAAAATAGTTGTTCGAATTGTAGTGGAATTTTAATTCCTATTATTGTAATTTTCATATAAGATTTTATAGGACATTTAATAAAATATTAATGAGTATTAAACTTTTTGATAGTGAAAATATCATATCTAAATTATTTCATTGAAAAAAATTGAAATTTTATGTCCCAAAAAATGTTAAAATACATGTAGATGATAACATAGTGCTTATGCAACATATGAAATGTCAAAATTCGTAACTAAAATGAAAAAATAAAAAGGTATTAGGTGATAAATGACTTTAAAAGAAAAATATGATCACTTATCATTGATATGTATATATACCATAGTGTATTGAAATTATATATCATCTTAATTATCCAAATTATTTCCCAGTATGTGTCTAAGGAAAGAAAAGTAAAAAATTTCATCTTAATAATATGATCCTGATATAAATTTGAATAAATAATTTTATTAACCATTTTAAAATATAATAGTAAAATATATTAAATTTAATTTGTTATTTATAAAATTAGATAAAATGATAGTTATCCAAAACACTTATTCAGTGTCTAATAATTGTCGGTGGATGCCTATGGAAAGAAAAAATGGTGGTTTTAAAATTTTTAATTTGATATTATTTAGATAAATTATTGTATTCCAAGATTTTTTGTATAAATATTTTTGTTATACTGAAATTTTTAACATTTAAATTTGAATTCGATAATTAATAATAAATTCATATTTAAATTACATAATTAGAAATGAAAATTACACTAAATGGTATTTAATATTCAAAATGATTATAAAAATACTGATGAAATTTTAAAAAAATTAAAAAGTTTTATTTCGATGATTATGGATCCACTATATCATTTTTTTCCTTTAATGATCCACATGAAACTTCAAAATTAAACATGATCGTCAACAAATGAAATATTTTCTAAAATTCTATAGAGTTGTGTATATAAAAGGAGACCTATTCTAACATTTCAATAGGTCTATTTTTATATATCTCTCAAATGTATAGTAAAATGTCACTATAAAAATCATTTTCCACATTTATATGGCTTTGATCTAGCCAAAATATCATATCTCATAGGATTTAGTCTCAATATAAATGAGTCTACTCAAAGAGAAAGTAAAAAATTCCTTTATCACTATTTTCCTTCATATTTTAGATTTTTTAAGTAAAAATTTTTCAAAAACAATCTTATTCTTCTAAAATGATTCAAATATCAGGATATTAAAACCCTTTTCTTCCATTTTTTATGAGATATCACACATTTTCTTTCTTTGAGAAATTTTTAAAAGTTTTTACTATGACAAAATCTGAGTTTTAAAATCCTTGTAATATAATTTCAATGATAATCCTATATTTTTTATTAATATATTTTACCATTATATGTAATTTATAAATTATTTATAATTATACATATATTTTTTAGGAAACTTACATATTTATAATATCATTCATCTTTTTTGGTTTTATGCAACCCAAGTGAATGGCGATGTTTTATTTTATTATTAATATTTAAATGGATACAATTAAAAATATAATTAATTATATAATATTCCATTACTAAAAATTATTATTATATATAAGTAATGACTGAAAAATAAATACAAAAATTATGTTATAATTTAAATATTAAAGAAGTTTTTAATTATCTAAAGCATGTTTGTGGGGGAATATTTTCAATATTTTTTCAATTTATCAAGATATTTAACTAATATAATTTTTCAATGTCATCCAACAATTACCTTCAAATATTTGGAAATTATGGAATCATTGTAAAAGGATATTTGTGCTTTAATATTATATCATTTATATTTTATATATATATATTGAACAACCTCAAAACGACTGACCAAATAGAAATTAATCAAATAAATATTGAGTAAATGAAAATAAATCAATAATGAGAAATACTGATAATTAAATAATAATAAACATGTTATGAGGAAACTGTACAATTAATATAATTTGAATATTCTGGAATTTTGAGGATGTACAAGTCAAGTTAAGACTCGAGGTAAAAATATTCTCATATTAATTTCCATTCTTTTACACATTCTAAATATTATGATATTTCAAAGGATTTGTATATTTTCTTGTGGATTTATTATTTCATTATTTTCATTTAATTCATGGGGGTTACAATAGAATTTCATGTTCTTTATTTCCATGGTTGTTACTATTATTCTACCAAGGATGTGGCAAGTATTTTTACTGTATATTCTTTAATTAATTTATTAATATACATAATATACTATATTATTCTATGATTCTATATATTATACAAATTTATTAATTTATATTATATTTTACATTATTTTAAAAGGATTAAAGCTCCTTCTCATGGTCTCATTTATTATGGATTATTACATCCCATGTTAATGTCTTTACAGATGGTATTTTCCCTCATTCTGTTTTCATATATTCTAATGAATAATTTTATTATAATTTCATCATTTCAAATTTATAATTTTTCCTGGATTTATTTAATCATTTAATATTATTTATAGGATTAAAAATTTAACCATATTCTTTTGATTAATGATTAATTATGTTATAAAATTTCTAATATTAATCCTTCTTTCGAATTTTTACTGGTTCTTACATTAAATGTTCTAGGATCGTTTTATTTTGGATTATTGGAATCATTTCATAATCCTCATGTATAACATATAGTTATTTTTTAGTGGTTAAAAAAAGTTATTATCATTACATTTCCTCTTAACTAATAATTAGTTAATTAATATTATTTGGATCAATTATGTTACGATTTGTTTTTTTCATTAAATTCGATGGAAAATTATAATTAGTAAATTCATGTAAAGGTTTTTGTAAATTACACATGATAGTAGGTTTCCCCAGAGTTATATATCCCACAAACTCATTGGGTAATTATTTATTTTTGTTACAATTTATGTTATAAATAATGAAATGTGTTATTAAAGAATTGGTGATTTGAACACTGATTACAATTGATATGAATATAATGATAGACGATACCTTCAATATTATGTTATTATCAATATTCATATATATGTGTATTCATGATCCTTTTTTAATTCTATTATTATGAGTAAATGTAATAATTCTGTTGATCAAACAATTGACCTTATGTTTATGATCTTCTACGGGTTCATGGAATATTTCTATTGACTACATCATCAATATTTATATATTTCAAGGACAAAATGTATCTTAACCTCTAATTTTTCACTTTTTTATATTTATAGACACATTTTACATTTCTCAACAATGATTAAAAATTTAAAATTCATGTCATGGTTGTTGGACATAATCAAATAAAGTGTATTAAATTGAATGATTTAGGGGAAAATATCCATTTATAGGAAAGTGTGTATGTATTTTTATATAAAAGTTAACATAATTATATAAAACTCTAAATAAAAAGGGCTATCTAATATGAGTGTGATGTAATATTTTTATAACAAAATATAATTATTTCATGGTTATGTTGAAAATATTACAGTATTTATTCATGCCAAGTAACTATGTAAAATATAAGCACAAGGATTAGACATTAACATCACCCATTCTTGTAATCCAAATAGTTCCATCTTCAACTACATGTACATTATTGATTATTTGGGATACATAGTTCCCCATGATCCCCTCCTCTGATGTAGAGTGAAATACATCCCCCATGTTAATGTTGCATGACTTTGATAGATTAGGAAAACTTACTAATAATGGTACATACATTATTATAGTATTTTAGAAATAAAATTATGAATAAAAGAATCTAAAATGTAACTATCACATCTTAATATTATAGAAGAGATTAAAAAAGGATCAATAACTACACTATCCCTCTAAAAGTCCATATTTTCAAATTTAAAAGACTATAATTCATGTTGAATTCATTTAAATGTTATAGAATTAACTGTACATATCCCATGTTAAGGGAAAATATTTGTTGAATCATCAAATATTATTCATTATAATGGTTTTCTTATAAATTTTTGTGAGAGATAAAATAACTATCTTAGTAGTTTTCTCATCCTAGATATTAGAAGATATACATTGGGACACAATATTATGAACAACCATAATAGAATTATATTTGATTCTTTTAAATTCCTCTTGGTCTATTTCATCTAATTTTATTACCATTAATAGATCATACATCTTTCTCTAAATCATAAAATGTTCAGTTTTCACCTCAAATATTTTAAATTTTTCATGTATGATTTTTTGAATAGAACCTTTCCTTTTTTAAATGAAACATATATTAAATTAATAAAATCCACAAAAAATTAGAATGAATAAAATAATATTACTTCACCATTATAATTCTTTATATCTCTAAAACCAATTGATTTTTGAAACTACTCAGTTCAAGAATAACATTCTAGAACAAAATCTAGTGAAAATTTTTTGAATATTTGAAAATTAGTGACACCTAATTTCAACGACTGGATGAAGAAACAATACCCTGATATCTCCCATTAACTAATATATCAATCAAAAATTATATCATAAAAATTACACAAAAACAATAAAAGAAAAATGTACACCCCCATGGGGAAACAATAAGAGAATTGAAATAGTTCATACTTAATCACATTTGTTTGAATAAATAATGATTTTATTATAAATTCATTTGGAAGAGAAATGTTAATATATTTTTAATTAGTGAAAATAATCAATTATTATAACAAAATCCCATCCAGTTGATCTCATTCTAATTAAATTTTATTTTCACAAAAAAACCTCACTTTACAAAGTCTATAATGTTTTTATAAAAAAAATACACCACCTAAACCCCTAATACCTGGTGAATTTTGAAATAATTGTTTTTAATTTATTATAACCATCTAAATAATGTTACACAACTTTTATAAACACTAGGTTAATATTGAAAATCAATAAAGTTACTGTCACACTTTTCATGTTTTCTCATCCACAATTTTCAATTTATAATCAGTTGTTATAGCTACCACATTGAATTTTTTTCATCCAAACATCCATTACATTTCCCTGAATTGGTTTTGTAATATATCATACATCCTCACTTCTTCCAGACATTATTTTATGATATCCAAAATATAGTTATCAAAAATAAAACAAAAATTTATTTTTTTACTCCATGTGGAAATGGGAGTTTCAGGGCACATTCTTGGGACACAATAAGCCTAGAAATGTAGGATTTAATGGTAATTTCCAATGTTATTTGGAACCTATGTGATAAAGTGGGAGTGTAGTTTTGGTATGATTGAATTTTCATGGAACGAAAAACTAGATTAAAATGTAACATTCTAGGATGATGGAAATGTGATCGGGCGATAGGAGGTTGGGTTTAAAGTATGAGACCAGGAAAATATTGAAGGGAGGGGTGTATAGTCGTAGGGTGAATGTAATTATTGATAATATTTATATTATCCACCCAAATTATCTTATCCATAAAAAATACTAACAAAATTTTTGGTACTTTATCCTATTCAATACTTGAGTGACCAAAATATCATTTTCGAAATTCTTTGGTTATATATATAATGGATAATTTATTTCATGTAGAGGTAAAAATTCACTAGATATGTTCATAGTGAATTTGTTTATGATACATATTATTATTTTTCTCATTTTAATTGTTTATCTAATTATTTAATGTTGATTTTGTTAGAAAAATATTATTTTTCACCCCAATAAGTGCATACAACTCATCCAAAAAAAATTTATTATTGATATTGGAAATGGATTATTGAAAGATGATGATTTAGAACTATGACTGTATAAAATTTCTATTCTAGAAGTTTTTAATTAATGAATATACATATTAAAATATGATTCACCAGGGACATGTGGGGGAAATCTATAAACAATATCAGATATAGATTGGTATTTTTGGAAGACCATGACTGAAAATTTATATTATTTTTTAAATTTTATTGTTTTCATTCAATATTATGGTATAAAATCCTTGTGTGGTTCATATTATGGATTCATATAAATATTTAAAAAATCATTTTACATCATCAATAGTATTTCTCATTAATTTACTTTTCATCCAAATGTTATCTAAATATACATTTAACACTTACCATATTAATGAATGTTCAATAAATATATAAAAGTTTAGTTTCAAAAAAATTTATATCAAAAATTAAATCAATTAATTTATTCTCATCTCATTGATACTGGAGATATTGGTTGAGCGCTTATAAAAATGCATTGATCCATAGAAAATTATAAATTTAAACAATATGACAATTAGGTTTTGATCTTTATTAAATATATTCATGGAAGATAATCAAAACAAATTCTATTGAAATTATATAATTGTTGAATTTAGAAGTATATCATTCAATACGGGAAACTCAATATATATGATAAATTTAAGATGGTGAATCCATGAGAAAACCAAACCAAATGGTACAACATGATGGAGATTTTGGAAGAAGAGACATGTGAAGATGGACTGTGGTGAAACAAAAAAACATTCATGTCATGAATTAGTGTACACATCTATGGGGTGATACATAAAAATATAATAGTTACTATTTTAAATAATATTATTGAGTCTTTCATATAATAATATCTCTATTAATTTCAAATAAATTAAAAAACAAATGTCCAAAAAATATTTGTCATAGTAATTTCAGCAAGGAACATAATGTGAATGATGAAGCTATTAATATTGTTAATAAATGTTACAAATAATTAAATATAAGAGATGATTCTATGTCATGTTAAAACAAATTTTTAATTTTCAAATACATCATGGAAATTTAACATCCATTTGATTGATTAACAACAATGGTTATAAGCAAATATATTTTTGGAAGATTATTGAAAATCACATTGGATATAGTAGTTATTTCATTATGAGAAGAGAATAGAATAAATTATGTGATACATTACTCAAAAAACATCATGATTTCCATAAATTGATTATAAAATTATAAAAAATCCTTTTAGATTACGTAACATTAGTTAAAATTTAATTAATATTCATACAGTGAAGTGAATTAAATTAAACTAGAATTTTATTGATATGGATTCTATGTGGAATAGTTTCTCGATTAGTATATGATTATTTCCTTTGATAAATGTGGATGATCCTTGTAGGTAAGAGATTTAAGGATTATATATTATATTGTATGGGACATTTTCTACTGCATTATCTTAGTGGATCACTTTATTAAGTGATATATATTGAGAATCTATGAGAAATAAATTGATTTATATTTAAAACATAATTATTATTTTTATTTTATATTTCAGAAATTGAATCTTCTAGTAAATAATAAAATAATAAAAATGGGTAAGCATCTGATATTCCATAATGGTGGTGATTATGTTAGTCTATATATTTAATATTCTTATAATTCTAACAAAAATTGAATATAAAATATGTTTCATCAAACAATATAATATAACAGTATTGCAGAATGCATGATGAAAAAAATGAATGAAAATTATAGGAGTAAGAGGTTTCATGCTAAATTACCCTAGTCATTTTCTATATAATCAATAAATGTAGTGAAATTCTTGAGAAATAGAAATATTTATGTACCTATTTGATAAAAAACATGAGGTGGAATGGAATTTAAATGAGTTAAATGTTGTATATTAAATAATATTTGGTCATATATCATATGTTCAACTACATCTAGAATATATGGATAAGATGGGTGTTAATTTGAAAATATTTTTCTTCATTTGTAATGGAAATGATGATTTTTTAATCAATTTATGGATGATAAAAATAATGAAATCATTATAATAAAATATGTTATATTTTAAAAAAATGTTATCATTAAGAGAATCATTCTCTTGAAAATAATAATGGAGAAACATAAAAACTTCTTATGAAGAAGTTGTTCTTGAAGTGATGGTTGGGGATGATATAGTGTATCTATATTTTGAACATATAGTGATCTCATCGGATGGTACAGTCTATTGAAAAGATTATCTAAATAATCTTAGGACCACATGAAGACTAAATTTTCCTTGTATATTATTATAATGATATGATATATCATTGATGTACTTATTATATAATTAGTATGGTTAAAGACAATTCTTTAAAAATCTAATTTAGTTGAATGATTCAAGAAAGTCGTACTAGAAAATAATTTATTCAATTATTTTCATTACAAGGAAATCAAATATGGGAGTTGATATATTTTTTTAGAAAGTATCAAATTGTGCAATAAAAATTGGTATACCATGTTAAGGAAGAATATGAAGATATTTTAGGGTAAAATTTGGTACTTTTTGTGATGTAATTTCAATAAGTTTAAGGAATGTATTATACCAAAAAATAATCATGTCTAGTTAATTTTACCATCATTAGTTTTTTAATTTTTCTAGATGTTTTTTTGTAGTAAAATAAATTAGATATAATTACTACATTCCATACTGGATAGTAACAAGAGGATATATATATATATATGATCTAACAAGAATGGTTTGTTGATTTCAATAATAGAGATATTTGTTTTCAAACGTCGCAAGATTAAGTAATGATGGATATTGGAATAATGGTAGTAGAATTAAAAATATGATACATTCATGGGAAATAATGATTTCAATATATGGGACATGGATCAATTTTGTTATACAGAATATTTTTTTAACAAATTTATATTAATATTTTAATTTGAGAATTTTATATTCATTGTATATTCTAGTGATCATATGATAAATGAGTTAATGAAACAATTATATACTGATTTTTAACTGAATGATATTGGAGATATGAAGAATATTTTTGGTATTATAACATAAAACTCACATTGTTAGAATTTTAATGGTACAAAAATTATAATGTGTTGAGAAATTTGATTATGTTAAACAATATATAGGAAAAAAATTGTTTATATTTTTATTGTGTGTGAATTAATGTTATCAATAGTATAGTCACTATAGTTTTAAAATTAATGTGGATCTATGGAAACAATTCTAGAGAAATCCCTCATATGGATATCCAAATATTCTATAATATAAACATGATCAAATAGAGTGAATTGAGTGGGATTTTAAAATATCCCTGTAGATAATTTAGTATCTCAACATCCAGAGTTATTTATTTTGGTTCTTAGATATTAAAAGATTTTTAACTACAATGGTATTTTCTTCAAATAATTAATGAATTTATAGTGATACATTGGTATTGACTTGGTCTATGATATCGACAGTTAAAAAATTTTATATCTTATTTGTATAACTATAGTGGTATAATTTTGATTTTTGTGTCAAAACTAGAGAATATTGAAAAATTGTTAACCATAAAAGAATATCATTTTCTAATTATATTGCCAAGGAAATAGATTATATAAATGAAAAATATTTCATTTAAATTGGATAAATGGAATATATATATAAATATAGAAACATTAATAAAGGTCAAATTCCAATATACTTCATGACAAAGGTGTCATCCCTTAAAATTTTGAGGAACATGGGTGTTTAAGTTGTGCTTCAATGACATTGAAAGGACAATAAGAGTAATAAAACTATAAGAAAAGAGTATAGGGGAATATTTTCTAAATAATATTTCTTCAATAAGGATAGTTATGATATAAGGATCATAATAGGACGTTATCTCGACTATAGACATATGTAAAACAATATTTATTTATACCAAAGCACTAAATACTTGTTAATGTAACATTAATCACGGTATGTAAAAGATGGAGTTTTTATTTGACAAGATAGTCAAAAATCACCAATTTTATAAATTATTTATAATTTATTTCTTGAGAAGGTGACTATTTAAATAATGAGTGCATAATGAATTTAATTTCATACATATTAGGGACACATTTATTTGTTTTTTTTCATTTTTTAGGGTAGATGGAAAAATATTTCAGTGATGTAAATGAAGCCCATGTAACTCTCTAGTGATGTTGTGAATTGTGACATCCTACAATGATTTCAGGATACTATTCTAATCCCATTCAAATTATTGAACTCGACTCCTATTTTCCTTTCTTAATAATATGTTTTATTCCATATTTATTTAATAAAAAAGATTTCAACCATATATTTGGAAGGATATGGGGCAGATATGATATTGGAATAAAACAACGAGAATCCATAAGTGAAATAAACATCATGTTCATGGGAAAATTTTAAACCAATGAATACTTGTTTATGCTTCTATTTTCTTCTTCTTTTACCCATCGGGGGGGATCATTGGAATAGTTATTATGGATGATGGGTGGAATTTATTGTATTGGGTCATGTAATTTATTGATAATTGATATAGTTATGAGTTGACATACTCATGGCCCTCGAAATTTGACTTAATGACCATCAAAATAATTATGAGGTATGGTGTCCAACATATTTGATTTATTTTGTATATTATTGGGTGATATAAAAACTGATGTATTTTTTAATTAGTAATGAATTAGTTTCAAAATTTTATGTATAATTATATATTTTATGATATATATTAAAATGTTTTTTTCTTTGTTAATTTCAATGTATCATATTTTTTATCATAAGAGGACATTATCGGGAAAAAAAACTAATATATTTCTATAGTTAGATTTCAATATAGGTTTATGTGAGGTAGTTTCCATATTAAGCCAAATGTTTTAATAATTAATTATGCTTTTTAAATCATTCTCAATCTAAAAAATAAAAACCGGCCCCAACTATGACTATAAGTGTTTTAAATTCATACAAGATATCATATTTTTTCAATTTTTTCTATATTCCCAAAGAGATATTTATGATAGGTATACGTTGATTGATTTAAATATTTTAATTTAAAAAACTTGTAACAATTTAATTAGTAATATTTTATTAGTATTATGTGAATACTTATCTTAAATAATTTTTAAAGGTAATATAGATTCTTCGTGGAGTGGAGACATTAGGTTCTGTCATAATATATCAAAACACCTATAAGAGTTCTTATTTGAACATATATTTAATTATTTTACTTTTGTAATTTAACATAAATCATTCTTTATATGGAATAATTTATATTATATTATTATAAATAACTCATTCTTTCACTCTCATAATCTCTTTAAATTTTTCCAAAATAAGATCATGAAATTTTATTTCATAATTAAATAAAAAATTTAAAATTCATAATATATATTAATATTAATAACAAATTTTATAATTTTAAATTTTAATGAAAATATATAAAAATTTTTGTTGATACATTTATTTCCATAAAAACATTTTGTCACATTGAAATTCATTAATATTCAAGTGTAAATAATTTTATTGTTTGAATTATGGTGATTTTATTAGAATACAAGTGCACATGAAATAGAAAAAAAGTAAACAAAAATTCAATTACATTAATTTTTTTGGAAGAAACCCATTATTTATTAGATGGAATATAAGAAAAAATCAGTCATAAATTTGAAATGTGATTTTTCTACGATTAAATCAATTTATTTTTTAACATAAAATATTATTATGTCCAACTAACACAAATCAAGATATTAATAACAATAATAGATTTGTGGATCCTCAAAATATATAAATCAAATGATAAAAAATTTCAATTTTCACATGTAGAAAAAAACTACTCAGAATGTTTAAATATATCTTCCTAATAATGATTGAAATTGTGAAGTGTTTAAAAAAATTTAAAAACACTTGTTAAATGATCAAACCTAAAAAAACAAGCTCATATTACCACACAATTTCGAGACAATAATCATTGTTTTAATTTTGACTATTTTGAAGAAATATCATACTAAATAAAAATTGAATATTTCTAGAGGATTCAATGTTATATTAATATTTACAAGTTTTTTTCACATTCTATAAATATCTATCAAATTATCAATCCAGATAAAATGATATAAGATTGTTGCAAAAAATTAAGGAAAACTTTATTATTCAATTGGGATACCTATGAATAAATTTCTTGACAATTTAATGTAAAATATACCTATATCTTTTTAAAATATATACTTTTGAATTATAACTATTTTATATGTTTTAAACATCAATATATTTATCAGACCCTATGAAATGAGAATAGTTTATCATTAAAATTTAGAAAAATAATCATAATTTAAATTCTAAAAATTCAGAATATATCATATCTTAATCAAAATTTCAATGTTCATGGAATTATTTATGATAAACATGAAATTATAAGCTTCTTATGTTATATAATAATATATTATATGATCAAAAAATAGTAAAAATTTATATTGTCATAATATTTTAAGATAATTGTTTTGTGGAAAATAATGTGGAAAAACACATTTCAATATGATGATATATGAAACTAGAAATATTCAAATTGATTTTTTTACAATAATAATTATTTTTTGTTCTATCAAAATTCAAAAAATGATAAAATGTATGAAAAAACAAGTTGAATCTACCAAGTTATTTATCACTGTGATCACTTATTTGTATGTACCTGTGGGGAAATCCATAGACCATTCTGACTTTTGATTGAACCAGATTGATCTATTTTCTATTAGGTTAATTATATAAATTTTATAATTTATTCATATAAATTATATTATTTATAAAAAATTGATTTTATATTATAATAAAAATATATTATAACAGATTTTGATTAATTTTTTATTAATATAATTAAAACACAAGTCAATGTTATGTTTTATATTATCAAATGAATTGAAGAAAATTTAAACACTTCTAAGTAATTTAATATATATTGAAATTCATTTAATGATAAAAACCTTGCACATAACCATGGATTTTGGAAAAAAAATTGATAATAACCACTAATTTATTTTGAAATCTTGAATCAAACCTAATTTGAATATGATATGTGATTCTTATCGAATTATCTAAAGTGGTTTTTTATTATTATGATATATTTTAAGTGATTCACATTTTTATATGATCTAAACTGAGAAAATGATCTTTCATTACCTCTATAATTTTTATAGATAACCCTATATTATTATTTTACTTCTATTACCAAAACGTAACTCAAATTGACAAGGGATATTTAAAATATATCATATTAAAAATTTTAAATTAATTTTTTATCCATTATTATTTATCTATTTTATTTATAAGATGTGTGCCATTTATGTTAAATATTTCAACAAGTTTAGAATTTCTTTATCATAGGATCATTGTATAATCAATGGCTGAAAATTGTTGCCACATAATGTCTTGTTTTTAACTTGATAATGACGTGCCATGTTCTCATAATTTTGATTTTATGTCAATTATGTTGTATTCATTGATTCCCATATTTTTTGATGTAATCTCCCATATTTTAATTTGATATTAACCTATCCTTTCCTCATGTTTTGGAATCTATAAAAATTCTATCAAGATAATTAATGATCATAAATATAAAATTTTCCTCATTAATGGATTAATAGAGGACCATGATAAGTATTCAAAATAAATATATAAAATTTTAATTTTTATAATTAAGGTCCCTGATAATTATGTAAAAATATCTTTGAAATGATATATCATATGAAAAATTCAAATATGTTTTATTAATGGAGATAATGTGTTTTAGTTAAAGATATGTTAACTAACTATAGGGATTCAAGCCCATACATGACACATTTTTTCCCTCCAAATAGTAGTATTACTTGTATATAATTAGGGGATTTGGTAGAATTTCAAATAATTTAGAAAAAGTATTAGAATTTTGAGAATAATGAACATATATATTAAATAAACATTAAGGTAGGATTAATAACACAACTTTTTTGAATCATCAATTTATATAAATAATTTTCAATATAATAATTGAATTTTATTTCATATAAAAAATGTATATTTTAATTTTTTTCATTAAAAGTTAATCAAAATTTTGTTTTCATTGATCCCATAATTTTCATGTTGGTTAGTGGAGGTTGGAAACCAAACAGATTGATAGTCAAATAACCTATTTCAGGTTACTTAATCTTCATTCATTCTATCTTAGTTCCTAAAACTTGGATTCATATCGTGACTACATAATTTCAATATAACTTAACCACTACATATATATGATGCATGAGATTCAATTTTCAAAACACCAAATTTATTTACTACAAGAATAGATGTCGCTATTGTTCAATATATTACTTCTGGATGGTAACATATTCATTATTCATCTGATTGAACATGGAATAGATATTATGGATGATTAATGGAACTCCCAATATTTGGTGTAGTAATAAAAGGAAAATATGCATACTTCACCATAATTCTGAAAATATTGTTGTGGTGGGGGTGGTGATAATCGTTTGGTTTTATATTTTCGACATATCTAAATTAAGGCCTCACATACTGAGGATCATGTACTACACATATTTTGGGGAAAAGATTCATTGATGTATATTTTCAATAATCTAATAAATGTGATCCACATATTGAAACATATTATTCACATATTATTATTCAACCCATCTACTAACTACACCTAAGTAGGAATACATGTTGAAATGTTACATGATCATGAGATAATGTGGCCATTTATAGTTCACCATTGGGCTTACATAATCATGATATAATGATACCATGTCTAACAATGTATTTTTCATTTAGTAACCATGATATTCAAATGAACAATCTATTTTATTTTATTTTAAATTAAAATCACCTTGAAGTGGTTTCTAATTCGATTAATGATCACTTAATAAAAAAATTATCATTTTAAATATTTAGACACTAAATTTTATAATAAATATGGTGATGAATATTTTGTGTTTATTTTTTAAATCATTTCTTAAAGGAGATCATATATTCTACTTTCAATGGGATTTTTTAAGCTTTTATATCATTTTTCCAAAATAAAATAATGGATGCGAATTTATGATCATGTTTTCCAATAATAGTTTTGGAGTTACTATGAATGAAGTGTAACAACCCCTATTTATGTTACCCAATTTCAATTTACATTTATTAAATAATATATAAAACATATAAATCCAAACACACCAGATCCAAAATATTAGTGCTCTCCATAGACTTGATACAAACATGAAATTATATTAAATTGCAAAAAACATACATTATAAATATTAAATGAATCATTGTATATTTTTTACATGTAATATTATCATGGTTTCTTGGGGAAATGAGGAAAAAATACAAACTTTGATCTCATATGAAAAATAATTGATTTAATAAAGTGGAGGATAATATGGAATAATCATGGAACAAATACTATGGAAAACATAAATAGCCTAATAAAGAGTAAGAATGATCACAATTATTTAATCTAGATTATCTATCAAGACCCTATAATACAATAATGGGATATATATTTTCAAGACTGATCCATCACGTCATAATTGCATTAAATTAATTTTATTAAAATAATTACCAAACTATACATAATATAAAGTTCTCTAAGAAAGGCCTTTAATAAAGTTAAGTAAGAAATCCATAATTATCTGTAACAAAATAATGGATATATGAATTTTCAAGGATTAACTATTTATTTGGATTGTATGCCTATCTAAGTTAATGTCAATTAATAAAAGTTAAAACTAATATAATATTACAAGTACAAGAGAAAATTATTTTATTGAAGCAATGGTATGGGAGAAATGGGGTATGATAGGTATACAATCCTAATAAACAAATTAATTAATATATTCATGAAATATGTTGTGATTTTGATAACTTAATTATTGGATATGGAAATATATTTTCATTATAACACTGTATAATGATATTATAATAATATTGAATATAAATATCTCATTAATATTAAACTAATTGATATATAAAAAGTATGAATATCAAAATTTGATATAAAAATGTCTAGGAATTAAAAAATATTAGAAAAGATAAATAAATATATGAGACTAAGAACACTTACATTATAATACTAATTAAATAGGAAAATTAAAAAGTAATAGGGAGTTGGTAATATCTCAATAATAATATATCAAATAGATGATAATACTAAGAAATTATAATCATGGTATAATATGAAATTAGAGTATAGAATATAATATAAACAATACTCAAAAATAATAAATTAAAAAATGGAATTAGAATCACATAGCTCACTAAATATATTCCTAACACATGAGAAAGAAGTCTTTAAAACATTAATTGTATTATTAATCGAATGTTAAGATAGAATATTGGTAGAAAAAAATGATAAATTATTTTTTATATAAGATAACGGAGAGGAAGGGTGCATATTTAGAACATCTTATAAAAGTAGTTTAATAATTTTATGACTTCTACTATAGAAATTCATGTTGTGGTAAATTAAATAAAAGTGACATAACCACTTTTTTATATCGTAAAATTTGATATTTGAAGCATAGTTTATAAAAGTTATTAATTAATGAACAATATTTGAATTAATTATAGGTTTTTCAATAGAAATAAAATTCTCTTATAAAATATTATTTTCAAATCCAAAAAAAAATTATTTTATACTGTACTATGATGGAATAATAATTTTTTTTATCATGATATGGCTATTATTATAAATTATTAATTTACTAATTTAATAATTTTTTTAGTCTTGTTTTTTATGGAAAATATATTTATACAGTCAAATAAATTATCACATACAAGTGACTTATAAAACATAAGGTAAAAATGTATATATTTTGATATTGAATATTACATTATTAAACATAACATATTTGATCCTCACAAATGTTTATATAGGGATAAATTTGAAAAGATGTACTAATTTATAACATTCAATATAGGAATTCAATGCTTATAGAATTCAATATCATTTTGTGGTTAATGAAAGTTGCAATTGATTATGTTGAGGAAGTAACACAATGCTTCAAAATATATTATTATTGGTTTAATTATTTAAAAAAAATATTTTGGGACAATTCATAGTTAATTATATTTTTTTATGTTTTTGAATTTTGAAATATAATAAAAAGTATTTCAATAAAAAAAATGTCTAATATGAAATACAGTAGCTTAAACGTAATTGAATCAAGATATTGTCTTTATTTATACGACTATATAGTTGAATAAATTGAGATATATACATATATATATATATATATATAAGTTGATCAATGGTATCACTACTCTACAACTATATAATGATTTAACGACCATCAAGTTAATCTGATATTTTAAGGAATTGGTCAAACCGTTTATGATTGTTGCACAATTGGATGGCCGTAAAAATTTTAAATTGAGTGTAAAATTTTTTATTCCCCATTATAATTTATAAATAATTATATATGGATTTATATAATATAAATTATAATTTATTACTATATTATTATAATGATATAATAATAATTATATAATAGTAAAATATAATTTACCGTAAAGAAGGTAAAATGTAGTTTATCTAATGAAGACAACCTATTATAATCAGTTTTTAAAAAATATTAGTTTTATACAATGAAAAAATGTAGTGTTTAAAAAATTAAAAAATATAATCTGGTGGTTATAAAATATTATATTTATCTAAAAACTATATTATAATATTTCTCATTAATACAAACATTTTAAATTTTAAAAATATGTAATTAACTCTAACACATTATCTAAGAAGCCAAAATAATCATAAATAGGGTTGAATATTATATTTTAATCATACATGATTATAATTTACTATCTGAACAAGATCTCTACAGTTTAGTGTATATATTTTATGATTTTACATCAAATAGAATTCTTATCCTATCATTAAAATTAATGAAATATAATAACTATAAAAATCCATGAATCTTTTATATAATTTTTATTGTAGATAAACATTTTTAAATCTTTATTTTTTAACCAAGTGGGTGCTGTTGTCCAAAAAATGATATATCAAAATTCAACATTGAATATGAACATTAATTATAATATGTGCTTCATCCATCCCTGTGAATTTCTAAAATAGTAGTATCTAAACTTCTTCCCATTATAGTATAATTCATAACAGTTATAAATAATTTAATAACATCACAAAAAATTGAATGAAAATATTAATTATAAAATATTTGTCCTTAATCCATATTAATATTACAAAAAAAGTATCTATCTTTCCAGCAATTATAAATTATTTAATTTAATTTCCGTTGAATTCATCGTAATATTTTTGAATTTAACTATGTTCCATTAAATATAGTTCATAGTGTTTCAAAAACATAAAATACATTAAAACAATCAATGAATTTTTATTTTTACCCTTTTTTTACCATTATCTTGTGCATACAATTATTCATGGAACCATCATGAAAAATAAAAACAATATATGGAGTTATCTCAAATACTCTAGAATGGATAGTATACACTAGAAACTAATAAGGTTGATCTGTGAAATAAATACCACTAAGGGATTATATTACCATATAAAATAATAAACAAGGAATACATATCAATCAATTACCAAACAGTAGAAAAAAACCACAATAAGGAAAATAGAAATAGGAAACACAAAAATATAATGCATAATAAAAAATATCATATCCAAATTATCAAGGACATGAATTAAGGAATTTAAAATAAAGGAAAAGGATCATCCAATTTTACTATATAAATATTTCCCATTAGTCATTCGAATCAATCAAGGGGATATATAATTTTATGTTCTTCCTATCATATAATAAGTCCAACAAATACATCAAATGAAAATAATGCTCAAATAATATATACCACCATATTATCTACAGAATATTTTTCACGGACATGGATAAAAATAGATAATTATTAATATATAATCATATATCAATTTTAACGGTTTTGAAATAAGTATTATATTTTTAATATATAGGTGAATATAAATAAATAAAATTAGAAAAGAATAGGACATTGACCATGCAAGTGTAAGTACTCTAATTGATGGAATTATTAGGGATAAATAGGGTCTTATACATCTGTTATAAAAATATATCAATAAAAATTAATCATTGATGATAATATATATCAATTTCAGGACACCAAAGTAATGATATTTAAAATAACTTTAAATATTATCATTATCTGACAAATATATTCAATATGATTTAGGGATACAAAATTTCTTTATGAATAAACTCTTTGGTTGGCTTGATTTGATACATAATGATTACTTATATTAAAATAGGATTTGTTCCACTCGAGGTTGAATAGAGAATGAACTCGATATGTCAATGTCATCCATACATAAGAAAATTAACCTTCATTGAAATAATACATTAATAATACCAAAATAAATTGAAAATATGTGTACGTGGATATTATAATTATGGATATGTAGATAATTTATAAATAGAATTCCTTATAAAGATTGCGTAACGTGATGTAATGCAAATATATTATTTATATTATGAAAATGGTTTAATAATAAAAATAATAGATATAATATTTATAAATATATAAATGAATTGAAAAGTACTATAAAATAGATATAAGAAAGACTAAAACTCCTTAATTTAATTTAATAATATATTTGAAATTGGGTACAATGAAAGGGAATGAGTAACATCTCATCAGTAATATGTCATATGGATGGAAATTTTATTATTCTAAACTCATCAAAGTATATGAAATCGTAATTCAAAAATTGATTATTTAAAAAAATCTCAGATAGGAAACTCAATGGGGGAATTATGCTCCCGTATATTACAATGTAGCTTCTTAATTATAGATAAAGAACATCGTTAAACCATAATACATTCCTGAATAGATTATTTTGAGAAAAACTAAGGGAGAATCATGATAAAAGATTTTTGAGTAAAGAAGAATGGGTGAATATATGTGTAAATATAGATAATTATGAATAACATTTTATTAATTTTTGTACTGATGATTTAAAAATCTAAGTTGGTAAAAGTTTAATATCATTAGATCACCAATACTTCTAAATAATTTTATTCCGCATTTTAACCATGTATTGTTTATATTAAATAATTAATGAACGACAATAAATTTATTTATAATATTCTATTCATAAAATTGATCGTTTTCATAAAATATTAATTTTTTAAACCATGAAATTTATGTAGGTGTTGGGAAATTACATTATAGATTTTAAAAGCAGATGAAAATATTTTAAAATAATTTTTTTTATTAAACCCATTTTCACTCATACAAAGTTATATATTATTTATTAAATTATATTTACATAAAAATTAAAACAAAATATAAATCATATATGGATAACATATTTTATTATTTTCCAAACAAATAAACTATTTTAGAAAATCCTATAAAATCCCAATTATCTAAATGCAACATTCAAAATCTAAAATTGAATTTATTTTTATGGAATAATTTCTCTATATAGAAGAAATTTAATTATAAAATTATAAACTATAGTGTATTTTAAAATCATGCATTCATTTTAAAAAATTTAATAACTCAATTTTATAACATATTTATTATTCAAATACTTATACATATGTGTGAAATTCTATTCTTATTCCTCACATAATTAACATTTATTAATTTAATTTTTAAACTCAGAATATATAGTATTTTGTATCTTTTTAACACATGTATGATATATATAAAAGACACGTTACTATTATAGTGGTCATGTCACTATTCCTTGTATCACCTAACCCTTCTCTATCAAAACCTCGTTCTGTTTTTTTCAAATCAACATATGGGGTTGTGAGTACCGTAAATATGGAAACCTTCCCATTGTTTTTATATCCTCACTTTATTTTCATCATAATCCATAGAATACCCGAAAATCGGGAGCCTGGACTTCAATTTCATGAAAGAACTGTACAATGACATCAATCCCAACCAAGCCCAAATAATCTATATATTAATAAAAACATGATAAAATAAAATTGAAATAAAAAATCATGATTTTTCAATCAAAATGGTTTGTCAAAAATATATAGAAAATTATTCCTTATGAATTATTCCTCTGACCCCATGTGTTGACACAACCAATGTGGTCTTCAAACCACATGTCTACCAACCTGCCAACACCACTAATTGATAAATACCAACAACATTCACTAATAGACTAGTCTGAATCCTATATCACAAGAAGGAATCACCCAATAATAATTACATCAAAGATCACTACCCAAAATTGTCTTTAATAAATAACATATATAGGTACATTTAAGACAAACTAATATTTAACCGTGATAAAAACACAGAATTAATTGAGGGAATCATATAGAAACAAAAATATTCTAGGATAAAACATAACCTAAACCACAATCCACTAAAAAACAATTACTAGAATCCACCACCACTTCAACACTATGCACCTTCACTATAGAAAAATACCATTGGTGATACTTGGGAGAACCACCATGGCTACTCAAGTTAGAGTATCCTACATCCACTTATCCTTTAAACTATTATATTTCCCAACGTAAATATACATCTTTTTGTTCATTAAAATCATTCATGTCACTCTCTGACGTTTTATATAAAATTTATTCCATTAAATATAATTTTCATTATAATATAAATGAAATTTTTATTATTTTTAAAACATATTAATCTATATTTTAATATTATAGTCTTCATATATATTCTAATGTGTTATATAACTATAGTTTTATACATTATTTAGAATGAAACACACTAGATTATAATATACTACAGTATTGAAATAATAGAACTTATATTGTGATATTAATATTGATATGAATTGTTTATTTATTATAGAACACATTTATTATATTAATTTTTTTATTTGAAAAATGGTAATATAGTAAAATAAATTATTACATAGATATCAATTATCAAAAATAAGGTAAAAATGTATATATTAATATATGGAATGTTATAGTGGGGATTATTAAGGTTCCCACAATCACTAATATGATTATAATGAAATTTATCAATTATCATGTTATATCAATATAACAATTTCATTTTATTATTTATAATAATGATAAACATTGAATAGTTATCAGTGTGATGAGAAATGAAATTGAATCAAGTTCAACTATATGAGGATTTATCATTATGATATTTTAATATTAATGATTAGGTTCAACAATATAATTCTATAACATGATTATAATGATTCCTCAGTTTCTATACCCTCAACAAGTAGTGTGTCATATGTTTTTTTCAATGCTAGGTAACTATTATCTAATGATCCACTACAAAACATGATGTTATAAATGAGTTGAAAAAAATTGAATTTTGATACTTTTCAATAGTGACTGTCCTTGTTTTGATTGGGAGATTACCATTTAGGTTTGAGATCCTAAAATTTTTTGGTTAATGATGTGTTACCCAATAACCCATTCCAATGACCTATTTGATGATACATGGGGACTAACTCCAAGAGACAATTTTGTGATAAGGATATTATTTATTAATTTATGTTGGAGTTAAGGGAGATGGTAATGTGAAATCATTCCTCTTACTTATGACCTTGAAAATGTTTTAATATGGGATTCTCAATCTATATTGGTATTTCATTGAGAGATTTAAAGTTAACTAATAGTTTGAGTTCTTCGTAGTATGATCCTAAAAATGTTACATGATTATATTGTTCAAGGGTTAGTACCAAGTATCTTATTTAGTTATTTATAATTTTGTACATTACAGATAAAATATATTAGGTCACTTATAGAAATTATAGTATTCCCCTAAACAATTTATTAGTGGATATGTCAATAATGAATAATATATATGATGATTCCAGTACACTCTAGATCATTATTTCTCACAAAAAAGTTTCAGGTCTTTATATAAGTATATTTACCGGCAATTGATTTTTTCACCATTTCTAAAAGCCGGTTTATGGGTTCCCGGTACCCAAACATACAACCAAGGATAAGTAGACATCAAAAAGAGAATAATTGGTTTACGGTCCTTTTTCAGGTGTAAATATTCAAGAGATTTGTTACAATGGAAAATTTATAGATGGTGATCTTGGGAAAGACATTATAAAATGATAATAATTTATAAGGATTTATGTATAATGTTTATATGTTTTTTTCATTCTGCCCTAAATTATTTTGAATATATTATAATTTGATAGGTTGACTGAACATTAAAAAAACACTCTAGTGAATTGGTTAATGATTTATATCTCATGAGTTTATTATGAATAAAACATATGTGATTATATTTGACAAAAATATTTTTAGAAACTCATATGCTTACCTTTTTCCACTGTGTCACATGGTATGGGTAGTTATCTATAACTAATATTTGGGATAATTATTTATTATAAACATGATGCATTCCATGTATAGATTATATGATTCTTATATTCTTATGATTAAAATCCAATAGTTATGATGTGATAATTACTATTATTCTCACCAATTTACTCCAGTAAATTCATGTCCACTATTCTTTGCAAATATTCCTCCCCTCATGGGGAATTTTAGCACACCCTTTCCTCAATGTATGAGACAATTTAATCACATGAATTATGAATAGTTCAAAAAAATGTTGGTGTAATATAATGAAGGACCATATTAATATTTTAGATTATAATATTGGTTGATGATAAAATATATTCATAATTCCCAAAAACCTTAATCATGGGAATCTATAAATGGATGATGTAATATATGATCATTTTTATTTGTATGTAATGTATGTATATGTGTCACGCTATATAGATGTGAGGGTTTAGAGGAATCTAATTTGTTAACAAAGAAGAGATGAGTTTTTTAGGAATTAGAACTTTGGAAAGTTAGGATGAGAAACCATAATAAGATATCAAGAAGTTCTATAGAACTAGTTCAAGTGTAAATATTTTAAAACCATATGGTAAAATTTCAAATGTCTTTTTATGGACTCATATTTATATTTTTTCTTACGTAATGTTTAAGATAATTTTAGTGGTTAGTAAGGATATTAGATAAAAAATTGGAAAATTAAAAGGTATTTCCCATGAGTAAAAATTACGGGGATCTTATTTATTTAATATTGGGACGATTACAATATCAAAAATTTTCAATGAATATTTTTATAAATTTTTCACTTAAACAATTTTGCTAAATATTAAAAAAAAATTAATTTTTTTCAATGGTATATATATTGGGTGTATATATATAGTAATTATTTCACTTTAACTAATAAATTTTTTATATATTTATTAATAAAACTATATAGAGATAATGTCAAAAAAAGGAAATGTAATATATAAAGAGAAAGAACATGTTTTAATTATTTTATATAAAACATTATATTTGAAGGATAAATTTATTATATTAAATTAAAATGATTCAAATAAGTAATAAATATTACTAAAATTCAAAAATAAAATGGTTAATAGTGTCTTATGGAAATAATAGTCTAGAACAATAATGTAAAAAAACAAAACATCAAGAGTAAAATTATCATTTCCTAAATTATTTATATAGAAGCTTGATAGAAAATTAATTAAATGAATGGTATAATATCTAATGACTATATAATTTTTAGTGAAATTAAAAAATTACTCCTTGAAAATATATCCATTAAAAACTAGCATAACTATTATAATTGTAACATCAACATTAGAAAAGTAAAATAAACAATGTGGGTAATTATGTCAATAAATATATAATAAATGGAAATTAAATAATAATCAATATATTAATGAAATTCTTATAGTATTAACTATAATATTTCAAATCATAAAACACAAATAAATTAGTTATTTTGGAATAGTTTAAAAAATAAAATTCTTTTGGTTATGTATTTTAATACTTATTAATAAACAACAATATTTTAAATTTAATTTGAAATTTAAATTTACCATATTCTGAAATTTATTTTAATTAAATGGATTTTAAATTTTTATTTCTTACATAAATATTATTGACAAAAGAAAAAAATTATTTTTTTCAGAGTTTAATTTTGTCGTGAATAGTAAATTTAATTTTACAATATATCTTATAATATTGTTTTAAAAATAAAAAGTTTATTTATAATACCCAAAAAAATTATTTTAAAATGTTAATTTTTATTTCAATAATTTAAAAATGTGATTTATTTAGAGTATATTAATTCTTTTAAGATGATAAGATGTGTTTTATTAAATAAAAACGTTTTTTTATACAAATATCATGTTGTTTGAAATAGATTTTTCATAGTGAGAATTTTTATATAAAAATTGATATTAAATATTTTTTATTTTGATGTAAAATTTAGATTGCAGTAAAATTTAATATTTTCCTTAAAATGTTATAAAAACTAAAAATTTATATATATGATGCAATTATTATGGGATGATGTCATCATCATGTAAATGTGTCTTCCCTGATGTGATTAATCTTTAGTTTTATAGAATAGGGTGTTGATAACTTTATAAGTATTATACAAGATCATTATTTCATGTATTGGCATTTAATTAGTTTTAAATAAAATTAAGTCCCACTCCATTCCATGTATAAATAAATGTTCTCACCCTATGAAAGATCACATCCAAAATTATTATCACTACTCAAGATCTACCCATATTCCCCTTCTAAAAAATCCGCTGATTCTTGTAGGTTCCTTTTATTCAAAACATTCCAATCCTTTATAAATGATTACTTTATCAAAGGAGTAATTATTAAAGAATAGTTAAGTCCCATTTCTGATCATTTCAATTTTCGTCTTCCATTCTCTAATTCTCGTTTTATTTTTATCCTACCAAATAAAATTAATATAAAATTAAATGTGAATTAAATTTTATTATAATTAATTTTAATTATTGTAATATGTGTATATTTATTATCTATCTTGATATTTCAACACATCCGCTTATTATTCAGTTTTAAAACGTATAATGGAATTGTCAATTATTTAGTTACCACTACCTCCATTGATTGTTTGAGTGGCATATATAAATATACATGTTTTTTGGGGTGTGTATGAATGAATATGTTTGTTAGCATTTAAAATTATATTTTTTAAGATTCTTGGGATAATGTAATTAATGAATAAATAAAAAAAATCATAACCATGAAATTGAAATTGAAATGGACTAAATAATATAGTCATTTTGTCACACATTAATAATTTTTTTGAAAATAATAAATTTCATCCAATAATAATAACTAATAAATAATATCAAAATTAATAATATATACTTATAAAATAATATATTAATAAATATATATTGGAAATACATATTGTGTAACATTGTAAAAACCAACATAGTACCAAAATTAAGGGAATTCCACACTGAATTTTAATTTCTTGGATATGAATTCCATTTTATAAATATTTTTAATTTAATAATTTTTCGTAAAAAAAATATATGTTATAGTAATATTTCTCTTATATAATATGATATTTTAATTTTTACAATCCTATTTTTGTAATTTAAAAATAGTTACATAAATATAATTTCTTCCACTCTCTAAAAATAACATTTTTATCAAAATATTATTTTAAAATATTTCCATACATTTTCTATCTCTCATATGTATATTTTATAATAATTTTATCGTTATATATATATTATTCTACAATTTTTTTTCATATATACCTTCTTCTTTCAGGTATGATGAAATTTGTGGCAAATAAACATCTTAATTCTCCTTATCGTCTTCTTCGCATTTTAAAAAGGTGATTTATTACATTGTTGATTGTATCTCTATACTTTATGATGTTATAAGAATATTTTTCTATCAGGACTGTATATTCACATAATTATGTTTAAACTCATGATTAATTACCTACATTTATAATGATAATTTCATTATTGGGGATATATTATGTTTTATGAGTTTCTGATGAATCTTATTTTCAATTACAACGTTGGATTTGTCACATACATATCTAGATATCTAGCCAATATAGATAATCTAGAAGGCCATGAAGTCTAAATAAGTTACCCATTCACCATGGGATTAAAACTGGTGTCGTGGGTTTTTTCCATCATAAAAGTATTTAACCTTCATAAAACATATTGAAACAAATTTTATCAAAAAATTATTATCAACAAATATAACAGACCTTATAGTATATGCAACATATTAAACCATCAATGGATTATATTCCATTGTAAAAGAATACTAAATAATATCTACACATTAAAAAGAAAATAAAATATCTAAAAAATCTAAGTGATACAAAAGCCCCTCACATTTCATGAACTCCATAGTTAAATAAACGTTCCATGGAAAACTCCAATGACTGATATCATAAAACAAACATAAAAAAGAGAGTAAGAAAATATTGGACAACAAACAAACCAATGTGTAAATTTAGTGTGTGTGGAAAATCCTGTAGCGGTCCAACCCAATATTTTATACCTTCCATTTCATTTAAAATACATATATGAGAGTCTAAATAAAAACATGAAAATAGTTTATTTTTACCATCTATGAAATCAAATATTATAAATCTTCTTTAGTCCTTCTTTCAAAGGTGAAACATATGCTTCTAGATAAAACATAATTAAAAATGAATATGAAAACAGAATTATACAAAAATAATATATATATATATATTATGTTATTCAAGGAATAATTACAACTAAACAAACACCCGCACACATGCCAGAATGGTAGGTTATAGCCTCTACTCCAAATTATAGCCAAACCATCAACCATTTTTTATTTATATATTTTAGATATAATGGTTTGAATAACAGTTTTATTACATATCTCATATCCCAACATTAGATAGACCAATTTCCCCCTTTTTTGATGGCCAAAATTCCCAACTTCCATCAGAACATAAATGGGTTTGCATGACATTCTTTCATCATTTCTGTGTCACCACCTTCTAGCTTCATAAGTAAGTAATTGGTTCCTATGTCATCAACTGCATTCAAACTAGTATCATAAATCCTCCAAATGGATTTAAAATATTTGAATAAAGGATATTTTGGATGAATTATTATGGGTTTTACCATTTAAGTGCATCAAAAACTAGGAAATGTAATTTAAAATGATAATGATAAACCCGATTCATGATATAACACTATGGGACAAAGGTAGAGAAACATTACAACCCTTTTAAATCTCAAAATCCTTATATTTGTTAATAATATTGATCTATATCTTTTTTAGTCATGTTATAAGGGAGACTAATGTACCTATGGTTTAAATTAACACAGATCATCCATTCGATTTTTCTTTATACACATTGCAGATCCATCTCCACATGAAGAGCCTCATAAATAATAGAATAAAAGGGCAGGGTTGCATTAAATTTTATCAAAGTAAAATTCCACAACTGACTACCCATGTACCAATAGTATTTGACACAACCACAAAAAATAATAAATTTTTGTTCATCACATGAGTGATGATGAAAAAATCCCTCACATATGAGAAAAACGGACCACAAAAAAACATGATATATCATGATCACTAAAAAAATATGATCCCAAGTGTGGTAGAATCAAATAATTGATCCATGTATATATGGATAATATTTTTCATTCCTAAACATATAAACAATGGATCATTTTTTATAAAAATAAAATATATTATTATTATTAGAATTATGTATCCAAACACATTTTCTATAATATCTCTTTATAATATGTAATTAAATACACACACATATAACATAATTTAATATCATTATTACATCTCTATGTTAATATATTATCCAAATTAATATACAATAATTAGTTTCAAATAATATAAATAACTAATAACATTACCAATACATTTGTACATACATACATAAATTGTTATAGATAATATCATAAATTTCCAAACAATAACAAAAATTATAGTTTAGCCCTATAATAGATAATAAGATTTATAATAAGGGTATTGAGAATTTAAGACATGAAAAATAATATTTTATGTGAAAATCCATGGAATTATTGGTTTGTGTGCATGATTATGAACACCAAAATTCAAACAATGTATAAATACACCAACATGAAACACCATGCACGGTTTCAAAGAACGTGAGTCTAACCATGACTCTTTTTTTTAAATATCCAATTTTTAACCAAACTAATAAATGAATAATTTTTTAATTATATAATAAAATTTATTTCTTCTATAGTTTTCGACATTATAACTCATTCAATCCTTGAAACTTTCATTGAATTATTTCTATTAAAAGACACGTTCAACTTCAAAATAGAATGAGTCATTAAATCCAACATCAAATAAAAATTATAAATTCCCCTTTTTTATAAAAATATCAAATTAAAATATTTCCCTTACTATTTTATTTCCAATTGGGTTCACCCCACCATATGAATTATCATAGTACACATAAATTTAAAAAAATAAGATCGATATAGTATGATACCATAACTCATATTGGTAATTCCAATCATAATAAAATAACATATAGAAAAAAAATGATTAAATCAATTTATTTATTAATTATTGTCTTATCTCAATAATAACCAACTAATTAAACATAATCCTATTTTCCTTCAAAATACCCTTATGATGTAATTGAAAACATCTTGTTTAACAATAAAACCCTTGGAAACACATTCATATGTAAAACCAAAATAGAGTATAAATGTTTCACTTTTAATGAAATATGAATAACAAACCCGCAATTAATGATCATATTTTATTATTCCATAATTTATTCCAAACATGGAAAATTAAATAATATAACTTAATAATATATTAGTGAGGTCATGAAAACTAATTTTTACTATGAAAAATCATTCTAGAAGGTTCTGTAAATAGAAATGGATGTTGAACTCATCATAATATTTGATTTATTAGTAAATAATGATCAAACAGACACTAGATGAAAAGTTTTTTTCATACTGAAATCATTTTTTAAATTTTTGTTAAAAACTTTTCCTGATATTTGGAAAATAAATAAAGTTTTAGTAATGTTTAAAATCAAAAATGTGATGTTATACATTATATGTGGTTATCATGCATGGTTAGGAAAATCATGAACCTAAGTGTGTGTTTCCCACAATTCTCCCAAAATTTCATTGATTTTAATATTTACATTCCATTGGATATATTGGTTGGGGTTCAGGTTGCATTCCTGGCCTGAATGTTTGAGTTTGGAATATTTTGGGTGTGTTTTTAATCTATAAATAGTTTTCATAAACAATGTAAGGGTTAACTATGCAGATTGTTAAGGATGATGGTGTTTTTAGATCATTCTCTTCTTAAAAGATTTTAGTTAAATGGTTGTATAATGGATTGTTCCCTATTATGAAATGAAAGGGATAAACTATGTGACCTACTTTTGGTACCTCTAACTTGGTGCAGAATTTAGAAACTCTTAGGGAAAACGGTTTCAAAAAAAGTGAAAGAAGGCTATGCCTTATAATAGTGTAATTTAGTTTGGTTAGTGTATGGTTCGGGAAATCATGTAGATATCATGTGAGAGATAACCCTCTTATCTAGTAAGGTGTGTATAGTTGGTTCATAATTTTTAAACCCGTGTAGATAAACCATGTCAGCTTCCCATGTCATTGAAACTGTGAGATTCATCTTTCTTCCCTCTACTATTTTAACCCCATTTTTTCGATTTAATCACCTTTCTCTACCTAGATGAATCATGGGATACTCCATTATTCCCACCATTGGCCCTCAATTTTTCAATGATGTTTTTTGGAGGTTATAAGGTTATTATATTTAGATTTTTGGTCAATTTCCACTTCTCAACTTCTATCATTCTTTAATTCTTAGTTTCTTTTATCAAGGGTTCTCTAATTGACCTATTTCTATGGGTTTTGGTTGATGTGTGGTTCTATTTTTTTTATTTTACTGTATTTAAATTTATATTGAGTTTTATAATTCCTCATATTGATGTTTCACTCCATTCTCATGTAATTGAGGTTGGTATTTCTATCCAATTTCTATCCGGCACATTTGTTTGATGAAATGTTTTGCCTAAATGGTTTGTAAATGTGTTTCCTATTTATTATGATGAGTTAGTGTAGATTTTATTTGTGTTTTGACGATGGAAAATGGGTTTGAAATAGTTTCTAAATAGCTTCCTTAATTATGACAATATTATCAAGAATGTAGGGAGTCTGATAAAGTGTCAGTTAAACTTTTAATTTGAAATTGAGTGTTTTGGGTGGTCATTTCCCATTAGTTATGTTTTGGTAATATAGTTGGTATGGTAATTGGATTTTGAATGTGAAAATTTTTTAATTTTATTTTTTGAAACTTATGTGTGTCTAATTATGTCTCTTTAAAATAAAGTGATGTTTATTAAAATCAAAAAATGGGTTTTCTGTGATTTCATAAATACATGAAATCTTTTGTTCAATTTTGGTTTCAGATTTCTTAAACAGAGTTTTAAGTGCATTGGGAATTGTAATGGGTTTTTTTCTCTTATAACCCAATAGGTAATATATTAAAAATATTCATATATTCAAATACATGCATTTACATTTCTTTATTTTTTTTCTTTTCCCGTAGTTTGGGTTCTTAGACGAGAAATCAGATACCATGGTTTAATAATCAATGTGGTGTCATCCCTAGGCATGAACTAAGGTTATTTGGTGATAGAATTCCGATTAAGGATGTTGTTAGTGGTGAGATTAATTAACACAAACAAATAAATTTATTTATTTTCTTTTTACTGGACTAACCTATATTTTTTAATATATAATCCTCCATGGAAATTCTATAGGTTTATCCACACATCCTTTGGTCAAATGATTGGATCCTTGTATGTTATTTATTTCCATAATACATTAGAAGATGATGGGAGATCAGATCAAGGGTGATTTAGATGAATAAAATGAAAGAAACCTTGATCATTTTAATTGAATGAAATATTCATCAATGATAATTCCTAAATTGAGTAAGGACTCATCGATTTTTGTTTCTTACAGTTTTATTTAATGTTTTATCTTGGATTCATAACATCTTTTAGGGAAATGTAATTCATTTCACTTCGGATGAGCATGTATGCATAGATTAAATTGGTAAATAAATTTATACTTTGTTTCCTTCATATCACCGATGGTTTACCTTATTATTTTATAATTGTCTGAGAAATCTTTCCCAACAATTGTTATACCTTTTTTTAAGTACATTTATCCTCACTTACTTCGTTTTCTTTGGTGTTGGACCGTGGGGTCACAATTATTATTTTTAGTATTTTTTGGGAATAACAGAAGCCATGGATTCTGGGAGGATTGGTGAAAAAAGATCATGAATGTTATTTTTAGATAGATGTGGATTAAATTTGTGTGATTATTCATGGATCTTATATTTGGAGTGGTTATGACAGAGGTTTGGAGTGATATGTGAAGCCGTGTGGGGTTAAAAATGCTAGAATCTAGCCATCAGTTACAGATCGAGATTAGACAACCCTAGACCTAAGACCCATAGCATTATTCTTGGGGGAAATGACAATAGTGGATGTATGGTGAAGACACATGAAGATTCCTAATGATTCTATGAAAACATAACTACACTACATACAGTCTAAAAAATCAATCCATGTAGTATCCTGGTTGTGAACACTATGGTTTTTGAGGAAAATATGCACCACATACCATGTGGCAGACCAGACACATATGGTGACCCCACTTAGGGTGTCCATGTCATGGGACAACTACACATGCTCAGGGCCCCTTTAAGCATGAAACATCATGTAGCACATGAGTACATAATCATTCCTATAGTTAATCATGCATAGATGAGTACCTAGGGATGAAAAGGTACATGAGTGTCGCACAATGCACATAGGTACAACCAAATGTAAACTGTCAGGGCCATCTATACATGAGAAGGACCTAAGTGGACAAGAATCACCATGTAGCACCTGTACATGTTGTGTATTATGCCATTTATTTTTGATCCTTATCAATAGAATAACATGTCTAGGAAACGGCTTTGGTCACATGTTGTGTGGACCCACATACACATCATTTATTTCCTCCAAAACAGCTTCCTATTGTATCTTCTTCTTTAGAACGTGGATTATGAAACGTGATTTTTCTCTCCATAGTTTTTTATCACATATAACATGTTGGTACCTTCTTTTGTGTCCTAATAGAGGTTATGTGATGTGTTTGGATTTTGATTCATTTTTTGTAATTTCTAGATAATGGAACGAATCAAAGTGGGATCATCTTAGTGATGTCTCGGTCAAAAATCACCAATCTCACAAGGTCTCAGGTCCCCCGTTTAATATTTTTAGGTATATTCAGTACTCCCCTACATTAAAAAATATTATTCTATTTATGGTGTGGAACACCACGATCATAATTCTCTAAGGTTTGTGAGGGTCCTATATAAGAGTTGTGTCTCCCTTAGATGTAATTTTTTGTATCGAGGAATGAGGCCCACTAGAGAGTTTCTAGTGAGGTTATGTTAAATGTTGGTTAGTATTGATGGACTTATATAGCTACAGGTAGACACATCAGCTGTGGAATTAGATTTGAGTTGGAGATCCACATTCTCTCTTGTATGGGTTTCATTTTAGCATATATATATATATATATATATATATATATATATTGGGATTAGGTTCCCCTATTCCTATGGGCAAATCTGACCTCATGTTTTGTCTTCATATAACTCACATCTCAGTTTATTGTATCCAACTATATATGCATATTATTACACCTATGTGTGATATTCCAACACATTTGGTTTCTAATTTTGAATACATACAGATCAGGGGTGATTTTGGGGAATCTTAGGGATACTTGTGTGAATTGATAATGTACAATAGTCCAGGCATGCAGATTTGAACATAATATCTCTATAGTTTTATTTAATTCAGTTGTTTTCTGGTTGGGACCTCATTAATTGAAGGGAATTTATTATTTTTCTTTACACATTGTATTTAATATTCATACCCAATTTGATTTTTCCTATATGTTATTTCATGCATGATTGTGTTATATTTTTTATATCATTTTTTATTCATTTCCACAGTTTTATTGATATGGTAAGTTGGATGAATACATACATTAATCTAAGGTCACCAATTTTTTTAATATCTTATTGGAACTTATTCCCATCCCCTGATATATTGGATTCATGCATGGTGTTGTGGTGTCTCGACCTTCTGCTAGCTAGGCAGGCCCTAGGGGGTCGGTTGATAACACATCAAAATTGATTTCCAAAAATTTCTATCTTTTACATTAAATATTCTGATATTGTTATTAACCAAACCCCTTTATTATCCAAGGTTATTCACCAATATGTTTTGATGGTTCATTGATTGGGGACTTCTAAATATGGTCCCAAAAATATCCTCTCGTGCTTTAAAAATGATGTAATTATCATGTCTGTAAGAATTAATGAATAAAATGATATCTATATGAATCCCATTAAATATTTCCCATAGTATATTAAAGAAATACTTTTTTATGATATTTATGTGGCACAATAACTTGGACACATGATGGTTGTTCCTTGGTAAATCACTAATTCCTTGGGTAAAAATTTTATATCTAGATTTGACATGTTTATGATACATTAGTGAGTAAACCTGGTAATTTTTTTTATGACACCTTAGTGATGAACCATGGTGATATTACTATAAAAGTAAAAAATTTATGATATATCCATATTTAGTTGTTATTTATTGACTACTTAATATTTTTATCTAATTTTATTCCTCTTATTTAATTCATAGTGGTCATTTATGTGATATTTTAATTTTATCCTATGTTTTATTATGATAACTTTTTTCTATTGATTTATGCCCCTATGAAATAAATTATAGTGAGATGGCATGGGATTGATTAAAAAATACGTTTTAAAAAGGGATTAATTATTTTTTAGTATGGTTTTAATATTTAATTCATTTATTATGTATATAGTTTTCATGAAACTACTCCTCAAAAGCTAATTCAAAGTAATTAATGTAATTTTTTGTTATAGAATTATGTAAAAAATAATGTATTAAAATGGAGGTACATACAAACAAACAAAAACACATCGTTGATTAATATAACATAGTAAAACTAGCCTCATTAAACCAAATGTGGAGCCCCTCCCAAAATATTGGTATTGACCAACTCAAACTTCTAGTTCCTCGGTGTCTTTCCTCCAATAATAAAGGAAACATTTTATTTAATTCCAAATATACAATTCTCACATGTTTTCTACTTCAAGTGATTTAGTTTTACTCTTCATCTGTCTATTAGTAAATTTATAGATTTCTCACCCATTTGACCAAGATTATCATGCCACAACAATTTCGTTCTAGAATATATTTGTTTGGATATAATTTCAGTATACAAACACCTCCTAAGGTTCAATGTTCTATTCCTCACACCATTGTCCATCATAATGGTTCAATGGGTGTTCTCCCACACACATTACACAATTTTTTTACAAAAGAAAAAATCCACTAGATAGTTAATCGGGATTAGTTACTTCTATAAACCCAATATGTGTCACAACTGATGTATTTTTAATAATAAATCGATTTTATGTTTATAAATACTCTTGTTATGAATTTTTCTATTTAAGTAATTATTATATTAAAATATATAATTATTTATCACATGTAAAAATAGATGATAAATCATTAATTAGGTACTCATTATAGAGTTACCATTATTAAGTATTTATTATAAAATAAAAGAAGATTTTTTAAAGGCTAAATATATTCCCTTATCATGGTTACTCATCATTATCGATTTAAATATCTATTAAACTATTATATATTTTATAAACAAATACTTAAAATAATTTTCTACGATTTATATCAATATTTTGTTTAATAATAGTATTACTAATAATTATTTTATGTTAACAAACAAAATTGTGATTTCAATATTACAAAGAAAATATTAATTTTCTAAGATAAATATACTATTTTAATATATTTTTAGTTTTATTTTAAATTAACATATTTAATGTATAAAGTGTGTTTTTTAGAAATTAATTTCATATTTAGAAATATAAACAAAAAATAAGATTGAAAATATTTTGATAAACTGTAAAAGTGTTGTATAATAAGATATTTTAATAAAAATAAAAAACTACAATAAATGTTATTTTTATTACAATTTATGTTTTCTGAATCTTTAAATATTATGTTGTAAAATACAATAATTAAATTAAATATAGTTATAATTTGAATAAAACTTTTTAATTTTAATTCAATTTTATAAAATAGTAGTTTAAATTGGAGTTGAATTTTACTTCCTATTATTATATTTTCATATAAAATTATATAGAACATTAAATACATTTTTAATGTGTATTAAACTATTTAATACTCAAAATGTAATATAAATATTATTTCATTGAAATAAAATTTAATTGTATTTCCCGAAAAATTTAAAAATACATATAGATGACAACATAGTGCTTCTACAACATAAGAAATGTCAAAATTGATACCTAAAGGTCTAAAATGAAAAGGCATTAGGTGATAATTGACTTTAAGAGAAAAATATGATCAGCTATCATTGATATGTATATATACCATAGTTCATTCAAATTATATATCATCTTAATTATCCAAATTCTATCCCAGTATGTTAGTAATGAAAGAATAGTAAAAATGTCCATCTTAATAATGTTATCATGATATAAATGGGAATAAATAATTTTCTTAAACATTTTATTTGATAATAATAATATATAAAATAATACATTAATTTTAATTTTTTATTTATAAAATTAGATAAAAGGATATTTATCCAAAACACATATGTAGTGTCTAATAACTGCTTGTCGATGCCTCAGAAAAATCAATGGTGGTTTTAAATTTTTTAAATTGATAATATTTTGAAAAATTATTGTATTCCAATTATTTTTTATCTAAATATAGTAGTTATACTATAAATTTATACTTCTGTATTTGAATTCCATTATTCTTTATACTTTTTTATTCAATATACATAATTAGAACTGAAAATTACACTAATTGGTATTTAATGTTAAATATGATTTTAAAAATACAGAAATACCTAAATAAAATTATTAAGTATTATTTGAATAATTATGGGTCCACTATATCATTTCTTCCATTAATTATCCACTTGACACTTAAAAAATAAATTTGATCCTCAATAAATCAAATATTTTTTAAAATTACAAACAGTTATTTCTATAAAAGGAGACGTATTCTAGTATTTCAAAAAGACTATTTTTATATATATCTCAATATTATAATAAAATAACACTATAAAAATCACATTCCACATTTATATGGCTTTTTTCTCGCCAAAATATCCACTCTTGAAGGATTTAGTATCAATCCAAATGAGACAACTCAAGGATAAATTTAAAATTTCCTTTATCACTATTTTCCATCATATCTTAGATATTTTTAATAAAAATATTTTAAAAATTATCTTATTCTTCTAAAATGACTCCATTTTTGTGATATTAAGACCCTTTTCTTCCATTTGTTATGAGATATCATGCATTCCCTCCCTTTGAGCAATTTTCAATTGTTATTACTATGTCCAATTATGAGTTTTGAAGTCTTTATTAATTAATTTCTTTGATAATACAACCATTTTCATTAAATTATATTACAATTAAATGTAATTTATAAATTTTTTATAATTATACACTAATTTTAGGAAACTGAAATACTTAAAATATCATTCATCTTTGGTTGTTTTTGCAACCCAATTGAATCATGATGTTTTGTTTTCCTATTAGTCTGTTAATGGATACACATAAAATATGTAATTCATTATCTAATATACAATTACAAAAAAATTATTATTATGAATAAGTAATGACTGAATATTAAATACAAAATTGATATTATAATTAAAAATTAAAAGACATTTTTAATTATCTAAAGCATGTTTGTCGAGGAATATTTTCAAAATTGTATATATCTATCAAGATATTTAAAAAACATATTTTTGAATGGCATACATCATATACCTTCACGTGTTTAGAATCTATGGAATCATTGTAAAATTATCTTTGTGATTTAATATTATATAATTTAAATTTTCTATATATAGATTGAACAACCACGGAACGGATGATCCACCAAAAATTATTCCAATAAATAAAGAGAAAATAAAAATAAGTGAATAATGGGAAATAATAATAATAAAATAATATAAAAAATTGTATGAGGAAACTAAATAATTAATATAATTTGATTATTTTGGAATTTAGAGGATGTACAATTTTAGATAAGACTCTAGGTAAAAATATTCTCATATATATTTCATTTCTTTAACACGTGTTAAATATTATTATATTAGAAAGGATTTGTATATTTCTTTTGTTGATTTGTTATGTCATAAATTTCATTAAATTCATGGTAGTTACAATACCATTTCATGTTGTTTATTTCCTTGGTTGTAACTATTATTCTACCAAGGATGTGGGGAGTTATTTTACTCATAATACTTTTCTTATTTATTAATATACTTAATAGACTATATTATTCTATGATTTTGTATATTTTAAAAATTTATTAATTTATATTATATTTTTTATTATTTTATAAGGATTTATAAATAATTCTCATGATCTCAGTTATTATGGATTATTACATCCCATGTTACTATCTTTACATTGGGTCTTTTCCCTCTTTCTTTTTACATATATTCTATTAAATTTTTTATTTATCGTTTCTACATTTCATATTTATAATTTTTTTCCTTCTAGATATAATCATTCCATATTATTTATATGATTACTAATTAAAAAATATTCCTTTGATTAAAGATTAATTTTTTTATACACTTTTGTAAATTAATCCTTGATTAGAATTTTTTCTAGTATTTTACATTAAATGTTTTGTGATCATTTTAATATGGATTATTGAAATCATTTTATAATCTTGATGTATGACCTATAGTTATTTTTCTTAGAGGATAGAAATATTTATTCTCCTTACTTTTCAATTTAACAAATAATTAGTTAACTTATATTATTTGGATCAATTATGTTATGATTTTTTCTATTCATGAAATGAGATGGAAAATTATAAATCTTTTGTTCATGTAAACGTTTTTTGAAACTACACATGATAAAAGGTTTCCATAGAGTTATATATCCCATTAACTCATTGGGTAATTATTATTTTTATTATAATTTATTTTATAAATAAACATATCTATTATTAAATAATGGGTTATTAGAACGCTGATTAAGAATGATATGAATATAATGTTAGAAAAAAACCTTTATGATTATGATATTATCCATATTTTTACATACATGTATTCATGATCCTTTTTTAATTTCATTATTATGAATAAAAGTTATCATTCTATTGATCCAACAATTGACCTTATGTTTATGATCTTTTATGGGTTCATGGTAGATTTATGTTTACTACATCATCAATATTCATATATTTCAAGGCCAAAATGTATCCTAACCTCAAAGTTTACACTTTTTTTATATTTATATACTCATTTTATATTTCATAAGAATGATTAAAAATTTAAAATTCATGCCATGGTAGTTGAGCATTATTAAAGAAAGTTTATTAAATTGCAAGATTTCGGGGGAAAATATCTATTTATAGGAAAGTGTGTAGGTATTATTATATAAATGTTATCTTAATTAAATAAAACTCTAAAAAATGGTCTAGATAAACTGATTGTGACGTAATATTTTTATAAAAATTTATATTTATTTCATATTTATGTTGACGCTATTAAAATATTTATTCAGTCATTCTAACAGTATAAAATATAAGCACAAGGATTAGACTTTCACATCACCCATTCTAGTCATCCAAATAGTTTTATCTACCACAACATGAACACTATTGAATACTTGGGATACATAGTTCCCCATGATCCCCTTCTCTGCTGTAGTGTGAAATAAATTCCTCGAATTAACGTTTCATGACATCAATAGATTGGTTAAACTTACAATAAAGGTTCATAAATTATTATAGTATTTTTGAAATAAAACAAGAAGGAAAAGAATATAAAATAATAACTCATTTATCTACAATACATCCATAGGTTTCCCTTTTTTATTCCAGTATGGGGCTCTATGATCAGATACTTTTCCTCAATTTTCCACCCTATTTTTGAAGAAATTCTTCTAACACTTCCATAAAGTAGAGACCCCTCTATATTTCACACTATAATTATTTCAATTAATTTTCTAGAAACCATTAATAATATTTCCATAATTTAGAACAAAAACAAAAAATTCATTAAACACCAAATCATGATTAACACTACAGTAACACATCAATGAAACCATAACATCCCAAGATTAAAGAAAAGATTAAAAAAGAATGAATACCAACACTATCCCTCTAAAATTTCCTCTTATCAATTTCCAATGACTATAATTCATGTTGAACTCAATTACATGTTATTGAATGAAATATACATATCCTATATTAAGGGTAAATATATGTTGAATCATGACATATTTTTCATTATGATGGTTTTCTTATAAATTTTTGTGAGAGATGAAATTACTATCATAGTATTTTTCACATCCTTGTTATTAGAGGATATAATTTGTGCCAAAATAATCTGAAAAAATAATAATAGAATTATATTTGTGTCTTTTAAATTCCTTTTGGTTTGTTTATTCTAATTTTCTTACCATCATTAGAACATTCATATTTCTCTAAAACATAAAATGTTCAATTTTATCCGCAAATATGTTAAATTTGTCATGTATGTTTTTATGAACCAAACAATACCTTTTTTAAATGAAATATATAATAAAATAATAAAATACACCAGAAATTTGAAAGCATAAAATAGAATAAACAGAAAATTAGAATTTATTTTATCTCTAAAACTAATTCTTTTTTGAAACTTCTCAGTTCAAGAATAACCTTCTAGAACCAAAACATGTAAAACTCATTTGAATGTTCAAAAATTAGTGACACCTACGGTCAATGAATGTATGAAGAAATAAAAACCCTATATCTCGCATTGACTATCTCTTAACACAAAAAATATATCATAAAAATTACACACACAACATAAAATAAAAAATTTACACCCTCACGAGGAAACATTAAGAGAATTTAAATGGGTTATACATAATCACATTTATTTTTATAAATAATGAATTTTTATAAATGTATGTGGATGTGAAATTTCAATATATTATTTATAAGTGGAAATACTTTATTATTATAAAAAAATCTCATCTGGTTGATCTAATGATAATTAAATTTTATTTTCACAAAAAACCCCCACCTTACCAAGTCTATAATGTGTTTCTAACAAGATACACAACCTAAACCACTAATACCTGTTGAATTTTGAAATAATTGTATTTTAATCTTACATAACCCTCAAAATAATGTTACACAACATTTTTAAACACTTGGTTAATATTGAACATCAATAGAGTTGTTGTCACACATGCCATGTTTTCTTATCTTCACTACTTCCATTTATAATCAGTTGTTATTGCTGCCACATAGACTTGTTTACATCCATAAATCCCTTTGATTTCTCCTATTTGGTATTGTAATATATCATCTATCATCAATACTTATAGAAATTAATTTATGGTATTGAAAAATATTAATATCTTTGATAAAAAAATTAAGGTTTACTCCATGTGGAAATGGGAGTTCAGGGCTCATTTTTGGGAAACAATAAGCCTAGAAATTTAGGCTTTCAATGTAACATTTAATGTTATTTGAAACATATGTGATCAAGTGGGACTACAGTTTTGGTATGATTGAATTATCATGTCATGAGAAACTGGATGAAAAATTTTCATTCTACGATGAGGGGAATGTGATTGGGCGATAAGAGGTACGGTGCATTCTATGAGACTGGGATAATTATGAAAGGAAAGGTGTGTAGTCGTATGGAGAAAATAATTAATGATAATATGTATATTAGTCACCCAAATGAATTTATCTATAAAAAATATTATCAAATTTTTTGGTATATCAATATCTCAAATATTTGAGTTTCCATAACATCATTTTCAAAATCCATTGGTCATACAAATAATTATGAATTTATTTCATGTGGAGGTCAAAATTCACTAGATATTTTTATTGTGAATTTTTTTTATAAATATTGATATTTATATATTTTTAATTGTTTATCTATTTATTTAATGTTTAGTTTTTTAGAAAAATATTATTGTGCACCCCAAGAAGTGCATAAAACCCTTCCCATAAAATATTATTTATGATATTGGAAAAGAATTATAGAAAGGTGATGATCTATAACTTTTATGGGGCAAAATTTCTGTTCTGGAAGATATATATTAAAGAATATCCATATTAAATTAACATTCATCAGGCACATGTGGGGGAAATAAATAAAAAACATCGGATATAGATTTGTATTTCTGGTTCACTGGGATATAATATTGATATTCTTTTTTTTATTCTATTTATTCAATATTATGGTATAAAGACTAGTGTGGTTTATATGATGGATTTATATAAAAATTTCGAATATCGTTTTACATCAACAAAATTTTTTCTCATGAATTTATTATTTAGCAAAAAGATAATAAAAGGTACATTTAACACATACCATATTAACGAGTGTTGTATAAATATTTGAAAGATTAGTTTCAAACATATTTATTTCTAAAATTAAATAAATTCATTTATTATCTTCTCATTAATACTAGTAAAATGGGGTGAGTGGTTATAACATTGAGTATTAACTTTGGAAATTATATATTAAAACAATATGAAATTTCTGTTTTGATCCTCAGTAAATATATTCTTAGAAGAGAATCAAAACGAATTCTATTGAAATTATATAAATGATGATGTTATAATAATATCATTGAATATGGGAAACTTAATATATAGGATATAGTTAAGATGGTTAATCGATGTGAAAACCAAACCAAATGGTCCCGCATGATGGAGACGTTGGAAGAAGGGACATGATAAGAAGGACTGTGGTGAAACACAAACACATCCAAGTCATGAATTAGTTAACACATCTATTAGGTGAGATATAATGATATATTAGTAATTATTTTCTATAATATTATGGAGTATTTAATATAAGAGTATCTATATTAATTTCATACAAAAAACTAAATGTCAAAAAAAATTGTCATGGTAATTTCAGCAACGTATAATATGTGAATTATGAAGCATTAAATATTGTTAATAAAAATTATAAAAATTTAATGATAATAGATGATTCTATTTCATGTCAAATAACATTAGAAATTTTCAATGACATCATGAAAATTTAATATCCATTTCATTGATTAACAGTATTGGTTATAAGTAATATATTTTTGGAGGATTATAGAAAATCCCATTGGATTTAATAGTTATACCATGAGAAGAAGAGAATAAAACACATTATATGATACATTACTCAAATAACATCATGATATCCTTAAATTGATAGGATAGTTACAAAAAATTGGATTTTGGATAATTTAATATTAGTTAATATTTATTGAATATTCTTACAGGGAAGTGAATGCTATTAAAGTAGAATTTTATTGATAAGGATTCTATGTGGAATAGTTTCTTGATAAGTATATGAATGTTTCCATTGAAAAATTTTGATGATCCATCCAGGAAAGAGATTTAGGAAAGTATATATTCTAAAGTATGGGACATTTTCTATTGCATTATCTTAGTGGATATCTCTATTTGGTAATATACATTAAGAATCTATGATAAATAAATGGATTTACTTTAAAAAACAATTATTATTATTATTTTATATTTCAAAAATTGATGATTCTTGTAAATAATAAAAAAAATAAAAATGGGTAAGTATCTGATATTCAATAGTGGTTATTAGTATTTTGGTCGAGATATTCAATATTGTTATCTGTGTAACTAAAATAGAATAGAAAATATCGTTTATGAGATAATTTAATATAATAGTATTGCAGAATGCATTAAGAAAAAATGATTGAGGGTTCTCAGAGTACGAGGTTTCATGCTATATTACTCTTTTCATTTTATATATAATCAATAAATGTGGTGGAATACTTTAGAAATAATGATATGTATGTAGCTCTTGGATAAAAAACATTAGGTGGAACAGAATTTAAATGAGTTAAATTTTGTATATTGAATAATATTTGGTCACATATCATATGTTCATCTAGATATAGATTCTATGGATAAGATGGGTGTTAATTTGTAAATATTTATCTTCAAATGTTATGATAATGATGATTTTTTTTAATTCATGGATCATAAAAATAATTAAATCATTAAAATCAATTATGTTATATTTCAAAAAAATGTATTTATTAAGAGAATCATTCTGTTGAAAATGATAACAGTGAAACATAAATATTTTTTTTAAATAAGTTGGTCTAGATGTGATTGTTGTGGATAATAGTGTATATCCATGTTTTGGACATAAATTGATCTCATAGGATGGTATAGTCTATCCAGAAGCTTATTCAAAGAATCTTATGACCGTAAGAAAACTAAATTGGCCAAGTATCTTATCATATTAATATGATATTTCATTGATGTACTTATTAGTAAATTGGTATTGTTAAAGTAAATTTTTTAAAAATGTCACTTAGTTGAATGATTCAATAAAGTGGTACAAAAAATTGAAGAATTGAATTTTATTATTACAAGGAAATCAAACATGGGAGTTGATATATTTTTTAAAAAGTATTATACTTTGGAAGAAAAAATGGGCATACCGTGTTAAGGAAGAATATGAATATATTTTATGGTAAAATCTGGTTCATGTAGTGAAGGAATCTCAATAAGTAGAAGCAATATATTATACTAAAAACCATCATGTCTTGTTAATTTAACCGTCATTAGATTTTTTTCATTTTTATAGAAGTTGTATTACAGTAAAATAAATTAGATATAACAACTACATTCCATAATTTATAATAAGAGGATTATGTATATATAATCAAACAAGAATAGTTTGTTGATTTCAATAAAAGAGATCTTTGTTTTCGAACTTCACATGATTAAGTAATGATGGATATTGGAATAATGGTAATAGGATTAAAAATATGATACATTCTTGAGAAATAATGATTTCAATAGATGGGACCAGGATCAATTTTATTATTTTGAATATTTAGTTAACTTATATATAATATTATTATCATATGAGTATTTTTTATTCATTGTAAATTCATGTGATCATATGATAAATGAGTTAAAGAAACAATTATGTACTTATTTTTAATGGAAATATATAGGATATATGAAGAATATTTTTGGGATTATGACCATAAAAATCATGTTGTTATAATTTTCAAGATATAAAAAATAACATGTGTTGAGAAATTTTATTATGTTCAACAATATATTGGAAAAAATTATTTAAATTTTTCCTGTGAGTCACATCAAGTTTTCAATAGTGCAGTCACTATAGTCCTAAAATGAATGTTTCTCTATGGAAACAATTTTATAGCTATACATTATATGGATTTACAAATATTTTATAATAATGGCATGATCAATTATAGTTAATTAAGTGGGTTTACTAAATGTCCATGTAGAAAATTTACAAATATAACATTGGAAGTTATTTATTTTTGTGCTTAGATATTAAAATAATTGTTCCTACTATTGTGTTTTCTTTTAATAAGTTATGAATTTATAGGGATATATTGGTATTGACTTGTTCTACGATATAAACTATTGAAAAAATGAAATATCCTATTTGTATACCTATGGTTGTATAAATGTGAGTTTTGTGTCAACATTATAGAATATTGGAAAACTACTAAACACATAAGTATAGTATTTTATAATTATATTAGAAAGGAATTTGATGATATAGATGAAAAAATATTTCAATGGAATTGGATAAAATTAATCTCTATAACTGAGAAACATTCATGGATTCCAAAATCCAACATACATCATGACCACAGTGTCGTCCATTAAAATTTTGAGGAACATGTGTCTTTAAGATGTGCTTAAAAGATAGTGACTGGCCAATATGAGTAATAAAACTAGAAGATAATATTACAGGAGAATATTATCAAAATAATTTTCCTTCAAGAAGGATGGTTGTGATATATGGATCCTAATTAGATGTTATCTCGACTATAGAGTTATGTCAAAAATATTTATTTTATACCAATTACCTAAATACTTTATGATGTAACTTTTATCATGGTATGTGAATAACAATGTTTTTATTTCCGAAGATAGTAAAAGATTACCAATTTTAGAAATTATTTAAAATTTATTTGTAGGGATGGTAACAATTTAAGCAACGAATGCATAATGAATTTAATTTCATACATATTTTGGATACATGTATTTTTTTCATTTTTTAGCATCGATGGAAAAATATTTTGTTGTGACAAATAAAACACATATAACTCTCTTATGATGTTGTGAGTTGTTACTTCCTTCTAAGAATGAAAGGTATTATTCTCATCCCATTTAAATTATTGTGCTCGACTCATTTTTTCCTTTATAATTTTTATGTTTTATTCCATATTTATTTAATAAAAAGGAATAAGGTAATATATTTAGAATGATAGGTTGCATATATGATATTGGAATAAAAAAATAAAAATTCATAAGTGAGATAAAAATTATGTTCATTGAAAATTTTTAAACAAATTTATACATGATTATGCTTCTATTTTCATCTTCTTTTATTCATTGGGATGGATCACTGGAATAGTTATCATGGATAATGGATAGAATCTATTGGATTGTTTCAATGAATTTCTTGATAATTGAAATAGTTATGAGTTGTCAAACTCATTGTCACCAAAATTTGACTAAACGACCATCAAAATATTTATGTGGTATAGTGGCCAATATATTTGATTTATTTTTTATTTTTATTGAATGATATAAAAATAGATGTATATTATTAATTACTACTACATTATTTTCAATATTTTATATATAATTTTATGCTTTATAATAAATATTTACAAGTTTCTATTATTTTATAATATCAATGTATCAAAAAAATTCAAAAGAGGACAATATCGAAAAAAACGTATAGATTTCAATAGTTAGATTTCAATTTTTTTATGTGATTTCATTTAAATATTAAACAATATGTTTTAATAATTATTTATATTTTTCAAATCATTCCCCCTGTAAAAAATAAAAAATGGCTTTAACTATGACTATTACAGTTTTAAATTCATACAAGATATCATATTTTACAATTTTTTCAATATTCCAAAAGAGATATTTCTGATAGGAATAGATTTGTTAATGTATATATTTTAATATAAAAAATTTGTAACCATTTCATTAGTTATAATTTATTAATATTAGGTGAATACTAATTTTAAATTATTTTCATAACATAAACTAGATTCTAGTAATAGTGGAGACAATATGTTCTTTCAAAATATATCCAAACACCTGTAAGAGTTCTTATTTGATTATATATTTAATTATTTTACTTTTTTAATTTAACAAAAATCATTTTTCATAGGGGATAATTTATTTTATATCATTATAAATATCTCATTGTTTCACTCTCATAATCTCTATAAATTTTTCCAAAATAGACCATGAAATTTTAATTTTTAACATAATCACAATTTCAAAATTAACAATATATATTCATAATAATAACCCATTAATTAAATTTTAATTATAAGGAAAATATATTAAACATTTCATTGATTTGTTTTTTTCCTTAAAAAATATTTTTTCATTTTGAAATTCATTAATATTTAAATGGAAAAAATTTTATTTTTTGAATTATGGTGATTTTATTACGTTATATATGTACATAAAATGGTAAAAAAAAGTAAACAAACAAAAATTAAATGTACATTTTTTGGAAGACACCCATTATTTATTATATTTAATATAAGAACAAATCACTTGTAAATTTGAAATGTTCTTTTTTTACGATTAAATCAATTTGTTTTTAACATAAAATATGATTATTTATAACTGACACATATCAAGATATTAATAAAAATAATAGATTCTTGGATCATCAAAATAAATTAATAAAATGATCGAAATTAAAATTTTCACATGTAGAAACAAACAAATTAAAATGTTTACATATTTTTTCCTCAAAATGATTGAATATGTCAAGTGTTTAAAAAAATTTATAAAAATTCAGTAAATGATCAAATGAAAACAATCACGGTCATGTTAACCCACAATTTGAGGACATCAATCATTATTTTAATTTTGACCATTTTGAATAAATAACATACCAAATAAAAAAATTTAAAATATCTAGAGTTTCAACGATATATTTTTATTTATAGGTGTTTTATACATTCTATAAATATCTATCAAATAATCAATCAAAATAAAATGATATAAGATTTTTATAAAAAAATAATTAATTTTTTTTAGATTCAATTGTGATACATATGAATAAATGTCTTGTTAATATAATGTAAAATATACATTGAATTGTTTAAAATATCTTATTTTTAATTATAACAATTTTATATGTTCTAAACATCCATATTTTAATCAAACCCTATGAAATGAGAATAGTTTATCATAAAATTTTAAAAAAACAATTATAATTTAAATTCTAAAAATTCAGAATATATCATATCTTAATCTAAATTTAAATTGGTAAGGAATAAGATCAGATAAACATGAAATTATAATTTTTTTTGTTCTATAAACATAGATTATATAACAAAAAAATTATTCAAAATGTATATCGCACCACTTTTTAATGTCAATTTTTTATGCAAAAGAATATAGAAAAATACATGTCAATATAACTATATATAAAACAATAATGAATCAAATTGAATTTTATACAAAAATATTTATTTTTTGTCCTATCTGAATTCATTAAATAATCAAATGTATAAAGAAAAAGTTTAATCTTCCACATAATTTATGACCATGATCACTTATTTGTATGTACTTGTGGGGAAATCCACTAACCAATCTGACTTGTGATTAAACCAGATTGATCTATTTACTATTATTATAAATAGTATAAATTTTATAATATATTGATATAAATTATATTTTCTAGAAAAAATGATTTTAGATTATAATGGAAAAATATTAAAAAAACTTTTGATTAATTTTTTTATTAATAGCAGGAAAACACATGTCAATGTTTTGATTTATATTCTCATTAGAGTTAAAGAACATTTAAATTATACAATATAATTTAAAATATATAGAAATTCCATTTATGATAATATCCTTGCACATAAGTATGGATTTTGGAAAACAATATTGATAATTACCACTTTTATAGAAATCCTGAAACAATAATAATTTTGATATGATTTGTGATTCTTATTGAATGATCCATAGTGACTTATTATAATTATGAGACCTTTTAATTGATTCAAATTTTTTTATGATATAAACTGATAAAATGATCTTGTATTACCAATAAAATTTAATAATGATAACCCTCCATTAATATTTTAATTGTATGACAAAAATATAACTCAAATTGACAAGGGATTTTTAAAAATTATTCATATTAAAAAATTTAAATTAAATTTTTTAACCAATATTATTTACTTATTTTATCTTTATGATGTGTACCATTTCTATTATATATTTGAATTAGTTTATAATTTAATTATCATAGGATCATTGGACATTCAATGGATAAAAATTGATGCAACAAAATGTTTTGTATTTGACTTGATAATGACTTTTCATCTTCTCGTAATTTTGATTCTATGTTTATTATGTTGTATTCATTGATTCCCATATTTTTTGATGTAATGTACCATATTTTAATATGATATTGACCTATCATATCCTCATGGTTTGGAATCTATTTCAATTATATCTGGATAATTAATTCTCATCAATATAAAATTTTCTTCAATAATGAATTAATTGAGTACCATAATAAGTTTTAAAAATAGGCATAAAAAATTATATTTTTTATAAACTAGGTCCCTAAAAAATAATGAAAAAACATCTTTCAAATCATATCAAAAATTAAAATATCACATTTGATTTATCAATGGGGATACTGTTTTTTAGTTAGTTATAATTTAACTAACTATAGGGATTCAATCCCACATAGGACACATTTGTTCCTTCCAAATAGTAGTATTACACATATATAATAAAGGGATTTTTTAGAATTTAGGATAATTTAGAAAAAGGATGAATAATTTTTAGAATTTGGAAAATATAAATTTAGTCACAATTAAGGTAGGATTGATGACTCTCCTTTTTTTAATCATCAATTTATAAAAATCATTTTTATATAATAATTGAATTTTATTACATATATAAAAATATTTATTTGATTATAAAGAAAAATTAATATCTTAAATTAATATTATATACTTATGGAACAATATATAAATAAATATATGTTGGTTATACATATTGTGTAACATTTACTTACCACTATAGTTCCAAAGGTAAGGTAAATCCACGCTGAATTTATCTTTCTTGGATTTGAATTCTATTTTCTCACTATTTTTAATATAATACATTATGTTAAAACCTATTTACGTTATAATAATATTACTCTTATATAATATAATATTTTTATTTTTAGAATCCTATTTTTTAAAATTTAAAAATAGTTACATAAATATAATTTCATCCACTCCCTAAAAATAACTTTTTTATCAAATTATTCGTTAAAAAAATTCATACATTTTCTATCTCTTATCTATTTATTTTATATTAATTTTATCCTTATATTAATGTTATTCTACTATTTTTTACATATACCTTCTTATTTTATGTATTATGAAATATATAGGAAAGACACATCCTAATTCCCCTATTGACTTCCTTCCATTTTAAAATGGTGATTTATTACACTATTGATTGTATATCACTGTTTTATAATGTTGTATGAATATTATCTATCAGGAATATATATTCACGTAATTATGTTTACACACATGATTAATTACCTATATTTACAATGATAACTTAATTATTGAAGATATAGTATGTTTTATGAGTTTTTAATGAATCTTATATTCAATTACAACATTGGATGTGTCATATACCAATCTAGATATCTACCCAACATAGCTAAAACATCAGGCCATGAATACCAAAAAATCTTCCTATTCACCATGGTCTTAAAACTAGTGTCGTGGGTATTTTTCATCATGAAAATGATTTAAAATTCATAAATAATATTAAAAAATAATTTATCAGATAATTATTATCAAAAAACATAACATACATAATAATATACACAATATATTATACCATCAAAGGATTATATTACATTATAAAAGAACACCAAATAAAATCTTCACAGGAAAATTAAAATATAATATCTAAACAAATACATGGGATACAAAATCCCCTAACATTTCATGACCTCCATAGTCCCAAAAATGTTCCTTGAACCCATCCAATGATTAATATCCTAAGACATGAAAAAAATAGGGATTAAGAAAATATAGGGCAACAAACAAACCAATGTGTGAATTTAGTGTGTTAGACAAATCCTATAGGGGTGTAACCACGCATTTTATACCTTCTAGTTCTTTTAAAATACATACATGATTGTCAAAATAAATTCATGAAAATAGTATTTTTTATCTTCTGTGAAATCAAATATATTTAATTTTCATTTAGTTCCGCATTCATCGGTGAAAACATATGCTCTTGAATAAAACTGAACTAAAAATGATGTTGAAAACAAAATTATAACAAACAAATTATATATATATATATATATATATTGTTTCTCAAGGTATAATTACAACTAAACAATCACACACACATATACCCGAGTGGTAGGTCATGGCACCCCCAATTGATAACCAATCCATCAAGAAGTTTTTATTTATATATTACAAATATAATGGGTTGAATAAGGGTTTTAGTACATATCCCATATACCAACATTAGATGGACCAATGTCCCCTTTGTTTGATGGTCAAACGTCCCAACTTCTATCCGATCGTAAATGGGTTGGCATGAATTTCTTGCATCATTCTTGTGTCACCACCTTCCGTCGTCATGCCTATGTTATTGGTCCATATAACATCAACTACTTTAAAATTGGAATCATAAATCATCCAAATGGATTTCCAATATTTGAATGAAGGAAAATTTGGATAAATTGTTATTGGATTTACCACTTAGGTGCAGCAAAAACTATGAAATATAATTTATAATGAAAATGATAAACCAGATTCATGAAATATCACTATGGGATGAAGGATGAGAAACCTTGGAACCCTACTAAATCTAAAAATCTTCATATTAGTTTAAAATATGTCTCTATATATCGTTTTTAGGTTATATGGGAGAGTAATGTAGCTATGGTTCAAATTAATATAGATCACCAATTCAATTGTTCTATATACCCTTTTCAGTTCCATCTCCACACGAAGAGCCTCATAAAAAAGAGAAAAAAAGGGAAGGGTTGCATTAAATTTCATCAAAATAAAAATCTCTAATGGACAACCCATGTACCAATAATATTTCACACAACCACAAAACATAATCAATGTTAGTTAAACACATGATTTATGAAGAAATAATCCCTCACATATGCCAAAACCCACCACAAAAATCATGATATATCATGATCACTAGCAAAATAAGATCCCCAATGTGAAATAATCAAAGAATTGATCCATGTATATATGGTTTCAATTTTTCATTCCTAACCATATAAAAAATGGATCATTTTATATAAAAGTAAAAATATTATTATTATTAAAATAATGTTTTCAAATACATTTTGTATAATATCTTTTTAAAATATGCAATTAAAAACACACATATATATCTCAATTTAATATCATTATTACTACTCTATATCAATATATTATCCATTTTAATATATAATAATAACAATATAATAATTTAAATAAATAATAATTTTACCAAAACATTTTGATAAATATAATTCAAACATTTTACATAATATCATAAAATTCAAATCACTTAAAAATTGTAGTTTGGACCTATAATTGATAATAAAATTTATATTAAGAGTTTTGGAAATTGAAGATATAGAAAATAATATTTCAAGTGAAAATTAATGGAAATAATGGTTCTTATGCATGCTTAGGAAAACAAAAATTCAAACTATGTGGAAATAAACCAACAAAAAACCCAAGAACAGTTTCAAAGACTGTGAGTCTAACCATGACTCTAATTTTTTTAAAAAAATATTCATTTTTTTACCAAATTTATAAAAAAGAATAATTTTAATATAAGATAATAAAAAGAATGTCTTCTATAGATCTCGACACTATAACTCATTCAATACTTGAAATTTTCTTTAATGAATTTCTATTAAAACACATGTTCTACTTCAAAATAGAATGAGTTATTAACTCCAAAATCCTTAAAAAATTGGTTAATTCTGAATTTTTCAAATTAGTTCAATTTAAAATATTTCCATTGCTATTTTATTTCCTATTGGGTTCTTCCCACCATATAAATTTTCATAGTAACAATAAATTTAAAAAATAGGATATATGTAGTAGGATACCATAGCTTAATTTGGTAATTCCAATCCCAATTAAATAAAATATAGTAAAAAACCTAATCGAATCAATTCATTTATTAATTATCATCATATCTAAAAAATAAAAAATAAATTAAACTTGATCCAATTTTCTTTCAAAATACATTTATGATCTAATTAAAAACATCTGGTTTAACCACAAAAACCTAGGAAACACATTCATAAGTAGAACCGAACTGGAGTATAAATGCTTCACATTTGATGAAATATAAATTACAAATATGTATTTAATGATCATATTTCATTATTCCAAAATATATAACAAAAATGGAAAATTAAATAATATAGCTTAATAATAAATTTTTGAGGTCATGAAAACCAATTTTTACTTTGGAAAAACATTATTTAAGGTTCCCAAAATATTAAAGGATGTTGAGGTCATCACAATATTTGATTTTGAAGTATATACGGATAAAACATTCACTAGATGAAAATTTTTTTGTTTTACATTGAAATCATATTTTAAAATCCTAATAGAAAATTTTTCTAAATTTGGACAATAAATAATGTTATAGTAATGTTTAAAATATAAAATTTTGTATAATAAATTATATACGGTTATCATGCATGGTTATGAAAACCATGAACCTAAGTGTGTATCCCACCATGATCCCAAAATTTCATTAATTTTAATATTTTATTTCCATTTTATATTATGGTTGGGGTTCAGGTTGAGTTTCTGGTTTAATGTTTTGAGTTTTGAATATTTTTGATAATTTTTAGTCTATAAATAGTTTTCCTGTACAATATAAGGGTTAACATTGTAGCATGTTATGGAAGAGGTTGTTTTTAGATTCCTCAGTTCTTACAATATTTTACTAGAATGGTTAGATCGTGGATTTATCCAAATTATGTGAGTAAATGGAAAACCTATGTGACCTAATTTGGGTACCTGTTACTAGGGTCACAATTTGGAAACATTTAGAGATAAGTGTTTGAAAAAAATAATGAGAAGGCTATGCATTTTGACAGTGGAATTTAGTATGGTTGGTGCATGGTTTTGGAGATCATTTAGATAGCATGTGCATGGTAAACCTCTTGTCCTATAAGGTATTCCTGGTTGGTGCACAATTTTTAAAACCATTCAGATAAAAAATTTCAGTTACCCAAATCATTGAAACTATGAAATCTATCTTTTTACCATCTACTTGTTTAACCCCATTTCTAGATTTAACCACCTTTACCTGCGTATATGAACAATGGGATACTCTATTATTCCCTCTATTGTCCCTCCTTATTAAATGGATGTTTTTTAGAGGTTCTAATGTGAGTATCTATGGATTTTTGTTCAATTTCCACTTCTCCACTTATATCTTTCTTGGTTTCATAGTATCTCTTGTTATGGGTTCTCCTATTGGCCAATTCCATGGGTTATGGTTGATGTGTAGTTAGATATTTATTATTTTAGTGTATTTAAATTTTTATTACATTGTATAATTCCTCCTTTAAAAGATTCACTCCATTACCAAGTCATTGAGGTTGGTGTTTCCATTTATTTTATATATTTCACATTTTTATTGATGAATTAGTTTCCCTAAATGGTTTCTAAACATGTTTCCCTTTTTGATGAGTTATTATAAAATTTTTTGGTGTTTGGATAATGGAAAATGTGTGTGAACTAGTTTCTAAATAGCTTCCTTAATTACTCCAATATTTTCATTCATGTAGGGTGTCTGATAATATGTCAATTAAAATTTTAATGTGAAATTGGGTGTTTTGGGTGGTCATTTCCCATTGGTTATGCATTGGTAATGCGGTGGGATTGGAAATTGGGTGTTGAATGTGAAAATTTTTACTTTTATTTTTTGAATCATTTGTGGTTCTTATTGTGGTTTCTAAAAAAAGTGAAATTTATTAAAAAAATTGGGTTTTGTGTGATTTCATTAATACTTGATGTGTGACGTTGAATATTGCTTTTGGATTTCATAAACAGATTTTTATGTATATTTTGTTTTTTAAATAACTTTTACATTATTTTGTATTTTTTAGTGTTCTTATTATTTTCATGATACCCATTTGGCACCTTCATAAAATTGGTTCTTCATTGATACATATTTTTTCTAAAGGCTCGTCATCCCTTCCCTCTTTCTTTTAATAAAATGGTTCTTTGATTTGTAAATGATGTGTTGGTTCTTTAGATAACATTAATTTTTTTTCCAATGTTTTTTTGAAATCTTATCCTGTTTGTTACTTTGATGTATGCTTCGGTGATGAATTACTATAAAGGCTCATTTTTTACTTTAAGACATATCTGGTAACTAGGTAGAGTAAATAGACTGATTTTGACCTTTTCTTGTGTTCCATGTTTTCTATTTATATTGGGAATGGTTTTGGTTTTTTTTAAACGAATGTTTGGATTTTTTCACCTAAAAGTGGTATTTATATTCATTTTGAAACTTTTGTTGAAATGGATTAGTAAATGTACAAGTAATGGAAATATTAATGGATTTCCTAGCACTTTTTGTTATATTTGAAACGTTTTTTTTAATATGAAGTGATTTGAAGTCCCAATTGGTAACATATGATGTTTTATGAAATTAGTTTTATAATTTAGGTGAAATAGGGGTCTAGTGGACATCTTTACATGTTTCTAAAAATGTATTGAAATCATTGGTAGCATGAAGGCTCGGTTTGTATTTTGTAATTTTAGGGAAAAATATTTTGGATTATAGAAAATTGTGGTTTCCATGAGAGATTTAATTATTGGAAGAAAATTATTGTGAAATAAATGTATTTTCATGTGTGCTCATTATTACATTTATTGTGTTTAGATCCCACTAGACTATGGGAGGGGATCCCGTCTAGTGGCTCAGGCAAGGGAGTGTTGTTGGTTCTGTCTTATGTTTGGAGACCACGTGACCATGGGATGCATTCCCATCTAGTGGATCATGTATGAGGATGTTGATGGTTGTATTTGTCACAATATGATTCACTAATTACTTTTATCTTGGGATTCTAAGGTGTCATCTGTAGTTTCTTGTGATGGTTTCCTTTCATCCCTAATTAGATAGGTTGGTACACCTTGGATTTTATTGGAGGCCAAGAAGGATGTACCAATATATTGGATAATGTAAAGCAGCCAATAGATTATTGACTATGGAGTTTCACCATATACGATCAGGTGATTTTGAACTGAGTAAATATAGGGATTTATTCTAGTGATATTTCATAAATACAATTTATTTGATTAGTTTATTCTGTTTACTTCTATTGGATGTCTGATATTAGCCTTGCTAGTTTATACCTCCTTGTTTAGTTTCCATTACACTATTCATAGTCCCTTTTTTATTAATTGGTTTTCATTTTCACATGGTATTTGTTTATAAACTTTTTCATGGAGTTTAATCCCCTTTTTGAAAGGAAATGTTGTGTCTGTGGTTTTAAAAAGGGAATTTGGGGAAAGCTGTGTTTGGTTGTTCAAGAAGATTAAATCCTATTTGATAATTGTATTTCTAACTATTGTTTGAGGATATATTTTGGAATGTAAATTAATGGATAATGTGGTAATTGCATACTAATATGTTTAATCTCAAACCCTACTTCTTTCACTTTACGTTGGTAGACCCGAGCTATTTTGCGGCTTTAGTTTTTTGGTTCAGTTTTCCTTTGGAGCATGATGGTCTTGTGGTTAGTGGAAACTAAGAAGTTGTGTATAACAACCTTACTCTTTATTAAAAAATTAAACATTATTTATTTCATAAAATATTAACTTGATACAAAAATATAATATTGATAGGTCTAGTGTCTTAAGGGATTATAAACATTATATAATGACTTACAACTTGAAGTACAACATCTTTATTGAAAACTTCTTCTACATGACAACTACATTCACCGTACTTAGAATTGCATGGGATAACCTGAGGAAATCCATAAGAAAAGGGTGATCGATAAAGAACAGTATGGGAATAAACAAGTAATTACATGAAATATACAATGCATGTTCAGCAGTAGGCATATCAGTGGATAATTAAAGAAACATGAACATAAAGGCATGATATAGCATGATTATCATAACATGGAAATGTGGTGACAACACTGAACATGGTATTAGCATGGTCCAAGGCTCATTACAAATGGATCATGATTAAACCCTCATTTAACCTGAATTATACTGTGTAAACCCTCATTTCACTTGACGTATCATGATAATAATCTTTACCCAATGCATTGGAGCGCAATCAGGGCGCACCCTTCTTAATCATTTAATTTCATTCATAAGTGTGCCACATTGATCATATAGCATGGATTAATAAAAAATAATCATTTATACCAAGATAAAGGATTGTGTAATTTATTCATGGAACTCTATAATCAATATGAAAATGTGAGCAAAGGTGAATACCCTTGATATAGAAATGGGCATTGTATTCACTACACAAGGACATTGGATTTGAAAATCGCGGTGCAATTTTGGCATCATAATGGCATGAAATAAGAATTCAGAAAAATGTTTGATGAGAGATAAAGTTGTGTCTTATCATATTTTCATTAAATAGATATTATGGGGGTCATATATATTCATGTACCAATGTATGTAATGGAATTTAGATGCATAATACAAAATAACTTCTTAAATGTAAATGAGATGAGAGAAATTCCATATGAAATTTCTGCATGGTAACAGATTTACATGGGAGGCATTGATGATAGAGAAAGTGGACTCTCATGATTAAAACATAATGAAGTATTTATGGGGGTTTTGCAAAATAATAACCTGACATTATTAATTGAAAACAAAAGGGTATAAAAATATAAAAAAATTAGATAAAAATGTGAAAAGAATGAATCCCTTATTTAATTTCGACATTTAATGAGTGTACATGAGAGGCATTAATGACATAGAAAAGGGTTTATCACCATTACAAAAAAGAATAGTGCAAAATTCTGGAGGTTTGAAATGAAACACTAACATTTTTAATTGAAAATAAAAAGGCATAACAACATAATGAAATTCGGACAAAAATGAGAAAGGAAGGTATCTCATACGGAATGTTGGCATGGTAACAGGTGAACATGGGAGGAATTAATGGGATTAAAATTAGTCTATAATAATTAAAAAAATAATGGTGGATGTATAGGAGAGGTTTGAAATCATAACCCATATTTTTTAATATAAAATATAGTGGTACAGAAATATAAATAATCATAGGCAATAATGAGAGATGAAGAAATCCCTTGCTTGGAAGTGTGATCCCAAAGGCTTGGGACAGGCTTGATAGAGGAAACTAGGGAGAATGGGGTTCTTTAAGAGGATTCTAAATATTTTCGGGCAGATTTTGGATGAAATCCAAAGATTTTTTGGGAAGAGGAAGTGGGATCTTGGGTGGGATTGTATTGGAAAAGGGTGGGAATTCTTCATTATTTAGGTTTGGGACACTACACATTAAACTAATCAAAACCACAAACCATCCCTTGGTTTATCCGCATGAAGTTTTCCAAAGTGGAGTGAAAAACAATATTTCATAGGGCCAATGTCCGAAATTCTTAAAATAATAGAGTTTCTTATGTGGAGGTGAGTCACGCTCACATGGAAATCAATTAAAAGGATAAAATGTATTATAAGTTTTGGAGGTTCCACTAAGGATTTGTAAAATAAATAAAACAAACATAAAATAACATTATTTTAATAGTAAAACATATATTGGACGAACATAATGTTTGTATAATTTTATTACATCACTATTGGGTCATTATGATGTCATAAAATGCATTATATATTTAAACTATATTTAATTTTTACCAAAAAATTTGACTGTCTCAAAATATTTTAAAAAATTCACCATTGGTTAACATTGATATCCTGATTCAAAAAGTAATTTTCATTTTCTCTAAATAAGTATTTAAATATGTTAATTTGTACTTGTAAAATAAAAAAAGATAATTATCGAAAATTCATGGGTTTTGACAAAAATACCTTTCAAACCATAATAAAAATCACAATTTTCTTCATACTGATTATATGGTCATTTGTATTTAATAAAAAGTAACTTAGCAATAATATTTAATTGAAATATAATTTTATTCATTAATCCATTAATTCCTCCAAATATATTTCATAATTAACTGAAAATTATATTTTTTAATTAAAAACTATTTACAAAGTATAAATAATAAAAAGAATGTATATTCATTAATATATACAATAATAATGCACATAATCATAGTGATATGGTAATTTTATATAACCCCTTCTAACACCCACATTAGACCGAACTGTTAGGTGTGTGATGGTGAGAGACTCTTGGTTTGGCTCAGATAGCATCGCTCGAGTGGTAATCTCTATCAACTTCTACTTCTCCATTAGGCGGTTCCATTTAAGCTTAATGTGTTGAAGCTCGGCGTGGGCTTGGTCCAGATATAATCCAAATAAAGTCACCTCATTTCCATGTTCCGACAAATGGGATTTGTATAAGGAAAGTCTACTAGATGAGGCCATTTCTTCCTTTTTCTGAGTAAATTGGATTTTTTAAAGCCTTATATTTATACTAATCATGTGATCTTTATTAAATTTCTATATTAGCAATGGTAACAATTTTTGACTTTATTTTTAAATCAAAAAATATAAAACCAATGAAGTTCATATATTATATAACCATTTTACATAATAATACATTTAAGAATAATTTTCATTGATAAAAGTATTTCTTGTTACAATCTTTCTCCCTAAAAAATTTCACCCTTGAAATTACATTTTCCACACTAGAACAGATGTTGTTAACTCTGCTTCATCACTACCTCTGAATCTCATATTGCATCTTCAATCTTTTGGTTTCTCCACAACACCTTAATGAGGGGAATTATCTTATTTTGTATATCATTTTCTCGATAATGTAAGATCTTAACCAGAACCACTTCCTTAAATAAGTCATTCTACCATGGTTCCAGCTCTGCATGAGTACATGTGATGGGTCAGGTGTTTACTTCACCAAGATTGATTCATGGAATACATCATGTAATTGAGATAGGTTCAATGGGAGTGGTAGTCAGTCATCCACTACTCCAATGTGATCAAGGATCTACAAAGGCACAATGTAACCTAGACTAAGCTTTCCCTTATTCCTAAATCTCATAACTCTCTTCCACTGTGATATCCGCAAGAATACCATGTCTCTGACATCAAACTCTTCTCATCGATGATTATTAGCATAGTTCTTTTTTTAACTCTGAGTAGCTTTAATGTGCTGCTGGATAGTCTTAACTTTCTCCACTATTTCATCAACCATTTACATAACTAGGAGTTTTCTCTCCCTAATTTCATTCCAAAAATCTGGTGTTATGCACCTCTTCCCACATTAGACTTTATAAGGATCCATTTGTATGCTTGAGTGGAAGCTGTTTTTGTTTGAGAACTCAACAAGAGGGAGACATTGATCTCATCCTCCATTGAAGTCCATCGTTCATTCCCTAAACAAGTCCTCAAGGGTTTTAATAGTCTACTCAGATTGGCCAATAGTTTGAGGATGATAAGTTGTACTGAAGTCTAACTCATTATCAATATCATGTTGAATTATCTTCAAAAAATATAGGTGATTCTTGGATCTTGATCGAATACAATTGATAATTGTACTCCATTCATCATTTCCAAGTATCTGATGTATATTCATTATAGTTGATCCAGTGTGAAATGCTCCTAAATTTCATTGAAGTGGGCAGTCTTTCTATGATGATCCACTAAAACCCAGATGTCATGGTTTCCATTGGATTTATTTAGATTTCCGGTGAGAAATTCCATGGTGATTTACTCCTATTTCGATGGTGGTATGTGTAATGGTTGTGTCATCGTCGTAGACTTCTTCCTCTCATCCTTCACTTGTTGAAATACCACGCACATGGATATGTTCTTAGTGATCTCCTTCTTCATATTATCCCACCAATAAATCTCACTGATATCTCGATACTTTTTTTCATTTTCTGAGTGAAAGGAGAAATTCGAACAATTTTCATCATCCAAAATTTCCTTCTTTAACTCTGGATTTGATGGAACACATTGTCTTGACCCAAATATCACAATTCCTACTTCAATGTCATTGAACTCCAAGGATTTACCATTTTTCATACTTTCCACCTTCTTCTTAATTCAAACAGCATCCTTTTGAGCACCGTTTATCCTTTTCAAAAGATATGGTTATGCAATCATTTGTGAAAGGATTGATGATGTTCCTTTATTTATGATTCTCATGTCAACCTTAATCATTTATAAGAACATTGTATCCTTTTAAATTATCATGAAAGATAGAATCTCTAAGTTCTTTCTACTTAGAGAATCCTCCTCCTTGTTCTCTTTCCTATTGTGGTAATGGATTAATCAGCCATAGTCTTTGATCAACTATAACCATCATCGTTGGCGCTTGTTCAACACATTCTATGTGAATATATTCTTGAGTATTTTTTTGGTCTGTATATATCTCAAACATCTCCCCAAAGAGATAATACCACCAAATTTTGAAATAGAAGATCACTGCATCCAACTCCAGATCGTGTGTTGGATGGTTTTTCTCATGATCTTTCAATTGCCTTTAAGCATAGGCAGTGACTTTTTCATTTTTCATTAACACACTTCCTAGGCCTTTCTTTGAAGCATCATTGAATACCACAAAAATTTATCAACTCGTGGGTAAAGTGAGCATGGGTTCATTCATAAGCCTCTTTTTCAACTCTTTGAAGCTCTCTCCACATTCATCACTCTTATAAACCTTCACTCCTTTACGAGTTTTCTAGGAAATAGCATTTGACAATTGTGTGAAATTTCTCACAAATCTTCTACCATATCCATGTAACCCCAAGAATCGATGGATATCTATTTCCGATGATGGCGTTATCCATCCCTATATTGTATCTATATTGGAGGGATCCACATATATTCCATTACATGTGACGATATGGCCCAAAAATGAGACCTACTTCAACCAGAAATCACACTTGTAGTACTCTTCATAAAGAATCCCCTTTTGCAAGGTCTCTAGTATAGTTCATAGATACTCCTTATGATCCCCATTTGTTTTGGAGTATATTTAAATATCATCTATAATTTCTACCACAAATTTGTCAAGGAAGTCTCTAAAGACTCTATTCTACAATTCCACGAATATTTCGTGAGCATTAGTGAGTCTGAAAGGCATTCCTATGAATTCATACCGCCTGTAACTTGTACAAAAAAGCAATCATTATGATATCTTCCTTCTTACCCCTTACATGGTAATATATTTACCGAAAATCTACCATGGAGAAGAATTGTGTCCCATGTAGTTGATCGAACAAGTCATCAATTCGGGTCATAGGATACTTGTTGTTTATCAAGATCTTGTTGAGCACATGATAATCTATGAAAAGGCGCATTGATCCATCCTTATTCTTGACATAGAGAACTGGGTAACCTTATGGGGAAGCACTTGGCATAAAAACCCTTAATCCAGATTCCCATGTAGTTGTTTCTTCACCTCCTCAAGCTCCACAACATCTATTCTATACGAAGTCTTAGATATTGGCAATTCCCCAGGTATAAGGTCAGTTGATCATTCAACGTCTCTTCTTGGATTAAGACCATGCAATTTCTCAGGAAATAATTGTCAGATTTCACACACATAAGGCATGTATTCAAGGATGGTTTCTTCCTTATACACAAGCATTTTCACCTGATACGCATGCTCATAGGGAAGTAATATCCACTCTTGAGATGATATTGCTAAAGAAGATTCATCCTCCTCCTTCCAATTGTACAGAATTGGGGGTTGAATTGCTATATGGAGAGTGATTTTCCTATCATGGAAATTTATGTTGGATCTATAAAAGGAAATCTAATGCATGTATAGAGTTACATAAAATTCCACTAGAGGGAGTATGACGAGGCTATCCTGGATGTTCAGTCCACGGATTGTGACTAGGGAGGAGTTATATCCATAGGAGGCAATGATTTCCCCATTTTCTGTACTCACTAACATCTTTACATCAGTGATTTTTTATGGTATTGGGATTGTTATAATAATTTATCATGATAAAAAAGAATGCGTAGAACTAGAATAAAAAATTATGTTTGCTATTATTGAATGAGAAACTAGTATACCTATCACCACATCAATATCGAGGATCACTTAGTGATGGAAACATATCTCTATTTCTGCCTTGGAGGTTGTTGGTTGTCATAAAAATCCTTTGGCTTAGGGAACTGATTTGAAAGGTGCCCAACTTCTTTGAAGATGAAGAAATGAACCATACATTGAGGATCAAATGTAGTGTTCCTCTCCTCTGTCGAAGACACATGTTTTTCTTCTTGGAAGATAGTGTCTGGGTTCCCTTCTCATCCACACTTAATGCATGTCCTCATCACCTTATGGCAATTTTTAGGATGCCTATTTCCGCACCTTTCAAACGTGGGGTGCTGGATTTTCATAGCGCCATTGAATTTATCCATTGCACCACCTGAATTGAATTCCACCTTATAATTCTTATCCCTATGATACCCCTTAGATTCCCCAATCTCCGTTTTGACTTTTAAGGAACATAGAACAATTTCATTATATGTTTCAAAGTCATGGATCGCTAGAGCTTTCTATATGATAGGATTCATCCCACCGATGAAGCGGTCAACCTTGCATTCGGGGGTAACAACCAAGATGAAGGTGTATCATGAATGCCTTGTGATCTTTTCCTCAAACACTCCGATAGATACGTTGTATTTTTTCTTGAGGGAAAGTAAGTCCCTTTCCATCATAAGTCGGTGGGTGCTAAGAAAATATTTATCAATTTTTTTTTTCAGAAATCCTTCCATTTGAACGCCTCGATCATCTCCTCAGGCATCATATTTTTTTATCAATGTCCACCATTGATCATCTTCACCCTCTATATGATAAGCATCCAGAAGTACCTTCTCTTGTTCGGAACATTGAAGGATAGAAAATATCTTTTCAATGGAGTTGATCCATTGTTCGGAGATTGAGGGATCCGATGATCCATTAAAAGTAGGAGGCCTTTGACTCATGAATCTCTCGATTGTGAATTGTTATTTCTTGGGGGGGGGTTGAAAATTCCTCTGTAAAAAATTTTCTAATCAATTATTTAGTTAACTTAGAGAGTATCGTGACAAATTTTGTGATTCCTACTCCCATTGGATTGGGATTCTCATTAGAATAGTCATCGCATTGATCCTTGCACTGTTTGTTATCTTGATTCCTCCTATTATCATCCAATGGCTGGAATAAAAGGAATGATATGGTTAACACATAATTGGTAATCCAATGAAGAGCTAGATGACATATAGATAACATTTTTCCCATAATGTACGAATCTATAGGCTTCAATCTATGTTATCCATGACCTACTTCCCAATATATATTCTTACAAGATTTTTTTATTCCCTTAATAATTGTTCATACTATGCTTGTGAAATTTCGAAATATTATCCCTCAGGAGTGTCGTAACCAAGAATTCAACAATTCCCATTGTCGTGTACCAGGATACCCTCAGTCAAACCTGAAACACTTTGTCATAGTTTTCACTCCAAGTTACATATGTGTCAAAGCCGCCTCTACCTTCTCGTATCAAGACAGAGATGTATTTTCGTGATAAACAACATACTCAATACTCACACAAAAATATGGATTCTTTTATTATACATAGTCTTATCCTTATTTATTTCACTAGGGTTTTTGAATCCAAATCCCAAAAATAACTAAACCTATCCCCTAATACCAACTATGACAACCCTACTCTTTATTACACACTTTAAAATGATTTATTACATAAAACCTTCACTTTATATAACATATAAGATCAGTAGTTATACTTTTATTGGGGATTAGTAACATTACATAATGACATAAAACATTCAACACAATATCTTTATTGAAAACATACTTTACATGACCCCTACATTCCATTGTACTTAGCATTGCATTGGATAACCTGAGGACATGAAAAAGAAAGTAGTGATCTATAAAACCCAGTAAGGGAGTAAAAAATGCACAAACTTAATAATAAAATACATGTTAGGTGGTAGGAATATCATTAGAGTATAAAATAAACATGACCATAATGCCATGATATAGCATGATTATCATAACATGAAAATGTGGCGACAACACATAACATGGTATTAGCTTGATCCAAGGCTCACTGCTTGTGGAGAATGATTAAACCATCATTTCAATTGAATTATCATGAGTAAACCCACCTTTCACTTGACGTATCATGATACTAATCTTTACCCAATGCATTGAAGCGTTATCAGGTCGCACCCTTTTTAATCATTTCATTTCATGCATTAGTGTCCCACATGGATCATATAATGTTGATTCATTAAAAATCATCATATATTACACGATAAATGAATTTGGAGTTCATAAATTAATCTCTGTAATTAATTTTTTATTTTTTATAAAGGTGAATAACCTTGATAGGAAAATGGGCTTGGTATTCACTACACAAGGGCTTCGGCGAGGAAAATCACAGTACAATTTCGGCAGCATAATGGTGTGACATAAGAATTCCTAAAAAATGTTGATGAGAGATAAAGGGTTGAATCATCATATATAAATTAAATATAAATCAAAGGGGTTATATAGATACATGTCCCAACATGTGTAATGGAATTTAGATTAATAATACAAAACAATTTCTTTAATTTAAATGAGAAGAGATAAATTCTATACGGAATTTCGGCATGGTAACAGGGGTAAATGGGAGGAATTAAGGAGAGAGAAAGTGGTATACCATCATAAAAACATGCGGAAATTATGGGTGTAGTGATAAATCAATACCCAAAATTTATATTTTAAAACAATATTGTATAACAATATAATGAAATTTGAACAAAAATGAGAAAGGAAGGAATCCCTTGCAGAATTTAGGAATGGTAACAACTGTACATGGGAGAAATTGATGAGAGATAAAGGTGTATCTAATTAGTCAATAATAAATAGTTAAGTATGGGGGAGGTTCAAAACCATACCCCCCAACATATGTAATTAAAAAAAGGGCATACTAAAATTATTATATTTGGACCAAAATGAGAAAGGACGAAATCCCTTACCGAATTTCGTCATGGTAACATATGTACATGGGAGGAATTAATGAGAGAGAAAGGGGTATATCATAAATCAAACATAAGGAAAGAAGTATTGGAGAGGTTTGAAATCATAACTAAAAATTTTTAATTTAAAATACAAGGGTTTAGAAATATAAAGAATCATAGACCAAAATTAGAGAGGAAGAAATCCATTTTCTATACGTGTGATACCAAAGGCTTGGGAGGGGCTTCAGAGAGGCTTATATAGAGCTTGGGGTGCCTTGGGAGAATTATATAGAGAGGAGATAAAATTTTGGATGAACTCCATGGACTTTGAGATAATGGGAAGTGGGAGTGTGGGTGGGTTTATATAGGAAAAGGGAGGGAATTCTTTATTATTTAGGTTTGGGACACCACACATTCAACAAATCAAAACCAAAAATCATCCAACGGTTTTTTCCAAAGGGGCGTAGAAATAAAATTAATTCTAATGTCATATATTCTTAAAATAATTGGGTTGCTTATGTGAGGTGAGTCACACTCTCAAGAAATCAATTAAAAAAGATAAAATGTTTTATTAGCCTTGGAGGGTCCACTATGGCTTTGTAAAATAGATAAAAAACCTAAAATTATATTATTTTAATGTTAAAACATATATTTCCCGAAATTTATGTTTATAGCATTTTATTACATCACTATTAGGTCATTATGATGTCATAAAACACATTTTATACTAAAATGGTATTTACTTTTTACCCAAAAATTCGACTGTATCAGAAAATTATGAAAAATTCATAGATGGATAATATCGATGTACTAATTCCAAAAATAATAATCAATTTTTCTAAATAATTATCCAAATATGTTATTTTATACTTTTAAAATAAAAACTAGTATTTATCAGAAACTCATGGGTTTTGACAAAATCTGTGTTCAACCCATAATAAAAATCACAATTGTATTCATAATAAATATATGGTCATTTATATTTAATAAGTATTAATTTTTTAATATTATTTAATTAAAGTATCATTTCATTAAAATATCCATTAATTAGTCAAAATAGATTTCTTAATTAACTAGAAATTCTATTTTTTCATTAAAGACTACTTACAAAGGAAGAATAATAAAATGAATGTATATTCTATATAATATACCAAAATAATTCACATAATAATAGTGTTAAGGTCCTGTTACAAAACCCCTTATAGCACTCACATAGGACTGAAGGGTAAGGTGTGTGATGGTGACAGACTCTTGGGGTGGCTCGGATAACATTTCTCTGGTGGTAATCTTTATCAAATTCCACTTCTCTCGTAGTTGGTTCTGTTTGAGCTAAATGTGTTAATGTTCGTCTTGGGAGTGGACAGGAGAAAAGCTCAATGATTTCACCACCTTTCCAAGCTCTGACAAATGGGATTCGAATGTGGAATGTTTACTGGTTGATTCCATCACTTCCTTTGTCTGAGTAAATTGGATTTTTTAAAGCCCTATATTTACTACAATCTTTTGATCACAATTCAACGACTATATTAGAAATGGTATCAATTTTCAATGGTTATTCTAAATCCAAAAACATAAAACCAAGGAAGTGAATATTTAATATAACCATTTAAAATAATAATACATTTAAAGGTAATTTTCAATTATAGAAGATTGTGTTGTTAAATCACGTGGATGAAACCCTTCCTTGGTTTGTGAAAAAATGGTATCAGAACAGGCCTATTTTATTTCGGGGAATCAGTTACATTGGAAATTAAGAATTTCCATACTAAAGAGGCATGTTGGGGAAGAATTTTTTGAAACCTTGCATGTTCTGAACATTGAGCTTCCATTGATGTATGGGATTTGTGTCATTTATTTTGTTCTTGTATTTATGTATGGGGAATGAATATGGGGGTTATTTTGTGGCATTTTTTGATCCTATATAGTGTAGTGACCAATTTTTAGTCTAAATGCATGGTTCAAGGTCCTCTTAGTTGATGCTTACATAGGCCATGGACCACTATCCGTGTCCCCAGGTTATGAAAAAACCCTAGTAACTCATTTAGGGATTTTATTGTGAGTGTAATGTGGGTTTTGTTTTGGTATTTTAGATTATTTATATGAGTTGTTTTTTGGATGGTGAGGAATGATTTTAAAGGGATGATTTCTTTTTGAAAATAATAGACTCTTAAAATTATGTGGCTTATTTAAAAGAAATTATTAAAAGGGGAAATGAATTTTTTGAATTAATTTGTTGAAATATCTGAATATGATTTTTGGTTTGAAGTGTAAAATGATTTTCGACATTTGGAAAGTGGCCTGAGAAAAAGGCAGTTTTGGATTTTGAAACTAATTAAATTTTTGAATAGTGTATTCTGGTTGTGTTAATAGTGTTTGGATTATGAGATGTTTATTTACGGATAGGATGATCATTTGGTTGAGTTTTTTATGATGTCGATTTTGGGTCTCTATTCTTCATCTATTTAGAGTATACCATCCTGAAAGGTCCTAGATTTTTCTAGTGATTCTCTTCTAGTTGTTGACCCAAACTAGACTCCACGTGGGGTGGCAGAGTCATGTTGGAATCTATTTTTTACTTTAATTATTAGATATTTGGTTTTATTTAAGGCTATGTATTTTCCTGATAATGTTCAAGATTCATTTATTTGTTGGGAACTACAAAAGTGGAGATGATCCAGCTGTCTTGTGTAAGTTGGATGGTTTAGATTTGGATGTATAGAAGGGGATTGTTCGATCATAGATGGATGATGGTATGACTTGGGAAATCATTCAGAAAACATTCTTCATATGGTTCATTCCAGAGGATATGAAGATGAGGACGGTGGTATATTTGTAGAGTATTTTTCAAAGCCAACAGATGGTGTAGGCTTCTGTTTCCCACTTTAAAGAGAGGGTATCATTCTATCTGGAGATAGTGTCAGATGATCTACTAAAATCTCAACACATAGTGTTGGGTCTTCGACCAAAGTTAAATAAGTGAGTCACTGAATCAAGTGATATTTATGGAGTTGAGAGATGAGATTTTTTAGTAGAGATAGTTCTCAGGGTGCATTTAGTGCAGGTTGATGAACCAGTTTTCCTCAGCAACCGTAATGGTACCCAGTATCGAGAGAGGCATTTTCAAGAGGATCATATTTTCAAGAGGCCTCTTTCATCAGGTTTGTCATATAATTTTTTTTATCATTCATGAATATTTATTAAGTGTGGTCAGTCATGGGATTCAAATTAGTCTTGTCATATTCCTATGATGGAGTGGCATCATTGTGTTCATATGGATCATCTACAGAATTTTTGTAAGAAGTGTTTCTTGAAGAAAAATCCATTTTTAGAGGGTGTCAACTCCTGACAATGGGTAAGTAGATGCATGAAGACATCAGGACTACTTCCATAGTCCCTAATATGATGCTTTTTATGTATTCAAGAATTCTCTGGGGTGTGGGTGGAAAAGGTCCAATTTTGGAGTGCATATAGTTATGTTTCTCTATAGTATATATCAAAACAATTTTTAGATACACATTATTGTAAGAATCCTAATGGTTATTTTCTTTTGGAATTATATTTTTGTTCTATTAATAATTAGAGTATTTAATTAGTTATTCTTTCTTGTGCGTTGTTTTCCTTTTATAGACCATTTTTAGTTCTCAGTCGTGCTCATTTCGGAGAATTTTGAGTCTTGGGAAGTTGATGACATTTGGGTCTATTCACTATTTGGTTTGAGTTCATGTTTTGGGTTATCCCCTTTTTCCATTGTTTTTTATTTGTTTTGGTTTTTCCCTTGTTTTTTTCCTCGCGTTGGCATTTTTTAGAATTCCTTATTCTAGTGGTGGTATTGTTTATCCTGTGTGGAGTGTTTTATGTTTGTCTGTGTTTGATGTTCTCATGTCTATCTCCTCTGGTGGTGTTGTTTGGAGTTTCTATGTTAGTCGTTCATGTCGAGTTCTTGTAGTGGAGATAACCCTCCTCCTTTTTCTATTTTTTTTTTCTATTATGGTTTCTCTTAGATATGATCAAGTGTGAATTGTGTAGTGAATGGTGACCCCAAGGTATAGGGTTCAATTCATCTTCACTCAAGTTTTGGATTGATCTTTTTTCCTCAGGTGATAGGGTATCATTCTGTGAGAATAATGTGTTTATTTGGGATAATTTTCAAACCCCAATAATATAATTTTAGTGATTGTATTATTTTATTTCCATTGGATATTTTGGTTAGGAATTGGGTTCAGTTACTAATTTTAATTTTTGAGTTTTGAAAGCATCAGTTGTGTTTTTGGCCTATGAATGGTTTTCATGCATTGTTTGAGGGTCAACCGTGTGAACTATTGAGGAATAGTATTTTTCCATTCATTTTCATCTTACACGGAATTAATTTCATGGTTGGATCATAGCATGGTCCAAACTATGAATTTTCAATGGTAAACCATGTGTCATACTTTAGGTTCATGTGCATGGGTGCATGGTTTGTGCATGGTTTGAGAAAACCATCGAGAAAGCATACTGGAAGGCTCTGTATTTTGATATTGTACAATTCCATGGTTAGAACATTATTCTTTTGACTGTGTGTAAAACCCATGTGTAGTGATTCTCTTCTCTTGTAGGGTGAAAAATTTTGGAGCATGGTTTTTCAAACCGTGGAAGAGAATAGTGTGAGTTTCATATATAATTAAAGGTTTTGAATTCATCTTTTCCCTCTCTATTACTTTAACATCATAAAATGATTACTTCCCCTTTCATGATGAAATCCCCCTATGGGAGCCTCTAATATTCCCTCATTTAGCCCTCTTTTTTTCATGGATTCTTATTAATTGTTCTATGGTGGGTTTCTATGATTTTATTGTCAATTTACACTTCTCCTCTACATTAAATATTTGTTTCATCAATTCTATTTGATGGGGGATTCTTCTGTGGATGAACCGTAGGTGTTAGGGTTGATATGTGGTTTTATTTATTCAATGACTCGGTGTGATGATCTTCTATTTGGGTGTATTATTCCACCTACGAATGTTTTGTGGCATCCATATGTCATTGATTAATGTATATTCTTCCAATTTTATTAGGAAACATTCTATTGGAATAAATGATAACTAATATTTTTTACCCTTCATGTGATGTGTTATTAAAAATTAATTTTAGATTTTTAATGATAGAAAATGGGTGAGAAATGGATTCCAAAAGGATTCTTTAACAATACATATAATTTTATGCATGAAAAGTTTTTGATTAAATGTAAATTGAACGTTTAATCTGAAATTGGTTGTTTTGGGTGGTGGTTTCTCGGGGTTATTTTTTCGTAATATGGTTGGATTCTAAATTTGATTCTTTATGTTGAAATTTATGTCTTTTAATTTGTTACCCTTATGTTTGGATATTTTTTATTGTTTAAAATCAAGTGATGTTTCATTGGAAAAAAAATGTTTTTTGGGAGATTTAATGGATACATAAAGAGTGTCATTAAATGATAATTTGTTTTTTCTTAAATGTAGTTTCTTGTGGTATTTTATTTTTAAATGATGTGTTGGACATTTTTGAAATTTTTTGGGTTCGAAATGGTTTCTTGAGGATCGTTTGGAACCATGATAAAATTGGTTCTTCCTAAAACCATTTTATCAAATTATTATCCTTCTTTCCCTCTTTCCTTTTCTGAAATGGTTTCATGACATATAAATGGTCTTTTTGTTCTTAATGTGAATTTAAAAGTAGTTTCAAATGTATTTTTAAATAATTTCCGGTTTTTAATTTTTGAGATATGTTTTGGTGAAGAATTATTTTAAAGTTATGTATGTCACATTAAGACAAACATGGTATATTGGTGGTTTAAAAGGCCTGATAGTTTAATTTTATGTAATTTAATGTATTCACATTAGCTTAGGAATGATTTCAGATTTGACGTGTAAACGCTCGTTTGGTATTATGCATGTCAATGTGGAGTTTTATACTGATTTTGAAAATGGTTTGGAAATATATATTTAAATGTATTTGGATTGAAAATAATGGAGGTCTGGTTGGAAAGTAGTGTCATTTTTGAAAGATTGGTTATGATTTGAAGTGATATGAATTTCAAATATATACCTTGTTATGTTTTTTAAATTGGTTTTGGAAATCCTGTGATGTATGGGCATAATGAGAATCATGGAAGGTTTTGAAAAATGGATTGAAATATTTGGTAGTGATAGGCCTGATTGGTATTTTTTAAATTTTTGTGAATAATGGTTTTCATTATAGAAAAATTTTGTTTTCATGTGATCTTTAATTATTAGATGATTTTTCTTGTGAAACAAATAGATTTTCTTGTGTTCTATTGATAGCGTATACAATGTTAGGAGACCACTAGACCTTGTTATAAGATCCACTCAGTGGCTAGTACAAGGGAAGGTTGTTATTTTTTATTATGTTTAGAGATCACTAGTCCTTGGGAAGTGTTCCTCTATAGTGGCTCATGCCAAAGTAAGATGTGCATTGTGGTATCTATACCATGATTCAACAATTAATATTATCTTGGGATTAATTATAATCATCTAGAGGTTCTAGTAATAGTTTCTTCTCGACCCCAATAAGAAAATTTGGTAACCCCACAGTTTTAAGAGATCCCATGAAAAACATGCCACTAGATTTCCTAGTTTTTATATTCCAGTTGGTTATTAACTATTAAGCTCCACCATATGCCAATATGTGAGTCTTAACACAGTGTATAAATTCTCTACCTCTAGAGACTATTCATAAATACCAAATATTTGATTATATGTTTTTTTTACTTCTATTTCATCTATTTATATTATCCCTGTTATTATTAGACTACTGGTTTTGTTTCCATTAATTTTTGTAGATCCCCATTTAGGTCACTTAGTTTTGTGTTTAAAATGGTCTTTAGTGTTGAACTAGGTCTTGGAGCGTGAAATGATTATTAAAAGAGAAATCTTCATTTGTGGTTTTAAAATAGATTTTTTTGTAAGTTGTGTTTAGCTATTCAAAATGATTAAATATTATTTTGTAAATGTATTTATAAATAGTTTTTTTAAATTTTTTTTGAAAGGATGTGAATATAATATAAGGTGATTAACTAATGATGAATTTAATCTCACACCGTAATTTCTCCCCATTTAATTGGTAAATATGATCTATTTTGAAGGCTCAGTATTCTAGTTCAGTTTACCTTTGGAGAAGGATATTCATACGGATGGTAGTGACCAATTGGTGAAGAGTAAATCACGTTACCATGGATTGATTTTGTCTCTCAATCTGGTTTCTATTTTTTCAGTAGCTTTTTATTTTGGATTAATTTTTTAATTATTGATGTTCTGATATTATCAGTTCTAATGCATGTTCCATTTTGTTTTTTATCCTGGTAGAGTATTGGGATAAATCATTCTAGTTGGTTTATTTTGTTTCCAAACACTAGTCATCATCACATAGGGATCGAGAATTCCCCATAGGAATTTTCTCAGGCCAGTTAGAGTTTTGGTTTGGAGGGAATCACAACTTGGTTTATCCCATTATATATCTATTTTCTCCCAAAAACATCAGCCATAGTTAATATAAAAGCTTGAGAAATTGTGCGTACTAATGATGCGACAATTTTTTCATTTCTACATCTTGTTGAATTTGCTTAATTTTTGAAAATTTTAATTATTTTATATTCATTTAATTTTTAATATATAAAAAATGTAAAATACACCTTCTATGGTGTAATTAATCTTCTATAATCAATATTTAATTTGATCAAACAATTCCATTTCTCGCTTATTTCAACATTTCTGAAATCACAAAGGTTAAGTGCCATTCAATTACTCAATCATTTCTTTTAACAATTCTTATTAAAAAAACACCTACAAAATTTTGAAACTATTATTTACGTACATTAAATGGGGTATAAATTTTAATGAAAGGTTTTAAATTCTTTTGGAATCCCAAATTACCCATGGAAATTAAATAATTTGAAAACAACACAATATAACAATAATTATTAAAATTTTATTAAAAAATCATGTCCCCAAAAAAATCATTAGTTCAAGTTCCATTGAAATAACCATCAAATTAATATTGCTAAAATATTATTATAACTTTGAAATATTAAAAATCCATTTTCAAAGAATCACTTCCCTAAAAAATACACCAACCCAGCAAGGAATTTATTAAATAACCACCATTTTTATGGTCAATTAATTCCAAACAATAGTTAACTATTGGAATAATGGTGATATATGTTAGTGATTTATATGTTATTGTATTTCATTCAATATTTTTGGGTTGATCAAATAGTTTATACCCTATGTTGGATTATTAATAAAAGAAGGAATGCTAGAAGAGTTTTTAAAATAATGTTATTTTAGAATGTTATAACAATTTTTAGATGTCAAAATTTGATGTTTTTTGTTATGATCCTATGGGTTATGAGGAAAACTAACGTAGTTTCTAGAGTATATATGATGGACACATGGGCAGGTTTGTGGAATCTATGGTAATGTGTTTAGTATATTATGAGATTTTCAGAAGTGAGTATATGGTTTCTTGAGGAAGTATATGATTTCAGAGCACCCCAGTAAGTCTTAAGTTTAATTATTTTTTAATGACAATAATGGTAGTAAATGGTTAACAGTGAATAGTCCCTGAATGGTTGTTAGTGTTTTTTTAGTGCATAATGTGGGACAACCACAAATTATGTATGCATTTTTTGAATTGGACGCTCATAAGGGAATTCTTGAAGAGTAAGGTATGGACATAAAGGTTGGTTTTTGGTTGAAAAATGTGATGTTAGTATGTAAGTGGTACTTTGAAATAATTAAATAATATTTTTAATTATTAGTAAAATATATAGTGGTATTTCATGTAAAAACCTCATTTATTTATTCATTAATCATTTATCATAAGTCATAAATTACCCAAAGATTAATCTAATGAATAATGATATAATGGATAATATGTGAAATAGAATTTTTTGGTGAGAACTAGGGGGTTGATGTTTACTGTTAATTTGAGAAGATTGTTTCATTGAGGTGGTTCGTGAGATATAGAATGATAATGAGATAATTTGGTACACAGATTTTTTATGAGTTGGAATCTATAAATATTGTTTAAAAAATTATACAAATAATAAGGGAGCTCTATGAAGTGAATTGCGTGGTCCATGAAGGGGAGTACACCATTAATGAAGTTAAGAACATAGTGAATGGTGTTTTGTATAGATACATAAGGTAAGTTAGTTTTAGGTATTTATTTTTACATTAGGATCATAAGGGTTATTTTTAGAGATCATTTAGTTTATTGGATAATTGTATTTAGGAAGTCCTGATAGAAATAAAATTACAAATAAGGTAAATTGTTTCGAGATCAGTGAAAAATGAGGATTCATTGGAAGGGATAAATGGGATTCAATTCACTTTCCTTTAACACACTGTAAAGGTACTATGTATGTGATATATTAAAAATGGATGAAGAATAATTATCCTCAAAATCTAGTTAATCATATTGTATTCTAATACATCCGGAAAATGTCTAGGGTATTATCCCTTGAATACCCTATAGTGGTGAACCAAGTTGACTTTATGTGTTTCATTTCAATTATATATTGTGTTTTATAGTTAATTAAAATTTAATAAGGAAGGTTTAACAAGTTCAAATATATGTAGTGACAATATCCTTTAAATCATAAGAAACAATTGATGCCTTAATTCACCCCTTCATTCTAAATAAATTATTTGGTACAATAACCGGTATGAGAGTTTATGTTTTTCTATGTTAAAACTATCATTATAAATTAGTTGGGAAGGACTAATATGTAATTTATAAATTAGTTTCACTATTTGATAAAATAAATTACAATATTTAGAAGAGTAAAATGATATCACATTTTTGATCTCTCTACATGGAAGTTCATTCTACAGGATTACATGTGATAGAGGTCAGTGACTCATCCAGAATTTCCATGATAATAGACAAAGAAAATATCTGAATATTGATGCTAAATATAAAAATTTATTTTTTAATACTTTTATGATTAAATCTACCTGAGATAGATTATTTACACTAGTATAAATTCAATATAGGCTAGATTTTATAATATAAATTAATGTGATAGTAGTTTGAAGGTGGCCAATCTACAGGACCACCATAATAAATTTGATGATTTGAAAATGATTCTGGATGATAACGTTGATAACTTCTTTAACCAAATAATTATAATTGTTTGAGATGTTTGGGGTCTTCTATAATAGATAAAGTATATCAATATTGTGAAGAGGATTTTTAAATTGTTTTCATAGATGTACAATCCTAAAGTCTCAACTCTAAAAGTGATGGATTTGTCTAATCCCTAAATAACAAATATGATAATTATTTTGGTGGCATGAAAATAAAATTACGATAAAAAATTCATCAGGTAATGCATTTACGGATATGGAAATAATATATGGATTATATTTATAGTTTTAATGGGCAACAGTGGTGAATATGTTTTCATGATGAACATCCAAAAATATTTTATTTAAAATTCATGAATGGAAAATTAGTATTTGAGACCCATGGATTGTTTTATGGGTGTTAACGTTGGGAGGAATTTACTAAGGTCCCCATGATGATTTTATGGAAATGAAATTGATGTGGGATTTACACAGAAGCGATGAAGATTCATCCCTCTTTCAAAAAACACTAAAACTCAGATGTCATTATGAATGAAATTCAATAAAAATTTATAATTGAGAATAGATGAAAATTATAATTAAGGATTTAATTAATATTTATTAATACTATTAAAATACAATAAATAAAATTTCATTGTGGCTATTCATGAGATGGATTAACCTAAAATATATAAAATTTATGAACCTGATGGATTATCTCATATCAAAAGGGAACTTGAGGGATCTATCAGACTGATTAACATTCAAATTATAAATATGATTATTAATGGAATTTTAAATGAATATACTTAATATGGGGATTATAGTGTTGAAAATTTTAAATGGCTATAATATTAGTTATATCATCAATAGTATAGTTAGTAGATGTTAAAATAAGTCTTGTGTTTTAAGAAGATGTCGGAAGAACAAACTCCGGATATCAATGAAATTAATGAATTTCTAGAAGATAGAGGTAAGAATTTTGATTCCCCTGAAAAATAATTTTATTATTTGAGAATAAAACATCATTATATACTAAAATATATACATATAACTATTTTTCTATATGTAGAATTTATATAATTGTTTGTGTGAGTCTTTTAATGTGTTAATAAAATTATGGATGAAACGAGTCCCAAATTGGTTGGTATGAATTTAATAGTATAAGGACCCGACATTAAAACATTACAAAATCTTGAATTAAATGAATAATTCACATTGAGGATACTTTAATGTTTAGAGTTTTTGATAATTAGGAAAAAACTATTACATATCAACATGAAAATTACATGTTCATAGTACTACTCAGAATCCATTTTTTCCATAAAATAAATACTCTGAAAAAAAACATGACTAGTTTCATGTTTTAGAAAGCTTGACGTTTCCTTGATCCCATACATGACCCTATTAAACTTTAATTCCTGTAGAAATAATTTCAATGACATGAATGAGTATAAAAATCTCAGTAAGGGTTAAAAATAAGGAAATGAAACATTAACTCATCAATAAATACAAATCAATCACACCATACCTTTCGATCATTACATACCTCATGAAATAATAATCATTATGAATAAAACATTGAAATCATAAATCATAAAGGTAACTTGTGGCATCCATATCATACTTATATTTTAGAAAACACAACTACATAAGGAGTTATGTTGGAATACCCATCAAAATATATTCCCTAATTCTCTTAGGAGAAACATTAACGCTTACCTCTATCACATTATCCAATGCATTGGAGAGATATCTTGGGCTCACCCTCCCTAGGATTATCACGGAACCTCCCATATTTGTTAACAATGACGAAGAACCACAAAGTAATCATAACACATACAAAAATCATAAAATAAAGATAACATTTCCGCATATCTATCACAACATATTAATTCATGATATTGACATAATCCATTCTTTATCAAACCATTTTCAAAAACCATTTAAAACATTTTATAAAGATATTTTCTAATCAAAGTGTCCCACACCACATTGAAACATTTTTATTAGTTATCATTTGAAAACATTATTGTCTTAAAAACATTTAGAAATCATGGACATTAATGAGATATATTTATAAGAATAAATCATTAAAACATTTAAAATGGTATTTTAGTTAAAGTGTTTTTAACAAAATGGGAGTTGCCTCAAGTCAAATAATTGAGGAATAACATTTAATCAAAACTTTATAATGTCATGAGAATAAATGGATCGATAATATAATATTCAAAAGGACTATATATACACCATATAAGAGTGAATTGGTTCATAACAACAATTAAGTCTCAATGGAATGTAAATAGAGATGAAATCCCTTATAAGATTTTTATTCTTAGATTAAGGATAAATAAATCACAAAAGAATTTGTGAAAAAAATAAATACATTAAATATGATTTTCTATTTAGTATAAATCAATCATTGGACATTCACACATTTTTTTAAGACAAAACCAATGTCTTGGATGTTTAACTCAACGAATAGAAATTGTGTCTAAATTATTGTTATCAAGTTCATATCGATGACTTGAGAATTTATCAAGGGAGTGATTATTATTATCAAAATTACATCCAAAAAAAGGGAGTAGAAATTACAACATAAATAAATAAACAATGATTCCACACATAATCATAGAAATACATAATTAAAAATGTAATGATTCTCCCAAGGAATGTAAATTGGTTTAAAAAGTTCCCTTACTGATTAGGTAACTTATGTAACATAAACCATGTGAAAGAATAATAATACAATGAAGATGTAAATACCCATATATTAGTGTATATTACGCAAGTAAGAAAATAATTGGAATTACATACACCACACAAAAATAAACAGTGTCAAATATAGCACAAATCTCATGGGAATAAAAAGTGATATGAAACACCATTAGTAGGTTGTAATCAATAGAGTCGTATGACCAAAAGTTAATAACCACCAAATGAATCACAGAATAGTGTGAATATAAATAGAATCATGATGATATATAAAAAATTGTATTACATAATACACCACATGCAATAAATAAGTGGTGAACAATGGAAATCTCACAGAATTAAAAGTGAGATAAGAAACCTCTTACCTCATGTCTGACTTGACTCGTATGTTCTGTGTTATTCCTGAATAAAAAAATTAAGTTGATTTATACTTCCTTAAGACTTTTCTTTAATATTTTATTATTTCTTTTATATAAACTATTACCTTTCTATAACAATTAGTTAATTATTTGATTTCATATCGGACATTTGGTCGATGTTCAGAATTTTAGTAAAAAATGTACTTGTTATAATGAAAAATTGCCCATGTCGTCCAAAGTTCATTATCTCCAGAATGATATTAATGATTTAGATATCATATATATCATATATATACATTGTATATGTATTAATAATATTCCATATCATTTGGAGTTAAGAAATGAAATGCACCATTCATGGATATGGAAAGCCATACGTATGCATGAACGCTAATTTAATTTATATTTTATATTTAATGGAATTAAAACATAATAAGGAATAGGCATATTATAATTCCAGTATATTATCATATGATATATATTTTATATAATTTCATTAACATCATCTTTTCTACATTCCATTTATGTCATAAACGAATCATATCACCTTGAGGGGCGGTAGACCGCACTTCCTGAAATGAAATTATCGTGTTTACACATATAGGAAAGCATAAAGGTATGCTTGTAAATAATAAGTACGGAATCCTAGAAAAAACATAAACATAATATATATCACATATAAATAAAGTTCCATCATAGTTTCCACCATACGAGGTGGTAGGAGAAGATAGAACAATCATAGTTTTGTGAGGTGTTAGTTCATCGTCCACAGAAACAGTATGTTATTTACCCATCAGAAGGAGGTGTTTTTAAGTGTAGCTAGAATAATTCTCATAACAAAAACCTAGTATATTGGGTATACTGGTGTTGTTATAAAATAAAGTAATAAAAAGAGTTTAGGGTTTTGTAGAAGGAAAAAATAAAACAAAAGTACTTCAGAGAAGATGTTTCCTTTAAATTGGGTAACTCTATTTGGTTTGAACCAAAAGGATTTCTTGAAGTACCTTGTGCCTTAGTTATGGCTTCTAGGTGAATGATAGTGATATTGAGAGCTTATTTTGGTAGTTTTTGGATGAGAAAAGCGTCTTTAGAGGTGTGAAGAATGGGTTAGAAGTGAGGGCTTTTTATACGGGGGAGAAGGGGTTCTTTAGGAAAGTGTGAAAATATTATCTTATTATTTATTGATTTTTGGTTTATAAATGTCCAAAAATTATTAAAGTAGAATATAAAATGACCCATGGTAGAAATAAATTCATCAAATAATAATTGGATAGTGTTTTAATATTATTTCAATATTTATAATATTATATATTTTAATTATTTGTTAATGACGAAAACACTACATCATTATTGTGTCATAAATAATTTAATATATTTAATGTCAAAAAATTATAAAAAACTACCATAATATAGAAAATAAATTTATCTTTATAATTAATTTTTATATTCAAATATATCAATTATATAACCCCACATTAAAATTCTTTTTTCAAAACAATACATGTTTTTGATAATTTTATTTTTGCACAAAAATTGTTATTAATATCATTATCTAAACCAAGTGGCTTTCAAAGGCCTCAGGTCTCACCCAAGTATTATCTTGGTGGGTAATTACACATAAAATAAGTTTAGAAAAAGTGTGAAGGTAATTTTATATTATTATAATGTTGTTTTTTCCTTGAATTTCCCTATTTACCTTTAACTGCTGTAAAAAAGTCAAAAGTTACTATTCACCAAACAAAATTCATCTTATTGAACTGAATATTTAAAAATAATAACAACCATGTATGCAAGAGTTTTGGAATTTAATTCACAGAAGTGATAAAATTTCATTTAAATGAAAATTCATCTTTTTAACTACTACTTCGTGTTTTCACTAGTCATCAAAATTTGATGTTTTCATAATAATACCAAAAAATCAGCCTAAGATATATTTGATATTCCAAATTCAAAAATTATGTTGATTTTACCAAATTAAAAACATAGAAGTTACATTAATTAATTGAAAATTAATTCCCATTGCAAAAAAAGCGGGTTTTTATGAAATTATAACTATCAAAAGATTCTCACTTGTTTATGTCCAACTTCAAAGTTAAATTTCATCAATTGAAAAAAAAATGGATTAAATGGAAAAAATAAAATCTAATTACAATTTAAAACTATGTAAAATAATAATCTAACAATATAAATAAATTATATTAAAAGGCAGTTTTCAATTAAAATACATTATTTTTTTACTGTTCATTAAAAATTCACTTTAATAGAAAAATACCAAAAAAATTACCCAAAGTGAATTTTGATGTACCGATTCTAAAAAAGAAGTTTATTTTGTCAAATATAACATATAAAAGTGAAATAAATATATATTTAAAAATGTTTCTCCATCAAAAGGTGGAAAATTGATCTTTTGGAGAATATTAGACTATTTTGTGCTTAAAAATTGTATTCTCTCTTATTTTAAGCCTCTAAATTTATTTGGATAAATGTAAAAACATTTAAAAAATAATAATAATCAAATTGTAGTTATATATATTGATTTATCTCAAATAAAATGGCTATGTATTAACTACTATTTAGAATACTATTATTGTTTTATTAGTGTGCAACATAATATTTCAAAAAACCTATTGTTGTGTATCAGGTATGCCTTCGAACATAGTGTCCCCTTTAAATAAAAATTCATATTTAAATCACAATTATTAATAAATATGAAAAAGTTATATTCATTATTTACTTGGGATGTTTTAAATAGGTTATGATGTAGAGACATAAAAATCATATAGAAATTATAGATCTACATTTGGTAAATTAGAATATTGGTAATTCTATATTAAAATTAATTTCACATAATGTCCAGAAGATAATCATTCATAAGAAAGAAATTCATAACATAAAAACATGCCATAATTTGTTAACACTTCCCATCAATATATGTGATATATGGAGGATTGAGAGATATGGAGGAATGTAAGAGGAATGATTTTTCCTATTATGAAGTGGAATTTAAGTGTCTACCTTGGTAAAATTAGGTCATACTATAAATAGGAAATCAAATATTTGAATAAAGTATATCTCGATGGTCAGTAAAGAAGTATGAGGTCATATACTTAATCAAATATAATAAATAAAATACATGGATATTTTTTTCATTTATCTAGCATTTGGTATAAATTCATTGACTATAAGGAAAAGTAGAAGTAGAAATAGAAAATATTGATCTTAGATACAAATTAATCTAGGAACCTAACGAAAAACATTTCTATGAAATAATATCTCACTATTAAAGGAAGTAGCTCAGTATTATTTTACCATGAATGTGGAGGATAATTTATAGAGTCTATATTTTTTCTCTACACGATGAGTTATCTCATGAGAGGAAAAGAATAAGATTGAGAATGAATATATAGAATAAATATTTCTCAAAGAAAAAACGAATAACAAAACTGGGATTCATGATAGTTTGTTTTCTTCGCAGAACAAAAGAAATGTAAATATCATAAAATTGTGAATGTATGATTGGATAGAATAATTAGTTTTAGAAATTATGGATCATTAAAGACCAATTGTATTGTAAAGACTTAGTTTCTATGGGATGAGATAAATAACCCTAAACCACTAATTATTAATGTTATATGCCACAACCATCTAAGTGAGATTCAAAATTTTATTTATAGTCTTAAGGATAAAATTAGTCACAAAGGTTTTCTAATTAAAGTAAGAGATAAAAACTCTATTTCTAGAGGAATTAAAACTAAAAATAATGTATACATGGTGTATAGTCATAAAAATAATTTTTTCAAATATAGTATTAGAAGAAAGAAATTTTGGACTCATATATTAGGTTTAAATTGACAATAATGCTTGGAGAACATAAAAATACAAAGAGATGCAGTAATAATATGAATATTTAATAGATAATAGGAAACGGAAATTGATCCTAGTATATGGATGAAATAGTTTTGAACACGTTTTGATAAAATAATCAAGATTACTTCAAATATTATGGATCAAGTTCAGACTAACATATGTATTCATATTAATATATCTATAAAATATAGAGAATGATATTTCATTATTTTCAAATAAGACTTTTGCATAATGAAATATTCAATGATTTTGATTAGAATGAGAGAGGACATGGGATATAAAAATTGGTATCTATGAAGAATAAAAAATGAGACTAGGAAAACAATTGAGGAATTGTGGTCTGATAATAGAATAGTGTAAAAACTATATATTCTAAGAACTATCCCAAGAAATAAAAAAATTCTTGAAGTATCATTTAGCAGAACTCTACAACAAAATAGAGTTATTGGATAAAATAAATATGATAGAGACCAACATGGACCAAACATTATTCATTGATGTTTTAATTTCACCCTACAATTCAAATGATGATATAAAAGAAAAATCATAAATAAAATACTGGTCATTTAATAGACATAATGAAGATATTACACAAATTTGAATGAGGGACAGAATAATGTCTTCATCAAATAACTTATGTGCCTTTAGATGTATTTTATTCATCAAAAAATGTAGGAAGTCATAGTACAAAAGATATATTGTACATGAAGGAGTTTTTCATGAATACTTAACAAAGTTTCATACCTAAAAAGCTATAAAAACATATTATGTAAAATTTTATATATCAACGACGTCAAATACATTGAGTAAAAATATTTTAACAACTCTTGGCACATAAATTCCGATGAATTATATGATGTATAGAAGGAATAAATTGATGTTGATGAAACTATAGGCCATTTACATAGCTGTGTGGATGATGAAGACTTTCATGCTTGGGAAAAAAATGAATTTGTTTCTAATAAAGAATAGTATGCACCTTAGGGTAGTAGTAAGAGAATATAAGTACATCTATAAAGTATAATTAACACTAGCAAAGAGGTAATATATTTTGAAAGAGGATACATATCATTTCATATAGAGTCCATGATTGAATTCTTAAATGGTGTTCATAAAAGAGTTTACAGTGAAAAAAAGTGATTTTATATTGTAAATGATGAATAAAAGGATTCCAAATTGAAAAAGGATATGTATTGTATAAAATTCCACAATGAGCATGGTATTCTAATAATGATTCATTTTTGAATAAGTCACAATTTATAAGGGTATGTTGATTATAATTTGTATGTAAAGAAATCCAAATAAGTACAATTTATTTTTCTTATATATTTGTATGATATCATATTTGGTAGGAGAATGAAATAAAAATATGGTAGTGTTTTGAAAAAAAAACCTGAAATTATAATTTAAAATAACCATTATTGGTGAATTCATATACTTTATCAGGATATAGGTGACACAATGGGAGGAATACACCATCATCTCCCAGTAAAAGTGTGCATGTGAGATGATAAATATGTTCAACAAGCATGATTACAAACCTATTTTGACTCTAATTTTGAAAAGAATAAAGCATAAGAATCATGATGATGGTAAATCTCTAGATCACACCACGTAAAGGATTATTAGAATCATATTGTATTTGACTAAAAAATGATTAGATATCCACTTTTTAGAATATTGGAAGCTTGTTTCAAGAGGAATCCAATGGAATAACTTCTCTTTGAAGCTAAATTAATCATTAGGTAATTTTAAGAAACAATAAATTATTTATTTACATTTTATTTTTTAAAATATGATTAGTTATCAAAATTTACTAATATAATCCAGGCTCGATATGTGGGGGAACATATGTCTACCAAGTGTGGTTTATTATTTAATCAAAAAATTGTCTTGAATATTTGAGAAAGAAATTGGAAAGCAGATTAGATAGCACACAAAAGGAAAAAAATATTTTGGTGACCACTGTTTGAACATAGATTTTGTATATAAATAAACAGTTGCAATATATTGGGGAATAAGTGAAAAAAAAATGGAAATAGGAAATAATAATAAAATTAAGATCAATCATATGAAACATTTAGTAAAATACATACAAACAATAAATATGGAGATCAAATATAAGATAATTAAATTAAAAGTGGAGAAAGGTGTGAATAGAATGATGTTGTTCAACCTACTAAACATGTGGTGGAAATCATGTCTAATATATTTCCCCTTACATATTTGAGAACCTTCAGTATAATTCTAATGTTCAACCACCATCCATAGCTTTAGTATTTTCCAAAGTACTCATCTTACCATTCCCTAGAGGATTCCTGAATTTTTGAATTATTTTTAATTTAGGGGAGATATGATCAATGGGGTGTTGTTAGTGACAATAACGAAACATTTCCTCGTTAGGTTTATTGTAAAAGGGGGTAATGGCTACTAAAATATTGTGGAATAAATTCCAATATTTCTATATAAATGGGGAGTTATTACCATGATAGTAATAGGGAGTTTCTATAGTCTATGAATGAGTAATGTAACAATTCAAGGAATTCCCTTTTGAATTATTTATTTCAACAAGAATAGTTGATCTTATATATTTATAGTGATAGATGAGTCATTCTAGATGTTATGGAGAATTTGTGGGATTTAATTTCACATTGAATTTCCAATCAATCCAAAGGTGGCTTGTATTTGAACTATGGATAATAGAGATAATAATTGATATTGTATTTTGTTTTTTCTAATATCCTTTTTTTATTGATCAATGAGTTTTAGCACTAAGTGATATTTTCTACTTAATATGTAAATTCCAAAGGCTTTTTTAAATATCATTTTCTATAATGTTCGCTAAAAGTTTTGGGTATGATTTTTTTTATTTTTTTATTATCTTTTGGGGGTTTTAGATGACTTAACTTATTTCTCATAGATAATACATAGTTAATTTATAATGTTTTTTGAAGGGGAGTTTGTGGTGTAGGAGCATAGAGTTGTGGTCAACTGTAAAGGAATTATGAAATCCTTGAAGTGGTAGCTCATGTGGTCATCTATGTTGTAGAGTGGAATATCTAGAAGGTCATTTTATAGTAGAAACATTAAAAAGGGAGTGTGATAAGGGTACCATCAAAGGGTTGAATAGAAATTTCAATGATTTGTGGGATATATAAGTGTTTTTTCCACAAAACATTACTAATTCAATCCTTAAAAATAAATCATAATTTAGTGAATATTAAAATATTAATATAAACATATATGAGTGTAATGATAATATTTCATGTCTGATCTAAATGGTTAGTATGTGGGGAATGTTCTGTGAAGTCAATGTGAAAAGAGAAGTTCACAAAGGTTGTTCATATTCTCATTCTAAAAAGGGGATTATAGATTTTTTGGAGTTAGTAATTGGTTGCACCCATGAATTTTCTATGTGGTGTAAAATCTCTCACAAGACTTGTTAGCTAAGTATATAGTGAATAACTTGAAGGGGACTATGATTTTTGTAAGGATTAGTATGCAGTAAAATAGGTTCATATTGTTTTTCTTTATATAAGGTAGTTTTCGGATAGTATTTTCTCATGAAGATCATAGGTGGGTATTTTAGAAGACCATATAGTTCATTGGAGCCTCAAATTTATGCTATTGTTTTAGAAATCACTTCATACTTTCTTCTAAATGTCAAATCTACGATCATATAAAAAATGAGTTAGATTTAATCCAATTTATTATGTGAGGAGGATCTTATAAATGTGATCCTAGGGGGGGAATGTGATTTCCCTTAACTAATTATAATGTAAGTTCACCTAGAATGAATTGAATATTACTGAAAAATTGTAATACCAAAATCTAGTGGAGCTTATTGGATTCTGGTATGACTAAAACATCATCTACATATGCTATATAGACTTGTACTTTGTGGTGAACCAACTAAAATTTTCAGGTTTCAATTTATATTTACATTTTTGTTCTTGGTGAATGCACATTAAATTGGGAAGGAATAAAGAGTTCCAAAAACCATGAGGAAAATATCTAATTAATTAAATTCCCTAATTCCATCATCCCATCCTAGGGAAACTCAGGGTTCAATGAAAAAAATATGAAATTTTATTTGTAAAATGGAAGATCAAAACCACAAAACAACATTTAAAAAAAACACAAATAGGTAAAAAACTAATTGTCTATTAAAGATCTGATATTTTTCAAATTATTTTTTTAAATGAATTTTATAATTAAAATATTGTTTCAATTAATTAATCTAAAAAATAATTTTTGTCTCAAATTTTTACCTACTATATAAAAAGATCCAATATTTATGAAACTACTAAAAAAAATTCCCCATGTAAACTATCCAAACACTATTGAAAGGTGATTTTTAATCAAATATTATATTTTAACTCCTTAAAGTTTATTTCAAAATCAAATGAAATATTTTTTTAAAATATTCTCAGGGGTTTGAAAAGATATTAGATATATAATATATGGGAAAATTAATAAACATTTTATATATGTAAAAACTATTAATGTTGACTTTATTTATGGTGGAATGATTGTAATTTCTCATATTTCAAGTCCTTAATTTTATAATCATTAATCCTTAAATTAAATATTTAAATATTTAAATTATTTATTTTCACTGTTTTTTCTTATTTATATATTACTTATAATCATATTAACAAAATTCATTTATAAAATACATTTTTCTATATAAAATATTAATTCTAATATAATGGAATATCATAAATAAATGGAATCCAAAAAATAAATAGATAATCATAATTTTATTAAATCCATATAGAATAATGTATATAAATAAAAATTACTTTATATGAAATAGAAACAAGTATAATGGGATAATAAATGAATCTAAATAAAATTAATGATATTTAAAATCCATTAGAGGATGATATTTTAATAATATCTCATCCAATGACAAGACTGTAAAAAACAAAATGTAATAAATAAGGTTGATAATTTCTTATTATTTTATAGAAAACTTAGATAGAAAATTTAGTTAATAAAAAAAATATAATTGGGCAAATATATATAGTATATTGAACGATAATATGACTAATGTAATTGTGATAATTAGAATATTTACTTGGTTTTGGGAAAAATAAGACACCTAATGAGGGTAATAATTTAAAAAATATGCAATAAATAAAAATATGTTTCTATACAATACATTAAATAAATATTCAAAGTAATATATTCAATGTTATAATTCATTTGTCAAAAATTATGTTATTATTTTTGAAATGTGTTCTTATCATTAGTGATAAAACCCCATGAATTTAAATTGATTCTAAATATTAAATTTAAAAATATTTTAAAAATATTATGATAAAATAAATTTCAAATTTGGAGCGAGATTGTTATAGTTAATCATGAATGGATTTGTATTCATTTTCTAAAATGATTTAACTTTCATGTAAAGAGTAAAACAATACATGATTTATATAAAATTTTATTTTCAAATATTAAAATTATTATTGATTATAAAATTTGTTATATGAAAACATAAAATTTTTAGTTTTAAGAAGATGATGATATTTTTTAAAACTAGAATAATTATTTAGGAGGACGCGATAATTTGTAAATATTATATATGTGTTAACTAAAATATTTGTGGATTTTTTAAATTATATGTCACCATAATTATGAAAATATTTTCATATAAAACATATATATATGGAATTAGTATATTAAATTTAGTCTGGGGTGAAATTTTGGAGTTTTTTAAACAAAAAGAGTCATTAAAAAATAAATAAATGATAAATACAATTCAATAATTGTGTAATGATGTCATCATCATGAAAAGAATGCATGATTTCAGAAACAATTGGTTTGATCATTATGTTGTGAAATATTATTATTGTCAACATAGAATATCACTATTTCATGACTTCCACATTAATTAGTTTTATAATTATTATTTTTAATAAAAATACCCCTCCACACCTTTTATATCTACCCCCACCCACCCATAGGGTAACATACATAAAATATTCCTCACATTGCCCAAAATTTATCCAATTTACATTATGAGGCCTCCTATTATTCATAGATGTATTTTGGCCTCACCCTACATCAAAACTGAAAGGAACCTGTAATTTAACATATAAGTACTTGTTAAATAATAGGTAACTACCCATTATGTTAATTTAATACTTATTCTTCTTATATTATACTGTTGTCATGTTATTGTTTTTTTATGACCCCCTCCCTCCATCTAATGGAAGGACTCCTGGTCTATAAATGAGGAATGAGGGGTAATGGTGCTTAAAACTAACACCCAATATGATGTAGTTTATCGATTATTATTATGAATATATCATTCTCACATATTGGAGGTATTACCAACTATATGATTTAGGAGTAACATAGTATAATGATAAACCCCAAATGAAAACCATGTATAATTTAAAAAAATATGACTCAGTAATGACCGCAAACTCAAACAACTCCTGGATACAGCTTAACAAATCCAAGGAGCTAGTAACATGTAAGCCAATTACCATCATATTATTTTTAGATTGAAACAAATTATATATCTATGTAGGTTTAGTATAGAATTTATACTAAATAGGATCATCAATGAAATAACTCATAAAAATGTGATATAATCATACGAAACCCAATGAATAAACAAATGAAACATAACTGTTACACAATTATGTCATATGAATTTCCAATCCTCACCATGGAGTTCTCACAACGTAGCACATTGAAAACAAATATTCTATATAACGAGAATATATATATATATATGACTTTAACTCATGTTCAATTATCAATTGTGTTTTCTCTCTCACTCCACAATAGTTTTTTCCAATCCTAATCCCTCCAATAAGTCAACATTAACATTCTTAAATAGTATCACCATTATTAACATGTCATGTGTAGCCCAACATCTTGTAATTTTCTTATCCCAATAGTAAAAGGGTGTATATATGTAATCCACTATATCCATTATAAAAGGATTATACAACAAAACACCATATCCAAATAATTATTCCCATAGAAAGAAAAAATCACCCCATCTGAATACTTGTTCCAATAATACCTCAAGCCATTAAATCCCTCCCATAAATTTCTAGTAAAACCACAATCAATCATTGTCCTAGTATGAATGTACCCTATAATGTAATCCATTTTATCCCACGTTACTTTTATTCATATACATTTAGAATGGTGGAGAGAGAGGGATAGGGATAATTCAATCATCCATTCTCTCACAATCCAAGAGTACTGAGAAAAGACCCCAAAAACATTGGGGTGTCTATTTAAATAATAACATGGATGGGGTCATATCAAATCAATATTTAGGAAATAATATCTTGTGAAACCACACAAAGATAACGTACCTTTAATTACACCCATCTACGATTATCTGTCTACAAGCCCCCAGACTACTAGTGGTGATAACTATATGTAAAATAATCATTCAATCATAGTATTCATCATTAATTTATTAATTAACAAATAATTTATTTTAATTTTTATTCAATTTCAAGGATTAACACATCTATCTTTATCCTGGTGTCAATAGAACTACTTATCTCCCTTATAATATTCTGATGTTTGTATTTAAAATCAGTGAACAACATGGACCATCCAAATTAATTTATAAGTTTAATTATCACATATAAATTATATAAGAAATCTATGATTGGGCATATGAATTCACCTTAAAAATTAATTTTTAGTTAATAATAAAATCCTATGTTAAGAAGTTAAATTTCAGTTGTGTAAACATCATCCAACCAGAAGGACATAAAGATAGCATCGTGAAAGAATCAAGAATAACTATGAATATTGATGAGGAAGACTCGTTCTACACTCATTATAACTTCATAGTTCCCAATCCATTTTGAATATTATAAACATTTAACTACCATCACCAACATTGATCATCACTTAAGACTGGTCTCCTAACACAGTGTTCATCCAATCAATCATTAAACTACATAGAACTGGGTCTGTAACCAATTCCTTATCGTGGTACCCAGGGATGAAGAAGTCTGCAGTAAAAACATAAAAGTATCTTAATGCTTGGAGAAAAAAAATTATTCAACTTAATATTCAACATATAATCAAAGGAACTAAGGCTATGGTATTTAGTAATTCAATCACCCATAAGATGGAATGGTCTTGTTCATAACCAAACAATCATTCCTTAAAAAAACAATTTAATTACATATTGAATTAAATTAGTTAATTCAAAATGGGTTTTCCTCATAAGGAAACCTAATATGTCCATCTTAACATGTCTACCAATAAATATAATTTAACATCCCCCGGTATGGAACTATCTCAAATGGTCGAGAAGGGTTGGTTATGAGACATCATGTCCTCCTCCATGTATGCCAGAGATTGTCAACTACAGCGGGGGTTTGAAATGCATAAAGGGAAGACTATATTCCCTAGAAAAAAGTATCATAGTAGTAGAAAAAATTCATAATAGAATGTAAATAGTCCAATTAAATACATTTTAGAAGAAAATAAAAAATCTAGCTAAATAATCCAAAAAATAATGAAGGAATATAGTCATAATATACTAGAATGTTACTAAATTTCATGATAGAGAAATACAATATAAGACTAGAAGACTCAAATAGAAGTCTCAACATCCCAGGTCCAAAAACTCAAGGCAGTCCCATCTCTAAAATATATCTCATCCACAGTAAAACACTCAACAACAAATTCCATTTCCCTAGCACAAACCTACATCCACCCAATCTACTAGGTTACAAAATGGTAGCCCAAATAGGGTGTGAATGTAACTCAATCGGTCGATACTATTGTGTCTAAAAAATTCATTCAGATAAGAAGTGTATGAAATAAAGTGATAACCAAGTGTTTTAATTAATTAAAAATTTATAAAAATAAATCAAATATCTGATTAGTGTACCTGTAAAAATATCTTTAATCATGATTCATGACCATGCCAACAATTACTATAAATCCATGGTAAAATAATATTCTTCAGCACCATGCTGGAATATCACTGGGCATGTCTTATGGCCATGCCAACAAAAATCTTATAGCCAAGGTAAAATATCCTTCTGCAATTCCATTCTAGAATATCTCTTAGCATCTCTTACGACCATGGAAACCACAACAATATAACCATTTAATAGTCATGACATTCAATCTACATCAAATTCATATAACAATTACAACATTTCGATTCAAATACCTATAATAATTATGGTATGGGACTCATTATAGAATGATATCATTAATCATTACATAATGGGATGGGGCTTATCCTATTCAATATTATATTTACAGCATATAAGTTTTCATGTCATGGTGACAAGATTGATATATAAGCATTAAAATATGGAACACAATCCTTGTCAGACATCATGGATATCACAATATCAAATAAAATTTCTGAATGGTCAATTATTTGAATTCTCATTCTTTATTCGTTTTCTATTTGAAATTTAGTAAAAATTGATTAACAATTATATAAATAAGGAATAATCAAAAATTAGGGACTTTATGAAAAGAAATCACACAACGTCATGTATCTTAAAAATCATACATTAATATATTTTCCAATTAAATTATAATCAGGGGTCATTCACCCCACGGGTAGCAATATGCCAGTTAAAATCCATTTGAATCAAATATATTAAATGAATAATTACCATAGTATGTTTAATTTGTTTGGGCACACGCCAAAAATGGAAAAATGACTATATTACATAAATATGGAAATTATCAAACCATGGGGTTCTGAGTTAGACACGAAACATTAAATTGATAAACCAAAAACGCTTCTAATGGCCTACACCCATGAGGAATAATGTGTAGATGATTTCAAAGTGGTTCCTATATAAAAACTAATCATGAAAAAAAATGTAATAATTCAAGGGATTTCACCACAACGGTTTTAGAAGTGAGTTGAAAAATAATTAACATAACCAAAAGAACTAACTAGGGATTTCCCATACAATTGCAATGTCTATAGGGGAAGTCAGCACCCCTGAATCACCGGTAGAATACCATGTGGTCAGGTGGAGAGGATTTTCATATAAATCAATGAAAATCCATCTAGAGAACATGTTTAAAATAAAATGATGAGTCTTTACACAATGTGTAATATGATTATTCATCATGTAAATTTATTTAATTGAATATGATAAAAGAAACAATCACCTCATATTTATTTTATTAAGTCCCATGAAAAATAATAGGTTTTTAATATATTTACATGTCATATAAATGTTATGAAGTTTATTTTTCAGCCCATTATCCTTTTAAACAATATGAATCTATTTTAATGTTTCTCAACATTCCAAGAAAAAATTAAACACTTAACCAATTTATACCAAGATTCCAGTGGATAAATAAAGCATACAACCCTACACATTATGTCATTTTTTCAACAAAAGTCCATTTTCTCTAAGAAAACACAAAGCCTCCAAGGATCACATAACTAAATCAAAGTGATAAAAACCTAAAAAATATTCTATCTTATAGCCACCCACCACATAACAACTCATCCATGAGCTGGTTCAAGCATCACAATGTGGTCTTTGTGAAAAAGTCTGAACAGTACCTTCACTTATTAGACTCCCTCTCCTAGGACTCCTCTAGAGTACACAGATGCTTCCACTTCACCTAAAATGACATTATAGTCTTACATTGCTGATATTGTTTACTAAAATCCATAACTCATATCAGATGCTCCTCAAAAGGCACATTTTCCAAAATTGGGTTGTCTACTAAATCTATGTAATGGGAAGGGTTTGAATGTTTTCTTCATGGCTAGAACATGAGAAATACATCGTTCATGGAAGATTAGTACAGTTTAAGGGATAATCAATACACCACTGGAATGACCTTTCCAGTATTTCAAATGGCCCAACAAACCAGGACAGTAGCTTTCCCTATTTCTAGATGCAACACTTCCCCAACCTAGGTGACACCAAAAGGAAAAATTGAATACCAAATTGGAATTCCTTGGGTTATCTTCAATTTTTAGCATATGATATTTTTACTTTCTATGTGTGTTCACGTACGACATTCTCATCAAATGAACATGGTTAGATTTCTCTTACAAGATATTAGGCCCAAAAAGGGATGACTCACATACCCCCAGAAAACAAAGTGAAAAAATGGCCATGCATAAAAATAGTAAAAATATAAAATTTAGATCGATTCTTGAATGATAATATCATATAAAAAATCAATGATTTCCATATGATTATCCCTTGATATCATAAAATTCAAAATAGAGGCTTGTAGCATAACCTCTATAACCTAAATAGTCTGCTTTGATTGACCATTAGTCTGTGGAGGATAGGATGTTCTTAAAAGAATTCATGATCCTAGGTCTTTCCTAAGACACTTCTAGAATTGAAATGTGATTGAGGATATCTATTTGAAGTGATACTCCTTGTAGAGCCATGTAATCAAACCACCAAATGGCCATAATGATTTCGCATATCATCTACTGTAACGGTTTCCCTAATAGGTAGGTAGTGGGATACTATTTTTAGTCACTCCCCAAAAACCCTTACATTATCATTCATATAGGTCTTCCTAGGTTTTCCTATAAAAATATATTGTGACATCGTCCAATTTTTACTCAGTAATCATTAATGAATTATAAAGAATAACTAAGATTTGATGCTAAACTTTAACCAACTGACAAGTGAAGCATCTATCCATAATTCATTCCACATCACTACTCATTTCTGATCACCAATGCTATCCACAGATATCATGAAAATATTTGTCAAACCATGATTCATTTCCCATCGAAAAGAATGAAAGAACTTCATTAGATCTAAACACAAGAATCTAAGAACCCATAGTCGATCATGTAAAAGAATAGAATTTCTACTACCAAGAGACAATACTAATGGAATAACTCCACCATATAATTGTTTTCTAAGAACAAATCCCTCGAGATCATATAAATAATATTTATTAATCTAGTCCAAAGGCACTAGTATAAAATGTTTCAAAGTCATATCTAATCGCCCCTAAGAATCCTCAAAATCAAGATGCATGTCTGCAATTAGGAACATTGTCCACCACTCATCACAAGACTCTATCACTTCCCCTATTGGATTATTTTATCTCCTTGTGTTAGCAATGATTTTTCTCTTTACTGGTGTATAATAAAATTAAATGTAAAAATACTAAAAATACTCGACCCACCTCCACTATTGAAGGTTTAGGTCCCACTGAGAAAATACGTACTTGTGTCTCTTTTTTCCCTGTATACCCAAAACCTCTCACCCATAATTTATTTTCAAAACCTACTTGTAGAATTTTACAATATTTTTAAATAAAAATCATTATAAGGTTAATTCCTCCCATTCAGTCTCAATTTTTTGGATCCATAAGCAACCACATGGTCCTCCCGCATTAGAATTATGCTGAGTCTAACTATAGCTGTGTCACAGTATGTGTTATATGCTTTAACTAGTATATGTAATTCTAAGAAAGGTTATGAGTTCAACATTCCTTTCCCATCATAAAATTATCTCCCACAAGCATCCAACTAATAAAACTTCACCCCTTTCCATGTCATCCCAGTCGTTATTGCTACCAAATGGTAGAAATATTGGATAAAATGCTATTAATAACCTTCTGAATAGAGAATGTTCCAAATTTTGAATATGTTCTTGGGATGTTCAAAAGATATTATGGTCGGAACTTCCTCTAGGTCCTCTGAAACTCATAACTCATAGATTAAAAGATCCAAAAAGTGACCATCATTATTTCACCAACTACATTTTATAAGCTTGGTGTAATATTGATTACTTCTCAATGTACTCAAGAGGTTGTCAATATGTTTTTCATGATTGCCATAGGACTGAGAGTACACTAATATTTCATTAAAAAAATTACCAAAATGATCTAGAAAAGTATGAGATTTCATATTCATTAAATCCATGAATACTTTATAAGCATTTTTCAACCCGAAGAGGATCCCTAAAAATTCATTAATGAAAAACATTCTCCTATAAGTTGTTATAGGTATTTCCCACAGTCTCACCCTAAACTAATGATATCCTGATCCCTATTCAATCATGGAAGTGATCCTATCACCTCTCAACTAAATGAAAAATTATCAATGCGTGGAAGAGAGTACCTATTATTGATCGTTATCTGGTTCAACCTCTGATAATCCACACATAAGCACAAAGATCCATCAGCCATTTGGTGAATAGAAATAAATATCCCCAAGGACATGTACATGGGAATATGAATCCATTATATTCTAGATCATTCATCTGAGCTTTCAAATATTAAATCTATGCTGGTTTCATTCAATAGGGCACTATATAAATTGGCTTAGCTCCCAGCACCAACACGATTGTGAACTCGACCTCTCACTCAATCGATAATCCATAGAAACAATTAGGAATGAAATATGAAAAAATATTTATCACTTGGTGAATGGAATCATGTTTCATTCCACCATTATTTAGAGAAACACCAACGATTTGAGCCATTAGACAACCCAATCCACACTAAATTAGTCCCACATGAGCAGCCTGGATATTCCTCTCACCCAAGTAAAAATTGATTTTTCATTTCAAAGATTATAATGTAACTCTCCTACCATAAATATCGATAGAAATAACCAATACATACAATGAATCAAGGAGAAGAGTACAATGTCATGCATGAATGGTTACGAAATGAAATGGTAACTACCAATCTATAGAATACACTCCATCAAATGTTTTTTATTTTCAGACCACACTGCCAACATCGGGTCAATGATTGAAGCACTATATAAAATTTCCACATACAAGGCTAAATAATTTATAAAAATATGATATAGAAAATAATGTGATTCTTCTCTATAAGAAACAACACAAGCTAAGGTAGGTGATAAAATAATAATATCTCTGACATTAGATGGTATAGCATCCAGATTATCCAAATTTTTCTACATAACATGAAAATAACATTTCCCTGTAACCTGGGATTTAGTCTAACTACCCTGATCTATATCCATTTCTAGTTATTTTTTCTCATGCACTGCGGTAATGCACGCCCTACCTCATTGTGAATGGCCTGTGGAACTCTAGCACCAACTTTTTGAGGGGCACCTAAGCCCCTTGTCGACTATGGTACTTTTCTGGATCCTATTCAACTGGTATACTACCGATAGTTCCCCCATAAAATTTTAAGATGACTCAGTTTGTTTCAAATACAACACTCGGCTATAGGGTAAGGACACTATGGGTGCTTGTGTCCAAACATGCATCAATTATAGCACTAGAAAAGATCACAATCTTGAGATGTTTCTTCATTTCATTGACTGATCAATACACTATCGCTTTGGTGGAAACTATAATAATGGAATTAACTAGTTGTATTAATTAATTTAATTATTAATAAAATATAACAACATCCTTCTCAGGATCCAAGATAGGATATCTATGAGAATGTCTTATGACTATGCCAACCACATCCATATAACAAGTGTTAAAAAACCTACTTTAGTGCCATGTTAGAATATATCTGAGAATGTATTATGGCCTTTATAACCACACCCACATAACCAATATAAAATAACATTCTACAACAAAATTTAGTAATATATATTAGAATTTTTTAAACCCATTACAAGAACAACCATATATACATGGTATAATCACAACAATCAATCCTATTCAAAGACCTATAAGAATTACCACATTCGGGGTAAAATCCCTATTTTAGTTATAGAATATTACTATGAATATCCTATTCTATATAAGAATTACATCATGGGACTTTGTCAATCCTTCTCAATATCATCAAAAAATCATATAACTGTGAAATATATATTGTCAAGGCCGATATATATGCATTATAGCATGGAAAAAAATCCATGTCAAAAATCATGGATATCACAATATCACATCACATTTCTCAATGGTTAATTATTAGAATTACCAATGTTACTTCATATTATTTTTGAAATTTAATTGAAATTTGATTAAAAATTATACAAATAAGCAATAATACACACTTTAGGGATTTTTTAACATGAAATCACTCAATGTCACATGTCACGCTAAAACTAATTTAATTAATTTTCAAGTTAAATTATAATTTTCGTTAACCCACCCCATTATCATCCATAATCCAGAAAAATTCGATTTTAAATCAAAGGGTTTAATGGAATAATTACATTTATTTATTTAACTAATTTGGGTGCACATAATAATGGACCAGTAGCAATATTGAATAAACCTGTAAATTATAATACCATTGGATTAGGATTTAGACATCCAACCATTAAATAAAGATCCATAAATACTTTCAACATCATACGTAAATATGTAAAAAGGTAAAAATTATTTCAATGGAGTTCCTAGATCAAAATAGATCAAGGCCAAAACCAACAATGAAATCAGTCAAAGGATTTCACCACAACAATGGGGACGAAGTAATAGAAGGAAGAAACTAACTAATATGACTTATTGGGTAACTATCGAACAGACGAGAGTTCTAAAAGGGATTTTGGAACCCCAAAATAACCTAGATAATTCCCTTGGGCTGAGAAGAGAGGTTCTAAATTAAAAATAATGAGAATTCATCCACACAAATAGTTTAAAATATATGGTTGGCTATTTAAACGATGTGTAATGTGATTACATATCATGTAAATATTTTTAATGAAATATAATGAAAAAACGAAGCAGCTCATATTTATTTTAATGAAACCCTTGAACAATTATACAATGTGCATCCCTTTAAAATATGTTTAAATGTTTTCATTTTATTTTTTCAGCCCATTTTCCTTCTAAATAATAAATACCTCATTTAATGTTTCTAAACTATCCAAGAACCTGTTAAGAACATAAAAAATTTATACTCAAACTCCATTAATTTAAAAAATTATAATTTCCCAATATTTAGTTCAATTTCACCAACAAATACTCTCTATCATTAAACAAGACTCAGCCACCAAGTCTCAAACATTAAATTCAAAGTGAGACATACCTGATAAATGATGGGATCATACACATAATTTCCGGAATTATTTCAAATAATCAGTCCAATATGAGTTGTAATCATACTTATCATGCCTCATCAATTAATTTTCATAATTTATATTTACATAGTTATATATTTATTATATTATCCATGCTAAACATGAAATAAAATAACAACACCCAATATAAATCATAGTATCTTCAGTGTCATAAAAATTAAGTACAAAAACATAAAACATATAGATCTAAAAACCCAACTATTAATTCAATTCTCAACATGAAATATTAATTATCTTCAACATGTGATGATTATCATTTCAATTCATTAAATGTTCAAATTTTAAAAAATTAACTTTATAAGAAAAAAGATTGATAACACTACATCATATGATAACACATTTAGTTCTATAATATATTTTGTTTGAAATATTATTAACCCATTAATACAAAATATTCAAACCATAATGAAATTAAATTATTAAATTAACCATAATATTATTATTCTAGTGAAATCCATTTATTCCAATGAATAAATAAGCGAATCTAACAATTATTTCAAAAAATAAGGTAGATAAACACCCTAAAAATATCTTCAAATATCAAAATAAAATAAAGGAATCCTGTAATATTTTTACAAAATAATAATGTGTTGGGAGACTAGGATGAACTGATAAAAGAAATATACCTTGATCTAAGACGTTCATTAGTTAATCCAAGGGGTTTTCACAATACAATGTGTGGATGGTGGGTGGAGAGAGGTGTAGGGTCTGTCTTAGATTCAACTTAAGGGGTAAAACATTTAACCATGTTATCTGAGTCCTCTAATTTATAATATTATCCTAAATGACTTCATGATAGTATCACAAACTCCAAAAACAAATGTGCTACCACTGGCCAAAGTGTGGATCAGTTTTCAATTTGTTGGAATTCCATGGATCATATGACTTTAAACCCCTTATAATAAATTAACCCCTCCACAACATCAAATTCACTTGTATAGGAATATAATATATTTTTTCCATGACAACATCCAGAACAACGGTGTACTAATATCCACACTGTACAATTCCAATAGTAGAACTCGCAGTGCACCATGCCCGTCCTACCTTCCTCAAATGGAAACCTAAGAAATTTTCCCATTTTTTATCATAAGTGAAAAACAAAAATTAAATTCATAGAAATATGGCCACACAAGTTTAATCAATCATTATATATCACTCCATCACTAATCATTTTTCACTATGGACAAACACTGGGCAGTCAAATAAAAAAGACAACCCCCACCCTAAAGCCTCAAAGAAATATATAAAGTAGAAAATTTCATGCTTACTATCATAGAGATTAAATTGTTAAATACGATATATATCTTATCTATCCCTAAAAACTCCTCTGACTTACCTTATGAAACCTATGATCTCCAAAAACAATCAAAATTGAAAGGCAATAGAAATCATGGACCCTATATTTTTTATAACCATAAAATAATTAATTAATATGTTTAAAAGAAATAAATATTATTATATAATAGTATAATATTCATAAACTATATTTCTATAAAATCACTCTCCCCATTTTGACACGTCTTGTTAATGGCTAGTTCTCTCACCTATGTGAATGTTGCCAATTTATTAACTATCAGTACCTTCATAGATTATAATTGTATCATATCGTGTTTTTGTGTGTATATGTGGCCATATTTATATATTATTTAACTTTAATATTCATGACATAATGGTACAAATGAATGATAAAAAATAATGAAAATCATTAAATATAAATGAAATTGGAATAAATAAAACTTGTCATTGTGGATTTCTATCATTAATAAAACATAAATAAATAATATAAAATGATAATTTATAATAAATATAATCTTAAATAATTCAAATATACTTATATTATAATTTTTTAACAAGTATAGGTTACATATAAATTAGTTTTAATCCTGATGTAGACATACAGGACAAAAGGTAACTGGATTCTACACTGATAATCACTTACATGGGTTTCAATTCTATTTTCTACACATTCATATTTAAATTCAAATGTTTTTCCATATTTATGATAATAAATAATTTATACTATCTCTTGGGATATTGTTATTTATAATATGCCATTTATGAAAATTTCTGAAATTGTATAAAAACATCCATTCTTCCCCTCTTTAAAGACAAATTCCCAATCTAAATATTCTTCCTATAAAATTTCAATAATTTTTTTATTTGTTATCTTATTTTATGATCATTTTTTAGATTTACTTTTCATTCACCTATTTCTATATGTATTTATCCATATTTCAAATATTAATTTTTTTATGGTATAGACACCTGTCAATTCCCATTTATAATTATTCCAATTTCTACTATGGGAACTCTTTACAATATGGATAGAATCATCTTGTTATAAGATGATAATTGAATATATCCCAATCATGGATTCCTGTTAAAACCAATCTGATTCTCATGATGAATAATTATATTTTTTAATTTATTAATTCAATATTGATTATATGGCATCACATGTATATTTTTTATGAATCATGTCTCAATTTCCAACTAAAGTTATCTATATTATGACTATATACTAATTTATTAAAATTTAATCCTTTATTTTCATTGTGGTATTATCCTGTATTATTATTGGCTACTATATTCAAGGTGGATTTGAAATTTGAGTTACATAGAAGGGTTGTTTTTATTATTAATATTTGGATTTGAATTCATGTTCAGAAATCTCATGGTGAGGTTTTTTCTTGAGTCTTAATGTTTGCTAGGTGTGGAGGTGTAACGTCCTGAAAATTAAATTAAATTTTTATAATTTATATAGAATTATTTTGAGACATGGTGACCAGATGGAACATCATTCTGAGGCTCGGTGTTCCCATAATGAGTGTTTAAATTGTTTTATGTTTGTTTAAAATAGAGTGCACATGTTTTTGTAGAAAATTATAAATGGGGCCCAAATTAAAAAACCATGGGCACTGTAAGTTCTGGATTGAAAAATTTTCGTAAAGGAAGGAATAACCATGATCTTCATAGGTCGAGGGAAATATTATTTTTCAGACATTTTATGAAAAAATATAATAAAAACTCTTACAGAAAAATAAAATAAGCTTTTATTTTATTTTATTTGAATATAAAATTTCAATGCAACCTAACGACACTGCGACTCAATGTTACAGAAATGATAAAACGTGTTTTCTCTATTAAATGGGTTTTCTGAATAAGGTGTTGTTAGAACAATATATAATTTCACTGAACCATTGGATATTTTGCATTGGCAAGCGATGATCAAAAATCCCCCAACAATAACGGATCGAGGAACGATGAATGAGAGCAGTGCGATATCCGCCAATAAATGATTCAACCTTGAAGAAGAGGTTTCATTCAAAGTGAATTTACTTTCTCACCATTCATCGAATTTAGCAAAGAATCTAGATAAAAAGAGGTACATGTGACCTACGGATCGATCACTTATGCCTGAGGGTTTCTAATCTCGGGGTTTGAATTGTTGTTATCCATGTTATATTCTTAAATATCCTCCCTACATATGATAAAATTATAATGTAGAGGGATAAGGTCCATATGAACAAGGCCTATATCCCTCTGTATGGGGTGTTCTTATGTTCTCTGTGGTCGGACCATCAGATCAACAACAAGAAAACATGGAGTACGTAGAAGTGACAGAGACGACCCGATGATCCCGAAGTCATGCACAGATCAGAAAATGGACCAACGAAGCGGGTATGATGTACCTGGAATGGAACCATCGGCGACATGATGGTTGGAGCCGTGTGTGGGAATCGAAACACATGGGTGGAAGATGATTCCCATGGAAATGGCCACAGGTGGTGGATCAGGGCTACTGGGAATTGTCGAAGGAGGCACGAACGGACGTGGTGAGTCACGCCGCATCATTCTGATGGAGTTCCATGGTCTAGGTGGACCATGATGGTGAACCCTGCATCAACCCAATGGGTAGAGGGAGATGTTTTGAGCACCACATCTTGGTTGGAGCAAGATAGCCCACTCATGGTGGACATGTATTGAGAAGGATGGCCAAACTAGGAAACCGAGTGAGTTGAACCTGTAGCCCAGTAGGGCAAATTGGGTCAGATCTGGGTCGGGTCGTTGGACCACCTGCCTGGTCGAGTCAGACCAGACCAGGACCCCATCAGCTTCATTTCATTAAATTGAGTATAACACCCAAACCATGCATCTGATTGATGATCCATTTTTGGAGTTGGGACACTTGTTCCAAGAAGGTACTTTTAATATAATACATGTGTGTTTTCATATAATTTGAGATATGACTTATTTCATGAGGTGTTGATTCTCCCTGGATCAAGCATGTAGTTAGTGGGAATTCTACAGTGGTCTATAAAGAGAAGGAAGTGACAGGCATACATTAGTGGCCGAGTAGACCTAAGTGACGAGGGTACCTCAGTGGCCCATCAATCCTCAGTTATGAGCAGACCTTAGTTACACAATAGAAGTGCATACCATAGTGGACCAGAAAATGAGTAGACCTCAGTATCCCATCAAACATTAGTGATGGGTGGACTTTAGTGGACCTGTAGATGTGCAGACCTCAGTGGCTCAGCAGACCTCATGGACAAGGGGAACTGAGTGTCCCAGCAGATGAGCATACCTTAGTGGCCCAGCAGACCTCAGTGATCAGTGGACCTTTGTGGCCCATCATGCCATTGTGAATCATCAGGGAAGAGACCTTAAATAGTACTAGATGTTTAGTATTAAAACGTATAGTATTTTTTATAATTTAGGGAGTACCTTTGTCAGTTATCCACTATATCATGTGTACATTTTACTATTGTCTTTTATTTTGGGGTTGGGGTCCCTACTGAGAACTGTGTTACTCACCCTTGCATGGGCTTCGGCCATACGTATTGTATCATGTGCAGAAGACTGATTATTTGAAAGAGTCCATGGAAGTCCAGGACTAGGCGGTGCCCAGTGATTATAGACAGGTGATGAGTACTCCTATAGATTTAGGCAGCCACTCTTCACCTCATCGTCAGCTAGGGTTTTTTGTGGATTTGTTTCTAGAGATGTTTGTACCCCCCCCCCCTTTTACATCATTTATTTTGTTGGGTTCGAATTATGTCCCCTTTACTTACATATTTTTATAGTTTACCCTTTGTGGTTGTCGTAGTAGCATGAACATTTTCCCTTTTCATCATAGTGGGATGGGTTTGGGATTTTTCTGATGTTTAATAATGCTGAAAATGCCTCCCACATGTAGGGTAATGCCTTCATCACTAGCCATCAGCCCCTGGCCTTTGGAACGCAAGATTGTGGTAATCATGACACTACCTTGGGGGTAGGGACATAAAAAATCGGTATCAAAGGTTGTTATTTCTAACATAAAGAAAAATATTTGGTGGCTTTGTTTTGGGGAAATATTGTTAAATGTTTTGAGTTCGACATTCAGGATCAGGGAGTCTAGTGTTGGTGTGTTGGACGATGTATCCATACACCAGGACCATGAATCATGCTTTTGGACTTGGCATAAGAAAACACTAGTTTCATTCATCATATAGTTATTTTGGTTGTTCTAATGTCCATATTGATTCAGAGTCAGCTCACTAGGTATAATCTATTGGCTATGGTTCGTCAGGATATCTTTCAGGGTCCCGCCTTGCGAAAAGCTATCCAGGACTCTGGTGAATCGCCACAAGAATGGTATGTCTAGTGATGAGGTATCAGAACATGGACCATTACTAGAGATGGCCCCAGCAGAAAGTGCACCAGTATCTCCACCACTCATTGACCATCTATTGTTGTCGGTGCAATCGGTAAAGGACGCTTGCAGGCTAAATGCCTAACACGAGTTCTAGAGGCCTATAAGTCTAAATTTAAGCGGTGATATTGTCCCCCCGGGTGGATGTGGATTGGATTGAGGTGGATACGAGAGTATTTGATCTGGTGAGGATTCCTCTTATCCAAATGGTTATCTTATCTGTTAGCCTTCTTGAGGGCTCGGTGAGGAGGTGGTGGAGCATAACCATCTGAATGCATGACAAGGTGAGCTTCCCTTAGACAAATATTGGAAACCTCTTTCAGGAGGAGTTCATTTTGGTGAAATTATGACCAGTACACATACATGAGCTACAAAACCTACAACATGATAGCATGATAGTAGCAGATTACTCAGCGAGATTCACCGCGTTTTCTCATTACAACACAATCATGGAGCGAGACCCATTCATTATAGATAATGTTTTTTAGATGATACTACACCAGGAGATTAGGGATTTAATGGTATGACTCAACATCCCTACTCAGGATGCAGTGCTTGAGTGAGCTCAACTTGTCGAGATCTTCCAAGAGAAATAGGCGTGAGGAGCCGGAGCAACTAGTTGACACTGAGCGATAGAGTCTTCAGCCATGGGTAGAAGTCAGTTGACATGGGGACCCAAGAGGGTCGGGAATTTTGGGGGAATACACCAAGATGTAGGATCAGTGGTACAACGCTCCCAGTGTAGAGGGTGTCGTTATAAGTGCATGGTCTGTTACTCAGGTGGCGGACTGGGGCACATAGATTGTGATTTTTTAAATCTCTGCCCAGAAAATAGGGAGATGGTTGAGGGACCACCAAAAAAGGTATAATTTTATGTAGTGTGGTCTGAAAGTCAGTGGACTTGGTAGGGTGCAAGATGAATATTAGGCGGTGGGAGGTGGTTCATGGGGCTACCACCACCATCCTCAAGTGTTCCACCACGGGCACTTTGAACTGGTTAACATGGGTGAGGCCTACTTTAGTCGATGGAGGCCTACCACCACGAAACCACATATATGATTAGAGGTTTGATCTGTTTTTTATACACCTAAATTCTAGTTCTTTTTGTCACATGTTTCTATCACTCTTTTTTGTGAAGGGGATAAGAAATGTCCACAATTTCTTGTAGTGGAAGATGATTACGACAACATCTTTCATGATGATGTTTTGGAATTTCCCCCTCACAATTAGGCTAACATCTGAATTTATCAATACCCTGATAAAACATAGATATCTCCAACAGCATATCATATGGCTCATGCGGAGCATCATGAGTTGAGGATACAACTAGTGGATTTTCATAGAAAGGGGTTCTTGAGGCCCAGTGTTTCACCGTTGGAAGCTCTAGTATTGTTTACCATGAAATCATATGGGAGTATGAGATTTTTCATAGACATATGGCACATGAATTAGGTAAACATGAAGAATAAGTATCCACATCCAAGGATTGATGACCTCTTTGACCAGCTTAAGGGAGTGAGATGATTTCCAAAGATATACCTCATATGAAGCTATCATCTTCTTTGTGTGCAAGATGAGTATGTACCAAATACATCTTCTAGGTGTCAGTATGGCCACTAAGAGTTCATGATGAGGCATTTTTATAGGACCAATAACCATATAGTTTTCATATGACTCATGAACATGACATTATAGACTTACCTTGTCCTATTCGTCTTGGACTACATTGATGACATCATCTTGTACTCAGCGTCAGAGGAGGAGAATGAAACACACCTGTGGATACTCTTGGATACACTCTAATATCACAAGCTTTATGGGAAGCTCTTGAAGTTTCAGTTCGGGATTCAGGAGGTCCACTTTATGGGACACGTCATTTCAAAGGTTGGAGTTGCAGTGGATCTAGAAAATATAGTTTTGGTGATTTCTTGGAAGCCACCTAGGAGTGTAAATGAGGTGAAGTGTTTCTTGGGTTTTTCTAGATAGTACCAGATATTTGTGCATATCTTATCCTTGGTAGTTTCTCCCTTATAATCATTGAAATAGAAGAGATATCCCTTCATGTGGATAGAAAAGTTATAAAATATTTTTCAGGAGGTGATGAAAATACCGATGATTGACCCCATCCTAAGAGTAGAATATGAGGTAATTGGGTATGTAGTATTTTGAGATGCGTCAGCGATAATACATTGTTGTTTCTTCATGAAGGAATTTGAATTTATTTTCATCTATTCATGGTATTTGTGGAAGCACGAGAAAATTTATGTGACCAAGGACCTGGAGCTTGCAGCTGTAGTATTTTCTTTGATGATGTGATGACACTACTTGTTGGGATAGAAGTATACCCTCTACTCTTACCACAAGATTCTTAGTTATATCCTCTCCCAGAATAACCTGAACATGACGCATTAGTGGTGGCTAGAGTTACTCCAGGACAATGACTACAAGATATTCTAAAATCATGGGAAGGGAAATGTGTTGGTGGTCATTCTCACCAAGAGATATGGTTTCTAGTTTCTGAGTGAAGCGTCGATGTAGTTAGCTACTAGGATGATATCCATTATGGACAGTGATGGAGAAGCTTATTATCATCTGATAGATTTCACTCCCCCACTCTTATATAATTATAGGGAGAATTAACTTGTGGATGTTGGATACAAGGCCCGATATGATCATTTATCCTGAAGAAGAGCTAATAATGGATATTCATTATGTGGGGTGCACACCATCCTTTCCATAGGGAAGACCATAGTAGTGGTGGAATCCGGTGATGATTTTATGAGGGAGTTCGACACAACCCATTTGGAGGCACATCTAGGAGTGAAAAAGATGTTCCAGGATCTCCGATGTAAGTACTGGTGGATAGGGATGAAGAAGACAGTGGCATAGTTCATTTCGCAGTGCATCATGTTTCAAAAAGTGACGACAGAGCATCAAGTTCCAGCATACTTGACTAATCAACTTGAGATACTAGAGTGGAAGTGGGATGGTATCTTGATAGAAATCCTGATGGGTTAACCTCTCACACCCATTGAGCTCAGTACCATCTAGGTAATTGTTTACCGACTCACCAAGTCAGACCATATCCTATCCATCTAGGAGAAGGGATCAGTAGTGATCTTGGGACACATCTACAAGAAAGTAAGAGTTCAAATCAATGGAATTCCATTGACTATAGTGTTATATCGAGACACATTCATTACATCCCATTTGTAGAAAGGATTAATGGAGGCATTTGGGTCTCAGCTATGCCTGAGCACTACATTCCACCCTAAGACAGATGGTCATATGGAAAGGAATATCCATGTTTTAGATGACATGACTTGTTCTTACATCATGGACTTGGTCATAGTTGGTAGGATCATCTACCTCTGGTGGAGTTTGCTTGCAACTACAGCTACCACTCCACCAATAGTATGACACCATTAGAGGCACTATATGGGTGACCCTACATATCACCATTTTTCTAGAAAAACCTAGGGGTTTCAACACTCATGGGTCAAAAGATGGTACTAACATCTACTGAGAAGGTGCAGGTCATCCAGGAGTGGATGAGGATTGCAAAGAGCAGAAACAATTCTTTTTCTTATATGAGATGGATACCCTTGAAGTTTGAGGAGGGATACCATGTGTTTCTTTGGGTATCACCTCAAAGGAGATTACACGGGTTTGGCTTGGGTGGAATGTTTTCCCAGAGATTATGCGACTCTTTTTAGGTATTGGGTAGAGTTGAAGAGGTGGAATACCACCTAGATATTCCCCTAACAGATATACAGGGTGCATAATTTCTTTCACCTATCGCAGATGAGGAGGTATATAAATTATCCATCACAAATCATCGGCCAGGGCTATTTGGGAATTTTTAATGGGGTGACATATTTGGGGTCCTGATAGAGATAGAGGATCAATATGAGCCGGTACTTCATGACTAAAAATTCCTCTTGTGAAGTTTCAATGGGATCTTGAGAATATCCATGAGAGAACATGGGAACAGGAGGCTCATATCAATTCTTGGTGACCCCAATTGTTTTTAGCGCTTTTTGGCATATGAGGATGTAGATACTTAAGGTTAGGAGAATGTAATGTCCATGAAATTACATGTCATTTTTTTTAAAATATATGAAATTATTTTTTGACTATGAACTCAGAGAACACTTGATTCTGATGCCTGGTGAGCCCAGAATAAGTGTTTGAACATTTTTTATATTTATTTTAAATAGCGCACATAGGCGGTTTTGTCAACGTCTAAACGGGTTCTCAGATTAAAAATCATTTCGAACTATTGTGTCTAGAACGATGACTTTACCTATAGAATGTCTTAGCGGCGACTGACCTAGGTCAATGTAAAAAGTGATTTTTCAAATGTTTTAGGAAAAAATATAATAAAAATTTTCTTAATGAAGAAATAAAATAAACTTTTCAATTATTTTATTCAAATCAAAAATTTAATTACTACATAATGACATTCTATCCAAAGGATAACAAAAAAATTATTTCATAAATGAACAATTTAATGACACTACGACATTGTGTAACTGAAACTATGAAAAGAATTTATTAATTTAATGGGTTAACCAAATACCAAGATCGTTGGCACAATCTAGTATTGATCTGAACCCTTAGAGATTTTTCATAGGAAAATGATGACCGATGAACTGCCACAAAAACCGAATCGTAGAATGACGAATTAAAGTGTTTCAATATACACAAACAGGCGATCCAACCTCGTGCTAGAGGTCTGATCCTAGGTTAATTTTCTTTTTCCCTATTAATGTATTTGAGAAATGAATGCTGGTCAACCCAAAAACAGGTGACCCGTAGATCAATCATATATTTGGGAGGGTTTCTAATATCAGGTTTTAAAATGGATTTATCCATGTTAGATTATTATATATCCTCCCAACATGTTTTTAAATTATAAAATGGAGGGATCGGGCCTACATGAACAAGGTCAAGATCCTTCTGTTGGGGTAATTCATGTGTTATCTGTGACCAGACCTCCAGATCGATGGTCAGACAAATTGGAGTACGTAGTAGTGACAGTAAAGAATAGAGTATCCCAAAGGAACACACAGATCAGAAAATAGACTACAGAGCGGGTCTGGGGTCTTGAAGAAGGAATTACTGATGGAGGCATGTATAGATGGCTACATGTGGGAGGCGGTGTGTACCGGTGTCATGCTATAGTGGAGGAAGAGGCCCACAAAAATGGCCATGTGTGGTGGATTAGGGTCAACGACAATAGTTGGTGACAGTGTGGGCAAATGTGATGAGCTGCACAGCGTCTCATGGATGGAGGGTCGCAGCCCTGCTGGACTGCAATAGCAAACACTATAGTGACGCCTAGGGGGGAGGGAGATGCGGCGGGTTCCATGTCTCAGATAGAGCATGTTGGTGCACTCACGGTGGGCCTGACGATTGAAGGCGGACTTCCCCGAGGGGCCCAGTGAGCCAGACTCACACATCTGAAAGGGAAGGAACCATGGTCTAGTGGGCCGGGTCAGACTAGGGTTAGGTCGGTGGACCTGAGTCAGGTCAGGTCAGGTCGAACAAGACTCAGACTCAACCGGCCCATTTTTAGTAAAACAGTCATAACCTTCAAACTGTATGTCTGATTAACCAGGCGTTTGCAGCGTTGATAACCTCGTGATGAGGCGGTCCTTTTGATGTACTCCTTGTGAGTGTTTATGGATTGCGGCATACAAATGATGGATTGAGGTGTATATTATCTTAGAATCAACTGTGTTGTGAGCAAGAATCCTACAGTTGGATGCAATGAGAGGAAGTGATGAGCATACCATAGGGGCCCAACAGATCTAAGTGATGAGTAGACCTCAGTGGATCAACAGACCTTAACAATGACATGACCTTAGTGGGCCAGCAGATGAGCGAACCTCAATATCCTATCAGACCTCCTAAACGAGTAGAAATAAGTGTCCCAACAAGCCATAGTGGCTCATCGGGGATGAGTCCTTCAGCAGTACATGATGTTCATCCTTAGGACTGCTAGTCTTTCTATCTATACATTATGTAATACCTATGTGAGTTTTCCACTACTTTCTGTGTAATTTTCTTTGTGGTATTTAGATAGTGTTTTGGGGTCTTTTCTGATTATTGTGACACTCACCTTTGTACAGTCCCTAACCACATTTATTGTGTCTGGTGAAGACTACTGGCATTTTGACAAAGACCCTGGTGGAATATGACTAGGTGGTGCCCTGTGAGGATTGATAAGAGAGTTGTACTCCCCCAACATTAGGTAGCTACTCTTCACTTACTATTCAGGTAGGTTTTTCTATTGACGGGATTCAAGAAACTTTTGTACCCTCCTTGTTTAAAACTTTTTTTGCTGGGTTGGTATTCTGGCCCCGTTACATCCATCCTTGTCTAGTTTACAAACCTTTGTTGTCTCAGTATCATGCATGTTTTCCCTTTTCAAAATTGTAGGTTGGGGTTGTGTGTGTGCGTGTAATGGTACTCAGAAAACGATTCCCACTTGCGGGATAATTCCTTCTGAGCTAGTCTCTAGACCTTTTCCTTTGGGAGGTGGGATTGGGGTAGTCACGACATGGGCCCTGAGGGACGAGTCGTGACCCGATGGTTCTTTTAGAGGATTGGGTGCTAGAGAGTTTGGGAATGGATAATTGTAGGACACTAAAATATCTACTTGGAACCTGTATGATGGAAATCATGTACATGATGGAATCTTTTATTTATTCTGTAACCTCCAAACTCCAATGGGGGCCCAATGGATGGGTATTCGGAACTCTATAGAGTATATTGTGGTGTAACCCCTTTTGAGGAAATTTGAATACTTGGTTGGATTTTACCATATAGAATGTAGTACTATATGAAAATTTTAAATGGAAAATGGCTTTATTTCCAAACCCTTGTCCCCCCCCCCCCTTTTGTGGTACTGTTGCTTGGTTGGTTGGATAATTGGGGATATCCCTCTCCCCCTTTTCCCTTCTCCCCACGTTACCATAGAATCTATAGTAACCACATTGTGTTTTATATATCACGGATGTGAGTTACTTCCCACTCCATCTTCAATTTTTTCCTCTGTTACAACACTTTGATTTTTACGTTTTTTCATATATGTTTTTTATAACATCCTGCTAAATTACATTCAAATCATCTTGTTATGATGGTTAATTATGGTGTGGTGATTTGTGGATCTAAAAAAAGGATTAATATCACATTTTTTCTATTTCACTACTGTTACTAAACTTGATTTATTTTTATGGTTATTTCAATAATTGGTATAAGAATTAAAGAATAATCGAGTGTCCAAGTATCAGTATTTTTAATATTAGAAAATCATTGGATTACAACAATTCATTGGCATCTTTTGGCTCAAGTATTCAACCATGGGAGGACACATGATGAGTTTTCAAAAATTAATGATCTTTTATTTATTAGTTTTATTAACCAAAAATGTTGAAAATTAATTTCACAAGACATGTTATGTGATAGATGGTATTAGAATAGTTGTGTGTAATGGTGTAGGGTTTGATGACCCATGGTCAATATTATCTTGAGTATCATAACACTGTTTTTGATTTAGTTTTTCCCATTAATGCATAAATATATTTGTGCATGCATGTGTTTATGTGCATGTTCATTAGGTTCATACCCTGGGTATAGAATCTCTCACAGTATTTTTAGAAAAAATCATCTTTATTTACATAGTATGTGGTTAAAATTATAAGTATTAATTTGAGGGTGTTCACAAAGGATTTGATGATTGAGAGAATCTTAGATGTTAGGTAGCCATGGGCCATGATTTCTAGAATCACATAAGGGTCTTTCAAGTTGGATTTGATTGAATGAAATTTTTTTAGTGGAATATAATAAGCCTTTCTAAGCTAGATGTGGGGATTCCAAGGTTTCTATCACATGAGGAATGCACCTATTAGTTTTGAAGATTGGGATTTAGGTTGTAAGGGTTGAAGGAATAGTCATTGATCTTTGAAACACCTAAATTGAGTGGAGTGATACATTGGGAATGGGTTTAGGGGTTTATTAACATTAATTATGATTAGGGTGTCCATGTGATTATATAGTGATAATAATTATCCACTCTTTTGAGTGTTCTATGATTCAATTACTAAAATTGATGTCGATTCCAAGTCATCCTTGGGATTAGGTTTTCTAAGGGTGAAAAATAAAAACATTAGATGAGTATTGATAGATATTCAAATGTCTTATGAGTCATGGTAAGTGTCTATAGTTTTATTCCTTGAGGTATACGTATGTGGGGTTTTGGGATAGTCTGTGATGTTTATTTTTCTATGATATGTTTTGGGACTGAAAACATGCATCGATTTAAACACCTTAATGTATGACTTACTCCTAGTGGTATGATAAATAAAATGAAATATTATGGAATGTGATTCTCAATGACCTAGGGGTATAGCATATACTAATTCAGGATTAGTGTTTTTTGTGTCTATACACGACCTAATGGTAGGGATTGTATGTTTTGTATGGCCTAAGTGATGATGATCATCTTTGGAGGTTTTCCAAACATTTTTAAAATTCTTCATAACTATATGGGGGAGGAAATCCAGACAGTCAATGTAGAGTTGTAAGAGTATCCTCTAGTAGTGAGCTAGGTGTGTATGGGATTGTACATTTCTATGTACTATGTTATAGTCTACATTTTCCATGTATTTATTGGTATTTTACACATAAAATAATTTTTGGATGTGAATAAACCTCACCCAATGTAGTAAATTTATGGGTAATTTTTTCTTTAGGAAAACCAATATGTTCCTAGGGATCATCGAGGGATTACTCCTTAATTATATATGCTCGTTTATCATTAAGGGTTGCTACCAAAATGAGTTATTTTTAGGGACACTCTATTGTTTTCACTTTCCCCAAATATTATCGTTTTTATATATTAAGAGTATTGAAGTTTTTGATAAAGGATGAGGGTCCATTTGTGGGAAATATAATAGTCTTTTATATAGCTACCCATTGAAAACATCCACTTTATACCAAGTCAAATTATACCATATTCCCATGGAAGTGGTAAAGGATAAATTAGCTCTATCTGGGAAATAAGGTGGCTGGTGATCTTGGATAGGTTACCTAGTGGATGGATGGTGAGTAACTATTCAACACATGGTGGGTTTTTATTAAATTTTAAGATTAATTAATTAATTACTTTACATTTTATTAACTAATGCTTATTTCTCATGTGGTTCCTGAAACATTCAAGCCCTCCCCTCAATTATTTCTTGGATTATTCTATTCCAGGCAGTGAATTCCAACTATTAATCCTTGTTTTTTTATATTTTATATTACATGATCTCATCATAAATATGGTTATAAATACACTTCCTTACATTCATAATTTCACTTTCATTTCCCCTGTGTATCATTTGTTATAACTAAGTTTAGGTTGTTTTCATCTTTTTTCAATTTTGACCAATTCTAGGTGAACTATACAGTGGGTTCAGATGAGTAGGATCTTTCCAATCCTTGGAAAGTGGCTGTTCACTTTTCTATTTTAATATACTCATTAGAAATGAATCATGTGAAATTAAAAGGGCACTTTATTTGTATTCCTTATAAAATAAATTTAATTTATTTCTTACTTTTATATGAAAATATTTGACCTACTACATCTATGATAAGTCATTTGAGTGATCGGTATTTTCATTGTGGTTACCCTTTCCCATTTTCCTTATGAATGTCTTCCAAAACCTATAATAGACTTTTAAGGGGTGACAACTTCTAGTTACATGACCCTAGGAGCTTCATGTTGTGTCATTATGTATTCATTGGTAATAAATTGAGGAAAGAGTTGGCTTAGTAACAAAACATTGAGCGATCGAGTAGCCCGAGAGAATAATCATTGATGTGTTAAATAATCATAAATTATTTCTATTGGACATAAATAATAATACATTCATATTAATGGTAATATTTTATGACATAATTTCCTCATCCATAGAGGACTACATAGTGTTTTTTCATCATACAACAATGATTTTTTTGTTGTTTCTTATTTAACCAATATGATCTGGTGGTCCATCATTAAACCTGAGGTTGATATAATGGTTGAACATCATCCTCTTTTTGATTTTATGTCACTAGTATATCATCCACCTAAGGATTCATATTGGTGGTTGATCATCCACATATTAGAGCTTTCTTTGTAGAACATCACTAAATCAGAGACCAATATCATTCATATATCTCTCTCTACATAATTTCCTTTAGTGATAATTTGACCACTTACATGGTCTTATTGATGTAATATAATCAACATTGATGATGATAACCTGGGTGTATTTACCACTTATGGAATTTGACTTACTGACAAAATTTATGCATGGAGGATTCTATTAGGTTTATATCATCCTCTATAAGAGTGATAATTGTGGCATATCATCTAATTAGCTAAAATGTATTCATGGAATATAATCCTCATAAAGAATATTTTTATGTTATATTTTCTACCTATAATTATGGATGCCTCATTCACCTGGAGATGCATAGTTCTCCCTCAGTGTTATAACATGGATGTTTATTCACCTCATTGTATTGTGTTTGTGTTACATCATTCAAGTAGTATACATGCCTATCATAATCCATTCACCCTCTCAATTATATGAGGTGATAATTTTTTCACTCTGATTTTTTGTTTAAACCGTGGGTATATCATTACAATAATGAAATGTTTGTGGTAGGTAAAATCACACATGGTTTGGTTTCAATTCACCCCACAGGGTGAACGATAAAAATTTCTGTGTTTTATTAGTAAATTATGTCATGTATACGTGTATAATATAAAAATTATTAGAGGTAAAGTTCTTTAAATCCCACTGGTATTTAATCTTGATGTACTTGAAAACCTTGAAATATCATCATACATCGTGTATCATGATTTTTTTAGTAGAAAATGTCATGCTCCTTTGGAAAATTGATCTAGGATGTCGAGTCGATGTTGTGAGATAGGATAGAGCTCAGAATGAAGACCAATATTGAAGATATATCCTCTGATTTTGTACACTTGTGAATGTAATTTTCTTTGTCATTACCATGGTTTATTTTTTTCAAGTTGTATTCCTTATATAAAATATATAATAGATCATGATTATATACCATGATGTTGATATTTACAATAGGATAAATTTATTTTTAATACCAATATAACACTACAATTATATTATGATGACTTCTTCCTGATGTTATTTACTATATATTTTATAGTTATTTATACATATGTGTATAATATCTAGACATTGTTTATGTAGACCTTTTTTACTATTCAATTTCCGAAGGATTATTTTAGTAAATATTATGTATATACCACCTGATTCCATCAAGAAAAAGGTGAACTTGGTCAGGAAAATTACAAAGAATGATAGGGTCCTATGATGATATGTTCTTTGGTTCCACCGAGAGAGGTTCTCATGATGAAATTTTCGGGGGAACCATTATGAGAGGTTTCTCAAATCATATGTTCTTGAGGTCCAATTAGAGAGGTTCCCTAGTTGATATAAGATTGGTGACAACTGATATAGAGTCCCTAGATAGTCCATACCTATGGATCATTATGAGAGAATCCCCAATTGTAACAATGTTCCTAAGACTGGAAATGTTATTCCATTACTCAGTGTGTTTCCTATAATTCTATATTATAATATAAAAATTACCATCATTAGTGTAAGAAGATAGTATCTGGTTTCATGGTTTCCTATTTATAATTTGAATATATAATATGGTTACTAGTACAATGTAGACTAATGAATGATTTGTTTTCTTATGCATATGTGAACTATATTTTATAGCGTATATGTGGGATAAAACAATGGATAACTACTAAATTTTATTCTCATACCATTCATGGGAGGTCTTGTGTGTTTGTGTGTGCATACCACATATTGGGATTTCATGTGACATGTTGTACCAGGATTACGGAAGGAGGATATTATTTGTTATTTGGAGAATATATTATGGAGGGAATCATGTTTTTTTTGTGATGTTTTATTCTATATTTTAGTATTTTTATTATTATTTTTCTATTATATTGACTAGATGGGAGATCCCAATATTTTATAGAGGTTTACTAGTTCGGGGATTCATTCTATAGTATTATACAAATATTTATTTAATATTAATATATATAAAATTTCTATAAACACTTGATTTTACTCTGATTTTATATTTGATTTCCTTAACTAGTGGTTACTAAATGTTATAATATTGAAATTACAGGCCCATAAAGTTGGTTATAGACTCTCAATTTTATTCATCAACCTCTAATATATAAAGAGGCATGCCGGATGATTTGAGGCACCCCAGCTTTTACAGGTGATCAAGATCCCAAGTTATGGTGTTAAAAATTGTATTGAAGCATTTGTTTGGTCTTTTTACAACATATTTATTGTATTAGTAGGCATTATTTTTTTCATATGTTTAAATGGTTCTTATTTTTGGGTAATGATAACATGTATAGAATGAAGTTTCAAGTTACCATGGGTACAATACTATTGCTGATTATTTATTTCTATTTTTATTTACATTTTCATTCATGTAAGAGTTTATACATGAGACTATTTTTTTTAATTGAATATTATCTAAGGATGGAATAATAGAATTTTTTCAATGAATTATACTTAGAACTTATGATTTTTTAATAGTTTCATAACTTCTAGTGGTGGTGAAGTATATTCTACAATGGGAAAAAATGATTCTATAATGAAATTAAAATTAAAAATTAATTAGGGAAATGTTTTGATAAAATATGTTTTAGTCATGTGAAGAATCTATATTTAATTATTATGTTTATCCCAAAAAAAAATTTAGTGTATTTATATTAATTTTGGCTATTGTGGTGATTTTAATGTTATGCTATTTTTGTATTGTGATACATTAGTTTATTCTCATGGCAGATAAAAACAATTTAGTGGATATATTTTTGTGTCCAATGTAATATATTAGAATCAAGTATTAGTACTCATCAAATACAGTAGAGTAGTTAAACATGGATTGAGTTGTTTCCCTATGAATGTGATATGTGTCTCTTTATGAGGTGATCTGTGTAGTGCCATGTTAGGATGGTGGATGTGATGGTTAGGGTATCCGGTTATGGTTGGATAATACGGGTTGGTTAAAACTCATTCTGCAAACTAATAAATTAGTGACTATTTTTAATTGATCTATGTTCATCAGTTATTAAAAAATAGTATAATATGATCATGCGTAAATTTTTTACATGATTGATAATAGTATGAATTATTATATATTTAGTATTTGTTTTGGATATTCTTTCAAATTTGTATGGTAATAATGGATCCAACATTGATGCTTCATGAGGGAGGTAGTAAAATAATAAGATTTGGGTAAAGAATGACATTATACAATGGTATTTGTTAGTAAAATAGTGTCAAATCATATTTTGGCCTATGTTGATTTCTTAAGAATTCAAAATCCAAGTAAAAAATGGTGGTTTTAATGATTTTAGTGATGTAAAATACATAGGAAATAATTTTTTTGTGTTTTTATTGGTTTTGGATGTTTTATTTTGAAGAACATTGATATTTTTTATTGTTTATGGGTGAAGTGGAGTGTGTGGTCTATTTGAAATAACTATCACTATAGTGGTTTGGTTTTAATATAATGTTATTGAAATATATTATTGTAGAATTTAAATTACAGTTAAGATACATAATTGAAGGGAGGTTACTAGTAAAATTATATAGGGATTGGGTTTGTGGATAATCACTAAAACTCATTGTGATAGGTTTATATGGAGGGGAAGAATATCATTTTACTCTAGTTTTCAATGGATTTCTACAAGACCCTTGAAGGACTATCAGAAAACAAGTTAGTAACAAGTAAATACACAAGGGAGTAAATAGTTGTGTTTTGGAGGAAATGATCATGAGATTAGTTTTTAAAGGAAGGATGTGGTTCACATATACTAATGTACCAATGTTCAATGATAGATTGATGAGAACGTCTCAGCTTTTGTGACATAGAGCATTGGAAGATCATTCCATGTTCTTGATGAGAGGAATGTGGAATAACATCCAGTGTTCTTGGAAAATGTGAAATAGTGTATGAAGGATACTATGATCTGACCATAATTTTGTATGGTTTAAGTTGAAATTCCAATATAATTAGTTTCATTTTTCTCAATAACAATTTTGAAAATGAATTGGTCCCATCAAGTAAGATTTTTTTGGTGAATAAAGGGAATATAGGACATGAGAGTGAAGTGCATGGGTGGAGTTTGTCATGGAGTGTGGATTGTGTGAGGAAAATAATCCTAGTGGGATATTAGTTTCCTGGTGTGGATATGATTGTGGGACGAATGTATGAAAAATTATATAGTGGCGATCAACAAAATTATATTTTTTGGGTGATATTATTGATAGGTGGTTGGTGATCAACACTCAATACTATATATATTTTTATTTGGGATTGTAAGTGATTGTGTTTTAGGGATTAGGGCTATCCTAAAACTAGTAAAGAATCTATGGTAGTCTGTACCATAATTATACTATATATCTAATTGGTAGTATGTTTGGTGAATGAGTGTTTATGTACCTATGTGTTCGGTAATATCATATTTGGGAGGTATTATTTTCACGATAAAAATATGAAATCACTATTGGAAGGTGTCCTTTTAGAAAAGTCACTTAATAGGGGAGATAGTGGATGATGATATTCATAATTAGTTATTGGAATGATGTTTCATAATTGAAAACATTTTTTAAAAAATTTTGTATTTATGTGAGGTTTTAGAGTAGTAATTTTTAGGGAAAATAAAGTTAGTTTATAATGGTGATTTTTGTGGTGGATCTATGAAATATCAGAATCGAGAAAAAAGTGGTGGATTTAGATTATGATAGATTTTTTGGGTAATAAAGAATAATCCCTTATTCATATTAGGGATGTAAATTCCAATGGTGGGGAATTTTTAATGGAATACAACATTATAGGTTTGTTAGTGGAACAGGAATTTGAATTTTGTGCTCCTAAATGGGTGGTGTTTAGAAAATTGGGATTCAAATATGAATTTTCAATCATGTAAAATATATTGGAGACACATTTATAATGTTTAATTTTTTTTATAACATTGGGTGGTTATAAAAGTTTTACATTATGAGAGTTGGGTGATAGATAATTAATATAAACTTTAGTTTTCACAATGATAATAATGAAAGGCTAATGGACCACAATTTTAGTAGTGAATCGTTAAAATAATTACACTCTACTATGAAGCTATTTGAGGGGTACTATATACTTAATGCAGTGTAAATTGGTATGGATCCTCTTTGATTGTTTCTGAGTTACTACTAGGGGTTGACCGAATAACTAGAAGAACAGAATAACGTTATTACAATAGGAGAAAAAAGGATATTTTCGGACCTCGTATCCCCCAACCTGCAATGGGTCTTCCTCGTTAGATAATTGAAGATAAGGTTTTTCACTATCTACCACTTATTTTATTTTATTTTTTCCTTTAAGTCCATATAAAATAGAAGGGTTTCTTTAATCATTTATGGTGAGTTCAATCCATACCGTTATCTATTCTTCCACTCCCATACACCCAGACCCTTCATATTTTTGGAGGTTTTATCTAGGTTTCTAAGGATGATCAATGTATATTATAGTGTAATCATCCAAATATGAAGTGACTTTGGGGTACATTTAATTATGTACAGATAAATTCTATTATTGTTACACATTTCTCAACACTTCATTATATGCACATTAGAACATGATTTTATTCCATTATTTCAATTTATAATATAATTGGTGATCAATTGTGTACATAATGATTGGTATATTTTACAAATGGTTTTTTCTTTATTCCATAAGTCCTTGGTGTTTTTTTCTTCATGGTTCATCCATAGTTCGTAAGTCAATAATTATTGACTAATAAAGCCAATTGGAAAAAATTAGTAAATTATATATAAATTTTTATAGTTAATTATTTGAGCCTTAGCGTGTGAAATATTGGATTTGAAGGGTTTCATTTCTTACTAATACATTGGTTGTGGATTATTTGGGAATTTCATGAGGATGGTAAAACTATTGTGATTGTATGTGGACCATTTGATAGTTAAAAATATTGGAACATGCATGTCCTTGGTTCTCAGTGCCTTAGGTATTCTTTTTTTTATGGAAGTCATAGGAAGAGGGATGGTTAAGTCCCAAGAGATTAATTATTTCATGGATAAAAAATTCAGTATTGATTTGAGTACATATCACATGGCTTGGAAGTTTGAGACATGATCCTAGTCTTTTGTACAAGGTATCTGATTCCTTAATCACATATGGGACCCTAATGAGAACATATCTTGTGAGATACATTGGGATTCATTTTGGTTTCAATATTAAAAGTCAAGTTAATGGAATTCCAATTGGTTATCCCTTTTTTAATATTTCATCTAGTTTAATGCTTGTGCTTTTTTTAGTTTTTATATGAGAATATAAATTTAGCATTTCAACTTCATGAGAGAGAGGAGAATATTATTGAGAAAAAATCTACGGATCCAAGGTGGTTCATTGGACTTGTGTTGATCTTGTTATGGATAGTGTGAGTGAGTAACGACTCTGCAATGGGTGATTAGTGTATCTTGGGGATAGTTAAGAAGGTAAATTTAGTCTTTCAGTATATTTATCCTAAGAGAAATTTTCTATAACATGATATGGGAATAAATTACCAATCAATATGCATAGGTGGCTTGTTTAATATCGATTGTGATATAACTATGGGTGTAATGGAGTGGGGTTTTGAGTAATTATACCTTATGGTAATGTTCATGAGAAGTTTCATGATGGGAATTTTGTATAGGGTTAAAAAAATGCGTGGATGAATCATATTTGTGTTCTAGTGAGGAGAGTAGTGGATTTTATGTTATCCTAGAAGTAATATGAGGTATTTAATTGTATAATAATGTATATGTGTATTGTTTATCCAAATATGTTCAATGGGTTAGTAATTATTCAAGTATGGACTAAGGATTCCAATTAATCATGGGAGGTTTTATTTACAAAGTTGAAATATATCATGGATATGTGTTGTGGAACTAGTCATTGTGAGTGATGTTGAGTTGTATATGCTACACTCTACAAGATAGATTAATTAGACTAAATGTATTTCATGATAAGGTAGAAGTTATTTCCTATTCTTACTATGTATTTCTTATTGTTATACAACAGTCATAATTTTTAGTAGTGATGAATCCTCCACCGGATTGAAAAAATGTCTGATGATATGCACTTGAGGATAACTAAGAGATGGGTCATTATGTGAGATGTGACTGAGGACCACCGATAGAGGGTCCAAAGATGATATGTTCATGGAGAGTATTGAGAGAGGCTACCCTGATGACATGTTCTTGATAGCCACTCCAATAGTCTCCTTAGATGATATGTACCTAGGGGCACTAATAAATTGACCCCAAATGATGTGTTCTTGGGAACCATCGCGAGTCGATACACATATAATATGTGCTCAATGAATATTTTATGAGATTATAAAATTGATATTGTGTACAGGGGCTTATGAGAATGGGTCAACAATTTATATGATTTTAGGGAACAGTAATATAGGTTCAATACATGTTCCATTCATAATGATAAGGATCCTCAAATGTTTTGATGTGGTTGGAAATGATTTTTTTATACCCTTCCCTATTATTTATCTTATGTGATGTGATAACGGAGTACATATTATTGGAATTTTTCAAATTAGGTTCGGTGAAATGTCAATGTGTTATGGTTAGCATAATAAGAATCAACATGGTTTCTTTTGTGATGTATGTTACTGCATGAATTTTTTTCATATCCATCTATACATAACATATGATCATAAATATGAGGGAAGAATTAGTGTCTCCCAATAGACATTTTTACTCACACTCATCATAAGTACTCTGGACTACATTCAAAAATCATATTAATGTTTCTAGAGATAGGTTTTATTAGAGTTCAAGTAGGATGAGAGGGTTAGATATTGAAAAATTGGACTGAGGGGAGGCTCTTGTTGCAGAGTGTTGTGTCAATCAAGGGTTTGTACCATTTTTTACTTTTTTTAGTCATCTGTCTGATGGAATATCCATATATTGTATGCATATATGATGGAAGTGTGTTTTATTTTGATATACCACTTTGATATGTATGTTCTATTTTTGGTTTTCTATACATTATAAATCATTGAATATGCTTAGAAGTTATATTTTAACCTATTATTTAATAATTATTGTATCTAAAAATATTTGTGCGTTTTGTTTCCACACATTGATTATAGAATAATACAACTAGCGGGTACATCTTAGTGTATAATGTGGTGTGTCTGATGTTATGTGTGATCCCAGAAAAGCATTGAGTATCTGGTTCCCAATATATGGTGTTGCATATGTTATCGGTAATGTTTTTAACATTTTATGTTATCTTTGATAGATATCTAATTATAAAACCCTCCAATGAAATGGTTAGAGATTTTTTTCTCTTGATATCATTGTGGGTGGGTATGATATAGCTTGTTTTTCCCAAAATATTATGCATGGACATGATGTGATTATATTTTTAAACAAATCTATTTTATCTTGGTAATTATATTTTACTTATTTCTATCATGATTGATTATTATAAATGCATTTCTCATTTTTTGTTTGGTTTATATGACACAATTATACTATGATTATGGTATTATATAAATTACGTGGTAATTAATATTATTCTATGTTATGTACTTATGTTTATTCCATTTTAATTTTCATTTCTATTATATACTAATATTTTTTGTCAAGATTTCATTGATATGTTTTCCCTAATTATCACATGTATTTGGAGGTCATAAATCAATATATTGAATTTATAAAGTGAACGATTTCGTAAATAACTTATGGTATTATATAGTTTTATCTATTAATATGTACCAAGATCCTAAAGATACTAATCATATGATTATATGGATTGTTGATGTAATAAATATTTATTTTGTTTCGTATGAAAGGTTTGTATGAATTATACCAGAATCAGATGTGTATGTTTGGGGGAATTTCACTACTCCCATTTTCATGTTGATAATAGGTAAATTATGGAGTTTGGAATAGTTCATGAAATTAATACTATATAATAGATTCATTATTTAATAATACCCATGATCTATAGTGAGTCTTATTTCATCCAATAGGTCTATGGAAAGAATGTATTGACCAGATGTCATCCATACTGAGGGAAAATGTATCTCTATGTTTACCTCTCACGAAGTTCATATTTCAGGGTTATTATGTTTGTGGTAGATGTATAATTTTTTTTATCAAACGTATGAAAGCTTAAAAATTTACATAGAGTTCCCTTAATTTTATAATATCTTCCAGTTTAACCTTTATGGTAAATATATTTTCTATGTTTTGATCTATGATATGCCATAGGATAATTAATCTATTATATTCTGATTGATTAAAAGAACTAACAAAGTTTATTATGTTATGTTGGAAAATGATATTAAAAACCCATTAACATGAGCATGAATGTTTTGGTCAAGAAAGTTTCCAGTGGGGTCAGGTCATATCATTCGTTTCAGGTTTTTACATGAATATCCATGATACCCTATCATTTTGATATAAATTTCCATACACATATGACAATTACATATTTTAAATAAAGATTCAGATATTTTTGTTCAATGTGTATCCCTTGGTTTTATGTTTTAATTGTGTAAAACATTGTATAAAAAGGTAAAAAAAAGTATTTTATCATTCCAGGAAACTAAAATATTAGAATTTTCAATATTAAATTTTATTTAACTCTTATATGATTGGAATTGTAATTTTAAAATGATCAAATATCATTGATCTTGACGAAAATAATTGAGCATCTGTCATATAATTGTTATTATCCTATTAATTTATTTCTTCCTTATTGATGGTTTCATACCAAGTAACCATATAGGATAATTTTATATATGAAATTGGAAATTTGATATTATGTGTTATGTATTATTTTTTACATTGTAATAAGAATATTAATTAGGTTAGTTATGATTATTACTTTTTTATTTTTTTCTATGATTCCTCATTAACATAAAAATACTTGAATCAATTAAATCTCAACAAGTTATTATATAATGATTCAGTTAAACCTATTTTTAATTTTTCCTTGTTTAAAAAATAAAAAGAACAATGTATGTTATTATTTATATATGAGTTATGTATGAATTATAGACATACTTATATGGAACATCAAAATTCAATGAATGGTTGATCATTCAAAAAGATTCTCTCATTCATTTATTGTTTTATTTTTTATCTTAACTACATAATTAGTATATGTTAACATATATTTGGTTTTACAATTCAAAATAGCTTATTTTTGTGTTTATTATAGTTATTATGACTGTAATTTAAATCCATAATTTAAAAAATTGATTTATTGTGGTGAAATATATTTATCATTTGGAAATACATTTATTATCAACATAAAATAACATACTTCAATTATTTGTTTATTACATTAGTTTTTATTTTGTTTGATACTACAATAACAGAAAATGACTTTTTTTTAAAAAAAATTAGTGCATTAAATAATGATCCTTTACATAATGATTCATTCTTTAATGTATAAACGATTATAGAAATTATTCTATTAATTATAATTATAGTTATTAAAAGGTATGTATTGTTAGTACTAAATATTACTCCACGTTGACTCACATAGAGATATGTAATTTCTTTATAATATATTGGGATACCTCTCCATACTATTAATATTGAAAAATAATTCAATCTAGAATTTCAATATTAATTTATAACTACCAGATTGAATCCAATGTACTATATGATTATGTCATGAATTTATTCAGTAATTAATTATTAACCATAATGACTTAATTTAATAATAATAATAAAATTAATGTTAATACTGTGGTTTTTCATTATATATCATTAATATGTTCAATATACCCAGTGGAATAATTTAAAGTTCATAATTGTTTTTATTGTTTATCTAAATTATCAAGGGGAAAAGATACGTGCTTATTATTAATTCATGATATTGATGAGAAAATATATTCTCATTTATGTTTCTTTTATAGAAGTTGAATATCACCTGAAGAATCTAAAGGTGAATGTATATATATATATATACAAGAATTGGAATCTTAGAAAAAATTAAAATTTAATAAACATTTTTAGTGAAATATATCAATAATAAATGATGTTCAGAAAAATTAATGTCATATTAAGAATGTGGATGATGGATATATTCAATATCTTTTTGTAAAATAATCATTCGTATAATAAAAAACTTATTTGGTATATTTTTTGAAGGTTACCTTTTTTAAAAATAATATTTACCATCTTATCAAATATAGTATATAATATGTTTACTAATCCAAACAAATTCACTGTATGAAATTATCATCTTATACCTCCAATATCAGTTATGATATAGAAAATAGAAATATATACATTAGCATCAATTTGTTGAAAAAATAGTAGCCATATACCAGGAAAAAATATTAATTTTTTTTCTATATTATGACTAAATTTAAATTTTTGAATGTTCTTTTACTCTCTTAATGATACTATAAATTCTCCTATGAGATTAAATATAATTAATTGTCATGGGTTATATACTATTGTGGAAAATTATTTATAATATCATAAACTACATTGGAATTTAATTCCCAAAATTAATATGAAATATACATTATAGAATATATATTGGTTCACCCACCAATCATGTGACCATATAACTTCAATATGGAATGTTCCTATATGAAATATTCACATAAAATATTATTTATTATAGAATATGTATCTCGTGATTTTCTTATTAATTAAAATAAATATTTGGAATCACATATGTTATATAAATTGATCTAATATAACCATATAGAATGACCTCACAACACTTATATGAATAATACTGCCATAAAGTGTTGAAAATCAATAGTCTAATATATTTATTAAATTCACATAAAATATACATGAACTAATAGTATAAAATTATTATTCATGTGTGTACAAAACATAAAAATTATCCATCTAAATAGGTGGATATATATATATTGAAATGAAAAAGTATATTCATTTTCAAATATTATTAACAAATTGAAATTTGATAAAAATAAATTACTGGGTTTCATTATTGTTGATGATAAATTTTAAATTTTTATAGTTTTAATTTTTTTTATAGAAATGAATTTAGAGAGATATTGATGTTAGAATAATTGATCAATAAAATTAGTGTAATATGTATTATGTTTAACATTATATTATTTGGATTAGTTGTCCAAATATTTAAGACTATTCTATAAAAATCAGATTATTATAGAAGTGTAATTTTTATAACTACTGTTATATATAAATTTTTATTTTTGGTAATTATTTTTGTATATTTTTTACTAAATGGAATAATTTATTACAATATCAATATATGATTCCATAAAGTGTCTAAAAATCAAGAATTATATTCAAAAAAAATAAAAGTCCCACATAATCAGATAAACTAATAATTAAATTATGCTCATTTTATCTCTTCAATGTCACTCCTAGGTGTTTGTGAGGTCTTACGATTTCCCCCTCAATGTTTTTTGAAGTCACTTCTAATGGTAAGGGAACTCTCTTCCTCTTCTCTTCCATTGAAGTATATTTTTGGGTCATATATTCCAGATGTTTATGTTTTCTTTTCATAAACCTTCTATTATCCCATTACCATTAAAATTGTTTTTTTAATGGGAGTTCTTTTTCCCTCTCATTATGTCATTTTCATAATCCATATTATATACTCGTTGTACTTCCTATAACGACTTTTATTTTATTGATGTTTTCAATATAATATTTTTATAAAGATATCTAGACTTATACATGGAGACAGAATGGTGATTGGGTGTCTTGGGAACCCATAATTAATAAATTATAAATATTCATATACTTTAATACATGTCCATTCATCATTTTGGTATTTTTTTCTTATTCAATTATTCAGGACCTCAGATTGCAAAACTGAGACCAGGGGTTAATTTGTGATGAGTGGTTTACCCTAGTCATTGCATAAGTTTATTCAATTTCATGCATCTTGTCGAGGTAGTCGTTCATAGTTTGTTTAATTAATAAAAAAAATTATTTCTTTATTTTAAATAAAATTAACTAACCTGAATTATTCCATAAATATATTTATATAGAAATTATATAGGTTTATCCACATACACCTATGATAATTGGGAGGATCCTTGCATGTTCGTAATTGGTAAAACACATTAGAGGATGATGGGATATTAGATCGAGGTGGATAGAGATGTAATGAATACAGCAAAACATTTTCATCACTAGATAACATATTATTTACCGATGATTGAATTTTAATCAAGAGAGGTATCATAAATTATTTTTTATAAACTTTTTATTAAGAAAAATAGCATGGTATTTTTTAATACAATAAATATATGATTCCACATCCTTTGAATGATCCCATTTAGATAAAATAAATTGAAAAATAAAATTATAATTATTTTTCTATTCCATAACACATATTTTCCCCAATTATGGATTTTTGGCCAATAATTCTTGTCCAGTGATGTTTATAACATGGATTTTGTGAATTTATTTTGATTATTCTTTGTGTTATTCACCTTTGGCTTGAGGGATTGTGGTTCGACATTGTCAGATGGGTTGGAGCATGGTCAAAACCTTGAATCGATATTGGATTGTTTAAAGAGGATTGGAATGGATATTTGAAGATGTATTGTGATGATTTATTGGGGGTGGTTCATGAATACATGATTTGGATCATCTGATATAATGTTTTTGAGTGATATTTGATGTTTTTTGGGCATTGAGGGGCTAGAATTCGGCCACTGGTGAAGGATTAGCGGATGAGTAACCTAGATCCAAGGCCCATTGACTGATTCGAAGTGTAAACAATGGTGGTGATAGTGTGATAATTATATGTGAATATTCCAACATTTTATACAAAAAACACAAATATATAGAGTTTAATCCACAAACACTTGTAATGTATTCTACATGATTTGGTATATAATGTTTTTAGGGTATATAAGGATGAAAAATTATGTTAAAAGCCGAAACTCCACGTGACCACACCCGGAATGGAAAATAAATTTTCTAGTTATACATTCCCTGGACCCCATTTGGCATCATTCACCATGTACTCCTAGAGTAAATTGCCATTCCAAGAGGTACACAGGCATGGACCGGTACCCAGGCACCACCAGGTACATGCGCATGGCCCAATGTTGATGGGAACAACCAAATAAAAATAGGAATAACCAACTATACATGACTAGGACCTGATTAGTAGATAGATAATTTTTACCACTCGTAAACTTCATATATTATGATATGAATTCCAAATACATGTCCAAATGGGAACACATCATACCGATGAGTCAAGGTCATTCCCATGTAGACCCCTATACATGTCGTGTATTCTACCGATAACATATATCTCTTTTATCTCCTTGTTCAGGAATCATATTGTAACATCCCAACCTAAGAACCACTAAATTGGGACCCCAATCCATTTTTATATGAGGTATCATGGGTGTCTCTACATACACTAGAGACTAAATACTAACATTGAGGCCCTAGGGCGTGAGAGTGAAGAAATTATGCCCTCATATAAACGTAATAAAATAAGTAATGTAACTAAATATCATGTATAGAAGTAATATAAAGATTGAGGAAGTAATAAAAATATAAAAAGAAATCTAAAATAATAAATGAAAATCTAAATAGTACAAAAAAACAATGTCATGCATATAACTATGATCACCCACTTGGTCGATCATACATATACAAGAGTAAATAAATTTATAATAAATTAAATTAAATTTTTGTATTCATGTCTATGAGAAAAACCACATATAAAATATCCACAAAAATACTTGACCCATCCCACTAGATCAATGCCTAAAAATGGAACTACTTATTCTTAAAAAAAATTGAACGTATGATCTGGTACACCAGTGCAATGGAAACACAAGCATAATGTCAGTGAAAGACTCAGTGGGTCACAACAACATGATCTTGTATGTAGCTAGTAATATGCACTATATTTAGAAATGAGAAACTCATTAGTATATTAATAATAATAATGTTAATAATAATAATAATAACTACTAGAAATAATCTAAAAGACTGTGTTTTACATCACATTCTCATGAAAGGGGCTCAACCTCACTGAGTCACAACCGAAAATGATAAATAAAATGAATAAAGTGAAAAACAGTCAATCCATGGGTATGTGATCCCTTTTGAATGGAAAATGATCACTCATGTACATATATATATATATTAATGTGTGTTTGTCTATATATTGTTTTAAATATATATATATATACATAACTATATATATATAAGTATGTTGAAAAATATAATAACAGAATAAAAGTCGATCCTTGGGACCATAATCATGATCATCTGGATATCCTATGAATAGGGAATTGATCATGATATCATACAACACAATATGTTTATAATTATTTGGTCTATGGATCCATAATATTGATCAACAATACATGATTAATTTAGCACAAGGTATATCTCTATGTAATCCATGTCACCATTAGGGGATACATGTCTTAGACTAGGTAATCATCCATACTCACCTCCAATCATTGTATTATGGGATTATAGGTAATATCATTACATAATTACAATATGGTACTATGTTTGATGTCATAACACTCATGTTATGTGAATCTATAATAATTTTTAATCCCTATGTCATTATCCATAGTCGGTCATGACATTGGAGTAATGATGAACCCTAAGGGGGATGACACTTACGAAATCTGCAATGAATTCTATTTTGAACCAAGTACATGCTCAGTATTCATTCAAATAATCATCTCAACAGACCAATTCCAAGTATGTACATTTGGGTGATGTATAAATCTAATTTTCTTTTATCCTAAGGGAGAATCCAAGACATCTCTTCAATTGAGTGTAATCATCTATTGACTATATTCGAAATCAACTGTGAGGAGTTCTGTAGAGACCCGAATCTTGACGTACATGAATATTACATTACTTTTGCGGAATACTTAGTACATAACAAAAAAACACACACACAAGGATCGTAATAGTTTAGTGTCTTTGGAAACTCGGAACGTAATCTTCTAATCGTGGTGAAAGATCTTCAATATCTCCCATAAAGATCTTCCCTTTTTTTTACCTAAAACCTTTCTTTATATCCTGGGGAAAATAAAACATAAAAGTGTGAGCTCAAATGCTCCGTAAGGGTAAACAAAAGAAAAATCAATCACATCATATTCATAAGAACATAACTTTTGGAAATCTTAACCTGAAAAAGAGAGCATAATTTCATAACATGGGATAAATTATAGTAGGGAAATGAAATCCCAATAATCATAACTTAAAACATGAAACTTTGTGGCATACACACATAATCATAGAGAATCATTTATTGTTAGTCAACACTCATTTCCAAGACTATCTTAGTGGACAAAGTCCCTTTCTGAACCGAGTCACCCTCGTTTCAGTCCTGTTTCATTGAGTCGGTATAACATACCATTCCAGCCATGTCTATCTCATGAGATATAAAATATTTACCCAATGCATTATAGGGAGATATAGGTCCCACCCATCTCATAATGATACCATTCTTATGTGTGCCGCAAAATCATAAATCATACATCATTGCATAACCCATGTAATACAAATGGGAATCTTAAACATCATGACATCATAAAACAATTCATATAATATAATGGAATTCATAAAAATAATTCCATCACAATATAATCAAATCAATTTTAATAATAGGGATAAAAACGGAACCCTTTATTATCTTAGATGGAAAATAATTTTCATAAAACACTTGAACTCCATTCTTGAGGAAAATATCATTTCTTCTTCAAAAACACTTTTCCTTTCTTAACATGTCTTACAATTATAAACTAAAAGAATTTGATTAAAAATAAACTTGAAAACTTGTAAAGGAATATTTTTGAAAATAATGTTTTAAAAATCCTTTCATGCCGTATAAGTTAAAAAAACATTCTTCGTACTTTTGTCGGAAAAGTCAAAAAGTACCTCGTACGAAAAAACGACAAAATATTCCTTTCATATACTTTACTAAAAACACACCGAAGGGTAAAATTGGATTTGAACAATTGTAGGTGGATGGAAATAATATTACATATTGAGTAAACATGGATTTGGATGATAAAATACACCCCAGTAAATACCAAAGTATAAAAAATCTCAGATAAAAATGAGATTGTGATATTTCCCTTACCTTAAGTCTGATTTGCTTCGTAAGTGTCCGAACCTCATGTATAATGATTTAAATAATGTCATTAACTTATTACAGAATTATATTCATTGTTATGATATCATATATGGTTCACTTATGACTTTATATTACCCGTTCTTTTGTAAATTCTATGTTAAAGAAGCGTTTTGGGTAAAATCGTTTCATTTAACACAGGTGTTTGGACATATTGTTCTTGACATTATTATTACTTATATCATGATTTACTTACTTACAGAATATAAAACATGATTTATATATCATATATATTCAGTATATATATATATTTAATAAATATATAAATGAAATGAAACACACCGTTCAAGGAGACGGTAGTCCATACGTACGCATGAACGTTGTTTTCCTTTCCTCGTTGTCTTGAATGGAAGTAAGTAGATGAAATATATATATACATAAATCCAGTAGCCCTATAATGTCATATATTTCATTATTATTTCTTATATATACTTTATAATTATTCTTAAATGGTTAACATGGAGAATGAATCTCATCACGTCGTGGTGACGGTATTCCGTACATACGCACGAGCGATGATATCATTCCCATGGTCGTGGAATTGTGTTGAAGTGTATTTATACTATTTCAGTATCAATATCACTTTATAATAATCATATATAGTTACTCATTACACCATTATACCCATCTTTGTAAAGTGATGGTGGAAAATAGATTACACCGCGGCGTGGAGACGGTATTCCGTACGTACGCACGCGCAGTGATTTCATTTTTCCGTAGGATGGATAGAAGGTGAATTAGGGTTGTTTAATATTTATAATAACATATAAGTATGTATGTAATACTGATGTTATTACTTTATCATGAAACAACTAAATAATAAGAAGTTGAAGGAGAAAGAAATTGAAAAGATCGGTAATGGATATTACCTCTTCTTTGAAACGCCTCTTTGAATCCTCCACTTAGGGAACTAAGATTGGTCTTTGAAGAAGACCAGGACCTCTAGGATTATTCTAGGGAAGTGGCGAATGGATTTTTCCAGGGTTTGGCCGAGCTTGAGTGCTCAAATTGGTGTGAGGAGGAGGGGGAGGAGGTGCCCTTTTATAAGGGAGGAGAGGGGCACCTTAGGAATATCTCAAAATATTATTTTATATTAAAGTCAGAATCGGTTTATAATGGTTCAAAAGTGTCTTATTTCGAAGTTAAAGTGGGGATGGGTCGAAATCCTATCAACCAATAGGATTTATACAAGTTTATGTTATTATTTTAACGTTGTCAATTAGATTTAACTCTAAGTTAAATAATTTAACTTTTACCGTGACTTTTTGTTTTCTTACACTATATGGTTAATACACTTACTATATCAGGCCAAACGAACCCCAAGTTGTTTATTATTAATATATATATCTTTATATAAGTCATTTTTCTGATCCTTAGATTTTTAGGAATAAAATAACAATTAATAATATAATATTTTATTGAAAAACTATTTTGTGTCAATTTTGACACTATTTGATATATGATTTTTGTGAAAGTCATAAAAGAATTATATGTTCGAACAAAGTTGATTAAATCAACACTAATATATCATATTAACCTATAAAATTAGTGTAATTCATAAAAAGTCTCAAATTACATTTATTTGAGCATTTATAACATCAATTATGTTAACATTTCCTTAAAAGGGTAATTACTGCATCATCGTTGTGTCATAAATAAATTATTTTATTTAAAATCTAAAAATTATAAATAAAATATCATTATGTATGAAATCTTTGTATCTTTCTAATTAATATTTATAGTCGAATTTATCTTATGTATAACCCCATATTAAAAATGTTTTAGTTATTAAACTTTGATTTTAACTATTTTAACTATTCATTAAATAAAATAATATTAAATGTCATAATCTAATCCAAGTGGACCTAAATGGTCATATTATATTCATAAGGTTGTTTTTGGTCGAATTACACTTATCCAATAGAATTATGACATGTTTTAGGGTAATAGTAATATCATATTTACCCTTAGTTACCCTATTTACTATTAACCGCGGTAAAAAAAGTAAAAAGTTACTATTCACCAAAAAATTATTTTCCCCATTGAACCACATTTTACTTACTGATATCAACCGTGTCTGTCGGATTTTCGAAATTCCATTCACAGAAGCGGTAAAATTAAGTTTTATCCAAAATTCAGTTTTTAACCTACAACTTAGTGGTTTCTCTATTCATCAAAAATTGAAGTTTTACAGAAAAATTCCAAAATTTTTTCCTAAGCTATAATTGATATTCCGAATTCAAAAATGATTTCTATTTTACAAAATTCCCAACATATATGTTGAATTAATTAATTTTATAATTAATTTCCGTTGTCACAACAAATAGCGTGTTTTTAAGAGATAATAACTATCAAAAGATTAACACTTGTTTATGTCTGGTGTAAATGTGAAATTACATCCAATGACCAACATTGTATTGAATTGTAAAAATATATTCTAAATATACATTAAAGCCACTCAAATTAATAATTTATCACTATTAATTATTTCGATTAAAAAATTTGTTTTTAATTAAAATTTAGTAATTTTCACTATTCATCAGAAAATAAAAGTTTTCCGAAAAGTACCAAAATTTCACCCTAAGCTAATTTCGATATTACGAATCAAAAAATAAACTCCAATTTGATAAAATAAAATTTACAAAATTTCAAAAAGTGGTTATTACTATTCATAACGGCTAGTTTTAATAATATTTTAATAGCATATTGTTGTTTAGTGAAACTCGTTATTGCGTACTACACACGCTATCGAGAAAGGTCGCGATTGCGTGTAATGTAAGGAAAGTCAAGGATGCGTGTTGTGAAAGCTTCTTTTGGTGTAGCGTATAACACAAGACATTAATGAAATTAAAAAGAATATTTTTCATAAAATTTCGGGGTGTTCCATTCTACCCCCCTTAAAATGAATTTCACCCTCGAAATTCGTCGGGGTTATAAATGGTTTACTACTTGAAGGTTTCTTTAATAGAATCCCAAATCTTAAAAAGGAATACCAAAACCAATCTTTAAAAACAAAAGTATGAAACGTAACGGTTACCCAATTGAAATAATCACTGGGTTTCCACATAGGTGAAAATATGGATATGGAAGAGAAATCTAACCATCATGTTTTGATGGAGAGTGGTAGAGAACATGGCTATGGAAAGGCTAGAAATCACAAAGCCATAAATTTGTGATGATCTAGGGTACCATCTGATTCATCGGATATAAGGGCACTAGGACAACATTTTTGGTTTTCAAGATCATTTCCCTAAAGTTGAAAATTTGAATTAGAATAAATACTTACTTTATTTTGGTACAATCTCACTCTTTTTCGTGCCTTGAACAATTTCCACTTCATCTCTTAAATAAATAAAGTTGAATTTTTTATTCGTGAAGTGTTAGCAGATCATGTGATAGAATGACGTGTCATTACATCTGTCTCAAACAAAAGGTTAGAAAAAGTTATTAAATATACATAAGTCATTCTATAGTGAGATTAATCATATATGGTTCCTAAAATGGACTTATACTTCATATATCATAATGCATAATATAATAAAACTAGTTTCTACTAAATAGGGACTTCCTGTAGGCCAGTGGTAGGCGATAAAGGCCAGTCGCACTTCGGTTGTGGGTTTGATTCCCACTGTCTTGTCCGACGCGATGGGCTGTCGCCCATCCTGCAGGTTGTCCTTTTTCTAAAGCTATATTCCTATAACATCCCATCAATAATACTAACTTATGTCCAACATAATACATTCCAATCTTTAGGCTTATCCATAATACTGTCGTCCACCCTCAGAGATTTAATACCATCATTGGTCCCCATATATCATAAGATATATCTTGTTGGTCACATTCCAATCATTCAAAGGCCTTAATATTGTACTCTCTTGAATACCCATTGAACCATAGTGAAAACTTGAATGCAGTTAAAATTTAGCACTTTCCATATACCAAAATCCTCAAAATTCTATATACTCAAACCATGATATCACTTAGTCCTTATATCAATCATGAGCTCATGAATACTGTTAAACATTTCATTTTCTCGTTTTCCCTTCATTATGCGCATATAATCTTATTTCCAAAAATATCTCAATCACTTTGAATACCACATTAGACCAATACATAAATATTCCAATACAACATTATTTTGGAATCATATTACATAAACACTTAATCATTCCACCACATCGTTGTCATATTCAACATCGCCAATAGTGATCTCATGTGACTTCCCTTTGTCCTTTGCCTTAAGCGGTTGCTCATGTCGATCATCACTAACCATTGGATTAGGGAATTTATTAGCATAATGCCCCATTTCCTTGCACTTGAAGCATTGAAGTGTTGGTGGTGCGTTCTCTGCAGTGTTTTCTTTATTCACCTCATTAGAAACCATTTTTCCATTACTTCGACACTCAGCTGCTCGATGACCTTCTTTTCCACACTTAAAACATTTTCTAGTCCCTTTAAGACAATCTCCACCATGCTTCTTTCCACACTTTGGGCATAAGGAAAAATTCATCTTCTTTTCACCATTATTCTGAGATTTCTCCTTGAACTCTATCTTTCGTTTCTTGTCAAAACCATGAGATGGATATGTAACACCAACTTCCATTTCTACCTTGATAGCACAACGCACAATTTCTTCACAGCTACTGAAGTCACTTATAGCTAATTCCCTTCGAATACTTGGTTTTAAGCCACTGAAAAATCGATCAACTTTACTTTCAAGTTGGATGATAATGCCAGATGCATACCTTCCAAGTCTTGTAAAATTCGCTTCGTATATACCAATAGATTCATCATCCTTCTACTTCATCTCAAGAAACTCCTTTTCCATTTTTGTTCGAAGAATACGAGGGAAGTACTTACTGAAAAACAAGTTCTTGATCTCATCCCATTCCATGGACTCAATTTCATCTCTTGGCCTCGTATTCTTGATAAGATTCCACCATTGATCAGCTTCACCTTCCAAACGATATATTGCTAAGATGACATTATCATGTTCAGAACATTGAAGAACTGAAAATATATTTTCAGTGGTACTGATCCATTGTTCAGCAACAAGTGGATCGGAAGTCCCACTGAAAGAAGGTGTGCGTTTCCTCATGAAGGACTCAATAGAATATTGTTCCCTTATCTGCTCATTTGGAAGTCCAGAATGATTCATAGCTTGTGTAATTATAGAAATAAGATTTTGCACTCCATCTCCCATAAAATTTGTTTGTTCAGGAGGACAATCATTGCATTGTCCATTGCATTGATCAACATGGTTCCTTCGGGTTCCAGCCATCGTCTAAAACCCAAAAAGAATAGTGTGAGAGGCAAAAATCATGATATGGAAAACAACATAATAAAGGGGGAGTACCCTCAATATCTATCTTTTTAGGTTAAATTATATGATCGTTACCGTAATTCTAGGACTGTATCTTATACATATACTTATCCATAGGGACATCCCTAGATATACCTTATAAATATCTCTAGGGATCTCACTAACGCTTTCGCATCCTAGTTTCCAAAGGTTGACTAAACCATTCCTCAGATACCAACTGTAGAGACCCGAATCTTGACGTACATGAACATTACATTACTTTTGAGGAATACTTAGTACATAAAAAAACACACACACACAAGGTTCGTAATAGTTTAGTGTCTTTGGAAACTCGGAACGTAATCTTCTAATCGTGGTGAAAGTTCTTCAATATCTCCCATAAAGATCTTCCCTTTTTTTACCTAAAACCTTTCTTTATATCCTGGGGAGAAGAAAACATAAAAGTGTGAGATCAAATGCTCAGTAAGGGTAAACAAAATAAAAATCAATCAAATCATATTCATAAGAACATAACTTTTGGAAATCTTAACCTGCAAAAGAGAGCATAATTTCATAACATGGGATAAATCATAGTAGTGAAATGAAATCCCAATAATCATAACTTAAAACATGAAACTTTGTGGCATACACACATAATCATAGAGAATCATTTCTTGTTAGTCAAGACTCATTGCCAAGACTATCTTAGTGGACAAAGTCCCTTTCTGAACCGAGTCACCATCGTTTCAGTCCGGTTTCACTGAACCGGTATAACCTACCGTTCCAGCCATGTCTATCTCATGAGATATAAAATCTTTACCCAATGCATTGGAGGGAGATATAGGTCCCACCCATCTCATAATGATACCATTCCTATGTGTGCCACAAAATCATAAATCATACATCATTGCATAACCCATGTAATACAAATGGGAATCTTAAACATCATGACATCATAAAACAATTCATATAAGATAAAGGAATTCATAAAAATAATTACATCACAACATAATCAAATCAATTTTAATAATAGGGATAAAAACAGAACCCTTTATTATCTTAGATGGAAAATAATTTTGATAAAACACTTGAACTCCATTCTTGAGGAAAATATCCTTTCTTCTTCAAAAACACTTTTCCTTTCTTAACATGTCGTACAATTATAAAATAAAAGAATTTGATTAAAAATAAACTTGAAAACTTGTAAAGGAATATTTTTTGAAATAATGTTTTAAAAATCCTTTCATGCCGTATAAGTTAAAAAAACATTCTTCGTACTTTTGTCGGAAAAGTCAAAAAGTACCTCGTACGAAAAAATGACAAAAGATTCCTTTCATATCGTTTACTAAAAACTCACCGAAGGGTAAAATTGGATTTAAACAATTGTAGGTGGATGGAAATAATATTACATATTGAGTAAACATGTATGTGGATGATAAAATACACCCTAGTAAATACCAAAGTATAAACAATCTCGGATAAAAATGAGATTGTGATATTTCTCTTACCTTAAGTCCGATTTGCTTCGTAAGTGTCCGAACCTCCTGTATAATGATTTAAATAATGTCATTAACTTATTACAGAATTATATTCATTGTTATTATATCATATATGGTTCACTTATGACTTTATATTACCCGTTCGTTTGTAAATTCCATGTTAAAGAAGCGTTTTGGGTAAAATCGTTTCATTTATCGTAGGTGTTTGGACTTGTTGTTCTTGACATTATTATTACTTATATCATGATTTACATACTTCCAGAATATAAAACATGATTTATATATCATATATATTTAATATATATATATATATTTAATAAATATATAAATGAAATGAAACACACCGTTCATGGAGACGGTAGTCCGTACGTACGCATGAACGTTGTTTTCCTTTCCTCATTGTCTTGAATGGAAGTAAGTAGATGACATACATATATACATAAATCCAGTATCCTTATAATGTCATATATTTCATTATTATTGCTTATATATACTTTATAATTATTCTTAAATGGTTAACATGGAGAATGAATCTCATCGCGTCGTGGAGACGGTATTCCGTACGTACGCACGAGCGATGATATCATTCCCATGGTCGTGGAATTGTGTTGAAGTGTATTTATACTATTTAAGTATCAATATCAATTTATAATAATCATATATAGTTACTCATTACACCATTATACCCATCCTTGTAAGGTGATGGTGGAAAATAGATTACACCACGGCGTGGAGACGGTATTCCGTACGTACGCACGCGCGGTGATTTCATTTTTCCGTAGGATGGATAGAAGGTGAATTAGGGTTGTTTCATATTTATAATAACATATAAGTATGTAAGTAATACTGATGTTATTACTTTATCATGAAACAACTAAAGAAGAAGAAGTTGAAGGAGAAAGAAATTGAAAAGATCGGTAAGGGATATTACCTCTTCTTTGAAACGCCTCTTTGAATCCTCTACTTAGGGAACTAAGATTGGTCTTTGAAGAAGACCAGGACCTCTAGGATTATTCGAGGGAAGTGTATAAGGGATTTTGGCAGGGTTTGGCCGAGCTGGAGTGCTCAAATTGGTGTGAGGAGGAGGGGGAGGAGGTTCCCTTTTATAAGGGAGGAGAGGGGCACCTTAGGAATATCTCAAAATATTATTTTATATTAAAGTCAAAATCGGTTTATAATGGTTCAAAAGGGTCTTATTTCGAAGGTAAAGTGGGGATGGGTCGAAATCATATCAACCAATAGGATTTATACAAGTTTAGGTTATTATTTTAACCTTATCAATTAGATTTAACTCTAAGTTAAATAATTTAACTTTTACCGTGACTTTTAGTTTTCTTACACTATATGGTTAATACACTTACTATAACATGCCAAACGAACCCCAAGTTGTTTATTATTAATATATATATCCGTATCTAAGTCATTTGGCTGAACCTTAGATTTTTAGGAATAAAATAACAATTAATAATATAATATTTGATTTAAAAACTATTCTGTGTCAATATTGACGCTATTTGATATATGATTTTTGTGAAAGTCATAACAGAATTATATGTTCGACCAAGTTGATTAAATCAACACTAATATATCATAGTAACCTAGAAAATTAGTTTAATTCATAAAAAGTCTCAAATTACATTTATTTGATCATTTATAACATCAATTATGTTAACATTTCCTTATAAGGGTAATTACTGCATCATCGTTGTGTCATAAATAAATTAATTTATTTAAAGTATAAAAATTATAAATAAAATATAATTATGTAGGAAATCTTTTTATATTTCTAATGAATATTTATAGTCGAATTTATCTTATGTATAACCCCATATTAAAAATGTTTTTGTTATTAAACTTTGATTTTAACTATTTTAACTATTCATTAAATAAAATAATATTAAATGTCGTAATCTAATCCAAGTGGACCTAAATGGAAATATTATATTCATAAGGTTGTTTTTGGTCGAATTACACTTATCCAATAGAATTAGGACATGTTTTAGGGTAATAGTAATATCATATTTACCCTTAGTTACCCTATTTACTATTAACCGCGGTAAAAAAAGTAAAAAGTTACTATTCACCAAAAAATTATTTTTATCTCATTGAACCACATGTTACTTACTGATATCAACCGTGTCTGTCAGATTTTCGAAATTCCATTCACAGAAGCGGTAAAATTATGTTTTATGCAAAATTCAGTTTTTAACCTACCACTTAGTGGTTTCACTATTCATCAAAAATTGAAGTTTTTCAGAAAAATTCCAAAAGTTTTTCCTAAGCTATAATTGATATTCCGAATTCAAAAATGATTTCTATTTTACAAAATTCCCAACATATAAGTTGAATTAATTAATTTTATAATTAATTTCCGTTGTCACAACAAATAGCGTGTTTTTAAGAGATAATAACTATCAAAAGATTAACACTTGTTTATGTCTGGTGTAAATGTGAAATTACATCCAATGACCAACATTGTATTGAATTGTAAAAATATATTCTAAATATACTTTAAAGCCACTCAAATTAATAATTTATCACTATTAATTATTTCGATTAAAAAAATTGTTTTTAATTAAAATTTAATAATTTTCACTATTCATCAGAAAATAAAAGTTTTCCGAAAAGTACCAAAATTTCACCCTAAGCTAATTTCGATATTAAGAATCCAAAAATAAAGTCCATTTTGATAAAAAAAATTACAAAATTTCAAAAAGTGGTTATTACTATTCATAACGGCTAGTTTTAATAATATTTTAATAGCATATTGCTGTTTAGTGAAACTCATTATTGCGTACTACACACGCTATCGAGGAAGGTCGTGATTGCGTGTAATGGAAGGCAAGTCAAGGATGCGTGTTGTGAAAGCTTCTTTTGGTGTAGCGTACAACACAAGACATTAATGAAATTAAAAAGAATATTTTTCATAAAATTTCGGGGTGTTACAAGTTCCATGTCAAACCCCAAGATCAAGTACTCGTTCAAGGAGAGTGTATTCATCCATGGTGTTCAAGTATCACAATCAATAAGGATTATGTTCCCGAAGATCATCATCATAGGGATTACGTACCTGAAAATAAATATATTTGGCAAACCATCACCGATTATCAAAAGAATTGTGATACCATGACCGATTATCATAACAATTGGGATTCCATGCATGAATATCATAATCATCGTGATTCCATTTTTGAGTATTATAAGGACAAATTGATCAAGAATCACAAAGATAGGGTTCCCATGCATGGATATCATAAACAGTGGGAATCAAAAGCTAGATCCTTTGAAGTACATATGAGCATCCCGAAAATAATTTTACAATCAATAAAAAGGATCAATAGAAGGATCCCAGTATGTAAATACTATAATACCAACATAAAATTCACATCACATTATTTTCATCATTGGGAAACCCAAAAACCCCACTAGTAATCATCTCTCTACTAGCATTAAATAGGATAATGTATAAAAAAGAGTGAGGTGGGTCGAACACCTTATTCAACACTACTACCATATCCTCATGTATCACAAGATCAGTATGGGTTCTACGGTGACATCTACTACCATATCTAAACTAACCCATAAGTCACTAGATCATGGTTGGTCAAGCATTGGGAACCCAAGCAAACCCTTAGATCAAAATGTTAAAGAGGGATCCCCAAGTTCCACGGGTAAGCTAAGGCATCCCTCCCAGGGTCCTCTAGGTTTGTATGTATAAAAGTAATCCCTATTGGGTTTCTAAACAAATAAGGATGGGCATAAAATTATGGATCTTCAATCATGGTCATAACCTCATGTCGTGGGATGAATCTATTGTAGTGTGGTGGTAAGTGACCACATGTGTTCATCCAGTACAATCAACCAAATTCATTAAATTAAAAAATCATTAGAATGAATTTAAAGAGGGAGTATTCACCCTCATGGGAAATCCCACACATCCATATAATTCAATAACCCTACATAAATACATAAGGATTGGTGCACAGACTTCCAACAATTAGGGAGATTCAAACCATATATAAATTGTTTTCATTAGCTCAATCCAAGCATTCTAATGTCTAATCCAACCAGTACTTCTGCAAAGATCCTAACTAAAACATAATATCTAAATTATAATACAAAACATCATCTTCTTCATTGAAAATCTTAATATTAAATGAAAATAGAAAATTCATAACATGTGATATCTCACCGGATGGATGTTAATGAATGAAAATATGAGAAAACATATAGATAATGTCCCCCCTGTAGTTGGGGTTTGGATAAGTGGTAAGCACTATGTAATCCTACATGAAAAATGGGGGTTCAAAACCCATTGGGAAAAGGTTACTGTAGCAGTGGTAGTACTGGAGCGGCGGCAGGGAACTATAGCGGCGATGGTACTGTGCGGTACTGTAGCAGCAGGGTTACTATTCACAGAATGGCAATTAGGACAAAAAAAAATTTGGCCTACGGGCTATGTAATGGGCTATAAGCCCAATAGGCCTTCGGGAAATGTAATGGGTATCCCTCTACCCAGTTAAAAGAGGTCTTTGATTTGATTTAATAATAAAAATGAGCCTTCGGCCCCAACCTTTTAAAAATATATATAGAGAGAGAGAGAATGTCCCTAGTTACACTGAATACCATTCCAGTAAAAATCCCATACCGACTACATCAAAGAAACTACTAACAAAATTAATTTTATACATAATGCTTTAGAAAAAAATTGGTTGCATACCTCAACTAATTTGGACACTACTATGTAAAGAAACCCTATAAGGTTGTTCTCGTCTTATGAAGAGTAAAAACCCATATGAAATGGCCAATTCTACCAGATCTAGTGGAAGATATTAAGAACCGTTAGGCAAAACATCTAAAATTATAACTATGGGAGATTAATAATGTAGAATAAAGTTATAGGAATATCTTACACTCTTATACTATCGAATCGTACCAGGTATCACTTTTATCAGTAAACAGTGGAGGGAGAGGAGGGTCATCTAAGAGGATCACATTCCCCCACTTGTTTTCTCGATGAAACAAAATTGGGTAAGCCCTTATATAACGTTTTTAAAAATCCATACCTAAATTTTCCCCGACGTGAATCAATTTCATGATGAGAAACAGATTCAAAAAATGAACTAGATTCATTATATATGTTCCGCATGGTAAACCCCCAATCATTCAGGTATTGAACCATCCATTTAATAACCCACAAAACTAACACACATATTGAATGGGATTTATGATGTAAAAGTCATGGTGTAGCTGGTTTAAGAATCCCACCTTCTCCTTCCTCCTTCAGTACATTCAAAGACCCCCAAGACATCCATTGGTACTTATAGCATATCAAAAAACATAGTGTTCACATGTTTCAATCACTCAAAAACATGTTTGAGTTTCAATTACACTAGATGGATATTTCAATTGTGGATAAAAATTAAAATCCTCTTAAAATCATTAATCTAATCTATAACAGAGGAATAAAACAGAAAATTAGGCCACAAGTATCCTATCATGAGTTTTTTACATTGATCATGAAGGTGGAGTTTATTTTGGAATACAAGATATGATGTGAGTTGCTTGAGGTGAGAAATATAATTATCTAATTCATGAAGATCGAATTGATCACGAAAGGACCATTAGAGTGATGTTGGGTTAAAAACTCCCATGTTTCACTAGAGAGTGATTCCTGCATAATCGTTATATAGATGGATTTGGTAATCCCCCACACTAAATATGGGTCCACAATCTATGGAGAGGTACTCCCCCATCTTCGAGCTCTAGTGTCATGCAGTTCCTCCATGATATTTGTTTCTCCCATGATTATAAATCATAGTAGAATGGAGTAGAAACCTCTATTTATTTGTTGGCAAGGTTACATTTGATTTTGATTATCGGTTATGGACTTCCGGAGCTTTGAGAAGACACATCGGCTATGGACAAGGTTGTGAAATGGATGTCTGTTTTCCCTCTCATTTTGGATTATTTTTTATAAAATATACCCATATTGGAATTTGGATTCAATATTACAATAAGATGATCTATCCTTTTATTCTTTGTTTCTGTCACTCCACTCTCATTTTTTAGGTCTACCTATTGGATATGTATATACTCACCCCTATAAGAGCTTTTCCCATACATCCATGTCTTATCAAACGAAGACTGGATCAACGGTGACTATGAAAGAGCTTAGGGATAATATGGGGTATTGAACACATATAGTGGTCCATACTTACAGATATAGAGAATGTCCCAATCAGTTTTACTTCATTCCTACTTTATTAGATTTGGACATCATTTCAATTTGGGTGTGTATTTTCCCCTTATACAATGTGAAATTTACTAGTTTACTATATTGTTTTATACCAATAGGTTATTGAATGTATTTTTATACCCTAGTTGATATTTTCATTTATTATTCATCTTCACGGTTCCATGGAGATGGCTGGTTCTTTGTGTGTACATATACATTAGTCCAAGGACTCGTTGTTCAGTTATTTAATCTCAACAAATGGCGTGTTCCATTTTCCTATTAGAGGTGGGCATGAGGTTTTAGTGGATTGTCCTCCCACTAGATAGGGAGGAACCAGTGGTTTGTGTTGTTATATAGCGGTATCAATTGTGATTAATCATCATGTTAGAGTTAGACATAAACCCATCATGGGGATTGGTTTGGGAAGAATGGGAAATGGTGTCAATGTGTATCTAGTGTGGATTTTGAGCCAGGGAACCCTATATTGGTTGATCATATGACGTATTAATTCACCAAGACAAAGATTAACTACTTCTTGAATTAGGATAGAGAGACATTGGTTGCTTGGAATAATGTTATGTTAATCATGTATGAATAATTATTTTTCATTTCCTTCATGATTAATCTCACCATGTATATATTTTCATATGAATTTGGTGTATATTGATTACTTTTATAGTTCCTCTGTAAAGATGTCCCACCTGGTAACCAATTTTGGATAACGATGAAAATATGATGAATGATGATTCCTCTATTAAAGGTCCACCTCTCATGGCGTTTCCAGCATGTGGGTAGGGAGTAGAAACCCTTCCTATTGAGTAGTAGATATTACCATAATTTCAAGAGGAGGGAATGTGAGGTCATATCTAACAATATAATTTCTATAATTATATACCTCTAAGGTTCAATAGTGATCTAGAACCCCATGAAGAAGAATATTTATTTGATTTGGTGGTTCAAATATTTAAACTAGTTCATAACCCTTCCAATCACATGGTTGTTTTCATAAGTGGTCTTTTCCATAGATTTTATGGACACTGGTGGAGTCTGATGATACAAACCCATTATGATATGATGCTATCATCATACAACATCCAAAATTTATTTTATTGTACGTATCACCCTTAATATCTACTCTTAGTTCAGATCTAATAGCTTCTTGACAAACAACGTGGTGATATGTTAGTGTAAAATTAGTCCACAATTTTTGGTAACCTTACACACTACTCTATTGATGTGTCGAGGGAGAGATTGTTTTGGGAGAGGAAGTTTGAGAAGGGTCTATATAATGACATTTATGCTAATTGTTCTCTTTATGATTCCCTAAATATGTTATAGTTCATCAGTGGGATCTTCTGATTGATATATTCCACGAATATGTAGGTTGTGTGGCAGGATACAATGGTGAGAATCAAGTGGATGATTCTTCTTTAGTATGTAGTAGGTATCTAACATTGAGGTACTAAAGGATGTGTCATTCTCATTCTCATATGCTGACACATTGATCTACCACTTAAGGATCCCAAATAGGATCCAACTATATTGGTTACGATTGATTCTATGCCTGTGAAGAGAGGGGGAACATTCCACTTGATTTCATGACACATCTTATTGATTAAGATATAGAGATTAATTTTGAACCACCATGGAAGACACAACACCATGATTGGGGATCTCCCTAGAATGGTCTGGGTAGGCCCAAGAGAGATGGTTAGGTAGATGGGAAGGTGGAGCTATGTTTGGAAGAGTGTCTAGTAGTGGATGATTCTATTATCTTCTTCCAACCATACCACCACCACCCTCGAGAGACCCATGTCGAGATCAGAGTGCTAGTGCTCAAGGACATGGGTAGCTGTATGCTGTGGAGTTCTATGACCATGGTAATTATGAGTTGAATTGACGTGTGGTATTTTTTATTTTCTACTATTACCCAAGTACTAGTAGAAAAAAATTGTTACTCTTTTATTTCCTTATCACCTTTATAAGAGATAGATGTTCCTGTTGAGACTTTATCTCAGTATCTATTGTTGTTGGTTACTATAGGGACTGATTAACCAGAATCGTATATCTACCAGTAGTGCAAGTTGTCCCTTGGTAGAGATAGTTTATCATTGGAAATATTTTTCATAATGATGAAAACTTTTGACAACATGTTTTGTATGGATTGGTTGTCCACGTTTCAATCTTGTATTCACTATCATCACATATGAGTTATATTTATTGGGAAAAGTGGAATGACATTTTTCATCATGGGTGATAGAGATCTCATGGTGAAGCTATTGGGTCCTATGTGCAGAAATCTATAACCCATCACCCATCAGTTGGTGATTTTAACCTTAGTATAGTGGGTCATTCAGGAATTAGGATTCCTTCAATAGTATTGGAAATTATAGATGTGTTCCTGGATAATGTTTTGGGAAAACCAATATGTTAGGGTATTGACATGATCTTTGAATTGCACCCCGAGACTACATTATATCTGCTACGGTATATTAGATGGACCTTACTGAGATTATATTACCTTATTGAGAAGGATTTCATCATGCCCAGTGTGTCCCCTAGGGAAAATTCATTTTTATGAAAAAATTCGACAAGGAAATGAGTCTTTATGTTGATTATTTCCTTATGAACATGGAAACATTAAATAAAAAGTATCACTTCCATGGATTTATGGCTTATTTGACGAGTTACAAGGTGTGAGATAGTTTTATAATATCTATCTTATTTTAGGATACTACTAGTTGATGGTTCACAAGGAAAATATTTTGAATACAACATTCTAATGTTTCTACAACCACTATTAGTTTCTGGTGAATCCATTTGGTTGAGGAATACCCCAGAATTGTTTATGTCTCATAAAATCTAGATATTCTTGCATTATGTAGACTAATTTTGGGTTTTTTTCTTTGATGACATACTCATTTCCTCTGTGTTAGAGATAAATCATGCAGAGAAACTGAGGATGGTCTTTGACTTACTCTCGAAGAACAAAACTTATTGTATCCTCACATTGGGCTAGTTTTGGATCTACGAGGTTAACATTTTGGGACATATTATATTTCAGATTGGATTTGATAATTCCATTGTGAATATTTATAATGTTAATTCTTTAGAGCCACATAATATCTTGTAAGAGGTGTATTATTTTCCTATCATGTAGGGGTAATAAATAATGTTCATAGAAGAATTTTCCATGATTGAATCCCATTTTACCTCCATGACATGAAAATGGAACATCTTTTTCAAGATTGAGTTGTGTGAAAGTGGGTTTGAGGGGATGAGATTGAGGCTGACTAGTGATCCTGTATAGAAATTACTGGAGGAGGTCATGGAATATGAAATGTTTTTATATGACACTAAATATGATGTTTATTTAATTATTATGGAAAGGTAATAAGTGATCAGATATAGTTTAAGCCTATTAATACCCGTCATAAGAACTACACTACTCACTCCTATAGTTAGAAGTAATAGTCTTTGATCTGAATTTGTGTAAGAATTATTTTTTGTATAGTCATACCATTATAGTCTTATTTTTATCTTCATGTAGATAGATATTAACTTAAGATAATGTTGTTGGTTGGAGTTCCTCTAGTACTATGACATTAAAATAATCTTTTCTCCAATGAAGATCATTATGGTGGAATATTCCCATATAATTAATTCGTGTACAGTCATGGTGGAGGAGGAACCTGAGAAGTTTCATTTGTAGCAGATGAACACGATAGAGGTGTTGGTGTAGTTTTCCTTCAGTCAAATGGTGTAAATTCCTTCACTTCATTAGCATGTTAAAGAGGCTGGTTTGGAAGAAATCAATTGTGAATTTCTATGGGACCAGATATACTATGGAGATTCGATAGATGTATTCTATGAATTAGGGGACCACATCATTATTTTCCAAGAATGGATGGTGGTTCCAGTCTCATCTCAAGAGGAGGTGATGTGGGATTCTGTCACCTCACCATTGGATATATTTCCTGGTGTGAAAAAATTGGTACAACTACCTTATAGAAAATTTTGGTGGTATGGAATGAGGTATATATTTTCTGAGTTCATCTCTCGGTTCCTTGAATGCCCACTGGTAAAGGCTGACCAATCAGTTTTGGAAGGTTTGGTATAGCTTTTAGAGATCCCATAGAAAAATTATTATGGCATATTAAGGGACATTGTGATAGGGATTTTATGCATATTGAGAGGCCACAATTATATTTGGGTGATTATTGAATGGATCACAAGATTGGAAGACTTCCACTCCATCAGGGAGAAGAGTTCAGTAGATTGTTTATAGAAGTTGTATATATGAGAAATATTCTCAAATCATGAGGAAACCTTGAAAATTATCTACAAATATTTTAGTTAGTTCACATCATAGTTTCTGAGAGTTCTATAAGAGATATTTGGGACCCATTTTAGGATGAGTATAGTGCGTCACCGCTTTATGGATAGACAGATCAAGTGAAAAAAAATTCGTAGGCAATATGATGAGATATGACTAGTTGGACATCATCTGGAGCTGGGAGGATCACTTTCAAATATTAAATTTTTCTTATAATTACAATCATCACTCTAATATTTAAATTTTACCTTCCAAGGATCTATATGGGATACACTACAAGTCAACCTTTTACTAGAATCATAGTTGTGAGGAATCTCTTGTTAGGATAGAGATTGTGTATGTGATGATGAATAAGGCTTAAATAATCCAAAAGGTATGAGTACAACCAATATATGAAAAAAAAAACTCTTACATAGATCGACATCAAAGGCCCATGGAGTTCAAGTAGGGAGACCATGTTTAATAGATATTAATCATATGATAAATATTGTGGATGTTTTCATGAGGTATTAGGTTATCCATGAGGTTATTTGGACCATTATAGATTCTATAGAGTGTTGGTGAGGTCACATACAATGTACCCAAGACCCCGTGGTTGGATCGAGTTAAGGATGCATTCTATGTTTTGTGGCTAAAGAGATACATGAAATACCCTAGGCTCATTACTAACTTGGGTGAGAAAGACATCAACGATGGTTCCACCTTATCTAAGTACCTAATGGTGATATGTGATTTACAAGAGAGGATCATGTATGGAAAGTCCATTCCTCTGGTGTATGTTATTTGGAATCATGGGGGAATATAGGAGAGCTCCTATAAACATGACTGTCATATGGAAACTCGGCATCCCCACCATTTTTTATTTTTTTCTTTTAAGGGTTTAATGTTTTCAAATTATAAAGAATGTAACCACTCCATTTTTATTATATTTTTCCTTAAAATATTTATATGTATATATCTTGATTTATCATTTTCATCGTTATGGTGTTTTGATATTTCAAGACCATAGAATTAATATATTAAAAATAAAAATATATATTAATGAACGTGTGAGAATCATTTCGGTCTTTTTGGTTTTCAAATTTTTCATGACCATGGATAAGAAATATGATACCACATTTTAATCTGGGATGTGTGGTTTACCCTTTGTATGACCTATGGTCTTTAAGTGCTAGACATTAGGTTGAAAAAACCATTGGTGGTGCATTTAAAATAAAATAATAAGAAAATGTATTTATTTATTATTAATTAAATTAACCTAAATTACTCAATAAATACATAACTGTAGAAATACTATGGGGTTATCCACACAATTCTATGAAAATTGAGTGGATCTGTGGATTTTATTTGTTGGAAGAACATAGTGGATGACGATGAGAGATTAGATCAATGTGGATCGAGAGGCAACAAACATAGAATATCATCTTCTTCACTTCAAAATAAATTCATCACTAATGAACAGTCATAAATTGGGTTAGGGTTCATCAATTGTGGTTTCTAAACTTATTATTAAAATTTTGAGTTTGTTTTCTTATTTACAATAACACATTTGTGACTCCTCACCCTTCACAAGATATTTTATGCATAAATTAAAATTTTAGATCAATTTAAAAAATTTACTCTTTATGTCACCCATGGTTTCCCTGATTATGTTATAATTGGATGAGTAAAATCAAAAATCGATTGTTATAAAAAAAATATTATTTTCATTTATCCCCATCATTCATTGCATTCATTTTCATTATCTTATGGGGTTGTAGTTCAAAATTTTCAGGCTAGTTTATGTGAAATCGAACCCCTAAATCCACGGTGGATTGGTGAACTATGATTGAGATGGTGAAAATAGGATACATCCAGATGATTTTTGGGTGATGTTTCATAGTTCTGAGATGGGGAGTGGATAAGGAAGTTGGGTGAATCAACATGTGATGTTTTGATAGGTTCATCTATCTGGAAGCTGACCATTGGTGGTGGATAGAGATCAGATTACCCTATACCTGACACTTCCATTTCCCGATGTACTAAGGGATATCCAAATGTACCCTGGAATAGACATTTGTACACAATCTATCCACAATGTCTGAATACATTCCTTGTAGAACGTATACATGTTGTGTAGTATGGAATGGAATCCCTATCCATGTACATATGAGAACATGAATAAGAAATGGGTTATGACACATACCGTGTGGACCCCCATTAACAATTTCTATTCCCTCTATAACTTATTCCTATAGTACCTCATTAACAGGACTCGTATATTGGCTCATGATTCTCCAATATTAAGATAATTACAACATATAATATAATGATATATATATTTTTTGGAATACAAGATGTGAATTATTGTTTTCATAATGTGATGTCTCTTTAAAAAATGCTTGAAGATGGTTGTGATAAAGGAAGGTTCATTAGAGTGATGAAAGTGTTATAAATCCCCAGTCACACTAGTGAGCAGGTCCCCCATCATGTTTATAATTGTATATTTGGTACACCTTTACACTGGGCATAGGTCCAAAAATTACGTAATGGTACTCACTTGTCTTGGAACAATGATGACATATGGGTTCTCAATTAGCAGTTCGACTCCCTTGGATGTAGATAATAGTTGCAAGAAGGGCGACCCAATATAGTGGTTCTAGTGCGGATTCATTTTTTGTTGGGAATTAGTGATGGAATTATGGGGCTACAAAATGATACTTTGACTGAAGACTATTTTGTGAGATTTAGATCTTTGTTCTCTCACATTTGGATTTCTTTTACAACACACAGACACACACACACACACCTATATATATGTGTGTGTGTGTGTGTGTGTGTGTGTGTATTGGGTTTTTGTTTCTATATTGTTAACAATTGACCATACCTCTTATTATATATTTCTACTTATTTTCCCTCAGTATTTTGGGAATCATACGTGAGGTGTATCTACATACCCCTATATAGGTTTTTCTCATGCCTATTATGCCTTATGCCTATGATGAATAGATCAGTAGTGAAATTCATGCATCTAGGGATAATTTGTTTCATTAATCATGTATGGTGGATGATACTTAGAGATAAATGTTCAGGGTCTCTCATGATTAATATATTCTCATTTAATTCAAGTTTGGACTTAATTATTGTTTGGGTTCATATTTTTTTCCTTTATAATTTGGAGTTTTCTTTAATACATGGTTTTTTCATAAGGTTATTGCATGCATGGTTATACAATTGTTTCTGTATCTTTTAATATTTCTATATATGGTTTCATGGATATGGTTGGGTTCATTCATATGTGTACATTTCACCAAGGACTCCCATTTCATTTATTCCTTATTAGAACTTGCTTCTAGCACTATTCCTATTGAATGCAGGTTCAGGGTTGTGGTGGCTCAACCTTATAATTTCTAGATGGGCCCCGAAGTGTTGGGTTGTTACACTTAAAAATTCAATTCATGAAATTTATATCCATTACAAAAAATACACATATATTATGATTACCCAAACCACTTTTATTTACCTGGCTATTAACCTAGATGTTACCAAGATTCATCGATTGGCGAATTTCATATACGAAACCTGAATTCTTGTAACGACCCAAACTTTTTAAATAGTATATTAACTTACTCTTAATGATTTAATAGAGATGTTAATGGTTAATGAAGAAAGAGGAGTCGATGGCTTCATCTAGTAGACTCTACCATTATAAATCCCACTTATCAGAGCTTGGGAAGGAGGTGACATCTTTGGGCTTCACTTTGGACCAAGCCCAAGCCCAACTCCAGCGTGTCAAGCTTGAACGGAAACGCATGCGGGAGAAGTTCAAGTTAGAAGAGATTACTACTAGGGAAATGTTATCTGAGCCTCCCTCAGATTCTCTCACCATAGCACACCTTACACTTAGGTCATATTTCGGTGTTATAAGGGGCTATGTGACGAGACCGTAGCTTCATTGTGTAAACCTTTGGGATGAATAAATTGAGATTTCTTCCTTTAGTGATGTTTGTGAAATTTCAAATGTCTGGATAATTTTAGGATGTATTTTATTGATGAATTTTGGAAAAAAAGATATTTTAAAATATTTATGTAAACCTTAAATAATTAATAATGTGTAATGATTTTAAAAAATTGGTCTTCTGCAAAAGTGTTCAGTAAGGAATTTGGAGTCTAATAAGATCAACATAATTTTTGATGAATAGTAAATTATGAATAGTGATTTTATGCTTAGGATTAGTAATGTGACCAAATGGATTAGTAATCTCACTTAAAGAATGTTTTAATATAATTTAGATGCCTTGATTAAGTAACGTGATTCAATAAAATGGTTAAATAATGGCTTCATAAATTATTAATCAAGTATTAGTTTTTTCAGGTAAATAGTGTTTTTTTATTTAAAAATTTAATTAAAAATAATTATAAAATTATTTTTATAAAATAGACTTTGTTTTTGAACTCAGAGCGTCGATATTATGTTATGGTAATTTTTAAGGATTTTTCTGAGAAGAATGAATTCTCTATGAATAGTGTTTTATTTAAAAAGTAAATTAAAAATATTTTTAAAATTAATTTTATAAAATGGAGTTCATATTTGTAATTAGAGCATCGATATTTGGTTAAGGTGAAATTTTGGGATTTTTTTGAGAAAGTTGAATTTTCAGTGAATAGTAAAAATACAGTTTTAGGGTTTCGGTATGGTTAATGACATCATAACTGTGTCATGATGATGTCATGAGATATTTTATGGTTTGGCCAACCAAAGGTGAAGAATTATTGTATTGGGGTCCCATGCGGCCTAACTCCATGGTAAATTCCATGGGAGAGCACATGGTTTTGAGAAAAGCACTTGTGAGGTGTCCCTTGGCCATTAATGCCTTGTCCCCTCACTTTCCCTATAAATATCCACCCTTTCCTCCTTTAGTTTTTACTCCCAACTCTCCCCCAACAAAGCTCTGGTCTCCTTACCTCCCAAGGAGTCCTCCCAAGGTGCCCCCAAGCCCTCAAGGTCCAAACCTTTGAGTTTTAAGAGTTACATTTTAAGGTAAGGGATCCGACCTCTCTCTTTCTTTTCAAGTAATCTCTTTTATGTCATTTATTTTATGCTCCATGTTCTTATGTTGGAGGATGTTCTTCTATATTCATCTTACTTCCCTTTTCTTTTTAATATGATGGGAGACTGCCTCTTGCTCTCATCAATTCGTTTTAAGAATGTTTAAGTGGCGTCGTTAGGCTGCCGAATTTTTAAGGAGATTCTTTCACCCTTCTCATTCTTTTCAAATTTCTACTTTCATGTCAAGTCTTTAAAATTATTTTTTTTAATTATGTTGGGGTATGATCTCTATATCTATCATAATGAACTCTTATGTTCACATGATGAGAGACCCTATTTTATCTTTTCAAATCATTTTTGTTGAAGTTTAAGTGACGTTGTTAGGCTGCCGAATTTTCATAAGAGAAATCTATTTTTTGTCTTCCTTCCATGTTTTTAATTTCAAATGGTATGTACTTAAAATTTCATTACCATGTTAATATATCCTTCTTATTCTATCCCTCTACTGTTTTATGGGTCATTTATGAATGTTTGACCCATGTCCCCTCTCTTTTCAATGTTTGTTAAAACCCTGAAACATAGTCGTTATGTTGCAGCATTTTCGTCTCAAAATGCCTCTCTCTTTTCAAACAATTATTTTATGTTATAAAGTGAGTACTCAAAGCTCTTATTTCTATAGGTTTATTCACATATATATCAAAATGTTCTATTTTAAATTCTGGGATTTACATACATGAGACCCTCTCTCCCCTTCCGTGGGTTAAAGTGGCGTAAAGATCATGTCTTTAAAGTAGTTTTTAAATTGTTATGATTATGAAATGAAACCCATTTATTTTATTCTATATGGGTTATTTATGAAATTTTTGATGATGATATATGTGGCTCACATGATAATAAAGGAAAATTTAAGGGTGCACCCTGATCACGCTCCAATGAATTGGGTAATGATGTAACCACTAGAGATTACAATTTTCACGATATCTTGGTGAATAACCTTGGTAATTTTTAAATGACGCCTTGGGGATGGACCTTGGTGATATGTTCATGATTGTCTATGTAAAATGATGTACCCACATCTTCAAGTTATGAAAAATTTTATTTTTATTATTATATTCCACATGATTTCTTTCTCAGGCCTTAAAGTTCTTTCTCATGACATAGTTGATGTATCTCTAGTTCACATGTTAAATGTTTCTCTTTTTTCCCTTACTGGGCCTTCTGCTCACCCTTTCTTTTGATGTATGTCCCCAGGTTATGAGATGTAGTAATGAATCTAGGATGAACTTAAGGATAAGCCTTTCAAGTGTTTAAGAAGAATATTTTATGTTGTTTTCATGTATTATTTTCCTGGTTTCCAAGACACTAAACCATAAAGATCCTCAGTTTTGTGTAATGTAATGAAAGTTTATGTTATAATAAGGCGGGATTCCATAGTTGGTATCAAAGGATAGTTTAGGTATTTGTGGAAATTATGATATAAAAACTTCAGGAATAACCCTATAGAAAAGTTTAAATATAGGTAAACTTCCTGGTATTTTGGTAAGTATTGAGTAAGTGGTTTATCAAACAATTACATCCCTATCTGGATACGAGCAGGTAGAGGAGGCTCTGGCATAGATGTACACAGGGGTAAAACCCGAAAACACCACTTTGATCTAGACTTGAACGGGAACTGGTGCACGATAATGGGCCTTACTTCACTCTTGGTTATGACACTCCCGGGGGATATGTTTGGTTAATCATAATCTTTTTATGAATCATTATGAAGGAATTATAGAGAAGTGTAATTGTCTAAGCATGAAGTCTTAGTTAAAAGATTCATAAATGAAATAATTTTCTCACTAAGGTTTTATTATTTTAGAAAATGGTGGTCAATAGGAGGAACCGTGTAGATGGTGACTGCAATGCACCATGTGCTGACGGCCCTCCGATGGAAGCCGGAATGGAAACATTCTTGTGAATGATGAACCAAATGACTCAAGTTATGAGTAATAACTTGAATCAAGCTGAGAGGACGATCTCACCACGAAGGGAACAACATTCTGTTGAGTCCTTCATGCGTCAACGACCACCAACATTCATTGGATCTACTAACCCATTGGTGGAAGAACAATTGATAAGATCCATTGAAAATATCTTTGATGTACTTCCTTGTTCAGAATAAGAAAAAGTCACCCTTGCTGTTTACCACCTAGAGGGAGAAGCTGATCAGTGGTGGTCACTGATCGAAAACATGAAGCCACAAGGAGAGATGGAAGCTATGGAGTGGTAAGAGTTCCGGGGAATATTCTTTAATAAGTATTTACCCCATTCTATGAGAACGAGAATGGAGAAAGAATTTCTCGAGCTGAAGCAGAAGGAGAGTGAATCAGTCGGAACCTATGAGATGAACTTCACAAGGCTTTCCCATTATACCTCAAGATTTGTCATGGACCCTAATGGGAAGGTTGATAGATTCTTTGGTGGACTACAACCTCATCTGCGGAAGAATCTATCCAACACCGACTATGATAGCTATGAAGAAATAGTTTGAAGTGCTATGAATGTTGAACTAGATTTTGGGGAGACACAGTGGTCTCACAAATCTAATGAGAAGAAGAGAACTCTAGAACCAAGCCTGGGAAGAAGTTTTGATCAGGAAAGAGGTGGAAAGCATATGCAACATGCCACATGCAATAAATGTGGGAAGAAGCATTCGGGGAACTACTTGATCGGAAGTGGTAAGTGCTACAGGTGTGGAAGAGAAGGCCATATTTCTCGGAATTGTCATAGTGATGTGAAGCCTCAACATCCCAACACTAACGATTGAGAAAAGATGGTTCTGGCCCTACCCGAAGTCACACGCTTCAAGTGTGGACATCTTGGTCACTTTTCTAATCACTGTCCAAATCCGAGGGCGGTGGAGGGGAATCACCATCAACCTCAGCAGAGGCCAAGGGAGAAAGGTCGTGCTTTCTCTATCACAACAACTGAAGTTGATGTTCTGAACGATGTGGTAGCAGGTACTCTTGTTGTCCTCTCAAAACTAGCAAGTACTTTATTTGATTCCGGTTCTACGCATTCCTTTATTTCATCCAAGTTTGCAAGGAATATAGAATCAATCCCAGAACTGCTAGAGGTAGAGTTGTCAGTCAAGACTCCAAGTGGGATTATCCATGCATCAACAGTGTTTAGAGACTCTAGTGTTTACTTCAGTGACCACAATCTTATCGAAAATCTAGTAGTCATTCCCATGTTGGAATTTGACGTTATACTAGGGATGGACTAGCTCTCGAATTATAATGCTAAGATCAAATGCAGGAATAAGGAAATCTCAGTAGTCTTGAATGAACGGCCTACAATTATCTTCCAATGAGAGATATCTTGAACTGATCCCTATCTAGAAGCACCTCCAATATATTTCTTTATGGAGTTAATTGGTGATGATGAAGAAGGAAAAGGGAGTATCCAAATCAAATATGTTCCAATTGTTCAGGAGTACATGGATGTATTTCCTGAGGACTTACATGGACCTCCCCCAGAATTGAACTCGTACCTAGATCTCAACCGATATCAAAGACCCCGTATAGAATAGAAAATATGGAATTAGTGGAGTTAAAGGAACAACTCCCAGACTTGTTGGAGAAGGGTTTTATCCGACCGAGTGTGTCTCCTTAGGGAGCACCAGTTCTCTTTGTGAAGAAGAAAGATGGATCAATGTGGCTATGCATTGATTATAGAGAACAAAATAGGATCACAGTGAAGAGAAAATACCCTCTTCCAAGAATTGATGATTTATTTGACCAACTTCATGGGGCTCAATTATTCTCCAAGATAGACCTTTGATCTGGTTATCATCAACTGAGGGTGAAGAAGGAAGATATTCCAAATACTGCTTTCTGATCAAGATATGGGAATTATGAGTTTACTGTTATGCCCTTTGGATTGACTAATTCTCCTGCTATTTTCATGGATTTCATGAATAGAGTCTTTAAGGACTACCTTGATAACCTTGTGGTAGTTTTTATTGATGATATTTTGATATATTCGAAAAGTTGTGAGGAGAATGAAGATCATCTGAGGGTTATTTTGAAAACTCTGAGGAAGGAGAGGCTCTTTGGAAAGTTCAGAAAGTGTGAGTTTTTGTTACAACAAGTGGCTTTCTTGGGGAACATCGTAACCAATGAACGAATCTTGGTTGACCCTACAAAGACAATGGTTGTGGAGGAGTGGCCTCAACCCACAACAGTAACTGAGATTCCTAGTTTCCTTGGTTTAGCAGGATATTATAGGAGGTTTGTGACAAACTTTTCACAGCTTTCTAATCCGCTAACCAAGTTGACACGAAAAGGGGTTAAGTTCATCTGGACAAAGGAATGTGGGGAAGGTTTCCAAGAGCTGAAGAAGAGATTGGTTACTGCACCTATGTTAACACTACCATCTATCGGAGATGGATTCATTATTTTTAGCGATGCATCTCTGATAGGGCTTGGGTGTGTCCTCATGCAAAATGAAATGGTAATTTCTTATGCATCTCGATAGTTGAAGATTCATGAGAAGAATTATCCTACGCATGATCTAGAGCTAGCGGCAGTTTTTTTTGCTCTAAAATATGAAGGCACTATATTTATGGGGACAAATGTGATATGTACACTGACCACCAATGTTTAAAGTATATTTTCACGTAGAAAGAATTTAACATGAGACAAAGGAGATGGTTGTAGCTTATTAAATACTATGATTGTTCAATTCATTATCACCCTGGAAGAGAATACAAAGCTGCGTATGCATTTGGCAGGAAAGATCCTGTTGTTCTGGAAACAATGAGGATCCTAGGAGATCCCTTGATTAATGATCTAGTAAAACTGGACATGGGAATTGTAAGGGAAGGGACATCATCAACCTTATCCCAAATGATTTCTCAACCTTCATTACTAGAGAAGATCAAGAAGGATCAAAAAGAAGATCCTTTGCTGCAGGAGAAGTTTGAGGCTATAAAGGATGGGAAGTTTCCTAATTTCAATATTGATCAAGAAGGTTTATTGAAATTTCATACAGGACTATGTGTTCCATATATTCCAGAGATAAAGAACGAACTGATGGATGAAGCTCATAGATCTACTTTCTCTATACATCTGGGAAGCACTAAAATGTATAGAGACCTTCATGATCATTATTGGTGGGATAACATGAAGAGGGAGATTGCTTATTACACTAAAAGGTTCCTGGTGTTTCAGAAAGTAAAGGCAGAATGACAACTTCCTAAGGGGGTATTACAATCGCTACCCATACCAGTACGGAAGTGGGATAATATCACTATGGACTTTGTAACTAGTCTCCCGCAAACATCCAAAGGAAACAATGCGATATGGGTTATTATGGACCGTCTCACCAAGACCGCCCATTTTATCTTTATTCGGGATGATTACTATCTGGATCAAATTTCCATGATATACGTAAAGGAAGTGGTAAGGCTGCATGGGGTACCACTATCCATCATGTCTGATCGTGATCCAAGATTCACATCAAAATTCTGGAGAAATCTTAAACATGCTCTGAATACTGAATTGAATTTTAGTACGGCCTATCATCCTCAAACTTATGGCCAATCTGAAAGGACTATTCAGACACTCGAAGACATGCTGAGATTATGCTCAATGGAATTTAAAGGTGGATGGGATCAACACCTCCCATTAGTTGAGTTCTCCTATAACAACAGCTCCCATTCGAGTATTTAGATGGCACCCTATGAAGCTATATATGGAAAGCTATGTAGAACTCCTACTTGATGGGATGAAACTGGTGAGAGAAAGCTTCTTGGGCCTGATCTTGTGCAAGAGATGACAGAACAGGTTCATGCCATCCAACAACACATAAAGGCTGCTCAGAGTCGGAAGAAGAGCTATGCTGACAACCGTTGAAGGGACTTGGAGTTTTGTGTTGGCAACAAATTCTTCCTTTGAATTTCTCCATGGAAGAGAGTCATGAGTTTTGGGAAGAAAGGGAAGCTCATCCCTAGGTACATTGGCCCCTATAAAATCCTTGATTGCATAGGAGCAGTGGCCTATCATCTAGCACTTCCACAGAACCTAGCTCAAGTTCACGATGTCTTCCATGTATCTCTCTTGAGGAAGTACATACCCGACCCTTAGCATGTACTGAACCCAGAGGTGGTACAACTGGAACATGACCTCTCTTATGAGGAGAAGCCAGTGGATATCTTAGACCATAGAGACAAGGTTCTACGAAACAATACTACCCACCTTGTGAAAGTGTTGTGGAGGAATCATAAGTTTGAAGAAGCAACTTGGGAGCCTGAGGAAACAATGAAGCAAAAGTACCCTCACCTTTTCGACTAGGCCTCAAGTTTAAAATTTTGGGGACAAACTTTTTTAAGGGGGGAAGAATTTAATGACCCAACTTTTTAAATAGTATAATAACTTACTCTTAATGATTTAATAGAGATGTTAATGGTTAATGAAGAAAGAGGAGTTGATGGCTTCATCCAGTAGACTCAAACCTTATGAAGCCCACTTATTAGAGCTTGGGAAAGAGGGGGCATCTTTGGGCTTCTCTTTGGACCAAGCCCAATCCGAACTCCAGCATTTCAAGCTTGATCGGAAACACCCGCAGGAGAAGTTCAAGTTAGTAGAGATTACTACTAGGGCAATGTTATCTGAGCCTCCCTCAGATTCTCTCACCATAGCACACCATACACTTAGGTCATATGTCGGTGTTATAAGGGGCTATGTGACGAGATCGTAGCTTCATTGTGTAATCCTTTGGGATGAATAAATTGAGATTTCTTCCTTTAGTGATGTTTGTGAAATTTCAGATGTCCGGATAATTTTAGGATGTATTTTATTGATGAATTTTGGAAAAAAATATATTTTAAAATATTTAGGTAAACCTTAAATAATTAATGATGTGTAATGATTTTCAAAAATTGGTCTTCTGCAAAAGTGTTCAGTAAAGAATTAGGAGTCTAATAAGATCAACTTAATTTTTGATGAATAGTAAATTATGAATAGTGATTTTACGCTTAGGATTAGTAATGTGACCAAATGGATTAGTAATCTCACTTTAAGAAAGTTTTAATATAATTTAGACACCTTGATTAAGTATTGTGATTCAATAAAATGGTTAAATAACAGTTTCATAAATTATTAATCAATTATTTATTTTTTTGGGTGAATAGTGTTTTTATATAAAAAATTAATTAAAAATAATTATAAAATTAGTTTTATAAAATAGACTTTATTTTTGAACTCAGAGCATCGATATTATGTTATGGTAATTTTTGAGGATTTTTCTGAGAAAAATGAATTCTCGGTGAATAGTGTTTTATTTGAAAAGTAAATTAAAATTATTTAGAAAATTATTTTTATAAAATGGAGTTCATATCTGTAATTAGAGCATCGATATTTGGTTAAGGTGAAATTTTGGGATTTTTCTGAGAAAGTTGAATTTTCAGTGAATAATAAAAATACAGTTTTAGGGTTTCGGTATGTTTAATGACATCATAACTGTGTCAGGATGATTTCATGAGATATTTTAAGGTTTGTCCGACCATAGGTGATGAATTATTGTATTGGGGCCCCATGTGGGATAACTCCATGGTAAATGACATGGGAGAGCACATGGTTTTGAGAAAAGCACGTGTGAGTTGTCCCTTGTCCATTAATGCCTTGTCCCCTCACTTTCCCTATAAATATCCACCCTTTACTCCTTTATTTTTCACTCCCAACTCTCCCCCAACGAATCTCTAGTCTCCTTACCTCCCAAAGAGTCCTACCAAGCTGCCCCAAGCCCTCAAGTTCCAAACCTTTGAGTTTTAAGAGTTACGTTTTAGGGTAAGGGATCTGACCTCTCTCTTTCTTTTCAAGTAATCTCTTTTATGTCATTTATTTTATGCTCCATGTTCTTATTTTGGAGGATGTTATTATATATTCATATTACTTCCATTTTAATGTTCATATTATGAGAAACCCCCTCTTTCTCTCATCAATTCGTTTTAGGAATGTTTAAGTGGCGTCGTTAGGCTGTCGAATTTTTAAGGAGATTCTTTCACCCTTCTCATTCTTTTCAAAGTTCTACTTTCATGTCAAGTCTTTCAAATTCTTTTTTTAATTATGTTGGGGTATGATCTCTATATCTATCATACTTAACTATTATGTTCACATGATGAGAGACCCTATTTGATCTTTTCAAATCATTTTTGTTGAAGTTTAAGTGACGCAGTTAGGCAGCTGAATTTTCATAAGAGAAATCTAACTTTTGTCTTCCTTATATTTTTTTCAATTCAAATGGTATGTCCTTAAAATTTCATTACCATGTTCATATATCCTTATTATTATGTCCCTCTACTGTTTTATGGGTCATTTATGAATGTTTTACCCATGTCCCCTCTCTTTTCAATGTTTTCTAAAGCCCCGACACATAGCCGTTATGCTGCAGAATTTTCGTCTCAAAATGCCTCTCTCTCTTCTCAAAATTATTTTATGTTATAAAGTGAATACTGAAAGCTCTTATTTCTATAGGGGTATTCACATATATATCAAAATTTTCTATTTCAAATTCTGGGAGTTACATACATGAGACCCGTTCTCCGCTTCCATGGGTTAAAGTGACGTAAATATCATGTCTTAAATCAGTTTTTAAAACGTTATGATTATAAAATTAAACCCATTTAGTTTATGCTATATAGGTTATTTATGAAATTTTTGATGATGATATATGTGGATCACATGATAATAAATGAAAATTTAAGGGTGCGCCCTGATAGCTCTCCAATGCATTGGGTAATGATGTAACCATTAGAGATTACAATTTTCACGATATCTTGGTGAATAACCTTGGTAATTTTCAAATGACACCTTGTGGGTGGACCTTGGTGATATGATCATGATTGTCAATGTTAAATGATGTAGCCACATCTTCAAGTTATGAAAAATGTTATTTTTATTATGATATGCCACATGATTTCTTTCTCATGCCTTAAAGTTCTTTTTCATTACATAGTTGATGTATCTCAAGTTCACATGTTAAATGTTTCTCTTGTTTCCCTTACTGGGCCTTCTTCTCACCCTTTCTTTTGATGTATGTCCCCAGCTTATGAGATGCAGTAATGAATCTAGGATGAAATTAAGGAGAATCCTTTCAAGTGTTTAAGTAGAATGTTTTATGTTGTTTTCATGTATTATGTTCCTGGTTTCCAAAACCTAAACCTTAAAGATCCTCAGTTTTGTGTCATGTAATGAAAGTTTATGTTATAATAAAGCGGGATGCCATAATTCTCCATTCATGGTTTAAAAAATGATTCAATTGTCATGTATTTAAGAATTTATGAATTAAATGACATTTACGTGTAAGTTGTTTATTATTTCTAACGTTTTATTAAGGAAATGCTTTCCTTGTGACCTGCATAGAACATAAAAGTTTGTACATATGAAGGGTGTTCCCAAATAGAGATCTAATTTCTTAAGTAATTAATTATTCTCTAGATATGAATAGTTTGTGATTCCAAGATGTGTAACCATGGTAATATGTTTTATGACACCTTGGTAATGAACCTTGTAGATATACTTTTTAATATATCATTTTTATAATTTTCCTCATTTCCATGTTATTTAATGAGTACATAAGATGGTTCTCACACTTTTTTCCTCATTTTTTATCCATAATGATTATTCATGTTTTGTTTACATTTTTTTCCATTACTAGTATTTATTCTAACCTTTTTCTGTTGATTAATGTCCCTAGGTAATTAAATGTAGTGAGATGGAATGTGATGATTTAAAATAGATTCCATCAAACGGATTAAGTAATGTTTAAGATTAGGTTATCTATATGAAACTCATGTATTTTATAACCAGTTTCTAAGACACTATGACTCAATACACAAAAACTGAACTAGTTTTATCTAGCACTAAAGATTTGACAGTGCTTACTGATAGCACTGTTAAAGAACCCATTTTTCATCGCTAGAAAAAGAATAGTTAAGGAGGATCTTTAATAGTGCTTTTATTTATTGTTATTAAAGGTTCCCTTTAATAGTGCCAAAAAGTGTTGTTAAATGCATCCCTTTTATAAGTGATTATAAAATAGAACTAATAAATCCCCTCTTACCAGCGCTAGTAAAAAAGTTGTAATGAAGTGGGACTTTATTAGCACTAGAAAAAAAAGAGTAGATAAGGGGGGAGGGTGTATTTTTCAGATTTTTTTATAAGTGCAGCTAAGACCCCCCCCCCCCCCCCATCACACCTTTTTACTAGCACTAATAAAGGGTATTTTTCAAAAAAATCTTAAAAATAACATATTAATCCATACTTATATTTATATTGATATAAATTTAATATATATTTTTTAAATATGTTTTAGATAAGCCTAAATTGAATATAAACTTATTATATAAGATATTTATTAAAAATGGATTATAAAATAATTAAAAAAATATTATTAATTAATAATTTGTTATTTATTATTGATTAATATCAATTTAATAACATTTTAAAGATAAAAAATAAAAAAACAATATAATATCTAAAATAAGTTTGAAACATGACTCGAACATCAAACATCCATTACTTTTAATAGGTTGTCCATTATAGCTCTACCACATATCAAGTGGAATCTGGTGATGATCTCTACTCACTAATGATAAAGAACAACCCTATTCACATTTTATGAGGCTGAAAAAGGCCCAGAAGGCTTCCAAAAATAAATTTCTTTTAGGGAACCCTAATTTTTTAACATTTGATAATGTTTCTGCCTCAATTAAGGGGGACTTTTTCTTCTTTTTCAGTCTGGACTAAATTTATTTGTAGGCCTTATGTTAATATTGATATTTTTTTTGAAATTTTATCAATTTTCATATTATAATCTAATTTATAATCAAATATATAAAAATATTTACATTTTTTTATATCCACAAATTGAAATTTAATTTTATAAATAAATAATCATATATATATATATATTATTTCCCAATATATAAACCCTATCAAAAAATTATATCCATTCCATTTAAAATAATTTTTTTATATTTATATACATATACAATTAATTTATAAATAGTTTATATATATATATATATATATATGTTTTTCTACTGAGAAATAGATATATATTTATCTATACATTCAACTATATGGAAACAACTAATATATAATATATGTAAATAAATATAATTATTTATAATTATATTTAAGATGCATATATATGTATATTTACATGTATATGTTTGTGTGTGTGGGAATTTATTTATAAACACATACGTACACAGTCACATAAACAAAAAAAGAAGATTTTATATATGTATGTATATATATTTATATAAACAAACACACACACACATAGTGATATATATATTTAAAGATAAAAAATATATTCATATATTGTAAAATGGAAAATAGAACAACATTGGGTAGTGGAAAAGGTGTTGTTGTCTGACCTGGATGTCTCATGATAGAATCTCATTGGAGTTAGGGGCCTGAATGGGAAACTGGAGATTTAAAGTGTTAATAAGTGGGGGTCACCTAGATGAGTGGGTAACAAGTGCTGATAATCAGGGATGGGGAGAACTGACAAAAGGTTTTGGTGGTTCTGAAAAAAATACCCCCATTTATCAGCTGGTCCTTGAACAATTCTTATAGATGCACAAATAAATAGTCCCTTCACATGCGATAATAAAAACACTAAAAAATGGTGTCTTTTATCAGCACCTCAAAATGTTCCGATTAAGGGGTGCCTCATAGATGCATTTTTAGAATGGATAAAGAACCAATTTATAATAACATTACACATGATAATAAAATCAGAAGGCTTTTAAACGTCATGTGGTGGTCAGTACGTTTCTAGTATGGACAAAGGCCTATTATATCACTCTTAATTGCCACTTTTGTAGAAGTGAAAGATCTGACAAAGTTATTAATGTGAGTTTTTAAAGAATTATTTTTAAAGTGATCTATTAAAAAGTTGGTCAATATTATCCATCGATGACACATCATAGATAAGGTAACACAGTACAATGGCTCTCAGGAATAATGAATCAGCTCCCCTCACCAAATATTGGTTTTCAATAACTCGAACACACATTAATTTGGAGTCTTTCCTCCTATATTGAGATACACCTTCCATTTCATATAATGAATACACACCTAACATGTTCTCAACTCCAAGTGATTGAGTTTTATTATTCTTTTATCTCTTAATAATTTTATATCATTCTCACCCATGTGACCAAGAAAATCCTGCCCCATATATATCTTTTCAAGAATTTCCGTTATTTGGTAGGTATATCACCTTTTGAACTTCTTCTAAGGTAAAATGTTCTGGTCTTCAAACCTCTTTTACAACATAATGGATCCATGGGAGATCTTTTACACTAATTACATAAATTGTTTAGAAAACTCCATATCATCTTGCATTTTAATCAAGATCAGGTTCTTCTATAACCCAATTATGTGTGGAAACCCGGGTATTTTTTATAATATATGTGTTTTTTGTTTTACTAATATTCATGTTATGAATTGATTTTATTTATTATTTATTTATTTTAAAATGTATAGGTATTTATTTCAGGTGGAAATAGATTGAAATTGCTCAATTTGATACTCATTACACACTTAAAATTAATATGTATACATTATAAAAGAAAATGATGTTATATTTAACGGGTAAATATATTTCCTTGTTAGGATTTCTATTTTTTATCTTTTTAAAGATATAATAAATTGTAATATATTTTATAAATGAATACATATTTTAATCTTCATGTATTTTTAATGATATTTATTATTATAATATTCTTAGTAATAATTAATTCATGTTATATAAAAATAATTTTATTTAATTATCTAATGGGAATATTTAATATTCCAAAAATATATATATTATTTTAATATATTTTGAGTTTTATTTTGAAAGTTAATATTTAATAATTAAAGTATGAATTTTAAAAAATAATTTTCTATTTATAATTATCAACAAAAAATATGATTTTAATTATTTTGTAATAAATTTATAAATAAACAATAAATGACTATAAATTTTCAATGGGAAGCATAATCACGGATTTTGAAAATAAATATGACAATAGCTAATAATTGTTATTTTTATTTCCATTTATTTTTTATGAACCTTTAAAGGATTTGTTTTAATATTCAATATTAAAATTACATATGTTTATACGTTTAATAATACATTCCAATTTTAACTCGATTTGGATTTGATTTTCCCTCCCTGTTGTTATTTTTATATAAAATTCTATAGAACATTGAAAACATTTGGAATGATTATTATGTGATAACCTAAGGGGAAAATGAAAATGGACAATGTGATAATTGACATTAAGAGATAAATATGATCTATTATGATAGATAGTTATATATATCCCTGAATTTATATATTATATATCATATTAATTTTACAAATACTTTCCCAATTCACATGTAAGGTAAAGGAAATTAAAAAATTCCATCTTAAAAATGATATCATATTATAAATAGGAATAAATAATTTTATAAATTTTTTTAGATTATAATAATAAATTATAATAAAATATATTCATGCCAAAAAATTATTTTTAAAATTAAATAAATGGATGCTTATCCAAAATAGTTATGCAGTGTCGGTGTAATGGTTATGAAAGCATGATAATAGAAAAAAATGAGGTGTTAAAATAGTTCAACTCATAAAATTTATATAAATTAGGTTATTTAATGGTCTTGGAGTTAAAATAAAATAATTTTCTTATAATTTAAATATTTAAAGTTGAATTTTAGAATTCTAGACACTTTTAAATTCAACAATCATGATTAAACCTGAAAATTACTCTAAATGGTATTTAAAGTCAAAAATGATTTAAGAATTATTAAAAAATAGGAAAACAATTCAATACATATTGATAAGAGCATGGACCTTACATATCATTTCACTCCCATTTAAGAGCCACTTAACACTTAAAAATTAAATTTTATACTTCAAAGATCAAATATTTTATAAAATCCCATAAATTCTTGTCTATAAATGGGGGATTATTATACTCAATCTAAAAAAGAATAATGTTTGTATATATATATCAAAATTATACTCAGAAAACACGGTAAAATTTCAATTCCACAATTATAAGAGTTTTTATTACTAGAATCTCCTCTTTTGATTGATTTAGAGTCAATCCAAATGAGAAAACTCAAAGAGAATGGTAAGGGTTTATTTATCACTATTTTCATTCCTATTTATGATTTTTACATAAAAATATAAAAAACGGTATTCTTCTTACATGACTCCATTTCTATGATATTACAACCCTTTTAGTCAATTATGAAATAGATATCACTCATTAACTCTCCTAAAACTGGTTCTAAATATATTTTCAATGTTGAAATAATTGTTTTCAAATCCTTATAAATTCTTTTCAATGATGCTCCCACATTTGCATTATAATAATTTACATTTAAAAATAATTTAAAAATTAACTAAAAATATAATATAATTATTTAGGATACTTGATTATTTGAAATATCATTCATATGTGGTGGTTTTACACAACCAAACTTATAATAGTCAATGTTTTCCATGTACATTACGTTTCTAGATTTTGGTGTTGGAGTTATTTAGAGGAGGCCTAGAGTAGGCCTGGATGAGTTTGAATGCTAAGATATGAAATAACAGGAAATACATGTCGTGTATGATTTACAAGACATGTGTGTTCATTTCAATACTTATACAGGTACAGTTCACAATGTTTATATTTTTGGGTTTAAATAATAACACGGTGATGTGTTTTTCAGTGAAATCAAACCCTGAGGTTTACATGATGGGAAAGGTAATTAGAAGACTTTTAATTCCAATGTTAAGAGAAATTATAAGTGATGGATCACCTTGGTTTTTTTTCTAAAACCCGAATCTCATTATCTCATACTAGGAAACTCACAATGCCCCATTGTGGCATCTTGGGATTCCATCAATAAATTTTGTTTTTTTCTTCTTTTCTTAGATACATGTACTCCCATATTGGAACTATAGAGAGTTCTACTATCATTATCATCCATTTCATTATTTTATTCTTCATATTTCCATAGTGGGGTAAGGTTTTGTTTTGAGTAGTGTGTTTGTGCTGTGTGTTGGTGATCCTTGGGTGTTTTGTAGGTTGGATGTGAGTTTCGTGTGTGACGGTGGTTCTTTGGTGGTTTCTTCTTTTCCCAGTGGTTCACTATGAAATTGAAAAAATTATTTGACGTATGGTATCATCATTTAATAAAATCATATTGGGATAGTAATTTTATTCTCATGGAAATATTATTTGTGTGATAATACCCATGCAAATATAAATAAATAACGTTATAAAGTCCCAAAATAAATCTGAATATTGGATTTGTGGTTACTATATGTAGATGTGCTTGTCATGGTGGTTTTTTTGTCTTGAAATTTTTGTTCAGTAACATTCATAACCAGTTATATGTTATAGTTTGTGGTACCATGATGTAATGGGTTTTATTGAATGGATGTATTGTGTAGTGTTGTGTGTTGGGGGAAGTTATGGGTTATAGGAAGTGAGGTGATCTGGTGATGTGGTTCTAGTGAAGTGGTTGTGGTGAATTGTATATGGGGAAATGGTTGTGGCACAGTGGTTGTGGCATAGTGGTTATGGTGTAGTGGTTTTGATACATCACCATTTTGGTAATTCTATAAATGAGATTCATGGTTTTCGTGTGTTTAGATGGTTTAGTATACGTGACACGACGAGGATAGTAGACATGTAGGGTGATCGATGTAGTTATGTTTTTTGGGTCAGTGGTAAGGAATGGATGATAACATTTCTCGATTATCCATGGGATTAACTGTGAAGATAAATGAAACAAAATGGTTTCATAAATAAATATTGTGGTATTGAAATAGATATTTGATAAATGGTTCAAACTCTAATGAGAAAAAATAATATCGGGTTGGTAATTTACTGTAATGGGGTGGAAAATGTGGTGGTTCATCTCTTGTAGTTATGTGGTGATTCATATTGGGTTATGGGTAGTTTTTACTATTAATTTATGATATGTGGTGGTTATGAGGTGATCGACAGTGTTGTGGATGTGTACCCTTATGGTAGGAATTGTGTTCTATCTTTATATCATGTATTTTTATGTTATTTTATATGTGCCCCACCCGAGTTGTATAATTGTACCAATGCTCAAGGTTTCTATTTTCTAGGTGTTTCCCCAACATTCAGTATGGAAGTAATATAGATTCCTTGCTACACATTCTTACCCCTCTTACTTCAACGTCGATGCAGTGGACAAGGTGTTTTTGGAGAACATTTGATATGTGTTCTAGGTGTTATAGGGATAGATTTGATTTGTGGTAAAAAATGTATTTGGGATGAGATGTGACATGTTATCCTATGTGTCTTTAGGATGACATGTGTATTTGGCCCAGGTAACTACAGGTGAGACATGATTTTGTGTGATGTGATGTGTGTCCTTCGTGTCTGTGGGCATGATGGAATGTGTTGTGATGAATGGGAAAGTTTTTTATTGGTTGGATGTGATGTGGTATGTGTGGAAGTGATATGAGGATAGTATTTTCTTTACAGGGGCATGTGAGCATAAAATTAGTGTGGAAAAGGCACATAGTGCCTTAATTTATTAGGATCTCGATGAAATATTATTATATTAGATGAATTATTTGGTGAGTGGGCCTTGGTGAGCTTTGGTTTGGTAAGATGACCTATATAGGTTCTTGTTGGTTCTTATATTTTTTCACTGGCGCATTATAATTCTCTTTTAACACGTTCACTTGAGGATTTGGTTTTGTCCCTACTGAGTACACCTGTTTTCCTCAACCTACATATATAAACCATTTTCATGTCACCCGGAGTACTTTCAAGGAAAAGATGGAAATTATTATATGGGTTTCTATTACTATTGAGTCACATCCATAAACATGTATTTTTTGGGTAGTTACATTGGAGATATTTATATGTTTCAGTTTATTTATGCATGCATTGTGGGATAGTTCTGTGTTCTCATTTTTTCTGAAAGAGTTTTTGGTCATTGTTTATCCTATTTTAAATTCCTATTACATTTATAGAGGGTTGGTAATCCAACACATTTTTATTTTTATACCCTTGTGGATGAACACCAACATAGGGCCTATTAGAAGTGGTACTCCAGGGTCACTATCTCCCTCCCTTCATTGTGGCATCATTCATGGGAGGTGGACATTACATAGTAATATTAGAGATTATGGTTGGAAGATACAATGGATTTAGGGGTTTTTACAGTGATTATTACATGGTTTGATATTTCAAGGGTGTCTTTTGACCTTGGTGTGGAACAAAGTCCTGAGATACTAGCTATGACATTCAATTTTAAGGCCTCACATGATCTAGTGTTTGGACACTAAGATAATAGAACCACCAAGATAGGTGAACATTATTCTAATGTAGAGACCTTAGAGAGTTACATGAATTATAATGACTTCTGTTGATTTTTTATTTTTGTGTTTTGTGATAATAAAATCAAAAAAATTAATAATTCGAAATAAAATTCAATGCTACCAGGATTAGGATGTTATCTTAGTTTTCAAGAATGACCACTATTCATCAAAAAAATATTATTTGAATATTTAAGTTAATTGGGATATTTTGGTAAATTATTAGATGGTTGATTTGACCATGGAAGAAAATTATTTGTAGATGGATTTACGTACCTTTTGGTGGAATAGTTTGTATTTGTAAGGTAAATTGTTTCAGATCTAGCGATGGAGCACAGGATGGAAGATCTCACAATTTCATTTAGTATGGTCCGAGAATGATCTAATTTTTGGGTGTTATTAGAGATTTTCAGAAGCAGGGAGCTGAGAATTAGTGGTTAAAGTTGCTTCATGTTGACCAAAAGATGGCAGATTTGTTGTTTCATGACATTCATAATTAGATTTAGGAAGACTTTCTGTCATTGAAAATTACGAAATCCAATATGTAGGAGTTTTTTACCATTTATTTAGGCTGTATAAGCATATGGGAGTTTGTTTTTAGGTTCTAGTTCATCGTGTAATTTTCTCCATATGTTTTCCCATATGTGTATTCCAAATATCAGCATCTAAAGAAGACTTTGTATCCATCCATATGGTAAATGGTGACAACATTTATACTAATGAAATATCTAGATGTGTAGAAAAAGGATGAGGTTATTGGGAAGAATATTTCATTGGTATTTGAGTCTTGTAAGATTATCTAGAATGGTGTTTTCAGAAGTATAACTTCATGTAGTGGGTTACGGGTGTTCAGGTTATTAGGGTTCTCTTTAGTAGAGAACCGACCATGGTAGTTTCTTTCCTGACCACCAAGGACAGATTGTTTTTTGTGCCTTTCATGAGGCATCCATTTTCATTCCATATATATGGGAGATATGGGCACTACTCAACTTAGTTTTTGACTACATATGAAGGTAAATTTCATATGGGTGGCTAGGCCCCAATTCAACAACATCAGTCTCCTTCGAATACATTCCATTGGTAGGGACTATAGTTGGTTGCTCAATATCCAGGATTATTTGATGTTGGTAAACAACAGCCTTGTGATGATCTTTATCCCCTGGGAACCAGACCATATCATATCATTGTAAGATGTCAACAGAGAGGTATAGGAGCTATAAATGGTTATATAAATATGTTAGAGGAATCAATTCTGACAAATCTCAGAGTAATTTGAGGTAAAAACTGTTTATCATCTACCCTTGTGTGTGATTTTTTTGATTTAGGAGCCTCCGACAAATTTTTTTCTCCTTTGGTTCATATATTGGGACTAGATGAGGGGATTGTTCTGCTACCCCTAGTTTTATCTATTCCAGTGAGAGGTTAGGATTCCTTTTTTGATGTGTTCTAGGAATGTAGACAGATGATGGGGAAACCACATCTAGTGGGGAACTTCATCCATCTATTGATAAATTCCTCAAATATAATCGTTGGTATGAATTTTTTGTATTCAATTCATGTAGTAATAATCTTCTTCCATTGAAGACTTTTATTTTTCAATGTGGAGGTCCAACAAGTGCAATTAGTTGGTGAGTGAGGTTATCATTTGGGTGGTAGGAAAGTATATACTTCCTTTTCAATGTTGGTAGATATGTTAGTATATGTTAATTTTGTGGAGATTCCTAGGGTTGTGGAGGAGGTCCTAACTGTTTTCTTGGGAGAGGATATGTAACTACCACCATGATGTGACATTGAGTTCATGATGTAGTTTTAGCTAGGTGTATCTTTGATTTCTATGGAAACCAAATGGAAGGAACCCATAGAGATTCATGATTTTAGGATATAGGTGGATTACCTAATGCAAGTACGTTTCATTTGACTTATTGTGTCACAGTAGAGAACACTAGATTTGTTTTAAAAAAGGAATACGGTAGTGTGATGTATTTTATAGACTACAAGAGGTTGAATTAGGTAACAGTCAAGAATATTTACTCCCTTCTGAGGATTGAAGTGTTTTTTGACCAGTTAAGAAGAGATAGTTTGTTCTAAAAGATTTATCTATAGTCTAGATACCACCAGTTGGGGGTGTAAGAAGAGGATATTTGAAATTCTAAATTTAGATTATTCTATGGGAACTTATAATTTTTTATTGTTCAATTTCGTGTTATGAACAGACCATCTAGGTTTATGTGATACATGAAATCCATGTTACATTTTTTCCTGGACAAATTGATAATTTTATTCATTGATGATATCTTTTTTACTAAAATTCTTAGGATAACAATGATGAGCATCTCTAAGTTTATTTCCAAGTCCCTCGAAACCACCAAATTTATTGGAATATGTCCAAGTGTGAGTTTTGGATATGATAGGAATGTTTCCTTGGGCATGTAATGTATCATTTGATTGTGGAAGTGGACCCATCAAAGTTCAAGTTATTTGTTTCTTTGGAAGCACCCAAGAATATGGCAGAGGATTGCAGTATCCTTTGTCTCGCATACTACTGTCAGAGGTTTGTGCTTGATTTTTCTGGAGTTACATCCTCCTTGAAAACATAGACCTAGAAGACGAACATTTTTTGTAGATCGATTAATGTCAGGATATGTTTTTTTCTCTAATGGAGAATATTCTTATTTCTTTTGGTATTTGGTTATCTATGGAGGGTGGGTTGTTTGATATTTTCTATGACACATCTCATTGGGTATTGGGAATCATGATGATAAAATAGAGGATAATAAACCCTCATGTGTCTAGGAAATTAAGTTCCAATGAACAAAAATATTCCACCCAAGATCTAGAGTAGGCTTCAGTTGCGTTCTTTATAATGATTTCTTGGAATTACCTCATTAGTATGTTTTATGTGGTTTTTACAGAAGACAATATCCTACGATTTTTTTTCTATCAACATGATATAAATCTATGGTAGTGGACTTTAATGGATTTTCATCAAGATTCCAATTTTTATATATCTTACACCCTACATAATGGTAATGTATTTGTCGATTCATTGAGATGGATGTCTTGAGGGTATATGGCTCGTGAGAATGTGGATGTTTTCAAAGCTAAGGACTATCATATATTGATGCATATTGTTATTGGAGGGTGAAGTTATTGAGGTTTCAATTATCTGATGACTATGGAATCATCTATGATGTAGTGTTTGGAGGAGTCTTAATAGTGAAACATAGAGGTATAGGTTATGTGTGATTGTTTATTAAATGGTAACTCTTCTAAGGGATGGTAAATGATTGTTCAAAATTATGTGTTGTTCTAATATAGGATGTTTCTCCTGCAAGAAATGCATGAGGGAGTACTCCTTCAGTTTAATTGCCCCCCCCCTTGGTGGTACATAATTGGTAAAAATGATGTATCATGGATTTAGGATACATATTTAGTGGATGGGAATGAAATTCAATAGAAGATCATGTGGAAATATGTATGGTTTTTATGAAGGTGAAAGAGAAATAATGTGTCCTTAGAGGTATGCTGAGGTCCTTAGATGTTTTCAAGGAGAAATGGGAAGAAATATCGATGGATTTAATTATAGGGTTAACCTAAGAATAGGGAGGTTCTGATGTAGTTCGGTTGACAACGGACCACCTGAATAAATCGGATAAGTTTCTAGTGATCTATGAGTTGAGTGTCTTGGATGTTTTGGAACAATAGTATGTGGATGATAGGGTTACGATTCATAGTGTATTGAGGAACATAATATCTAATAATGATTATTATTTACCTTGTGAGCCTCATGGAGACTAAATTATTACATTGCCTCCATCATTCGCCATAGTAATACATTCCAACCCCATAAATATCAACAGATGAAGCAAAACATCTAGACTCTACAGGATATGTTACGGGTATTAATCTTGATATTATGGGGATATAGGGTACGACACCTATATTTGGGTATCTTTTTGTAGAAAAAATAGTTATCACTCATCTGTTGGTATGGCTTCATTTTGGGAATTATATGGGTGCCTATGTCATTCTCCATTATTCTGGATGTTGATTGCAGTGTCGTTATTTTAGGGTCCGGATGTGGTGTAGTGAATGACCAAGAAGATCCATCTGTTTCATGAACTGGTGAGGGATGTACATGACCATCATAAGGCCTATAATGATCATTGGTTGAGGACCCTATAATTCCATGTTAGAGAACGCATTCTCTTGAAAGTATCTCCACAACATGGGATGTGATGGTTTGGTGGGGTAGTAATATTTCTACCAGGCATGTTGGGACCTTTTAGGCATTGTGCTATGTTGGAGAAGTGGCGTATCGGTTTGAATATCCACTATGGTTGGAATTTATCCAATACATATTCTACATGTATCAGATTCATTTATATCTTCATGATAACTTTCACATTATTGTGTGGGGAGAGTTGGATATCAAGGATGAAGTGAAATTCATAGAGAGGCCAGAATAGATCCAATATCATTGATAGAATGTTCTTCGTTGGAAAACCATTACATTTTTTGGAATGTTATGGAGGTGTAGTGGATCAGACGGGTGTTTTTGGATGTTTAATAGGAAGACGCACACCCAGTACCTAGATCTTTTATGATTTGTGCTTTTTCTATTTTTTGTGATGTTGTTCAGGAATGTTTTTAAGATTATGATATGTGATTTTCCTAATGATGTTTTATGCATAATAAAACCCCAACATCTAGAAAGAGGAGTAATTGATTCCTCATAGAGACACATTAATTTCGATGTAACTAAACTCATTCATGAATGTCAATTTTCTCATGAATGGATATTATTTGACTTGGAAGATGGAATTCCCTGATACTTACTTTTAGAGTGGTATAGTTTATTGGTTTCGATGGTCATTGTTTTTGGTTATTTGGATTTTTAGTGATGATATTGTGTGAGGTGTTTTATAGCTATTTTGGTTGGCATGTTTGGATAGCTGTAGCATTAAGTTATGATGAGATCCTTGAGATGTATGTCACGTGGTGGTTGTTCAGACAATATTCCATTTAGGCATGGTTTTAAATTCCTAAGGGAGAGTTTAAGGACTCAGCCTTAAACATGACTTATTCTATTATTTTGGCTCTAGAAATAAAATTTTAGGATCTTTTTAGTTTACAATTTTAGAGTATTATGAAAAACTCTTACAGAGTAACCAATCATTTACAAATGGAAACTTATTCTCAATATCCATTTTTCTCATGTATGTAATCATATAAAAATAAAACATGATTTATTTTCAATATAAATCATCAATAATTTCATCATGATATTTTCTTTTTTCTTGATAATCTTATGAACTATGAAAGAATTTTCAAAACATGGCGTGAGAAAAAAATATCAATAAGGAATATAAAAAATTAAGGAAACTATTAGTTCCATAAAAACCAACAAAATCTTATAATTTTTACTTTGATCTTAAATTTTCATTCAGTATATTAAATAAAACATTTTTACATGACAAAAATATAAATTTTCACAAAAATAATCATTAAAACTAATAAAACTCATTATAAACTAGATTAGTTGTCTTAGGGCATAATATATAAAAACCCTTTCAAAACCCTTCCTATTGGAATAAACATATGTTGAATTCTAATTAAGCTATTTTTGGTATACTGGATGCTATTTGAGATACCCCATTTTTTGATATATCAGGATTTCTAGATGATAATTAGGCCACCCCATGTAATGCTATAGCATGCTGTCATTGCGCTATCTAGGACACCCCATGTTAAGCTATAACAGGATTTCTTGGTGCTATCTGGGCCACCCAAAGTATAAGTTGTATCAAGATCACATGTTTCTAATAATTTTTAATCAACATATAATTAATAAACACATTAATTATAAAACCAATTTCAAAAAACATTTAATCCCATATGAAATATACGTTTTTATAAACATACCATTTTCTTTTAACAACCCATTTTCATTACGAAAACAACATTTTCATTAAAAACAATTTTCAATACCAAAATAACCAAAATGTTAATGATTTTTTTCATATTAGGAAACATGATATCTTAATAAGTAATATTAAAATAACATAATGTCCATGGAATTGGAAAATTCATTGTTTCCATATAAGATAAGAATGCAACATTCATGTTATCTTTTTTTAAAACGTTCTGTATAAAAAAATGTAAAAATATTACTTTTTAAAATATAATGATTGAAATTAAATATAGACATTAAATTTTCTTTTAAAATAATTTTATATCCATATATATAAACATATAAAATAACATGAATAATATTCAAATGGATAGATGGATTTGATAATTAAATTTCAAACATTCAAATTTTCACATACCACATTGAACAATAAAATCAAAATCTCCATGCAATAAAAAATTTACCCAAATATTAAATGACATGAGTATAGATTTAATTTGGATATAAAATTTGATATAAATTATATATAAACCTTATAAAATAACAAAGGTTCATATCATCAATAAATACCTCAATGAAAGGATATTACTACGAAATACCTTACCTTGTGTCCTACTCATCACATACAATATTTTTATTCATAATTAAAAAAATATAGGTTAATTATTTACATAATTGATAACATTTATAAATATTATTCTTCTTTTTATAACACTAACTATCATTTTGTGAAAATTACTTAATTATTTACTTTCACGTCCGACATTTTGATAAAATATGGTACTTCAACCCAAAATTACTTTAGTACGATCTCAGTAGTCAAATTTGTCATTTTTTCATAATTTATAGTATAATATTTTTGAAATAATAACCAATTATATATATAAATTATATGTTTAAATATATTTATTAAATATGGATATAAAAAATGAACTATGTTACAGTCATGGAGATGGTAAGCTATAAATACACATGAGTGACATTTAAATTATTCAAAGATAATTATGGAAAGAAATTTAGTATTATTTCACCTTCCCAAAATGATAATAATATCATTAATATCATATTAATAATTTATATATATATAAATATATATTACTCATTTTATTTGGTGATTAAAAGGGAATCCCATCGCTTTGTGGGGTTAATAGATTACATGTACGCATGAACGATGTTGTCATTTTTATGTGCATGGAAGGTAAGAAAATAGTTTATATATTATTATAATATAATGATGAATATTTATATAATATATTATGTAATAATCGATTGTATAATTATAACATGTCTTGAGATATGGTGATGGAAAAAATTTATATCAGTTCTTAGAGGTGATAGTTCACATGTTTGGATGAACAATAAATTATTTTCCCATTTGATGGAAGTGGATACAGATTCAGGTGATGATGTTACGATAATAAAATATAAGTATATTAATTATTTAATCATGTATGAAGAATATTTTAAGGAATAGTAAGAAGAAATAAAATAGAAAAAATTGATTAAAAATGATACCTCGTCTTCAGATGATCTCCATTGATTAACACCTTAACACCTATATATATGATGTTATTTCTATACTAAGGCCAATAGATTGTGGGTAGGGATTAAAGAAAGTTATTTTCATAGAACAAATAATAAAAAAATTGATTTTATGTGTTCATAAAAGAGAAGAATGGATTGCTTTTTATAAGGCTGGGGAGGGGAATTCTCGCAATTCTAAAAAATATTAATTTAATAGAAATTTTTTTCTTATCAAATTGGGTCAAATATATTTATTTATAATATGAGGTGATGATTTGTAGAATAAAATTCATCAAATTAAAATTAGATATGATTTAATGATTATTTATTACTTATGTTTTTATTTTAACCCCTTTTAACTCTAAATGTGAGATCATGTAATTTACATTTTCAGGGTTAATATAACTTATATAACATACCAATAGATAAATAAATTAGCTCTTTATGTAATTTTAATAATTATCCAAAATATTTTGTCTGATATTATATTTTTATCGATCTTATATGATTTAATAAAATATTGTTTATTATAATGTATTCTAAATGTCAATTTTGACACTATTCATCACTTGAATTTGTACAAATATAAGAAAAACACATTATCTTCAAAAAAACCTATATTAAATCATCACTAAAATTTAAAATTCATTCATAAATTTTTTTTATAAAATTAATTATATCATATTATATTTATTTAAATATTATTAATGTCATTTATTTGATTGCTCCATTAATTATACAATTATTACTTCATCATTCTACTGCCACTTAAGGTAATTATTTTGTCACTAAAAAGGTAAAAATAAATTTACATGATGTAGATAAATCATTTCTATTTCAAATTATTATTTATATTAAAAAACATATTTTATATAGACCCATATTAAAAATATTTGGTCTCTTAAAAACAAAAGTGTGACAAAATTGACTTGTCTTGGAATAAAATACCATAAAAGGGATAAAGTACATACAATGTCTCCATGTGGACATAAAATAGTCTCAATGATGATTTTGGTAACGAAAAACACATCCAATAAAAGTTTTATTTTTGTAGGGTAAATTTATAATATTTTATAGTATTATGTCTACCATTAATAACATGATTTACCTTTAACTATGGTAATAAAAGTAATTATAATGTTACTATTGATATTTTAAAAAATTTAATTTTAACCTATTATATCATAAATAGGGAACTTATTATTAATTTTTATTCCCTTTTTCAAAATTAAATTGACAAAATTAAAAAAATTAATATTAACACTAATACAACCGACATGATGAGAAAGTCAATTAAAGTAAAAATTGCCAAAATATCATTAAATTTTTTTATCAAATTTCAATTAGAGATTTATTAAAATGACCTATATTGGATTAAGAAATTAAAAATTGATTTAATTATACTTTAAAACCATTAAAATATATATTTCAAAAATATAAATAAATTTGCTGAAAAGAGAGTTCTCAATTAAAATGATGTTTTGTCACTATTTCATTAAAACATGAAAAATATCATAAATATATTAGCAATTTAACCAAATAAAATACAGAAATTAAAATTTAAAATAAGATGTTTATCTTGCCAAATTAAATTTATATATGTTTCCAAAAATATATTTAGAATAGGTGCGCCAGCAAAAAGCATCAAGACAGACTATTTAGAAAAATATTTATTTTATCCGTAAAATTTGATTTGTTCTTGTAACATGTATATAAAAACATAATATTAATGTTAGAAATTAAATTAAATATTATGTATATATAATTAATATAATCCAATTATATTTATTTGTTAAATTATTGTTATAAAACACACTTTTCACAAATAAATTGCTTTGCAAGAAAAACATTTCCTTTTATTTTAAAAAGGATTTTAGATTAATTATTAATTATTTAGAAACAAAATAATTAGTTATATATTAATTTCTTAAAGATAATTTCATAATTAAATTAATAAAACTCATATCCACTATTATAATAATTATGTTTAAGTTTAAAATATTATTTATTTTTTTATTTCAGGTCAATGTGGCATATTATGTACACTATCGAACATTGAGTTTCATTTTAAAAACATATTATTTTATAGTGAAAATTGTTTTAGTGATATATAATGTAATGGTATGTGTCCTCCTAGTCCATTTCATTACTGGATTTGGGTGTTGTGTGAGTTTGGAGGAGGAAGAGAGTGAGTTTCGAAGAGCTTGGATACTAAATACTGAAAGTAGAAGAAATACATGTCATGTAAGTTATAGATGACAAGTAAGTGGGTTTCAAGAAATATAAATAGATGGTTCATGATGATTATATTTTATGGGTTAAAAAATAAAAAGGAAATGTGTTTTTTTTTCAAAATCGAACATTAATGACTACATGATGCCAAAGGGGATTATGTGTCATCACATTCCTCTACGTAGCACAATTATAAGAGATGGAGAACCTTGTGTTTTTTTCAAACCTTTCCCTCTCTCTCTTGTCCGATGATTCTAATTATTCTCTATTTAGGTTTTATTGTATTTCATTGTTGGGGAATTATTCGTGGGTCCCCATCTTCAATCCTTGGATTCTTCTCTTTGATCCTTCGTGCTTTCATCTCTCGTTCTCATGAATCTCCTTCCATTATTGTTTTAAATTTCACTATGGTGGTGTGGTTTTGTTTGTGTAGTGTTTTTTGGGATAAATTTTGATGATATTTGGGTGTCTTGTAGGTTGGAGGAGTTTTTCTTGTGTGGTGGTGGTTCATAATAATTTTATTTCCCCATACAGGGCACAATGATATCAAAAAGCATCTTCAAGTTTGGGATCCTCATTCTAAATCTTTTATTTGTTATGTGTGATATCATCATGATTTCTCTTACCTTTGGGGGGATAATAAGGGTCCAAGTAATTATAAAATTAATTTTCAGGTAAAAAATTTGAGATTATCGGGTGTTAACGGATAATTTACTACTTTGTTATATGTTGTTCATGTTCATATTTATGTCTATTGGATGTTCATAATATTACAGTTGTTGGGATATTTGTTGTCACTATTACAGTCCTATTTTGATTTCCCCTATTGTGTTTTTGTATAATATCATATAGAATATATGTTTATGGAATATATATTTGGATAATAATTTGTTTTCTGAGGATATCTAGTTTTTGTGATAATTCTCATTCTAATATAAATATGTAATGTGATAAATCTTCTTAAAAATGTAATGTTGAGATTTCTTATTGTTGTGTGTGGATATACTCATTGTGGTGAGTGGAGTAGCATGAAGTTGTGGTGTTGTGATGTCAGTGACTGTTTGGGTTTTCTAGTATGTGGAGTAGTGACGTGGTGGTCGATTGACAAAGTCGTGTTGTGTGAATTTCTGTGTTATGGGAAGATATGTGACGTATATCTATGGTTGTTGAACTGTGGTTGTGGTGAAGTGGTTGTGATACATGGTGGATGTTGTTATGTGATTATGGAGATTCATTCTTGTATTCTGGTGAGATAGTTTTGTCGACAGGACATGAAGAGGATGTTGGATGTGGGGTGTTGTTCCTGTAGTCATGTTTTTGGGTCTAGTTGTGTGGAATGGTAGATAAAGATTCCTAGTTATCCATGGGATGCACTATGATGATAAAAAATAGAAAACTTCTTCTAAATTAACATGTTAGTATGGAAACCGAAATGTAATAAATGGCTTAAACTACAATAAAATGAATAATATAATATGTTTGTAACTGAATGTAATAGGGTGGAAAATTTATTGTGGCGTGTTTGGTAGTTTAGTGGTGTTTCATATAGTGGTGGTGGTAGTTGGTAATGTTTATATATGCAATGTGGTGGTGGTGTTGTGCGATAGTTTAGTTGATGTGAACCATTAGGTTGGGTATTGTGTGATATATCTATTTTATGAATGTTTATGTCATTTTATATGTTCCCACCCAATTTAGATAACCTTACTGATGCATTGATGCTCTTTGTTTCAGGTGTTTTCCCCAACATCCAGGATGGTAGTAATGTGGATGGTTGGCCACCCCTACCCCTCCACTCTTCATTCAATTAAAATTTAGTGGACCATGAATTTTTGGATGTGATATGAAAAGTGAACCAGGTGTTATTTGGTGAGATCTGATGTTTTTTATTAAATGACTTCGGTATGAGAGGTGAGGTTTGGTCCCTTGACTCCTTAGGATGAGTTGTGATATATGTCCCCTGTTTCCACTGGTGAGATATTATAATTTTTTGATGATATGTGTTTATCAGGTTATAATGTGTGATATGTGATATTTTTTTATGTGTGGATCAGTTGTATGTAGGTAGGATTTGATGTTATATGAGTTGAATGTATAGGAAAAAATGAAATTGGTCATTAGAGACTGAGTGTAAAAAATTGGTGTGGAAGAGGTAGCAGACCACCTTCCATTGTTATGATATCCATGATATATTATTATATTGGATGCATGATTAAGTGAGTGAACCCTGGAAAGGCTTGGTTATGTTAGAATAATTGTATATGTTCTTTTTTGGTTCTATTATTTTCTCACATGTGCATTAGCATTCTATTTTCACATGTGTTCTTGAGGCCTTGGTTATATCTGAACTGGGTATACATGTTATTCTCAGCATGTATATATAAACTAATTTCAGGTTTCTAATAGGACTTTGTGGGCTAAGATATAAATTTCTAGCTATGTTAGAGTTTTTGTTAAGTTTCTATCAAATACATGTCTTTTCATGGTATTTACATTGGTGACTTTATATATGTCAGTTTATTTACACATGCATCGTGGGATGGTTTTTTGTTTACCTTACTTGGTCTTTTTTTGTTTATAGTGATTTTTTATCTTATCTTTTAATATTGTCACATTTTTTTAGGGTAATTTATCTCATACTATGATACTTTTATACCCTCGGTGATACTCTCCAATCCTGGGCCTAATGGAGGTGGGACTATTGGGTCACTATCTCTCTCCCTTCATTATGGTAGCTTTGATGGGAGGGGTCGTGACCCCGGTGAATGATGATGTTTTATTTTTCCATTAATTCATTCTTGGATACACATGAAAATTTATCTCATGATCTAATATATCAATACTAAGAAACAAATCCCCTTTTATGATTATGAAATTATAAGAAGTTCATTATTATAAATATATTAAAATTAAACAATGGAAATAATATTTCTGATTCTAAAAAAAGTTTTTGGAGGGTTATTTATAAAATTGTTACTATTAAAAGATATTTTTTACTATATTTATTACATAAATACATACAACATATACCTGGAAATGTTTGTGTTTTATAGAATAATTTCAAATGATCTTTAAACAATACCCATATAGTATTTCTCTTTTGGAATTACAGACCAAACAACCTGAAAATGACAGACCCAAAAAAATTAATCCAATAAATGATGAATAAATGAAAATTAATGATTAATAAGATACAATATTAATTATATAAAAATAAAAAGGTTATTAAGAAAGCAAAAATTTAATATAATTTGAATATTCTGGATGTTAGATTACGTACAAGGATAGCTAGGACTCAAGGTAAAGGTATTCTCAACTCAATCTAATTTTTTTCTCACAAGTTCAATTTTATTATATTTTAAAAGATTTATATATTTTACCATGGGTTTATTTTACAACAATTTTTCATTTAATAAATTGATGTTACAATGCAATTTCATGTTCTTTCATTCCATGGTTGTGAAAATTACACTTCCAATGTAATGTCTTCTAATCTGGCACACTCTCATGTGGTCAGAAAGGGTTGGTTATGAGACATCATTCGTGCATCCTCATATACGAGATGATACCGACTAGAACTGCGAGTGTGAAATTTTGATTGAAGATACTATAAATTAGGTATAAAGTGTCTTAATAGTATAAACAAACCATAATAGTTTGGAAATAATCAATCTAATGACATAGTAGAACAAATCAATGAAAGAAAACTAAATATTCCAATTGTAAGAACTCAGGTTTCCACTCTTGTATGGATATTTTAATTTTCATTTGATATATTAACTTTGGACCAAATATGGATTCATAATGGGTTACTAAAGGACATAGAGGTTTTTGGGGCTTATTCGGAGCCAATAACCCATCTTTTTGAAAAAAATGGGCTTAGCCCAGAGTTTATAGTAAACCGTGTAAGAATGATCCACAATTTATTAAACCATGCAGATTGTGTTTTTTTTTTGGATAGATCCACCTCACATTATTGGCACATAGCGGCACAACATAACCATGCAATTTCCCCTTTATCCCAAGTAATCATGTAGAAAAACCATTCACATGCCATTTTTTCTGGGTAATTTTACAAATTCTTCCTTTAAAATATAATTATCCCCCTCCTTATTCCCAAATCTATAATCTAGTTGGATTTGCCAAAATTGATATGATTTAGGATCTTTTTTAGGACCTCAACAACAGATCAAGATATCTTCTTCATCTGATATCTGATCGATCATCTGTTCATCATGTTGGATGCACAACGGTATGTTCTCGAGTTTGTTTAAGCCTCTCTCCCTCTCCTTTTATCTCGACCAATATATCGTGGTATGATAATTTTTACACCTTTCATAGATATACAATTATATGAGCAGAATCAAGAGCCGGTAATTGAGGAGGAGAGTTGTAAAAGGATTAGTTGGGTGGTATGTAACTTAGTCCTCAAGTTCGTTGATTTTTTATTTGTCATGCGGGGCCCACCAATATCATTGGGGTTCATTTATAGAATATATATGCCATGTTTATAATAATTAGGACCATATGGTTATGCTCTTTCAAAATATGTGATTAGTTTTCGGTGGTTACAAGAACAATAGAATCATTTACATATCGAATGTTATCCCATTATTTTTGTTTTGTGTTTTGACACGTTTGTGAAACCCTTCAGTTATGCCTTGGATTGACCATTATAAGGGTAATAGTTTCCATATTAAAAGGATTTATTTATTTTATCATTTTCATAATGTAGAGTACCATGTATTCTCACAACTTGACTCATCTATGGTAAGTGTTTCAATATGACAATAAAATTTAAAATGTGAATTGGAAGGTATACTAAATTTATGACATGGACTTAATTATATATAATTAGTAGGTTGATTGTTCAAAGCACCCCTAATCAAATTAAAGGAAGGTATAAGAATGAACCTTAAATATTAAATATAATAAAAATGGATTAAATGAATGGATTCATGCTACTTGGCCTTGTCACACTAATGAAACACAATGACTGAACCAAATGACTTGATTAAAAAATTGAATGCTACTAGGCCATATCAATCAAATGAAAGGAAAGTATTTAACCAAATGAAATATTACAAGAATTTATACTTAAAAAAGAATGTCCTTATTCAATCTCACATTGGATTTTGATCGGAGAATTCCTTATGCACTCAGAAACTCCATTCGGATTCAAGGATACAGCTTGCAAAGGTTGATAACCACATAGATATTGATCCTTGTATATTCTTTGGATACCCATTATGACACTATATGATCCATTACATATCAACATAGGATGACTCAAATAGAATCCTTAGATTCAGAATTTACATGTATGTTCCATGGTTATAGCTCATTGGGCCCTGTCTCGGCATAGCCCGATTTTACCTTGGACAATCACCATTGATTATGTAGGATTCCCAATCAGGAATTCCTTGGACCATGCTCCTTGGATTACACTATTACCCATTCCAGGGAATGATTATTACTTAATTGGTGACCCTTGAGGCCTACATCACCTAAGTTATTAACTTGGTAATTTACTATTAAATATCATTATAGGTATCCTTGTTAAAACCTCGAACCTTTGAAATATCTAACATGTTACTTGTTTATAAACTAATAAAAATAAAATAATGAATATTTTACATGTTCAAAAATCAGCGAAGGGATTAAGCAGGTACAAGGTTATTTAGTTACATTGTACTACTATACTATATATATGAATACTTTCACACTGTAATATTATAATTACATGGTCCATATGTTATAGACTCCATTAGTTGTATCCCACTATGATTTGTCTCACTCCCCCGCTAGGATCTGTTGGGTACCCAATGAAAATTAAAAGGTTTTAGGTTTTGAAAAAGGGAGATATACAACATGAAACACTTGATTAATTTTTGTTTAGGATAGATCATGATAGCAGATAACTGATCCTAAGATTATGATGTTGGGGATAGTCTATTTCTACCATTATACTTTGGTGGAACATGTTATTCCTACGATCATATATCCTAGTTTTCTATTTTTCTAGTGACATGAAAAATCATGTTTTGTTGAATATTATTCCATTTGTTTCATTTATTGCTATTGTTTCCCTTATTTTTGTTGTGTCTTCTATTTACTTATTTTTATTATACTATTTATTGATGTTTACATTCATCCACAACAATACACTTTTGTAATGAGGGTATAGTCTCCACATGGACACAACCTAGGACCTCGCTGCTACTCTATAGCTTCTGGATTTTGAGGAGATGTGCTTGAGGACATGAGGCCCACAGGGCTTAGGTCACCCATTAAGTGGAATCCGAGTTCAGGACGTCCCAATGTTGTATTAGTGGAGTTTTCTTTATTTCATTACGATTTGGAGATAATAAATAGGTGATTATGAACACATGGGACATGGTTATATTCCATGCATGGGTGTCACGAACCCATGTTTAGGTTAAAACCCATGTTGCCTAAATTATCATTTTTGTTTTGCTTTTTCCTATTATAGTTGATATTATTTCACCATTGGGTGACGCAAATATTGTTTGGCATTGCTGATTTTTACTCTTCTTGAGGATTTTCTCTCATACATGGATCTATGATAGGAGGTAAAGGATCATTGTTACATTCATCATTATAGGCACCTAGATTTCACATTTCATGCATATTTCCATTCCATATAAGTGAATATCCCTATTTTTTATTTCCTGATATGTTTTTGGTTTCTGAGTGATGTTGTGATAGTTAGTATATGTTCATATTACTCTTAGTTGTGATTGAGTTATTTTCTATCTGAATATATGTGGTGTGTGGGACCTCATGGGTTGGAATGAATAATTTACTCAGTCGAGCCATTATTCTACAAATAAATGGGCGTCATTTCTAGTTATAGCTGTATGGGAACAGATTCACCATGAATGGATATCCATTAAAAAGTGAATAATGGCATCGAAAATGATTTTTTTACATCCTTATCCCACCTAGTAATGTTAATTAAAGGTAAAGGGCTGAACATGGTAATTAAATTTTAAATGAAATGAAACTTATACTCGGGAAATTACAGATACCTGGCCATCTAAGAGGCTATTTTGGGTAGTATACCTTGGGAACCGCGTTTTCATACGTTCATATTATTCTATTGATGCTATCATTATTCTTAATCATGTTCTGAGGCATGTTCTACGAATTTGAAGACCAATGCCCTCATGATTTCCTTGTATTTTATGATATGAATGGGGTGAGGTCCATTCACTACACATGGTGGGACCTGAGCCACCACTCTTACCTTAAGAATTTCTACTAGATTAACCGCCTAATATACCTGATTTGGGAACTAATGCACATTTTTATGATAGTTTCCTACATCTAATAAAGTCCATGCATTGTGCTCCAAGACTTACATATATGATGGATTATCTGGTTTGTGAGTTCCTGCAGTATAATCCTATTACATATTTAGGGGATGGTGGTTCACATGCTATAGATTTTGGGATAGAAGAAACCTTAACAATATTTGAACATATAGAATTTCCTCTAGAGTGGATATGTGATTACCCAGGCTGGACATCATCAGGGAATATTATGGGTTGATTTCCAAACTTCCTTCTTTGATCAGTCATTTCTTAAGACCCTGAGATCTTATATATCCAGAGAGTTCATGAATCATGGGAAGGGTTCTATGTCTGTTATGTAATATCTGACATGTTTCACAGAGTTACATCACATTGCACCTCTTCTATCTGGTGATGAGTGTCGTTCCCTAGACACATCGAGGATGGGATTTTGTATGCCCTTTGTACGTAGGTCAATGTATTTTTCCTACTTAACTTTTATTCAATATTAAATCGGTCTTTTATCAACCAGTGAAACCCAAATAACAGCAATAATACTTGGTATAGAAGATCATGGCCATAGTAGTCTAGTATTTCATTCGGTGGTCGGAAGCATTCCCTTGAGGTTTCTTGTTAGAGAAGTGACAAGTAGAGTTCCATTTTAATATCTCTAAAGTGTGTCATTATTTTCGACTATGAGGGAATTCAAAGCCTCATTATTATTGTGACACATTGGAGTGCCGAGATTACAGCCATTTGGGGAATCTCTTACATTTCTACAGGACCTTTCACCAGCCTTAGGTAGAGAAGAATCATCAATAGGTCCTTATTTATGAGTGAGTTATTTTACAACGCATCAGGTGGGGAGTTGGAATAACATCTATAGGTCTTCTGAGGAGGAGGTTGTGGTTGTGATAGCCAGACCCCTAATCACTAATGGAACCAACAGATTAGCTATGATCGTGGAATCCCATCTGTTTCACATGCTTGTGGATCAGGCCAGTTTCGTGTACTATAGCCAATACTCGATGATCATGTTGTGGGACCATCTACAATATGAGGTATTATTCATGTGGAATCTACTATCATATATTCTTTATTTTAAATGGGTTATTCAAACTCTTTTTTATATATATCTATCAAATAATGTCTCGGACTGTTGATATGTGATATCTATGGTGTAATAACCCTAGATACATCGTTAGGGGTACGAATAGATGTCATTTTCCAGTGTAGGGACTTCCCCTTGAGGTACAAAGATACCCTTTCTTATGGAACCTCCTAATTCCTAATGTGATAGTATTTTATGTCATTCTTATGTTGGATTGGTTAGTCTAGTACCATTCATTTGTAGACTTCTATCACTTTATGGTATTGTTTACATCACCCGCTAGCAGTAGTTATTTACTCAAGGGTAAGTGGGATGTCTATGCTGGTAGAGTTGGACCAGATCATCATGGGCTAAGTGGAATGATTGCCCAACTAGATAATCACTTCATAGAGGATCAGGTTTTACATCTAGCTGATTTCCCTCATGTAGTGGATCATTTCAAGGATGTATTTCCTAATGATTTTTCTAACATACCTTCTAATAGAGTGGTGGTGTTAACAATTAATTATCTTCTAGGAGTAGCTCTAGTGTAAATTCTTAATTACCACATGTAACCTACTGAGCATCAAGATCTCAATTATGAGTTTGAGGATTTAGAGGCCAAAGGCTTTATATGGCCTTGTACATCCTCTTGGGGTTTGCCTATGATTTTCTCCAAGAAGGAAGATGGAACCTTATGTCTATGTGTGGATTATAGAATTTTAAACTATCTTTTGGTCAAGAACTAGAATCCACTACCTTGAATAGATGATCTCTTTGACAAGATTTTATGACCTAGGATCTTCTCTAAGATCGACCTGAGATATGGTTATCATCATGTTTGAGTCAAACCTTAATTCTTACTATGTAAAACATTCTGTAGTAGGTATAGTCTATTAGAGTACCTTGTATTCTCGTTTGGTCTTATAAATGTTCCCACCATTGTTATGGATCTGATGAATAGAGTGTTCCACCCATCTTTCGAAACTTGTTCCTCAGTCTTTGTGGATGAAATCTTGGTGTATTCTCACACTCATAGTGACCATGCCAAACATCCTGATATTGTTTTGAGTACACTAAGAGAGACTGAACTTTACTAATATCATTCTATGTTCCACATATGGATCAAAAAATTCACTTCTTGGGTCATATAATATTAGAAACTATATGACGCATGACCTTGGTCTAGAATCAGTCCTTCATGCCTTACATTGATGGTGACATTATCTTTTGGGTGATCACTTTGTGATGTACACAGACTATAAGAGACTCAAATATATCATCTCTCTCCATGAATTCAAACTCAGACAACGAATATGGGTCGAATATTTACAACTGGTTGATTTAGATCTATCCAATAAGCATGGGAAGGTAAATATAGTGGATGATGTGCTAAGTAAGAAATCACATGCACATGTCAAACAAGAATCCAGTGATGAATGGAAGTTAATGTCTCTATTCTCTGAGTTTTACATAGAGTTTCATGATATTCACAAGCAGTCTGCTCTCTTATATTTTAATGTTACAACTTCCATCTAGACAAGGTGAAGGGTAGAAAATGTTCAGATCATGAAGGTTCAGTTCCCTGTGAGAGTATATCAGGATATAACCCACCAATGGATTAGTATATGGACAATGATGACATCCTTCTTCTACATGGACATATCTAGGTTCTTATAGATATGAGAGATGATTTTATGAAGGATCCATATGCCTCTTTTTGGGTTGTTTATCTATGAATCTCGAAGGTGTTTCGAGACATGTGGCAGAAGTATTGGGGTCCTAAAATGAAATGACTGAGAGCAGGATTTATCACTAGGTGTTCCACATATTTTTAGGAGAATACAATGCACTAGAGACCTATGGGCATGATAGATCGTCTTCCTGTCATGAAAATGAAATGGAAAGATGATCCCATGTATTCCGTAGTCATCTTAACTAGGTATCCAAGGGGAAGTGATTATATATGTGTAGTTATTGACTGAATATTGAAATCACACCATTTATTACCTATTTGGGAAAAAATTTAGTTGATGAGCTGGGAAGACTTTAGGCACGTGAGATCACACGACTCCACGAGGTCCCTCACAGAATCATTTATGATAGGGATTCTCATTTGACATCAGGGTTCTAGTAGGGTTTGAAAAATCTTATGGGAACATAGGTGAATCTATGAATAACATGAACCTATAGACTGAGGGATAATTATAAAGGATAATACATGTTATAAAGGATATTATTTGAGCATGTGTTCTTTCATTTAGTGGTTCAGGGGAGAAACATATCCCTCTCATCGAGTTCTCCCATAACAACAGCTCTCAGGAGACAATTCAGATGGTACTATTTGAATCCCTGTATGATAGGCCATACCATTGACCCCTATGAAAGATAGACGTAGGTGAGGCAGCCCTACATGGTCCTGATCTAATTTGGGAGATTTTTGAGTAGGTTTAGCTGATCATGAAGTGTGTGACTAACTCTTAGTCAAGACAAAAATCTTATGTTGGTCACCATCGACAACCTCTAGAGTTCAAGGATAGAGACCATGTTTTCCATCAAGTATCACCTAGGATAGTGCATAAATGTTTACAAAAGTAGGAAAATGTGTCTCCTCATAACTTATGGTTTTTTGAAATTATTGAGAGAGGCGGTTTGGTAGCCTATCGGTTGCTACTACCTCATAGTACCATGCCCTACATGACGTCTTGCAAGTTTCAAAACTTTTCCACTATTAGGTTGACCTGTATCATACCATTGATCTTGAGGAATTTGAGCAAGATGCTGATTCCACCATTGAGGAGTATCCAATATGCATCATTGATTGTATCATGAAGGCTCTCCTAGGCTGATATAACCCTCTAGTATGGGCGTTGTGGCAGCACGACAAGTCATAAGATGAGACTCGGGAGAGGGAAGTAGACAGCCATGCTGAGTGGCCATTTTTGTTCTCAAAAATTGTTTCACAACCCATGGAATGGGAACAAGGGGATAAGTTCTATTAAGGGGGGACGACTATAAGAACCTAGTTTTTCACTCAGGTGTGGATCCTTTAATTTCCAGTCCAAATATTTATTTTATACCTAATATGGATTCCTAATGTGTTATTGATGGATGTAGGGGTGTCTGAAGCTTGTTCAGATCACATCACCCATCTTTTTGGGATAAAACATGCTTTTTTCACAGTTCAGAGTAAACCATATCAGAATGCCAGATGGATTGTCAAAATATACAAATCGTGTTTTTTTCATACAGATCCAAATCACAAGGTTGGCACCTGGTCGTGCAACCTAACCATTTCATATCCCCTTCAATCCAAGTAATTGTGCATGTTTTGCACACAGTTTTCCAAATTGTGCACAAGCCATTACTTCTGTGTAATTTTACAAATTTTCTTTTAATGATATAATTAGCCCCTTCTTTCATCCCTAATCCATAAACCTATAGCATTAGCCAACATTTCTCTCCTTTTGGAGCTTTTTGATTAACTAAACAAGGGATCATGATATTTCCTTCTTCTAGGATCTGATCGAGCTTTCGTCTAGCACATTGGATGAGAAATGGTATGTACTCAAGTAAATTTAAGCCTTTATCCATCTCTTTTCCTCCTAACCTAGAAATCAGGGTATGGGATTTTTCCCAATTTTCTTAGATCTACTCCAATTTGAGCCAAATCAAGGGATAATACCAGAGGATGAGAGTTGTACAAGCCTAAAGATGGTGGTCTATAACTAATCTCTGATGTTCATTGATTTTGGATTTGTTTTGTGGGGCCCACTAATTTCATTGGGGTATGTTTATAGAATTTATATTCCATGTTTATAATAATTAGTTCCATATGGTTATGATCTTTCCCAATATGTGATTAGTTGTTAGTGGTTACACCAAAAACTCAATCCATTCCTTGTCGAAGGTTACGACATAATTGTTGTTTAGTATTTTGACATGTTTGTGACATCATTCGGGTATGCCTTGGATTTACCATTATAAGGGTAACTTTTCTATATTTAATTTCATGATTTATATTGTGATTGTAATAATGGCATGTACCATGTGCTCTCAACAATTTACATGACTAAGTTAAGTGTTTTAATTTGAATATAAAATGTAAAATTTGAATTGTAAAGTATACTTACTATTTTAGTTGGCCCAAATTGTATACGATTAGTTGGTTTCATGTTTGTAGAACCCCTTAGCACATTAAAGGTAGGTAGAAGAACAAACCTTAAATAAGGAATAATATTTAAATGGATTATATGAATGGTTTCATGCTACTGGGTCTTGTCACACTAATGAAAGGAAAGGATTGAACCAAATGACTTGATTAAAAGGTTGAATTCTACATGAGATTATTATACCACTGAATGGAGATGCTTGAAATGAATGACCTATTACATGAATTCATAATTAATCAGGATTGTCTTGACTCGAGTTTTCTTTAGGTTCTGATATAAGAATACTATGAGCACTCTGGAACCCCATTCTGAGTCAAGGATATATCATCCATAGGTTTATACCCACCTAGATCCGGATCTTTTTCAATTCTATGGAAGTAGGGTATGACACCATATGATCTCTTAAATATCAACAAATTATTACTCAGATACGCTCCTTGGATCCAACATGGATATGTAGGTTCCATGGTTATATCCCATATGGCCCTATCTCTGCTTAGCCCTCTTTTACCTTTGATGACCACCCTAGATTCAGTATGAACATCATTGTGGATTTTATTGGACTATGATCCCTAGATTACACTCTTACCCATGATAGAATACCATTATTACTGATTTGGTGGCCCTTTCGGTCTACTTCTACTTGGTTATTACCTTAGGAAATCAATATTAAATATCATTAAAGATTTCATTGTTAGAACTTAGTGCCTCTAAAATTTCTAACATTTGACTTGTTTATAAACTAGTATAAATCAAATATTTAATTTTTTATATGCTCAGAGACCAACCAAGGGATGAAATAAGTAATTGGGTATTTAGTTATATTGTGCTATTTTATTTCTTATCTGTGTGCTTGCACACTGTTACATTTCCATTAAAAATACTAGATGTTATAGTAACCGTTGGGGTGTCCCAATTATTTTTATCTCACACCCTCTCCGAGTGAGGTTTGGTACTGAGGGTAGATTACATGGTTATAGGTGTTGATAAAGGGAATCATACCGCTTTAAACACTTGATTCCTTATTGTTTAGGAAGGAGCTTGATAGTATATTACCAAGACCAAGCTTAGGATTCTTGGGATAGTCGTTTACTTCCATAATACTTTTGTGGAACATGTTAAGCTTGAAATCATGTATCCATGTCTTCCAGTTTTCTTCTGACAAGATATATCATCAGCTATTTAATATTATTTTAGTTTTTTCAATTATTATTATTATTTTCTATATTTTTTATTGCTTCATCTTTTTAATTATATTTCATCCACTATTTATCACTCTTTTCTTTCATCCATTATGCTACAATTTGGTAATCAAGGCATAGTATCCACACTGACACACCCTAGTACCTTTCTGTTAGTCGACATCCTCTATCATTCAAGGTAAAGTGGTTGATTCCATGTTGATGACAAGGCTAGGGTCACCCATTAAGTGGTATCTGGGTCCAAGCTATGACACAAATAAATTATAAATAATTGTTTAATGATGTGGTATAATGTAACTAAATTTCATTCTAGAACATTCTACGAAATGGATAGGAAGAGTCAAATAAATTACTCAAGCACCCTGGTCCTGAACTCCGTGTTTATCCCATCAACAAAATCCAATCCATCCATAAGAAATATATAAATATCAAGGTCATTTTCCCTTTTCTAAACAAGAATTCAAGAAATATTCTTGTGTACCGAATGGTGGCCCAAATAGGTCGTGATTATAACTCAATAGGTCGATACCACCATGTCTAAGAAAAATCAGTCAAATAAGAAGTATATGAAATAAAGTGATAACTAGGTTTATTAGTCAATTTAACAATTATTAAAATACCAAAATAGAATTTTTCATCTATGTTATGATATATCTCTGATCATTCCTTGCAACCATGTCAACCACAACCATATAACCAAGGAAAAATAACATTCTTAAGTGCCACATTAGAATATCTCTGGTCTAGTCTCATGACCATGCCAACCATAACAATATCACCAAGGTAAAATAACATAATTCAACTCCATACCAAAATATATATGAGTGTGTCTTACTACTATTTAAACCACAACTAAATAACCATGGTATGATCACAAAAATACGATCCAAATCCCTATATGAATTATTTCATATTGGTCATTTCCCAATAAGGATTGCAACCTGGGACTCTATATAACCTACTCTCTATAATCATTATAACATTGGGCTAGTCCTAGACTGGTCAAAATAAGCATTACAACATATAATTGTTCATAATTTAGGACTGAGCCTGATATATTATATTTACAACATTGAATACAATCCCTATCATATAGCATTGGTAGTATAATATCACATCACAATTATCAGTGGATAATTATGTGAATTACCATTCTTATTTCATATGCCACTTTTAATATACCTCAGAATTCATTAACAATTATATCAATAAGAATTAAGCCACAATTTATGTATTATATAAAAAATCACCCTCTGTTACTTGTCATGGAAAACATATTTTAAACCATTTTCCTATTCAATATTAATCATGGTTCACTCACCCCATGGTAAACCATGAGCCATTTAAAAATCCATTCGAAACAAAAGGAATAATTCCATTTATATTTAAATAATTTGTGTTCACAAAATGATGTTGAAATCAAAACAATTCATATACATGGAAATTATCATACCATAGGTTAAATATTTATACCCCATACCCCTAACTAGTGATCCAATAATGCCCCCAATGGCCAATTACCCTGAGGAAGAATGTCAGGATGATTTCAAAGAGGTTTCTAGATCAAAATTGGTCAAGATGAAAACCATAAATGCAATTGATCAAAGCATTTAACTACAATAATTGGTGAATAAGGAAGAGAAGGAATAAAACTAATAGAAAAGAATAACTAGAGATCACTCACACAAATGGGACTTTCAGAAAGGATGTTATCTCCCAACAATCTCTTAGAGAAATCCCTTGGGTTGAGATGAAATGATCTACTACTGAAATGAATTAGAATTAATTTCCATAGGATGTTTAATATAGATAGTAAATAATTATACAGAGTGTAAAGTTATTACATGTAGTATAACCCCTTTTAATGAAATTTACAGAAAAAAATATTGCCCCAGATTTATTTTTATAATCTCATGAAAAATTATCTTACGTGGAATCCTATTACATGGCATGTAAATGTTCTGTAGTTGATTTTTCAAAAAATTTACCTGTTAATCATACCAAACCTATTTTAATGTTTCTAGACCCACCAAAACCTATGAAAAACATAACCATTTTATATCTGGACTCCATGAATTAAAAAAATAATGTATCCCTGGACATTATGTCATTTTCTATAATAAGGATATCTTAAAGGACACTCTCTGGTCCTTCTAATGTTTCCTTGAAACCCAAGACTTTGTTCACTAAAACCACAATATTACATAAAGAAAACACAATAATAATAACGTTATTAACAAAAAATCAGAGATATAAAAAAATTAAATACAGGATCTTACAACCTCCCCACCTTATTGCATCTCATACCCAAGCTACTATGAGCACCAATGTGAGGTCCCAACAAACAAGTTCGGAAACTCTATTCACATATTAGAATCAATATCTTAGGTCTACTCTTGAACTCTCCTATTATTCCACTATTTCTAAAAAAATGGGATAGTCCAACCCCGATGATATATCTCACTACCATCCACAACCAGTATCATATTATCATCAAAGGATGCATCTACATAATTATCAAAATCTTCTTGGTCTATCACATTACAAGGGTATGGATGATATCTTTGTAGCTACGACATTTAGAACATGTCATGCGTGGTACTATAGTGTTGTGGAAGGTATAAATAGTACACCACTAGATTGAACCTTACCAATATTCCAAATGGATAGACAAACCTAGGTGTTAGATTTCCCTATTTCCTAGAGCGATAGTGCCCTAACCTAGGTGACAACCAAAGGAAAACATGTTGACCAACCTTGAATTCCATAGGTCATCTCTTATTGGCAGCATAATATTTGGGCCTACATTGTGTATTCATCAACCAATTTATGGTCAACATAACCTATTCAGATAACTCATGTATGATACTAGCCACAAAAACTATTAACCGACCTACCTCCATCCAACAAAGAGGTTAATGGAATGATCTTTGATACAAATACTCAAAATAATCCAATTAGATCGATGCTTTCAAAAATGTATTATATAAAAATGCCATGAGAACCCAATTCTGATCCCATGAACCACAAAAATCTAAAACACATGTTTGTAACATATCCACCAAAACAGAAATAGTCTGATCTGATTTAACATCAATCTATGGATGGTATGATGTGATAATAATAACTTTCGGTCAAATGGGTTTCTTAATAACCTAACCAAAATGTGATGTGAAATGAGGATCTCTGTCTAAAATACTACACATCATAACATTGTGAAACCAACCCACCTCGCGCATGTAAATATTTCATAGATAATCAACTATGATGGTTTCCCTAATATGTAAGATGTAGGATACCTTAGTCATTTGATCCAAAACAACCCATAAGACAACATTCTTATGGGTCATCATGGATCTTCCTATCACAAAATTCGTAATGAAAACATCCTATTTCCACTCCAAAATGGGTTGATGATGAAATATTAAATGTCCCTTAATTCTTGTATTTCACCTGATAATATGTAAAGCTCCTAGACATGAAGATTTCCACCACATTTTTTATTCTAGGACACCATTACATTCTCAGATGATCGGGATACATATTTGTTAATCCAGGATGCACTTCCAATCTAGAATCCTTAAAGTCCCTCATCAAATCCTCATGAAAGCCTATGAGAACCAATACTCAACCATGCATAAGAATAGACTTTTCAAATCTAAGAGAGAATAATGATGTTATCTACCCACCATATAATTTATCCCTCAAAACTGATCCCAATGGATCAAAAAACCAATTAGGACATAATCTAATCCAATAGAATGGTATAACATATGTCGAAGTCATATATTATCCCCCATGAAATTCCTAAACATCCAAATGTAATTATGTAAAGAGGGCCATTATCCACCACTTATCATAAGACACTCATACCGCCTCTGTCTCTTTGTTTCGGTTTGAAGGGTAAAAAATTATGTTTCATTTTCTTGGTGTATAGGAAATATAAATGTTGAAAGACTTCAGATACTTGACCCAACACCTCTGTTGAAGGTTTAGGTCTCACGGAGAAAATATGTACTTGAGGTTCTTTTGTTCAATGTATACCACAACCCTCTCACCCCTGAGATATTGACTCCAACAACCCAGGGAATGCACAACTTCCACTAACATTAGATCATTAGTGGTTTAATTCCAATCATGGAGTCACAGCTTTCTAGAGCCATAATCAACCAATATATTCTCTAACATCAGAACTGATTAAATTCAAACTCCAAATTCCTTAAAATATAAGTTATATGCCTTACTCAGTACAAGTAATGTGAAGATAGGTTCCACAATCTATCTTCCATTCAATAGAAACAATATCTATCATAAGCATCATATAAAACAAACACCACCACTTTCTCATTCATACTAGACATTGGTGCAGCCAAATGGGATAAATCTTGGATAAAACGCCACTAATAACCTTCTAATCCAAAAAATCAAAATTTCAAAGAAGTTCATGGTTTGTTCCCAAAATATAATGACAGTAACTTTCTCTAGGCCTACTAACACTCTTACTTCTAAGATGACATGGCCCCTAAAGTACACTTCATTAATCAAGAAATGACATTTATGTAGCTTGGAATAAATTTGATTCTCTATCATTGTACTTCAAATGATTTAAAGATATTTGAAATGATCATTTGGTGACTATGATTAGACTCTGATATTGTCGATGAAAACAACCACAAACAAGTCTAGAAATAGATCCATGATAATAATCATTAAGGTCATGAACACTACATGGGAATTAGTAAACCCTAATAACAATTCTATGAATTCATAGAGTCCATAACTGCTTTTAAATGTAGTTTTATGTCGGTATGATAGTTTCACCCTTAAATGATGATATCCAAGTCTCAACTCAATATTCGATAGGGTCATATAAGCTCTCAACTTATGTACATGATTTTCAATCCATGGAATAGGATACCGGTTGTTGCTGCCATTTGTTCAACATCTGATAACCCACATATAAGAACAATGATACACAATCTTTTTTAGTGAATATAACTTGAGAAACTCAAGGAGATGTACTATTCCATATGAATCCTTTAGATTCAGATCTTTAAACTGATGTTTAAACTCCTAATGCTTAATTATTAAGGTAACCATTAGGGTTTATATGATCCTTACTTTTGAGGTAATTATGGGTTATTATATATTCTGATGGAAAATGAAAGGCATGAGATAAACTTGAGGTTAAAATATGTTATGATCATATTTGAAGATTTTATGTCATTTTGGGGAATGTTTTAAGAATTATATATTTTTGAAAAAAGGACAACACGCAGACCGTGTGACAACCCGTCGCGTCGGACAAAGTTGCGGGAATCGAACCCACAACCAAAGTGCGACTGGTATTTATCGCCTACCACTGGACTACGTGAAGTCCCTGGTTAGTTTGACTGATTCTTTTTAGTTATATGATTTTAAGAATTATGAGTAAGTTGATTTTGGAGGATATGTGATTAGGATAATTACTTTTCAATGTGAGGCTTTAGGAGCGACTAATTTTGTTTGGAGATAAATGTTACGATTTAACTTGGAAGACTGTGTGACTAAATCCTTCAAATATTTGGGTTTCAATCTTATATTGGTTTACTTTGAAGAATTTTATGGACAAATTGTTTATCGGATGGTCTACGTTGAACTTTGGGTTTTGTTGGACAAATTTTGGAGATTAAGAATAGATTTTCTTTTTTATAAGGGGTTATCCTTTTCTGGATTATCTGATCTTGTACTAACCTTTTTGGTTTTGGTTTTGGTTAAAGCATAAATACATGGGATGTATATAGTTCTCTTTTGGGGATTAGGTGATTCTCTAGAAGTTGATTACAGTACTGTTGATGCGAACAAGTCTCCCTAAATACTCGTCTTTTGGAAAAAATATGAGTTTGACTAAGGAATCTAGTAAAAGTTGAAAGTCAACATGATAAGTGATTATGCTTACTTATGAATAAATTCCTCAATAAAAAGTAACTTAAAACAAAAATGTTGTCTATTAACTTTTCCTACTGGGGAATCGAATACCGTTTAACCCATCACAAGTTTGTGATTTTCTCATGGTTAACTTTCTCCTAAACATGTTTTCTATCACTCTCCATGAGAACATGAACCTATGTTTTCTCCTCCATGTCCATATTTTCATACTTGGAATCCTAGTATGGGTTAACTCGGGTGACCTTTGTACTTATCTTTCTTTATTTTTTTTTACCGACTTTTGTTCCGAAGTGGGACTTTCAAGGATGTTTCCAAGCGCAATTTTAAAATTGCGAGGACGCAATTCCCAAAAGGGGGGAAGGATGTAACACCCCAGGTAAATAATGAATATGAAATTTTCATTTTTATCCATATTTGTGAATAAAATATTAATATGACTTTAAAGGGGACGCTATGCTCGATGGCGTACCCAACACGCAACAACGAGTTTCTTGGGAATCTTACGTTGCACTCTAATAATAAAATAATATTATTTCAAATGGTAGTTAACATGTAGCTGTTGTATTGGCGGGAATGGATAGAAATAACTAAAATATGATTGTATAGGTTTTTTAAATGTATTTACATTTATCCAATAAAAGCTAAAGGCTTAAAATACAGAAAGAATTCAATTTTAGGCGTATATGCCCTAGTTTTCACTAAAGGTTCATTTATCACCTTTTAATGGAGAATTGTCATTAAATATAGTTTTTTTCACTCTTAAACATTCTTTTGGACCAAATAAAACACTTATTAAGAATCGGGACATCAAATTTTACTTTGTGTAATTTTTTGGTATTTTTCCGATAAAGTTCATTTTTTAATGAATAGTGTAAAATGTTGTATTTTAATTCAAAACCTCTTTTTAATCTAATTTATTTATATGATTAGATTATATTTTTAATTGGTTTTAAATTTAAATTAGAAAATATTTTTACCATTAAATCCAATAGTGGTCGTTGGAATTAATTTCACTTAGAAATCAGACTTAAACTAGTGTCAATCTTTTGATACTTATTGTTTTATAAAAACACGCTATTTGCTCTGACAGTGGGAATTAATTATTAAATTAATTAATGTGACTAATATGTTCTGAATTTTGTAAAACGGACTTCATTTTTGAATTCAGAATATCAAATATAGCTTAGGGTGAATTTTTGGGATTTTTCTGAAAAACTTCAATTTTTGATGAATAGTGAAACCACTAAGTGGTACTTATAAAAACTGATTTTCCGTTTAAATGAAAATTTTCCATCTTTGTGTTTTGATTTTCAAAAATCCGACATACATGGTTGTCATTAAGAAGTAAAATGTGGTTCAATGAGATTATAATAATTTTTTGTTGAATAGTGACTTATTAAGTTCTTAATCGCAATTAGAGGAAATTAGTGTAATTTAAGGTAAAAATGATATTATAAGAATGTGAAAACACCATGACACTTGTCCTACACCTATAGGGTGAGTCATGGCCGACCAAGACAAGCCATGGGCCAACTTGGGGATCCCATGGAGACACTTTGGTTGGGAAATGACATAAATAACTTTTTATTTAATGTTAAAATTAAATTGACACAAACATGAGTTGTTTTACTAAAACAATTTTTAAGTAGGGTTACACAGGTCCACATTTTGATTATAAATAGTCATTGGAAAGATAAAAATATTTCCTACATCATAGTATTTTGTTTATAATTTTTAGAAATTAAATAAATTAAATTATTTATGACATAATAATGATGCAGCGATGCCATCATTATTTGATGATTTAAATAAAATGGAAAGATAATGTAAAATATATGAACTACACATGTCCAAAACAAATTGGATGAGTGTATTTCGAAGAATTATCACCTTATACACGAATTCTATTAATTTGGGACCTTTTAAAACCGAAACACATTTCAAATAAAGTAATATTTCTTTACTTTCCAAAAGTGCCCCTCCTCTCCTCTTATAAAAGGCCCCCACCTCTACCTCATTTCACACACTCCTCAAGCCTTTGGCTCCGCCAAACCCTGCCCATTTACTCTCTACACATCCCTCTCCTCATCCTAGAGGATTCCCTTTGGGCAGAATCCTTTCAAAGGAAGCCTTTAGACTCAATTCAAAAGGAGTTACACTTTTAAAGGTAATTCATTTTCTCTTGTTCATTTGTTTTATTTTGCTTCTCCAACCCTCTATACTCTTTTTATTTACTTCTTTTGTAACAACACCAGTATCTTCAATATACTAGGATGTTGTTATAAGATTTATTTGAGCTACACTCTCACACAACTACATCAAATGGTTAAAGAACATACGGTTTCCGTGGATGGCGAAATTCTGCCTCCCGAAACGATGATTGTTCAATACTCATTTAACACCTTCAAAGGTGGCCATTATGATATCACTATTTTTATATATGATATATAATATGTTTATGTTTTCTTTAAGCTTCTGTATTTTTCATTTTTGGAATACCTTCATTGTTTCCATTATGGGTAAACACGATATCTTCATTTAAGAAAGTGCGGACTACCGCCCCCTCAAAGTGATGTGATTCATTAATGCCATATGTGGGACGTATAAAGGATGGATTTAAAGTTATTATATATGATTTTATACTGGAATTATAATATACCTCTATATCATTATTATTTCTTTCCATTAAAGTATGAGATAGAAATGAAAGTAGCGTTCATGCGTACATACGGCTTACCGTCTCCATGAACGGTGCATTTCATTTCTTATCCCCAAATGTAATGTCCTATTAAAAGTACATGTATATAATAGATATATATAATTAATGATATATCTAAATTATGAATATAAATCTGGAATTAAAATATACATACCTCTCATTTAGTTTAAATTCCATTAATATGACAAAGAAATGAAAGTAGCGTTCATGCGTACGTACGGCTTACCGTCTCCATGAACGGTGCATTCCATTTCTTACCTCTAAATGATTATATAATATTATAAATACATGTATATGCTGGATATATATGATACATATTATATCCAAATCAGGAATTTCATTCTGGATATAAAGAACCTTTGACCACACGAACAACATGTAATTGTAAGAAGTCCACTTTCGACTTAAGAACCAAATATCGACAAAATAAACATGATTAACTTAAATGATTAAATAATGTTTATAACATGGTAATAAGTGATATAAAAAGAATAATGAACTTTAAAAAGGTTCTTAAGGAAGTATAAATTAACTCAAGTTTATTATTCAGGAGATTAAAGAACGATCGAGTCAAGTCGGACCCGAGGTAAGGGATCTTACTCCTCTCTTTCTTTTTAAGTATACACTTTTATGTCAATCCTTTTAAAGCTCATATTTCTTGTTATTGGGATGATCTTTTATATTACACTTACTGTAATTTTTATGTTCATGTGATGAGAGACCCTATTCTCTCTCATCAATCCATTTTGGAAGTTTTATGTGGCGCCGTTAGGCTGCCGAGTTTTCGTAAGGGATTTTTCATCTCACTTTTATTCCCGTGAGATTTATGCTACATTCTCCAAAAATTCCATTGAGTGGTGTATGTACTGCCCATTATTCTAATCTTTGTGTAATATACTTTCGTTTATGAGTATTTACATCAATGACCTATTGTCTTTCTTTCATGAGGTGTATGTTTTGAAAGATACCCAAGTCGGTAAGGGAACCTTTCACCCTCCTATTTTTTAAAAGACTTCTTTTATTGGGTCTTTTAATTTACATATTTTTATGTTGGGATATGTTCTCATACATCCTTATTGATGTAAATTTTATGTCCATGTGATGAGATACACTTTTTATCTCTCATCAACTCATTTTGATGTGATGTCGTTAGGCTGTCAGGGGAACTTTTTAACCCAATTTCGATTTCTTTGGGTTCAAATTGTATTCATTGAATATGTCATCCATTGAATATGTGTGAATGGCCTTTTATTGTTTTACACTTAATATCCACTTATATTGGGTGTATATATATTTGTCACACATATTTTTGAGATTTATTTGTCCTTAATTTAAGGATACCTTCTTTATAAGGGATTTCATCACATTTGACATTTTTATTGAGGGTTCATTGTTGTTATGCACCAATTCACTCTTATATGGTGTATATACTGTCCTTTGGAGTATTATATCATGAATCCTTTTATTCTCATGATATTATAAAGTCCTGACTAAATGTTATTCCTCGATTATTGTATTCAAGTGTCTCTAATTTTGGTAAAACCCCTTTAACCAAAATATCGTTTTAAATGTTTTAATTATTTGTTCTTATTAATATCCATGTTTTAAAAATTGTTTTAAGGATTTATTATATGGATATTAATGGTTTAAAATGTTAAAAGCTTCAAGGTGGTATGGGACACTTTGATTCAAAAATCTCTTTATTAAATGTTTTAAATGGTTTTGGAAATGGTTTCTTTTTGAATGGATTCATTATTTCAATATCCTAAAATGTTATATTGTGATTGAAATGTGGAAATGTTATGTTTCCTTTATTAATGTTTATGTGATACGATTATGTTATGGTTCTTGGGCATTATTATGAAGACGGGTGGTTCCGTGATAAACTAAGGGCGGGTGAGCCCGTTATAGCTCTCCAATGAATTGGGTAACGCGAAGGAGTGAAACGTTAAGGTTTCTCCGAAGAGATTTAGGGAATATACTGTGATGGGTATTCCAAACGTAACCAAGAGGGTTACTCCCTACGTAATAATGTTATGAATGCCTCAAGTTACCTTTATGTCTTATGTTTTCTATGATTTTATGAGGTATGTTAAGGTGCCTATGTTTTATGGGTAAAGTATGATTTCATTCTTATGTATACATGTACTCATGATTCCTTTCCATATTTTTATATCCCTTACTGAGCTTTTTATGCTCATCCCAAGTTTTTGAAATGTTTTTCACAGGTCAAGGGAAGGGTACATGATGTGATGACAGTGTCAAGGATGTGTCAAGAAAGAATCCATGTTTTATTTTAAATATGTTTCCGTTGATGGGAAGAATTAATACTGTCTTTCATGTAACCACTTTGTCTAAATATGGAATGTAATGCAAGTTTCATGATCTAATTCTCTAAAACTCTAAACCTGAAAAGATCCTCAATGTGTAATCATGTAATAACTCAAGATTAAGTAAGGTTTAAGGCTGGGGCCTTATAAGAATGAAAACCGTTATTATATGAAAATTCAACCAAAGAAAGATGTTGGTCCCAACTTCCCTAACAATCCATCAGACAAGCTCGTATCATATCCTCCAAGGTCTGAATTGTTCGTTCTGATTTCCCATCTGATTGAGGATGAAAAGCTGTACAAAAATTTAATTCAGTACCCAACAACTTCTGAGGGCCTTTCCAAAATTTATAAGTGAACCTGGGATCACAATCAGATACAATGGAGAGAGGAACTCCATGTAACCTAACAATCTCTTTAAGATACAAATGGGAATGTTGATCTAGGGAAAAAGTATCTCGTATAGTAAGGAAATGAGCAGATTTAGTCAAGCGATCAACAATAACCCAGATCGCATTATTACCTTGAGATTTCTTCGGTAATTCCACAAAAAAGTCCATGGATATATTCTCCCATTTCCACTCTGGCACTGGTAAAGGCTGAAACACCCCTTTCAATAACTGCCGCTCTACTTTAACCTGTTGACATGTCAAATAGTTCACAGTAAAATCAGCAATATCTCTTTTCATTCCATCCCACCAGTAATACTCGCACTGATCCATGTACATCATAGTACTCCCTGGATTAACTGAACACGGAGAACTATGAGCTTCACATAACAACTCTCTCTTCAACTGTGAATCACAAGGCACACACAGTCTCTTCCCAAATCTCAAAACACAATCATTATCAATGTTGAATTCAGGCAACTTACCTTTCTGAACCAGCTCTACCTTTTTCTGAAACTCATTGTCTTGCTTCTGTGCTTTCTTGATTCTATCTGATAGAGATGATCTCACTGATACCTGAAACAAAACAAAAGAACATCCTGCGCCAAAAACTTCTATGCCAAAGTTCATCAAATCCTTAACCAAAGGATCACGTTCCAAACGCAACATTGTTAATGAAGCATTTCTTTTTCGACTCAAAGAATCAGCCACTTTATTTGCTTTTCCCGGATGGTAATTAATTGTACAATCATAATCATTGATTAATTCCAGCCATCTCCTCTATCTCATGTTTAACTCTTTCTGAGTGAATATATACTTTAAACTTTTTTGATCAGTATATATTTCACACTTTACTCCAATCAAATGATGTCTCCAAATTTTTAAAGCGAAAACAACAGCAGTTAATTCCAAATCATGTGTAGGGTAATTTACCTCATGAGTTTTCAACTGTCGTGAAGCATAAGAAATTATCTGATCATTCTGCATTAGGACGCAACCAAGTCCTTTCAATGAAGAATCACTGTATATAACAAACTCCCCATTCCTGGAAGGTAGTTCCAAAACTGGAGCTTTCACCAATCTTCTTTTCAATTCTTGAAAATAATCATCACATTCTTTTTTCCAGATAAACTTAATACCCTTCCGAGTTAGCTTAGTCATTGGACTAGATAACCGTGAAAAATTTCTAACGAACATTCGGTAATAGCCTGCCCAACCAAGGAAGCTAAGATTCTCAGTTACATTTGTGGGTATTGGCCATCTTCAACAACTTTTGTTTTTGTAGGATCAACGGTTATCCCATCTTTAGAAACAATGTGACCAAGGAAAGAAATTGGTTGCAACAAAAACTCACACTTGCTGAATTTCACATACAATTTCTTTTATTTTAAGGTTTGCAAGATAACCCTTAAATGTCTTTCATGCTCCTCTTTACTTTTAGAAAACACCAAAATATCATCAATGAAAACCACCACAAACGTATCCAAGAACTCATGGAAAATTATATTCATTCAGTCCATGAATACAGTAGGTGCATTGGTTAGCCCAAAAAGAATTAATACAAATTCATAATGGCCATATCTTGTACGAAACGCAGTCTTCGGAACATCTGATTCCTTTACCATCAGTTGATGGTACCCCGATCTCAACTCAATCTTTGAAATATACTAAGCTCCCTAGAGCTGATCAAACAAATCATCGATATGAGGCAAAGGATATTTGTTATTAACAGTGATGTTATTCAAGGCTCTATAATCAATGCAAAGTCTCATTGGACCATCTTTCTTTTTAACAAATAAAACATGAGCACCCCATGGTGATGTGCTAGGTCGAATGAAACCTTTATCTAATAGATCTTGCAATTTATCCTTCAACTCTAAAAGTTAAATTTGAGCCATTCGATAAGGGGGTCTTGAAATTGTCTAAGCATCAGGAACTAAGTCAACAGTAAACTCAACTTCCCGATCTGGTATTTTTCCAGGAAACTCATCAGGAAAAACATCAGGATACTCATTTACCACTGGCAGATCATTAATCTGAACAGTTCCTTTATTTTCAACGATGTGTGTAAGGTAACATTCATTTCCATCTTTTACAAGTTTCTTGGCCTCTTGATAAGTTATCAACAGTAAGGGTTCATTCTTGTACACAAATTGAATGTCTTTCTGAAAAGAAACTTCTATAGCTCTACAGTTAATCTTAGCATGGTAAATAGAGAGTCAATCCATACCCAGGATAACATCAACCTCTACTAGAGGTAGAACAATAAGGTTTGCAAGTAGTTTCTTTCCACAGATAAGGATAGGAATATTCTTATAAATTCTTTTTGCCTCAACATTTCCCACAGGTGTTTTTTACCAAATGCTCCGGAGTCATTTCTTGAGATGGTATTCCCATTTTACTAGAAAAGTTTTCAGAGATTAAAGAATGTGTATACCCCGAATCAAACAACACACTGGCATAATCTAAAAAAACAAACAAAGTACTTGATACAACTTCATTTGATGGCCCGACATCTGCTGAAGTAGTTGCAAAGGATTTTACCACCCCTTTATGCTTGTAGTCTAACTGCTTCCCATCAGTCAAGCTCTTTGTCGGACACTCGTTTTCATAGTGACCCATATCATTGCACTTATAACATTTCACTAACTATATATCAAATTTGGTCTTACCTTTACCTTGATCCTTTTCAGTGCAATCACGAGCCTTATGTCCCATCTTACCACATCGGTAGCACTTTCCAGAATTCAGAAGACATTCCCCAGCATGCATTTTTTCACTTTTATCACAAACTGGAAACTTAGTTTTCTTACCATCAGACCTTTTTGAATAATTCTTACCTTTCTCCTTCCACCACAGTCTCTTCTTCTATTGGTTTTTATAGAACACGTGATCATCGGCAAACTCCATTTCCACCTTCTCAGCACATCGAACAAGATTTTCATAACTTTTAAACTCACGAGAATCTAATGCCCTTCGATATTTTGGCTTTAATCCTGAGTAAAAACGATTTCTTTTACTATCAAGGTCTCAGATAAAATTTGGAGCATACCTTGACAATCGAGTGAACCTTTCTTCATAGGTAGCCACTGAGTCTTCCTCTTGCCTCAATTCCAAGAATTGTTTTTCCATCCTAAGTCGAACTGCCTTTGGAAAATACTTCTCAAGAAACAGACCTTTGAATTCATCCCAGTCAAGAGCATCAATCTCATCGGCATCCCTGATATTTTTAACCATAGACCACCACTGATCTGCCTCACCCTCCAAACGGTAAATAGCAAGACTAACCTTTTGATTTTCTAAACACCCCATGACATCAAAAATCTTCTCCAGTGCTTTAATCCACCCTTCAGCTAGCACAGGGTCAGATGATCCTCTGAATGATGGGGGATGTTGCCTCATGAAAGTTCCACCACTGACATGTTCCTCTGCGGTTGATCTGGCTGATCTCATCCATGGATACCACCACCATTTATCGCTTGAGTCAACTGCACCATTACTGCAAAAAACTATTCAGTTCCAATTCCGACCATCTCAGGATGCTCATTCGGAAGGTTATTTCCTTCTGTATTCCTTCCTAGCACTGCTTCACTGTTTCCTCTACGGAAAACCATTCTGAACAAACATGTCTTAGATGAAGCAACATGGTAATCCTCAAATACTATATCACTTCAATTTTACCATAAAAAAATATTTTTGGATAATCATTTAATAGAATTCTCACTCCTAAAGTTATCTAAACCGACCTCTGATACCAACTATAAGGACCCATCCTTAAACCTTACTTAATCTTGAGTTATTACAAGATTACACATTGAGTATATTTTCGGGTTTAGATTTTTAGAGAATTAGATCATAAAACATGCATTACATTCCACATATAAACAAACTGGTTACATAGAGATAGTATTCTTCTTTCTCAACAATGGAAACATATTTAAAATAAAACATGGATTCTTTATTGACACTTCCTTGACACTATCATCATATCATGTACCTTTCCCTTGACCTGTGAAAAACATTTCAAAAAAAACTTGGGATGAGCATTAAAAGCTCATTAAGGGATATAAAAATATGGAAAGGAAACATGGGTACATATATACATGAGAATGAAATCATAATTTACCCATAAAACATAAGCACTTTAACATAACTCATCAAATCATGAATAAATCATATAAATCATAAGACATAAAGTCAACTTGAGGCATTCATAACATTCTTACGTAGGGAGTCACCCTCTTGGTTGCGTTTGGAATACCCATCAAAATATATTCCCTAAATCTCTTTGGAGAAACCCTAACGTTTCACTCCTTCGCGTTACCCAATGCATTGGAGAGCTATATCGGGATCACCCACCCTTAGTCTATCACAGAACCACCCGTCTTCATAATAATGCCCAAGAACCTCAACATAATCGTATCACATAAAACATGCATAAAGGAAACTTAACATTTCCACCTTTCAATCACAAGATATCAATACAACACATTGATATAAAAACATTATGAAAACAATTCTCTATACCAAAATAAAAGAAAAGTAAAACATGGTATTAATTTTTCTTTTAAAAAAAAGTTATGGCTTGTAGAGGAAGTCAAAACTCAAATAATGTTCACGGCGGCGGAGAGTCGTTGTCGCCGCATACGTACGACAAAAACATTCCCTATTGTCGTTTAGTAAACGCTTCGTATAAAAAATAATCCTGTTAAATAAACGTAAAATTCAAAGGGGTTTATACAACGTATAAAAGAAGGTTGTGTATAAAACAAAATATGCCTCAATGCAAGGAGATTGAGACGAAGTACCATACCTCGGGTCCGACTTGACTCGGTCATTCTTTAATATCCTGAATAATAAACTTGAGTTAATTTCTACTTGTTTAAGAACCTTTTTCAAGTTCATTATTTGTTTTATATCACTTATTTCCATTTCATGAACACTATGTAATTATTTAAGTTAATAACGGTCATTTTAACGATCATTGGTATTTGAGTCAAAAATAATCCCTTTATAATTACAAGTTGTTCATGTAGTATTTATATCCAGAATGGTATTCATGATGTAGATATCATATATTTCATATATTTCCAGTATATTCATGCATTTATAATATTACATAATCATTTAGAGGTAAGAAATTAAATGCACCGTTCATGGAGACGGTAAGCCGTACGTACGCATGAACGCTACTTTCATTTCTATTTAGTATTTTATAGAATGGAATCATAATGATATGAAGGTATATTATATTTCCAGTATAATATCATATATAATATCATATTTCCATCCTTTATACGTCCCACATATGGTATTTAATGAATCAAATCACTTTGAGGGGGTGGTAGTCCGCACTTCCTTAAATGAAGATATCGCGTTTACTCATAATGGAAACCAAAAAGGTATGCCCAAAATGAAAAATAAATAAGCTTAAGGAAAACATAACCATATTATATATCATATATAAATATAGTGACATCTTAATGGCCACCTTTGAAGGTGTTAAATGAATGTTGAACAATCATCATTTCGGGAGGCATAAATTCACCATCCACAGAAACAGTATGTCCTTTAACCATTAGATGTAGGTGTGTAACGCCCCGACCCCAGCTACCCAGAGTCGGTGCATTACTTCGTAACATTGGCATGATCACAAAAGATCATGTCTCTAAAGACAGATTAGTTTAGTAGCCTTGGAAACACTAGATACATTCATAAGTCTTTCATTACATCAAAAAGTAAACAAACTACAATAACATGGTCTTCATAGTCCACACTCATATCCTCACTGACTATTCTTGCAAGTCAGTCATAAAACACTTCTTCACATCCTGGAAAATATTAAAACATTGAAAGGGGTGAGCTCAGATGCTCAGTAAGGATAACAATATTGCGGAAGCTTTTATAGGAAAACATAAGCATTTAAGGCACTGTATAACTAAAACAAAAGCCTTATTGAACTTGAACCTCAGCATAATATGGAAAAAGTAAAATAAAATAATGCCATTACTTACTCACATGGATATTCTACTAGACGAATAATCACATGAAATATCAATAACCACTTTCATAATGAGGGAATGTATAATGCCAGACATTCTGAAACACTTTGTCAAGGCCTCAGCCAAGACGTCTAAAATGATTAAGGCCTCGGCCAAAAACATAAATCAAATTGGGAAAGGTCCTCGGCCAATTCCACGTCTAGTTGTCTCATGAGACCTACCGATGCATCGAGGAGCTATAGCGGGATCCACCCGTCACATATTAAGTCTGATACATTCCTCATATGAATAGGTTTAAACATAACATAAATATTCGTATTAAAACTAGCATAAGAAATGTCAACAATTCCTCCATAAACTATGGATGGTATAAAATAACACATCCACGGTCAAATATTTCACAAAATGTTCAATGGAAGTTTTGTATCATAAATCAATTTCAATTAAACTTAAAACCCATCAAAGGATGTTGACATGGATTAAATCAAAGCTATTTGAGAGAAATATCACTCCTTTTTGAAATCATTTAAAAGTACCATAATTATAAAATAATACATTTACCTTAAAAATATTCTTATATGCTCGTTAGGGAAGCTTCGACGAAGTTATAATGGCGGAAAATAGCCGCACCCGCCGTATAAGTAAAAAAACATTCTTACCTTAAATTTGTCAAAAAGGTCAAAAAGTACATTGTTTGGAAAATGACGGTAAGATTCCTTTAAAAAACGTATAAGGGTATAAATTACTTTAACCCATTTTCCATTTAATAGTAAAAATGTTTTGAAAGACATTTTTAAGAAACATGGATGTGGATGATAACGAGGTCCAAGTAGATAATTATGTATAAACAACCTTGGATAATGAAGAGGTTGTGAAGTAAACCCTTACCTTGTACTTTTCCTTGGTTGGGGTAGGATAACCTCCTGTATAATGGTGAAATAATTGTTATTAAATTATACAAGAATCATATACATTCATATGATATCATATATGATCTTTTAACATTGCTTTGTTAACAATATCTTAGATTTATCGTTGTTTCGGGTGTTAACTTACTCATTTTCTTTTATATGTTTTGTTACGTAAGTCGTGTTTTTCATGGATAGGTTTTATCTTATTCATATCCAGAATGATATCATGTCCTTGAACATTATTTTTAAATCATCAAATGATAATTATACTTGAATGGATACGACGGAGAATGAATCTCATCGCGTTCGTGGAGACGGTAGTCCGTACGTACGCATGAGCGACAATATCATTATTTTGATATTAAAATAATATATAATTGGATAGTGTATCATATATACAGAATCATTATCATGTTATAGTTATTATTTACAGGAATTACATATCATTATTATACCCATCTAAATAATAATATATTGAATAACAATTACACCACGACGTGGAGACGGTAAGCCGTACGTACGAACGTATGGTGACATGTCATTCAAATGATGGGTAGAATACTGAATATGGTTGTTCCATATTTATAATAACATCACATTATATAGAAGATACTGGAGTTATAATTTTAGAATTGAAATAATAAACAAAGAGGGAGTGGAAGAAGAAAGAAACTTGAAAGAGGGTGATGAAAATGTTACCTCTTCTTCGGGTTCTTCCTTTTGATTTGATCAAAAGGACTCCATAGGATGGCTTTCTGACTAAAGTAAAGCTTCTAGGATGAAGGGAGAGAAGTTGGGAGAGTATTTGGGCAGAGGTTGGCCGATCCAAAAGGCTTGGAAGTGTGAATAAGGTGGTTGAGGTGGGGGCCTTTTATAAGAGGAGAGGAGGGGCTCTTTTGGAAAGATTGAAATGTTACATTATTATACAATGCTTTTCGGATTCTAAAGGTCCCACACTTATATAATTCGTGGCTAAGGTGATAAGGGTTGGAAATCGCCTCATCCAATAGGCTTTGGACAAGTGTAAGCCTTGGATTTTGCATTATCTTCTCATTTTATTTAAATCGTTAAATAATGTGGTCATCGCTGCATCATAATGATGTCATAAATAATTTAATTTATTTAATGTCTAAAAATTATAAAAAAATACTATGATGTAGGATATCGTTTTAGCTTTCTAATGAATTTTTATAGTCAAAATTTGGATCTGTGTAACGCCACTTAAAAACTATTTTAGTAAAACAACTCATGTTTGTGTCAATTTAATTTTAACATTAAATAAATATATATTAATGTCATTTCCATCTGAAGTGGCTCCATGGGGTCCCCAAGTTGACCCATGGGTTGTCTTGGTCGGCCATGACTCATCCAATATGAGTAGGACAAGTTTCAAGCTCAACTCATATTATTAAAACATTATTTTTACCTTAAACTACACTAATCACCTCTAATCGCGATTAAGAACTGAAAAGTTACTATTCACCAAAAAATTATTTTAATCTCATTGAACCACATTTTACTTCTTAATGACAACCATGTATGTCGGATTTTTGAAAATCAAATCACAGAAGTGGTCATATTTCATTTTAACGAAAAATCAGTTTTGAACAACCACTTAGTGGTTTCACTATTCATAAAAAATTGAAGTTTTTCAGAATAAGGGAAAAATTTCACCCTAAGCTATAATTGATATTCCGAATTAAAAAATGATGACTATTTTTCAAAATTCCAAACATATAAGTTGTATTAATTAATTTTATAATTAATTCTCGCTGTTACAACAAATAGCGTGTTTTTAAGAAACAATTTATATCAAAAGATTGGCAATTGTTTGTGTCCAATTTCAATGTTAAATTACTTCTAATGACCACCATTGGATAAAATGGTATAAATATATTCTAATTATACTTTAAAATCACTAAATATTATAATTTATCACTATAAATTATTTTTATTAAAAAAGTTGTTTTTAAGTATTTTTCAATATTCATAAAAATTTAGAAGTTCTCAGAAAAATACCAAAAATTCAACATAGGCTAATTTCAATATTCCGAATCCAAAAATGAAGTCCATTTTGATAAATAAAATTTATAAAATTTCAAAAAGTAGGTATTACTATTCACAACGGCTAGTTTAGTTAGTTGTGGTGTGTGTTAGAGCTCGAGGTTGCGTACAACACACGCTATTGCATTATTTGAAGGGAAACGTACAGTGGAAGCTTGGGGTGTTACATTCTCCCCTCCTTCAAATAATTGCGTCCTCGAAATTTCTAGGGTATTACTGCATAAAAAGACTCGGGTGGTTTTTCATCATAAATTCCTCAGGTTCCCATGTTGCCTCTTCCATTTTATGATTTCTCCACAAAACCTTCACCAGACGAGTCGTCCGGTTTCTCAGCACCTGCTCCCTCACATCAAGAATCCTGACAGGCTCTTCACAATAGGAAAGACCGGGTTCCAGTTCTAATTCCTCATAGGTGAGTACATGCGTTGGGTCAGGCATGTATTTCCTCAACAGAGATACGTGGAACACATCGTGAACTTTGGAGAGACTTGGCGGCATTGCCAATCGGTAAGCTACAGCCCCAATTCGTTCTAGAATTTCGAAAGGTCCGATGTACCTGGGACTCAATTTACCTTTCTTACCAAAACGTATGACTCCCTTCCATGGAGATACCTTCAGGAAAACATGATCACCGACTTGAAATTACAAATCCTTCCTTCGATTATCGGCATAGCTCTTCTGCCTACTTTGAGCTGCTTTGATGTGATTTTGGATTACATTCACCTTTTCCACCGTTTCCTCCACCAGTTCTGGGCCTACAAGTTTTCTTTCACCAACATCATCCCAACAGGTTGGTGTACGAAATCTCTTTCCATATAACGCTTCATATGGTGCCATCTGAATACTCGAATGGAAACTATTGTTATAGGAAAATTCTACCAGTGGTAAATATTGATCCCACATACCCTGAAAGTCAAGAGAGCATGATCTCAACATGTCTTCTAAGGTTTGAATAGTCCGTTCTGATTGTCCATCTGTTTGAGGGTGATATGCAGTGCTCATACGAAGTTCAGTATCCAAGGCCTTCTGAAGACTTTTCCATAATCTTGAAGTAAAACGAGGATCACGATCAGAAACAATCGATAGGGGTACTCCATGAAGTCTTACAACTTCATTAATATATAGTATTGCTAGACGTTTAAGTGGTAGATCCTCCTGTATAGCTAGAAAATGTGCTGACTTAGTAAGTCGATCAACAATGACCCATATTGAATCGTTCCTTCTAGGAGTCTTTGGTAGTCCCATGACAAAGTCCATCATAATATTATCCCATTTCCACTTAGGTATGGGAAGAGGTTGCAATACTCCACCAGGATGTTGCCTTCCAGCTTTTACTTGTTGACAAACCATACACCTCGACACAAAATCAGTAATATCCCTCTTCATATTGTCCCACCAAAAATGTTCCTTCAAATCTCTATACATTTTGGTGCTCCCAGGGTGTATAGAGAAGTTGGAACTATGAGCATCATCCAGCAATTCCCTTTTTAGATCAGTTATATTGGGAACACAAAGTCTCTTCCCGAATTTCAAAATTCCATCCTTATACACAAAGTCCCACAATCTTCCATCATTCACACCTTTAATCTTCTTCTGAAATTATTCATTATTGGTCTGAGAACTCATAATCCTTTCTAGTAATGATGGTTTGGAAACCATTTAAAAAAGCATTGATGTTTCACGTTCCCTAGTTATTCCCATGTCCATCTTCACTAGATCCAAGAAAATTGGATCCCTTTCAATTCTCATCACATTCAAAACTCCATGGTCTTTTCTGCTCAAAGCATCTGCCACCTTGTTTGCCTTCCCCGGGTGGTAATGTATCGTGCAATCATAATCCTTGAGTAGTTCAAGCCATCGCCTTTGCCTCATGTTGAGTTCTTTTTGTGGGAAAATATACTTCAAACTCTTGTGATCAGTATAAATCTGACATTTGTCACCATAGAGGTAATGTCTCCATATCTTTAAAGCAAAGATCACAGCTGATAACTCAAGATCATGAGTAGGATAGTTTTGCTCATGAATTTTTAGCTTTCGTGATGCATAGGCAATGACCTTATCATTCTGCATAAGGACACAACCGAGTCATTTCTTCGATGCATCACTATAAATAACAAACCCATCATTCCCCGATGGTAGAGTCAATACAGGGGCATTGACTAATCTTCTCTTTAGTACTTCAAAACATTCTTCACACTCTTTTGTCCAGACAAATTTAATCCCTTTACGTGTGAGCTTTGTCAATGGGTTAGCCAATCTGGCAAAATTCTGGACGAAATGTCGATAATAACCTGCTAAACCAATAAAACTGCGTACCTCAGTTATACTTGTCGGTGCTGGCCATTCTTGGATTGCCTTGGTTTTAGAAGGATCAATGGAAATTCCATCCTTAGAGACAATATGTCCAAGAAAAGAAATCTCATGATGCCAGAATTCACACTTGCTAAATTTCCCATATAATTCATGTCTTCTAAGAGTCTTCAGGATAATGCGTAAGTTATTTTCATGATCTTCATGTCTTTTGGAGTATACCAAGATATCATCAATAAATACCACTACAAATTCATCAAGATATTCCTTGAAAACTCTATTCATTAGATCCATGAAAATAGAGGGTGCATTAGTCAATCCAAAAGGCATTACTGTAAACTCATAATGCCCATACCTTGTTCAAAATGCTGTCTTTGGAACGTCTTCCTTCTTCACACACAACTGATGGTATCCAGACCGAAGGTCAATCTTTGAAAAGTATTGAGCTCCAGGCAGTTGGTCAAACAAATCATCAATGCGAGGTAGGGGATACTTATTCTTTATTGTTATAGCATTGATCTCCCTATAATCAATGCACAACCTCATAGATCCATCTTTCTTCGTAACAAAAAGAACAGGGGCTCCCCAAGGAGAAACACTAGGGCGAATAAATCCCTTATTACTCAATTCCTCTAGTTGTTTCTTTAGTTCAACTAATTCCACAGTGGCCATTCTATAAGGGGTCTTCAATATGGGCCTTGATCCAGGAATTAAATCAATGGAAAACTCAACTTCTCGTTCTGGAGGATGTCCAGGTAAATCTTCCGAAAACACATCAACATATTCTCTCACAATAGGTACATCCCCTATTTGAATATTCCTTTCCTCATCCTCAGTAATTTCCTTCTCTTCCTCCCCAATAATTGAATTTAGTTGAGCTACTGGGGGTGGATCTTGATAAGAATTATGTGGCGACGATTCTGCTCTAAAGATAAGGTGTTCCTTATCATCATCATCAAGAATCGTAACCTCTTTCCTCTTACAATAAATTTTTGCATCATGGTCCGAAATCCAGTCCATACCGAGGATTATATCAAATTCATTCATGGGTATGACGATGAGATCAGCTGGTAAAGAACATTTAGGTGCTCTAATGGGAACTAATCGACAAAAATTTGTTGCAACAATACTTCCCTTAGGGGTTTTGACCGAAAACTCCCTTGTTAAATCAAATTGGAAATATCTAATTTTCTTAGCAAACTGGGAAGATATGAAACAATGCGATGATCCAGAATCAAATAATGAATTTTCTAAACTTGAGGAAACCATTAAATTACCTGTCACCATGTCTTTCGGAGCTTCCACCTCAGCAGTAGTGATTGCATAAGCCTGGCCTTGATCCCTTGGCCTCTTCTGAGGTAAGTTCCCCTGACTCTTAGGACATTCATTTGAATAATGTCCCTTCTCTCTACAATTATAACATTCCACGTTGACAGCCGCTTTCTTTCCCTTACATTCATGAGCTTGGTGGCCTTTTTCACCACACTTGTAACATACTCCTTTTCCTTTTAGACAGGCACCAGGGTGCTTCCTACCACAATTATCACAGGGTGGAAATTCATTTCTACCCTTCTTCCTTGTTTCCTTATTTCCTTTCCCAGAGTTTTCAGCGGATCTCTTCTTATCTTGCTTTGATTTAAAGTCATAAGACTTAGAGAATTCCTTTTCCGTCTTGATAGCGCACGAGACAATACCTTCGTATGAAGAGAAGGTTTGTGATACTAAAGCTCGACGGAGAAATGGTTTTAACCCATCAAAGAAACGATCAGTCTTACTTCTTGGGTTACGTATGTAATCTGCAGCATACCTCGCTAACCTTGTAAAGTTAGCCTCATACTTTGTGACATTCTCATCCTCCTTCTGCCTCAGACTCAGAAATTGCCTTTCCATATCCGCTCGATGGTCTCGAGGAATGTATTTTTCTAAGAACAGCTCTTTGAACTCCTGCCATTCCATGTTTGTTAATTCGTCATCTTCCTTTGTGTTTTGAATTAGTGACCACCATTGATCGGCATCTCCAGTGAGGCAGTAAACTGCCATGACAACTTTCTCCCTTTCACTACTCCCCAAGGCATGGAATATTTTCTATAAGGAATTTATCCATTGCTTAGCTACTATAGGATTTGTACTCCCATTGAAGTTTGGTGGTTGTTGCCTCATGAAACGGTCTAGCATTGATCCTCCACGTTGCGGATCAGGGTGCTCCATACGAGTAAGGTTGTTATTCATAACCTGCGTGAGTTGTCCCAGTACGGTGAGAAGCTGATCAGCACCAGTTGTATCACTAGCTCCACCATAATTATCGTGAGCAGGAGGGAAATCCCTACACGGAGTGCGTGCATTGATACGGTTTCCATTCCTTCCACTAGGCGCCATTTCTAAATATTGGCATAAACTAGATTAGATCATGAATCAAAATACATAATTCCATACTTGTAAAACACTTAACATAAATTGAACTAATTATGGATATAATCCATAATTATAAAAATGTTTTCTTTGAGGAAGTATATACTCGTAACCCTTCATAGTGGTTTGTAAAGAGAATGGGAATTATCATAAGCATATCCCCCAGGAGTGTCGTAACCAAGAGTGCAGCAAGGCCCGTTGTCGTGCACCAGTTCCCGTTCGAGTCTAGCTCAAAGCGGTGTTTTCGGGTTTTACCCCTAGGTACATCTGTGCCAGAGCCGCCTCTACCTGCTCGTATCCAGACAGGGATGTATTGCTCGGAAAACTCACAAAATCTCTACAATACCAAAATTTTTAGGAAATTCTTCTATACTAATCCTCAAAGTTCATCTTAGGTCTACGTGCTCTAATCAGAGTTTGTCTAAATCTATCTTCCAAGGTTAGTACTAAACTGCCTCTGATACCAATTGTAACGCCCCGACCCCAGCTACCCAGAGTCAGTGCATTACTTCGTAACATTGGCATGATCACAAAAGATCAAGTCTAGAAAGACATATTAGTTTAGTAGCCTTGGAAACACTAGATACATTCATAAGTCTTTCATTACATCAAAAAGTAAACAAACTACAATAACATGGTCTTCATAGTCCACACTCATATCCTCACTGGCTATTCTTGCAAGTCAGTCATAAAACACTTCTTCACATCCTGGAAAATATTAAAACATTGAAAGGGGTGAGCTCAGATTCTCAGTAAGGATAACAATATTGCGGAAGCTTTTATAAGAAAACATAATCATTTAAGTCAATGTATAACTAAAAAAAACCTTATTGAACTGGAACCTCAGCATAATATTTCAAAAGTAAAATAAAATAATGCCATTACTTACTCACATGGATATTCTACTAGACGAATAATCACATGAAATATCAATAACCACTTTCATAATGAGGGAATGTATAATGCCAGACATTCTGAAACACTTTTTCAAGGCCTCGGCCAAGACGTCTAAAATGATTAAGGCCTCGGCCAAAACCATAAATCAAATTGGGAAAGGGCCTTGGCCAATTCCACGTCTAGTTGTCTCATGAGACCTACCGATGCATCGAGGAGCTATAGCGGGCTCCACCCGTCACATATTAAGTCCAATACATTCCTCATATGAATAGGTTTAAACATAACATAAATATTCGTATTAAAACTAGTATACGAAATGTCAACAATTCCTCCATAAACTATGGATGGTATAAAATAACACATCCACAGTCAAATATGTCACAAAATGTTCTATGGAATTTTTGTATCATAAATCAATTTAAATTAAACTTAAAACCCATCAAAGGATGTTGACATGGATGAAATCAAAGATATTTGAGAGAAATATCTCTCCTTTTTGAAATAATTTAAAAGTACCATAATTATAAAATAATACATTTACCTTGAAAATATTCTTATAATCTTGTTAGGGAAGCTTCGACGAAGTTATAATGGCGGAAAATAGCCGCACCCGCCGTATAAGTAAAAAAACATTCTTACCTTAAATTTGTCAAAAAGGTCAAAAAGTACATTGTTTGGAAAACGACGGTAAGATTCCTTTCAAAAACTTATAAGGGTATAAATGACTTTAACCCATTTTCCATTTAATAGTAAAAATGTTTTGAAAGACATTTTTAAGAAACATGGATGTGGATGATAACGAGGTCCCAGTAGATAATTATGTATAAACAACCTTGGATAATGAAGAGGTTGTGAAGTAAACCCTTACCTTGTAATTTTCCTTGGTTGGGGTAGGTTAACCTCCCGTATAATGGTGAAATAATTGTTATTAAATTATACAAGAATCATATACATTCATATGATATCATATATGATCTTTTAACATTGCTTTGTTAACAATATCTTAGATTTATCGTTGTTTCGGGTATTAACTTACTCGTTTTCTTTTATATGTTTTGTTATGTAAGTCATGTTTTTCAGGGATAGGTTGTATCTTATTTATATCCAGAATGATATCATGTCCTTAAACATTATTTTTAAATCATCAGATGATAATTATACTTGAATGGATACGACGGAGAATGAATCTCATCGCGTTCGTGGAGACGGTAGTCCGTACGTACGCACGAGCGACAATATCATTATTTTGATATTAAAATAATATATAATTTTATAGTGTATCATATATATAGAATCATTATAATGTTATATTTATTATTTACATGAATTACATATCATTATTATACCCATCTAAATAATAATATATTGAATAACAATTACACCACGACGTGGAGACGGTAAGTCGTACGTACGCACGTATGGTGACATGTCATTCAAATGATGGGTATAATACTGAATATGGTTGTTCCATATTTATAATAACATCACATTATATAGAAGATACTGGAGTTATAATTTTAGAATTGAAATAATAAACAATGAGGGAGTGGAAGAAGAAAGAAACTTGAAAGAGGGTGATGAAAATGTTACCTCTTCTTCGGGTTCTTCCTTTTGATTTGATGAAAAGGACTCCTTAGGATGGATTTCTGACTAAAGTAAAGCTTCTAGGATTAAGGGAGAGAATTTGGGAGAGTATTTGGGCAGAGGTTGGCCGAACCAAAAGGATTGGTAATGTGAATAAGGTGGTAGAGGTGGGGGCCTTTTATAAGAGGAGAGGAGGGGCTCTTTTGGAAAGATTGAAATGTTACATTATTATACAATGCTTTTCGGATTCTAAAGGTCCCAAAATTATATAATTCGTGGATAAGGTGATAAGGGTTCGAAATATCCTCATATAATAGGCTTTGGACAAGTGTAAGCCTTGGATTTTGCATTATCTTCTCATTTTATTTAAATCGTTAAATAATGAGGTCATCGATGCATCATAATGATGTCATAAATAATTTAATTTATTTAATTTCTACAAATTATAAAAAAAATACTATGATTTAGGAAATCTTTTTAGCTCTCTAATGAATATTTATAGTCAAAATTTGGATCTGTGTAACCCCACTTAAAAACGGTTTTAGTAAAACAACTCATGTTTGTGTCAATTTAATTTTAACATTAAATAAATATATATTAATGTCATTTCCAACTAAAGTGGCTCCATGGGGTCCCCAAGTTGACCCATGGGTTTTCTTGGTCGGCCATGACTCATACAATAGGAGTAGGACAAGTGTCAAGCTCATCTCATATTATTAAAACATTATTTTTACCTTAAACTACACTAATCACCTCTAATCGCGATTAAGAACTTAAAAGTTACTATTCACCAAAAAATTATTTTAATCTCATTGAACCACATATTACTTCTTAATGAAAACCATGTATGTCGGATTTTTGAAAATCAAATCACAGAAGTGGTAATATTTCATTTTAACGAAAAATCAGTTTTTAACAACCACTTAGTGGTTTCACTATTCATAAAAAATTGAAGTTTTTCGGAATAAGGCCAAAATTTTACCCTAAGCTATAATTGATATTCCGAATTCAAAAATGATGTCTATTTTACAAAATTCCAAACATATAAGTTGTATTAATTAATTTTATAATTAATTCCCGTTGTTACAACAAATAGCGTGTTTTTTAGAAACAATTTATATCAAAAGATTGGCAATTGTTTATGTCCAATTTCAATGTTAAATTAATTCTAATGACCACCATTGGATAAAATGGTAAAAATATATTCTAATTATACTTTAAAACCACTAAATATTATAATTTATCACTTTAAATTATTTTGATTAAAAAAGTTGTTTTTAAGTATTTTTCACTATCCATAAAAATTTAGAACTTCTCAGAAAAATACCAAAAATTCAACATAGGCTAATTTCAATATTCCAAATCCAAAAATGAAGTCCATTTTGATAAATAAAATTTATAAAATTTCAAAAAGTAGGTATTACTATTCACAACGGCTAGTTTAGTTAGTTGTGGTGTGTGTTAGAGCTCGAGGTTGCGTACAACACACGCTATTGCATTATTCGAAGGGAAACATACAGTGGAAGCTTGGGGTGTTACAAGGTGTGTGTAAGTGTAGCTCGAATACTTTTTATAAAAACATCCTAGTATATTTAAGATACTAGAGTTCTTACAAAATAAATAAATAAAAATAGTTTAGGGGGTTGGAGAAGCAAAATAAAACAAAAGGACTCAAAAGAAGACATTGCCTTAAAATCGGGTAACTCTCTTAGATTTGAGCTCAAAGGCTTCCTTGGGAAGACTTCGGCCCAAAGTGAGGCTTCATGGAGTAATAGAGGGATGTGGAGAGACAAAATGGACATGTTTTGGCCGAGCCAAAGGCTTTTGGAGTGTGGGTAAGGAGGTAGAGGTGGGGGCCTTTTATAAGAGGAGCGGAGGGGCACTCTTGGAAAGTAAAGAAATGTTACTTTATTTTAAAATGAGTTTCGGATTCAAAAGGTCCCACATTGATATAATTCGAGGGTAAGGTGATAAGGGTTCTAAATCCACCCATCAAATTGGTTTTTTACATGTGTAGTTCATATATTTTACATTGTCATTTGATTTTATTTAAATCCTTTATTAATGAGGTAATCGCTGCATCATCATGATTTCATAAATAATTTAATTTATTTAAAGTCTAAAAATTATAAAAAAAATACTATGATGGAGGAAATATTTTTATATTTCCAATGAATATTGATAATAAAAAATCTGACTTGCATAACCACATGTAAAAATTGTTTTAGTAAAACATCTCATGTTTGTGTCATTTTTACTTTTACATTAAATAAAACATTATTTATGTCATTTCCCAAACAAAGTGGCTACATGGGGTCCCCAAGTTTACCCATGGATTGTCTTGGTCGGCCATGATACATCCAACAAGGGTAGGACATGTGTAAATCTCATCTCATATTATTAAAACATTATTTTTACCTTAAACTACACTAATTACCACTAATCGCGATTAAGAACTTAAAAGTTACTTTTCACCAAAAAATTATTTTAATCTCATTGAAACGCATTTTAATTCTAAATGACAACCATGTATGTCGGATTTTTGAAAATAAAATCACAGAAGTGGCAAAGTTTCATTTAAACGAAAAATCAGTTTATTTAACTACCACTTAGTGGTTTCACTATTCATCAAAAATTGATGTTTTTCAAAAACATACCAAAACTTCACCCTAAGATATATTAGATATTCCAAATTCAAAAATGATTTCTACTTTACAAAATTAAATACATGTAATTTTCATTAATTAATTTAATATCTAATTCCCGCTGTCATGACAAATAGCGTGTGTTTATGAAACAATAAGTATCAAAAGATTGACACTAGTTTAAGTCCAATTTCAAAGTGAAATTGATTCCAATGACCACCATTGGATAAAATGGTGAAAATATATTCTAATTTCACTTCAAAAACAATTCAAATTATATTCTAATAATATAAATAAATTAGATTAAAAAGAGGTTTTGAATTAAAATACATCATTTTTCACTATTCATTAAAAAATGAACTTTATCGGAAAAATACAAAAAATTCACACAAAGTATATTTTGATGTCACAATCATAAATAATAGGTTTATTTTGACAAACATAGCTTATAAAATTGTCAAAAGATATATTTAAAAAGGGTTTTCCATCAAAAGGCATTAAAACAATCTTTTAAGAATATTAGTGTATTCCATGCATAAGATTGTATTTATTTTCATTTTAAGCCTCTAAAACACTATCTTAATCATTAATAGACATAGATAAAAATATATATTATTCATTAATTACTTGGGATGTTACAGATATAATAATTAATATTAGTTGTTACACAATGATGATATAGTAAATGACTAATTAAGGGATTAATCACATAAATTATATTAAAAAAATTAAAATAAATATAATTTTACATAATTAGTGTCTTCTAAGAATTTTCTGTACGACATTGACATTTTATTGAGGTTTCATAATATTGTTTTTGAATTGATTAATTTGTAATTATTTTTGAAAAGGTAAATAAATGAATCATGTAAAAATTGGAAAAAATGATATTTTAAAATAAAAAATATTAGATAAAATGATATAAAATCTATAGAAATAAATAAATCATCCAAATAGTTGTTATATGTCTTATTGTGGAATTAATGATCCATTTATTAGTCGTCTGGATTGTATTTTTAATTTTATTCACCCCAAAAATGTAAATAACATGATATCACTATAAGAATTAAAATCGTTCAATAAGGGTTAAACCAAATATTATGGATTAAAAAAATAGTCAAAACATGTATAAAATTTATTGGATGATTATATTATAACTCTTTATCATCTTATCTTCAAACATAATTCATTTTTATGGTATTTTGATTGAGGTAACATTTATTATAAATTAATTTTTTGAGAGTTTCAAAAAGTGCCCCTCCCATTTCTTATAAAAGGGAACCTCTACTTATATTTTATTCACACCTAAAAATATCCTCCAAAAAATTATATATTAATCCTAAAATGATTAATTTGGGCTTAAATCCAACCAATGGAGTCCGTTTTTTCAAAAAAAATCAAGATACCCCAAGAAGAGTTAACATTCATCAGTGAATTTTTTGTTTTATTTCATATTTGAACACTTAAATTTTTTTCATTTCATGATTATATAATAACATAAGTATAATAAATATATTGCTATGCTATTTAATTAATGTTTTGACCTATAATCACAAACAATTCCATCTAATGGGTAACGAACTTACTGTTCTTGTGTGCGATGAACTACCTCCTCAGAAAATGATGTTGTTCATTTTTTCTTTTACAACCACTAATTGTTGGAAATTATGATTTACACGCTATTTTTATACAATATATATTGTATTATTGATATATTTATAAAATTATAAAATCATATACAAATTTTTTACCATTTAATATTTTGTAAAATTATAATGGTGCTCATGCATACGTATAGCTTACCATCTCCACGATTTGATATGATTCATTTTTCATATATATTTTACATGGATGGTAATTAGTGTTAATTTTATAAATATATTATATATATTTATATATATATTTTTAATGAAAACATAAAATACGATTTTCTTTCTTTTAAGATGACAATAAAATGAAGACAGCGTTCATGCATACATACGACCTACTGTCTCCAAGAATGGTTTATTTTATTTTTTACATTTATCTTTTATGAATAACCATGAATACATACATACTATATATATATATATATATATATCGTGTTTATAATTCTATATATAATGAATTCATGATTTATTTAAGAGGACCAAGGATATGAATTCAAAACAATAACAAAAAACAAAGAATTTATTTCCCATAACAAAACTTTAACATGGAATTTTTAGTAAGTAAGAAATATAATTTCGTATATAAATAATATATGGTATTATTTATTTGAATATGGTTATGTGTTATATATATAATAAACTTATATTTATTATATGAGATTGGTTAACCCATACGAAGAGTGTCAAGATATAAGCAAATGGGGATTCTTATCTCCATTTTATTTCTATGAGACTTATTCCATATTCACCACTTAGTTCTTATAAATGGTGTATATAATAACCATGAATTTTTATATGAATATTATTTTGAGTATTTTGGATTTAAATTATCAATATATGTTTCATTAATTTAGGAGGCATACGATTGGACTGATTAAAATGTGTTAAGGGTTAATTTCAAAATCTCATTATAATTTATCATTGTTTGCAAATAAGTATCTATTGGGGAATATTTATATTCCATTTCTATTTATCATAAAAACATTTTCCAAAATATTTTTTTATTATTATATAATTATTTAAATTCATTTTTACACATGTGTTAAATAAAATTATATGATTTTCATAATGAGGTAATTTTTTGAATTTTTCTTCAAAAGTACATGAAGAGTATTTATTTTAAATTATACAGAATTAACAGATTCATGCACTTACATGAAAACATAATTACTAGTCGATTCCCTTATAAGCTATCAATTTTATTTTAGATAATATATTTTCTTTTAATATTGAATTAAATTTTAATAATATAAATCATTTTTACATAGGAAAAGATATTTTCCTCAATAATTATTTTCAAGTGATATTTCAAAATCATTTTCTTTCTCAGAAAATGTTATATGATGTGACTTATGTTTTAAAATTATATGATAAAATTATAACATTATTATACATTCTATTAATGGTTTTTGTTTATGATGGAATGATATCTATGATTCCTTTTTCTTTTTCATGGGTTATGTTATGATTAATGCTTATGAAACCCATTTCATTCCATGGGTTATGATATGATGAATTATTTACATTCTTTTGGTACACATATTATAGATTTTTATCATGATTTTGGTGGGACCTATACATCCCTCTAGTGAATTGGGTAATGATAAATGTTCTATGAGCTTAAAGGTTACATGGGATGTCATCATAGGGTCGTAACAAGAGGGTACATGGGAGGTCTTCCTAATCCCACAATAAGAGGTTACAGAGGAGGTCATCCTAAGAATGATTCTAGAAGGTACATGAGAGGTCATTCAAATCCCAATGTTGTTATATTAGTGATTATACTGAATATCTTGGTTGGTATCATTGATATAATATAATATATGATTATGTGTATGCCACAATTTCATGACTTATTGAATGTTATGATCTCATGTATTTTGTTCATTGATTCCCTTATGATTCATGTCTTATAAACTACCAGTAATTATGGAATGACCTACTTACATGTTTTTTATTCTGATGGGTATGATACTAAAATGTTATTATCATGTTAACAAAGCCTTAAACTCTTGGTATTTTTACGTATCTTCATTGTTTAACCTTACAATAAAAAAATGAGGCCAAGGTTGTGATTCCGTTCTATAATCCTAAGGAAAGTTTTACATAAAATATCTAAATGGAATTCAACATGAATCTTATACATGATCTCAATGTTATATTTCAGTCTTCTTCATATCAACATCACATCACCAGTGGACGGATAATTAAATTGATATTTAACTTCTCAATTAATCACCCCACATCATGTAATGTTTTTCCAACATATATTTTTGGGAATTTCTATATCATTTTTGTTAATATCTCAATTAACCTAGGTTTCTATTTCATTAATAATCTATCATAATTTTCTTGTATAACATGGAAGTGCCATAAGAAAATCTATAAACCATCCACTTTACATGGATTAAAATGGATTAAATGAGATGAAAATAATAATGAGAGTAATGTCACTATAGTTGGTATCACAACGAATGATTAATCAAACTTCAGAAACTAGGATGAGAGAACATTAGTGAGATTCCTATAGGTCTGTATAAGGATATTTCTTGGGATGTCTCAAAGGATAAGTCTAATTATAAGATACAATTCTCTTATTTTGGTAACATTCATGACTAACATAGGATTGAACATAAGATATTATATATTTAAAGTAATTTACCTTAATTGTGAGGATTTATAAGAATGATTAGTGTTTGTCACATTATTAATTTATTTTGTTTTCATTCATTTGATTAAACCTGAAAGAACCATGTTAATGGTGAATTCTGTGGAAAATATAATTATTTCCCTCCATCCAAAAAAATGGTATGGGAGATTTAATGTGAAATCTCATCACTATACTCACAAAAGCATTGAATCATGTTGGTATTCAAAATGAATAGAGGATGGAACAAACTTTTGTTGAGTCTCTGATAAGGCAACGTCCACCATCATTCAGTTGGTATTCTTATCCACAAGTTGTAAAAAAATGTATCAGCACCACTAAAAAAATCTTTTCATCCTTCAGTTTTTGCAACATGATAAATTAATTTTGGATGTTTATCATTTGGAAGGTGAAGTTGACCAGTGGTGGAATGTTATTAAGAACATGGGGGTACAATAAGAAATTGAATCTATTGAATGGGAAGAGTTTAAGGTGATATATTTCAATAAGTAAATCCATTTTATTTTATAAACAGTGATTGAGATGGAATTCCTTGAGGTCAATAAAAAGGATAATGAATCTATTGGTACATATGAATCTAATTTTACAATATTTACAATGTCCAATTTTGGGTTAATCCTTATCCCTTAATGAAAATTGATCAGTTCTACGGGGGCATAAAACCATGTCTCTTAAAGGCCTTCTCTATAAGATCCTTCAGTAGCTAAGAAGAAGTTATTGAATGAGCACTGAAGGTAAAAATTTAAATTTGATATTCCTGCCATACTGATTGTTTTTATTAAAAAGAAAATAATATCTCATGAAAACATAAATGGGGGAATGAAATTTCCAGTATATATATGCCATAAATGTGGGAAGAAGCACTCACTAAAATGATTGAAAGGTACAAGTGGGTCTTACATATAAGGCCCCAACCTTAAACCTTACGTAATCTTGAGTTATTACAAGATTACAAATTGAGGATATTTTCAGGATTAGAGTTTTAGAGAATTAGATCATGAAACTTGCATTACATTCCACATTTAAACAAAGTGGTTACATAAAAGATAGTATTCATTCTTCCCATCAACCGAAACATATTTAAAATGAAACATGGATTCTTTCTTGACACATCCTCGACACTATCATCACATCATGTACCTTTTCCTTGACCTGTGAAAAACATTTAAAAAACTTGGGATGAGCATAAAAAGCTCAGTAAGGGTTAAAAAAATATGGAAAGAAAACATGAGTTCGTATATACATAAGAATGAAATCATACTTTACCCATAAAATATAGTCATATCAAATCATGAATAAATCATAGAAAACATTAGACATAAAGTTAACTTGAGGCATTCATAACATTCTTACGTAGGGAGTAACCCTCTTGGTTACGTTTGGAATACCCATCACAGTATATTACCTAAATCTCTTCGGATAAACCTTAACGTTTCACTCCTTCGCGTTACCCAATGCATTGGAGAGCTATATCGGGCTCACCCGCCCTTAGTTTATCACGGAACCACCCGTTCTTCATAACAATTCCCAAGAACCATAACATAATCGTATCACATAAACATGAATAAAGGAAACATACCATTTCCACATTTCAATCAAAATATAACATTTTAGGATATTGAAATAATGAATCCATTCAAAAAGAAACCATTTCCAAAACCATTTAAAACATTTAATAAAGAGATTTTTGAATCAAAGTGTCCCATACCACCTTGAAGCTTTTAACATTTTAAACCATTAATATCCATATAAATAAATCCTTAAAACCATTTTGAAAACATGGATATTAATAAGAACAAATAATTAAAACATTTAAAACGATATTTTGGTTAAAGGGGTTTTATCAAAATTAGAGACACTTGAATACAATAATCGAGGAATAACATTTAGTCAGAACTTTATAATATCATGAGAATAAAAGGATTCATGATATAATACTCCAAAGGACAGTATATACACCATATAAGAGTGAATTGGTGCATAACAACAATGAACCCTCAATAGAAATGTCAAATGTGATGAAATCCCTTATAAAATGGTATCCTTAAATTAAGGACAAATAAATATCAAAAATATGTGTGAAAAATATATATACACCCAATATTAGTGGATATTTAGTGTAAAACAATAAAAGTTCATTCACACATATTCAATGGATGACATATTCAATGACTACAAGTTGAACCCAAAGAAATCGAAATTGGGTTAAAAAGTTCCCTTGACAGTCTAACGACATCACATCAAAATGAGTTGATGAGAGATAAAAAGTGTATCTCATCACTTGGACATAAAATTTACATCAATAAGGATGTATGAGAACATATCCCAACATAAAAATATGTAAATTAAAAGACCCAATAAAAGAAGTCTTTTAAAAAAGAGGAGGGTGAAAGGTTCCCTTACCGACTTGGGTATCTTTCAAAACATACACCCCATGAAAGAAAGACAATAGGTTATTGATGTAAATACTCATAAATGAATGTATATTACACAAAGAGTAGAATAATGGGCAGTACATACACCACTCAATGTAATTTGTGGCAAATGTAGCATAAATCTCACGGGAATAAAAGTGAGATGAAAAATCCCTTACGAAAACTCGGCAGCCTAACGGCGCCACATAAAACTTCCGAATATGGATTGATGAGATAAAATAGAGTATCCCATCATGTTACAATAGAATTTACAGAAAGTGGAATATAAAAGAAAATCCCCCAACATTGCAAGGCGGACTTTAAAAGAATTGACATAAAGGAGAGTACTTAAAAAGAAAGAGAGAGGTTAGATCTCTTACGAAAGATCGGCAGCCTTACGATGCCACTCAAAACTTCCAAAATGGATTGATGAGAGAGAATTGGGTCTCTCATCACATGAACATAAAAATTACAGTAAATGTAATATAAAAGAACATCCCAATCAAAAGAAAGATGAGCTTAAAAGAAATGACATAAAAGAGTGTACTTAAAAAGAAAGAGAGTTGTAGGATCCCTTACCTCGGGTCCGACTTGACTCGATCGTTATTTAATCTCCTGAATAATAAACTTGAGTTAATTTATAATTCCTTAAGAACATTTTTCAAGTTCATTAGTACTTTTATACCACTTATTACCATGTCATAAACATTATGTAATCATTTAAGTTAATAATATTTGTTTTGCCGATATTTGGTTCTTAAGTCGAAAGTGGACTTCTTACAATTACATGTTGTTCGTGTGGCCAAATGTTTATTATATCCAGAATTTTATTCATTATGTAGATATCATATATGTAATATATATCCAGTACATGCATGCATTTATAACATTACATAATCATTTAGAGGTAAGAAATGAAATGCACCGTTCATGGAGACGGTAAGACGTATGTACGCATGAACGCTACTTTTATTTCTATTTCGTATTTTATAGAATGGAATAATAATTATATAAAGGTATATTATAATTACAGTATGATAGCATATATAATATCATATTTCCATCCTTTATACATCCCACATATGGTATTTAGCGAATCAAATCACTTTGAGGGGGCGGTAGTCCGCACTTCCTTAAATGAAGATATCGCGTATACCCATAATGGAAGCCATAAAGGTAAGACAAAAATGAAAAATACAGAATCATAAATAAAACATAAACATATTATATATCATATATAAAAATACTGACATCATAATGGCCACCTTTGAAGGTGTTAAATGAGTATTGAACCATCATCGTTTCGGGAGGTAGAATTTCACCATCCACGGAAACTGTATGTTCTTTAACCATTTGATGTAGTTGTGTGAGAGTGTAGCTCGAATAAATCTTATAACAACATCCTAGTATATTGAAGATACTGGTGTTATTACAAAAGAAGTAAATAAAAAGAGTTTAGGGGGTTGGAGAAGCAAAATAAAACAAATGAACATGAGAGAGTGAATTACCTTTAAAAGTGTTACTCCTTTTGATTTGAGCCTAAAGGCTTCCTTTGAAAGGATTCTGCCCAAAGGGAATCCTCTAGGATGAGGAGAGGGATGTGGAGAGAGTAAATGGGCATGGGTTGGCCGAGCCAAAGGCTTGAGGAGTGTGTTAAATGAGGTAGAGGTGGGGGCCTTTTATAAGAGGAGAGGAGGGGCACTTTTGGAAATTAAAGAAATATTACTTTATTTGAAAATGTGTTTCGGTTTCAAAAGGTCCCACATTGATATAATTCGTGGATAAGGTGATAATTCTTTGAAATCCACTCATCCAATTGGTTTTGGACATGTGTAGTTCATAGATTTTACATTATCTTTCCATTTTATTTAAATCGTCAAATAATGATATCATCGCTGCATCATTATTATGTCATAAAGAATTTAATTTATTTAATGTCTAAAAATTATAGAAAAAATACTATGATGTAGTAAATATTTTTATCTTTCCAATGAATATTTATAATCAAAATTTGGACCTGTGTAACCCTACATAAAAATTGTTTTATTAAAACAACTCATGTTTGTGTCAATTTAATTTTAACATTAAATAAAAAGTTATTTATGTCATTTTCCAACCAAAGTGTCTCCATGGGGTCCCCAAGTTGGCCCATGGCTTTTCTGGGTCGGCCATGACTCACCCAATAGGTGTAGGACAAGTTTCATGGTGTTTTCACATTCTTATAATATCATTTTTACCTTAAATTACACTAATTTCCTCTAATCGCGATTAAGAACTTAATAAGTTACTATTCACAAAAAAATTATTATAATCTCATTGAACCACATTTTACTTCTTAATGACAACCATGTATGTCGGATTTTTGAAAATCAAAACACAATGATGGCAAAATTTCATTTAAACGGAAAATCAGTTTTTATAAGTACCACTTAGTGGTTTCACTATTCATCAAAAATTGAAGTTTTTCAGAAAAATCCCAAAAATTCACCCTAAGCTATATTTGATATTCTGAATTCAAAAATGAAGTCCGTTTTACAAATTTCAGAACATATTAGTCACATTAATTAATTTAATAATTAATTCCCGCTGTCAGAGCAAATAGCGTGTTTTTATAAAACAATAAGTATCAAAAGATTGACACTAGTTTAAGTCTGATTTCAAAGTGAAATTAATTCCAACGACCACTATTGGATTTAATGGTAAAAATATTTTCTAATTTCACTTTAAAACCAATTCAAAATATAATCTAATCATATAAATAAATTATATTAAAAAGAGGTTTTGAATTAAAATACAACATTTTACACTATTCATTAAAAAAATGAACTTTATCGGAAAAATACCAAAAAATTACACAAAGTAAAATTTGATGTCCCGATTCTTAATAAGAGTTTTATTTGGTCCAAAATAATGTTTAAGAGTGAAAAAAAATACATTTAATGACAGTTCTCCATTAAAAGGCGATAAGTGAACCTTTAGTGAAAACTAGGGCATATATGCCTAAAATTGAATTATTTCCGTATTTTAAGCCTTTAGCTTTTATTGGATAAATGTAAAAACATTTAAAAAACATATATAACCATATATTAGTTATTTCTATCCATTCCCGCCAATACAACGGCTACATGTTAACTACCATTTGAATTAATATTATTTTATTATTAGAGTGCAACGTAAGATTCCCAAGAAACTCGTTGTTGCGTGTTGGGTACGCCATCGAGCATAGCGTCCCCTTTAAAGTAATATTAATATTTTATTCACAAATATGGATAAATATGAAAATTCCATATTCATTATTTACTTGGGGTGTTACATCCTTCCCCCCTTTTGGGAATTGCGTCCTCGCAATTTTAAAATTGCGCTTGGAAACATCCTTGAAAGTCCCACATCGGAACAAAAGTCGGTAAAAAAAAAATAAAGAAAGATAAGTACAAAGGTCACCCGAGTTAACCCATACTAGGATTCCAAGTATGAAAATATGGACATGGAGGAGAAAAAATAGGTTCATGTTCTCATGGAGAGTGATAGAAAACATGTTTAAAAGAAAGTTAACCATGAGAAAATCACAAACTTGTGATGGGTTAAACGGTATTCGATTCCCCAGTAGGAAAAGTTAATAGACAACATTTTTGTTTTAAGTTACTTTTTATTGAGGAATTTATTCATAAGGAAGCATAATCACTTATCATTTTGACTTTCAACTTTTACTAGATTCCTTAGTCAAACTCATATTTTTTCCAAAAGACGAGTATTTAGGGAGACTTGTTCGCATCAAGAGTATTATAATCAACTTCTAGAGAATCACCTAATCCCCAAAAGAGAACTATATACATCCCATGTATTTAGCCTTTAACCAAAACCAAAACCAAAAAGGTTAGTACAAGATCAGATAATCCAGAAAAGGATAACCCCTTATAAAAAAGAAAATCTATTCTTAATCTCCAAAATTTGTCCAACAAAACCCAAAGTTCAACGAGGACCATTAGATAAACAATTTGTCCATACAATTCTTCAAAGTAAACCAATATAAGATTGAAACCCAAATATTTGAAAGATTTAGTCACATAGTCTTCCAAGTTAAATCGTAACATTTATCTCCAAACAACATTAGTCGCTCCTAAAGCCTCACATTGAAAAGTAATTATCCTAATCACATATCCTCCAAAATCAACTTACTCTTAATTCATAAAATCATATAACTAAAAAGAATCATTCAAACTAACCAGGGACTTCACGTAGTCCAGTGGTAGGCGATAAATACCAGTCGCACTTTAGTTGTGGGTTCGATTCCCGCAGCTTTGTCCGACGCGACGGGTTGTCACACGGTCTGCGTGTTGTCCTTTTTTCAAAACTATATATTTCTTAAAACATTCCCAAAAATGAGATAAAATCTTCAAAGATGATCATAACATATTTTAACCTCAAGTTTATCTCATTCCTTTCATTTTCCATCAGAACATATAATAACCCATAATTACCTCAAAAGTAAGGATCATATAAACCCTAATGGTTACCTTAATAATTATTACCTGAATTTCCACATCGAGTTGGCCATCTCGTACATGATGCACTAGAGAACTCACCATGGTTGAAGTGGTTGATCATGACTCCTTGATAGTTGGTTTAGAACAACCATGAGTTTCCTCATTGAATCCTCCATTTTACCTAGTATCTTAATCATAGATCCACCACAGTTTCCTTCAATCCAATTGTCACTTTGGTGCCTGCGAGATCCAGCCATTCACTAAAAACAGAAATGTCAGTGTGAGTATATCAACAAAACCATCATGTACTAATGAGTAAGATAAACACTAAGATATACTTACTCATTCACTTTATCTAAAACTAGGACTCTTTCTGAAATCCTAACCATTATGGTAATGTCACTTATGCTTAAAGAATACCCTAACCTCTAAAGTTATCTAAACCGACCTTTGATACCAACTATAAGGCCCCAGCCTTAAAACTTACTTAATCTTGAGTTATTACAAGATTACACATTGAGGATCTTTTCAGGTTTAGAGTATTAGAGAATTAGATCATGAAACTTGCATTACATTCCAAATTTAAACAAAGTGGTTACATAAAAGACAGTATTCATTCTTCCCATCAACGGAAACATATTTAAAATGAAACATGGATTCTTTCTTGACACATCCTCGACACTATCATCACATCATGTACCTTTCCCTGGACCTGTGAAAAACATTTCAAAAACTTGGGATGAGCATAAAAAGATCAGTAAGGGTTATAAAAATATGGAAAGGAAACATGAGTTCGTATATACATAAGAATGAAATCTTACTTTACCCATAAAATATAGGCATATCAAATCATGAATAAATCATAGAAAACATAAGACATAAAGGTAACTTGAAGCTTTCATAACATTCTTAAGTAGGGAGTAACCCTCTTGGTTACGTTTGGAATACCCATCACAGTATATTCCCTAAATCTCTTCGGAGAAACCTTAACGTTTCACTCCTTCGCGTTACCCAATGCATTGGAGAGCTACATCGGGCTCACCCGCCCTTAGTTTATCACGGAACCAACCGTTCTTCATAACAATGCCCAAGAACCATAACATAATCGTATCACATAAACATGAATAAAGGAAACATAACATTTCAACATTTCAATCACAATATAACATTTTAGGATATTGAAATAATGAATCCATTCAAAAAGTAACCATTTCCAAAACCATTTAAAACATTTAATAAAGAGATTTTTGAATCAAAGTGTCCCATACCACCTTGAAGCTTTTAACATTTTAAACCATTAATATCCATATAAATAAATCCTTAAAACCATTTTGAAAACATGGATATTAATAAGAACAAATAATTAAAACATTTCAAACAATATTTTGGTTAAAGGGGTTTTACCAAAATTAGAGACACTTGAATACAATAATCGAGGAATAACATTTAGTCAGAACTTTATAATATCATCAGAATAAAAGGATTCATGATATAATACTCCAAAGGACAGTATATACACCATATAAGAGTGAATTGGTGCATAACAACAATAAACCCTCAATAGAAATGTCAAATGTGATGAAATCCCTTATAAAGAAGGTATCCTTAAATTAAGGACAAATAAATCTCAAAAATATGTGACAAATATATATACACCCAATATAAGTGGATATTAAGTGTAAAACAATAAAAGGTCATTCACACATATTCAATGGATGACATATTCAATGACTACAAGTTGAACCCAAAGAAATCGAAATTGGGTTAAAAAGTTCCCTTGACAGCCTAACGGCATCACATCAAAATGAGTTGATGAGAGATAAAAAGTGTATCTCATCACTTGGACATAAAATTTACATCAATAAGGATGTATGAGAACATATCCCAACATAAAAATATGTAAATTAAAAGACCCAATAAAATAAGTCTTTTAAAAAAGAGCAGGGAGAAAGGTTCCCTTACCGACTTGGGTATCTTTCAAAACATACACCCCATGAAAGAAAGACAATAGGTCATTGATGTAAATACTCATAAACGAAAGCATATTACACAAAGAGTAGAATAATGGGCAGTACATACACCACTCAATGTAATTTGTGGCAAATGTAGCATAAATCTCACGGGAATAAAAGTGAGATGAAAAATCCCTTAAGAAAACTCGGCAGCCTAACAGCGCCACATAAAACTTCCGAATATGGATTGATGAGATCAAATAGAGTATCCCATCATGTTACAATAGAATTTACAGCAAGTGTAATATAAAAGAAAATCCCCCAACATTGCAAGGAGGAGTTTAAAAGAAGTGACATAAAGGAGAGTACATAAAAAGAAAGAGAGAGGTTAGATCTCTTACGAAAGATCGGCAGCCTAACGGCACCACTCAAAACTTCCAAAATAGATAGATGAGAGAGAATAGGGTCTCTCATCACATGAACATATAAATTACAGTAAATGTAATATAAAAGAAAATCCCAATCATAAGAAAGATGAGCTTAAAAGAAATGACATAAAAGAGTGTACTTAAAAAGAAAGAGAGTTGTAGGATCCCTTACCTCGGGTCCGACTTGACTCGATCGTTCTTTAATCTCCTGAATAATAAACTTGAGTTAATTTATAATTCCTTAAGAACATTTTTCAAGTTCATTAGTACTTTTATACAACTTATTACAATGTCATAAACATTATGTAATCATTTAAGTTAATAATATTTGTTTTGCCGATATTTGGTTCTTAAGTCGAAAGTGGACTTCTTACAATTACATGTTGTTCGTGTGGACAAATGTTTATTATATCCAGAATTGTATTCATTATGTAGATATCATATATGTCATATATATCCAGTACATGCATGCATTTATAACATTACATAATCATTTAGAGGTAAGAAATGAAATGCACCGTTCATGGAGACGGTAAGCCGTACGTACGCATGAACGCTACATTCATTTCTATTTCGTATTTTATAGAATGGAATAATAATTATATAAAGTTATATTATAATTACCGTATAATATCATATATAATATCATATTTACTTTCTTTATACATCCCACATATGGTATTTAACGAATCAAATCACTTTGAGGGGGCGGTAGTCCGCACTTCCTTAAATGAAGATATCGCGTATACCCATAATGGAAGCCATAAAGGTAAGACAAAAATGAAAAATACAGAATCATAAATAAAACATAAACATATTATATATCATATATAAAAATACTGACATCATAATGGCCATCTTTGAAGGTGTTAAATGAGTATTGAACAATCATCGTTTCGAGAGGCAGAATTTCACCATCCACGGAATCCGTATGTTCTTTAACCATTTGATGTAGTTGTGTGAGAGTGTAGCTAGAATAAATCTTATAACAACATCCTAGTATATTGAATATACTGGTTTTGTTACAAAATAAGTAAATAAAAAGAGTTTAGGGGGTTGGAGAAGCAAAATAAAACAAATGAACATGAGAGAGTGAATTACCTTTAAAAGTGTAACTCCTTTTGATTTGAGCCTAAAGGATTCCTTTGAAAGGATTCTGCCCAAAGGTAATCCTCTAGGATGAGTAGGGGGATGTGTAGAGTGTAAATGGGCAGGGGTTGGCCGAGCCAAAGGCTTGAGGAGTGTGTTAAATGAGGTAGAGGTGGGGGCCTTTTATAAGAGGATAGGAGGGGAACTTTTGGAAAGTAAAGAAATATTACATTATTTGAAAATGTGTTTCGGTTTCAAAAGGTCCCACGTTGATATAATTCGTGGATAAGGTGATAAGTCTTCGAAATACACTCATCCAATTGGTTTTGGACATGTTTAGTTCATAGATGTTACATTATCTTTCCATTTTATTTAAATCGTCAAATATTGATGTCATCGCTGCATCATTATTATGTCATAAATAATTTAATTTATTTAATGTCTAAAAATTATAAAAAAAAATACTATGATGTAGGAAATCTTTTTATCTTTCCCATTACTATTTATAATCAAAATTTTGACCTTTGTAACCCTACTTAAAAATTGTTTTAGTAAAACAACTCATGTTTGTGTCAATTTAATTTTAACATTAAATAAAAAGTTATTTATGTCATTTCCCAACCAAAGTGTCTCCATGGGGTCCCCAAGTTGGCCCATGGCTTGTCTTGGTCGGCCATGACTCACCCAATAGGTGTAGGACAAGTGTCATGGTGTTTTCACAGTCTTATAATATCATTTTTACCTTAAATTACACTAATTATCTCTAATCGCGATTAAGAACTTAATAAGTTACTATTCACCAAAAAATTATTATAATCTCATTGAACCAAATTTTACTTCTTAATGAAAACCATGTATGTTGGATTTTTGAAAATCGAAACACAATGATGGCAAAATTTCATTTAAACGGAAAATCAGTTTTTATAATTACCACTTAGTGGTTTCACTAATCACTAAAAATTGAAGTTTTTCAGAAAAATCCCAAAAATTCACCCTAAGCTATATTTGATATTCTGAATTCAAAAATGAACTCCGTTTTACAAAATTCAGAACATATTAGTCACATTAATTAATTTAATAATTAATTCCCGCTGTTAGAGCAAATAGCGTGTTTTTATAAAACAATGAGTATCAAAAGATTGACACTAGTTTAAGTCTGATTTCAAAGTGAAATTAATTCCAACGACCACTATTGGATATAATGGTAAAAATATTTTCTAATTTCACTTTAAAACCAATTCAAAATATAATCTAATCATATAAATAAATTATATTAAAAAGAGGTTTTGAATTAAAATACAACATTTTACACTATTCATTAAAAAAATAACTTTATCGGAAAAATACCAAAAAATTACACAAAGTAAAATTTGATGTCCCGATTCTTAATAAGAGTTTTATTTGGTCCAAAAGAATTTTTAAGAGTTAAAAAAACTATATTTAATGACAGTTCTCCATTAAAAGGCGATAAGTGAACCTTTAGTGAAAACTAGGGCATACACGCCTAAAATTGAATTCTTTCCGTATTTTAAGCCTTTAGCTTTTATTGGATAAATGTAAAAACATTTAAAAAACATATATAATCATATTTTAGTTATTTCTATCCATTCCCGCCAATACAACGGCTACATGTTAACTACCATTTGAATTAATATTATTTTATTATTAGAGTGCAACGTAAGATTCCCAAGAAAGTCGTTGTTGCGTGTTGGGTACGCCATCGAGCATAGCGTCCCCTTTAAAGTCATATTAATATTTTATTCAAAAATATGGATAAATATGAAAATTCCATATTCATTATTTACCTGGGGTGTTACATTACAAGTGTATAAAAGGAAGTTCATCAAGTGGCCAAATAATAAATTAATTTGAATAAGGAATATAATGATGTCAATGGTGAGAAAGAACCAAAAAATACACCTCCCACAATTTAGTGTTTCAATTTCAATTATTTTGGTCATTTTTTATACAAGTTCCCCAATACAAGGACTAATATTGATGATAATCCACAAAAACATCTGAGGAAAAAGGACAAGGGGAATGATTTTTATGTCATATTGGATGAGTTGAACCATGATAACTAGGGAATAATTATACTCCTATACTTTTCTAGGAATTTCTTGTATTAATTTATTTGAATAAAACTTATAAAAATATTATTGTTCGTCCATTAAAAATATTTCATGTGATTTTCTACATGGATTCTAGAATAATGAAATCACATTTTCCATTGGTATGATGATTAACCCAAACATCAAATGAAATTGTTTTTGTATAATAAAATAGCTTATATATGTAATGAAGAATCATGTGGGTACTCAATATGGTTTTATGGTAATTATTGTTATTACCTTGAATCTATAGAATACATGGTATTGGTTTTCCATGTTTTGGGTGTGGCAATTAAGAGCTACATCATGTTGTTTTGGGGAATAATGATATATTGATTTTGGGAATTTGGTTACCTTATTTTGAAGGTTTGGTATTTTAATATTTTGGATGGTTTATAAGGGTAACCGTATATGAAATTATTCTTAAATTTGGATGAGGTTTTATAGAATAATGTATTATCTATATATATGATTATTTATGAATATTTGATAAACTATGTTAAACGTTTTTTTGTGATATTAAGAAATATGGAATAATATATAATTATATGGATTTCATGATTTTATATTACTTTGGGAATGAAAAATTCACCTTCGTTTCATGGAATAAAAGATGACATATAAATTGATCAAGTCAAAATGAAAGGACTGTTTATTGATTATGAAATGGGATGAAATCATCTAAGTATATCTTCCAATAAAAAATATTCCACTCAAGGGAAATTTCATGAAATCAATGATTTTTTCCTAGTACCCACTTCTCTAATGAATCAAATGGTCTCAAAAATCATCATAGATTTTAAGCTCTATGATTGTTAACTTTCTCCAGTCTATATCCTCTACAATAATCTGTTAGAGAATGATAGTTAGATTTTTCATACATGTCTATGTTTTCAAATCCCACATATCTTCTTCTATGTGGGAAACTATTTATGATTTAAATTGGGTAGAATTTTATTATTAAATTTTTTAATGTTGATTTCTATGTAATTAACTTTCATATATAAAATTTTTTGATAGCCAAGATGAAGTTTGAGGATGAAATTCATTTTCTCTGGGTATAATGTAACACCACATGATTTTTTCAATTATTTTTATCATATTAATTTAATCATTTTAAAAATTTACATCTCACACAACACTAATATTATATTTTATTTATAAAAAATAAATATATTTTTATTTCATCATATGCACCACCATGTTAACCAAGTTCTATAAGAAACATCATCTTATCATGCATTACACACAAAATTAAGTTTCTATAAAACGTCATGTTATTATTATTTATATAATATAATAACATAGACATTAATTTAGTGATTATGAATAGTATTAACTAACCTATGAAAATATATGGGTTAGAAGTTAAATTTATTGTTTTAAAATTAATTAGGAATTAAAATATAAAACAATTGAATATAAAATAAATATTTTTCTTTTTGTTCTCAAAAAAGTCATTTTGTATTAAGAAATTAACTTATTTGAAATTAGTTAATGGTAATAAGGAAATATATATTTTATATAATTAATTAAATGTTATTTATATTCATTAAATAGGTTTTAAAATCATAAGATAAGAACCCAATCAATTTTATGCATACAAACCTATATTTTTTCCAAAAGGGAAATCTTATCTCCTTTTAAAGGAGATTCCCTTTTAAATCAATTTTTCGAATAATTTATATATTATATTTTAAATAATTAAATTATTATTTTAAATTTTTAAATAAAAATTTACTTTGAATTATTTTTTGGTATTTTTCTGATAAGTTTCATGCTTTGATGAATAGTTAAAAAAATTAAATTTAAAACAACTTTTCTCCTTGAAATAATTGATAATGTTAAAATATATTTTTTATTGGATTTAAAGTATAATTAGAACATATTATTATAATTTATTCCAATTTAGGTTGTTTGAATAATTTTCACATTGAAATTGGACATAAATTCATTTTGAACTTTTGAACATTTTTACTTTAAAAACCCGTTTTCTCAATCTGATAGCAAAATTAATTACATCAATTTATGTGATTTGAATTTTTAAAAATGGATTAAATATTTTTAATCAGTTCATCCATATTATTAAAAATGTTTTATTTCATTTTTGGTAGTATGAATAGAAACTTTAGTAATTTTTTAATTACCACTAATAAGGGTAAATCAGGTCATTATGGGTAAAAATAATATTAAAATACCACAAAAAATGATATTATTTTATTTTATTAGTTATTTTCATATAAAATATCAATTTTAAAAATTTATCTCCACATGGATCCACATGTAGGACATTAACCCATTTATAGTATTTTATTAAAAAATGTCAATTTTTTCACAATTTTGTTCATAATAAGTGAAATATTTTTACTATGTAGTTATATAGGTGATAATTTTGACTATAAAGGATAATTTTAAAGATAAAATATTTATCTACATTATGTTAATTTATTTATATTTTTTATTGAATATATAATTACCGTAAATAGTGACACAATGATGATGCAGTAATTGTTTTATTAATAGGAGAATCAAATAAATGATATTGAAAATGTTAAAATAAATATAATTAGATATAATTAAAGTCATAAATGAATTTTTGGGAATAATTTTACTTGTTAGTGATGTTTTAGAATAATTGGTTTGAATTTATCATTTTATTATTTTTTTAAAAATGACATGAAATTAATGATATGAAAATTGACACTAATTATATTTTAAAATATAAAATATTATATTAAATGAAATAAATTTTTATATAATTTAATATTCATATATTTCTTATAATTCCATAAATTACTCATTAATTTTTCTTTTATCTTGTTTTAGTGATTATATTAATCATCAAAGTGTAATTTATAGGATATCTTCGTAAGAATTGAAAAGGTCAAAAATGTGTTAAACAAAAAATATAAGGACTAAAAAATATGTAAATATTTTCTAAAATTTATTGTATGATGATAATTCATCACTATAGCATCTTAAATTCAAATATATTTTAGTTAAGAACTATTTGGATAGATTTTTTATTTTTTATAAAGTAATATTTTGAGAGTTTCAAAAATTTCCTCTCTTCTTTTATTCAAACCTCTAAAACCATTTTATCAGCCAAATACTACCCAAGAATATGACAAACATCCCTAAAATAATTCTCTAATACTTTATCTTGAGTAAAATTTATCTAATGTTGTCCTTTTGTGACAATCTAAAGGATATTATCAAAGAATATGTAATGTTCTTCACTAAATGTTTTCTATTTTCTTTAATCCTTAAATCCCTTTATTTTTTATTTCATTTTTATTTAAAAACATTTGTATTATAAATATACTAGTATTTTTTTATAATAATTTTTATACCTAAAATTACACAAACATCCATCTAATGGGTAATGAACATACCATTCTTGTGTACGGTGAACTACCGCCTCATAAAATGATGTTATTCATTTTTCCTTTACCACCTCTCATGGTTAGGAATTATGATGTACACTCTATTTTTATTTAAAATATATAGAAAGTGTTATATTATTTTACTTCTGTAACGATAATATCATTAAAACCTTTTTAACATTTAATATTTTTGTAAATCAAAATGTTTCTCATGCGTACGTTTGACTTACAATCTCCACGATGCAATGTTATTTGTTGTCGTATATATTTAATATGGGTTGTAATAAGGATGAATTTTATGTATATATCTGATATATATTTCATAAAAATGATTTTTAATGATAATATATCATATTATTGTGTTTATTTTAATGTGACAAGTAAATGAAAATATTGTCCATGCGTGTGTACGACCTACCGTCTCCATGAACAATGTATTTTATTTTATTCCTCCAAATTTTATGAATCAACATGAATACCAATATATAGAATATAAATATATGTATATATATATCATGTTTATTGTTATTTATATTATGAAATCATGACTTATGTACTAGGACCAAGGAAAACAATTCAAAACATGTATGAAAAAACCAAGAAGTTATTACACGAAACAAAACATTAACAAGGAATCATTAATAAGTGGAAAATATAAAGTAATAAGAAAATAATATATGGTATTATATATATGATTATGGATATGTGGTAGCTTTTTAATAAAATATTATTTACTATACAGGTGTTTTGAATGGGTACGATGTGCATCAAGATATAAGGTTCATGTATTTTTTTCCAAATTATATTTCTTTGAGACTTATGCCATATTCACCACTCGTTTATTATATATGGTGTATATACATCACATGAATGTTTTTATGAGTATTATTCTTAATATTATGGTATTTAAATATCAATATATTTATCATTACTTCATGATTCATATGATTCAACTCATTAAAAAGTGGTAAGGGTTAATTTCACAATCACGTTATTATCCGAGATTGTTTATATATAAGTATATGTAAGGCAATATTTATATTACATGTCTATTTTTCTTTAAAAAAATATCCTTCATATTTTTACCGTTCTTATAAAATGGTTTAAATTAATATTTACCTGTTTTTGAAAGGTATTTAATGTAATTTTCCTAACAAGGTATTGTTAGACTTTTGAAAAAAAATTAAAATAAGAATGTTTCTTCATAACATATATCGAATGAACAGATTTTTTTTTATTAAATTAAATCACAATTCCTAGAGGATTCCCTATTAATAATGAAAGTTGATTTTTAATTAAATTTATTATTTAAATATTTCATGACATATTAATAAAATACAAAAATGAAGAAGAAAGTATATTTTCCCCTTGAAATATTTTCTAGTGATTTTTCAAAATCATTTTCTATCTTAGAAAACTATATTTAATGTTACATATGATTTATTACGATATAATCCAATTTTATAGCTATTATAATTTCTTTTAATGGTTTATGATTATGATAGAATGATATATATGAATCTAATTCATTTCTGTGGGTTATATTTTGATTAATTTTTATGAAACTAATTTCATTCCATGGGTTCTGATAGGATGAATGATTTATGATATTGTTTAAAAAATATATTATTATATCTAAGTGATAGGTATGACCTATATCTCTCTCTAATTTATTTTGTAATGATAAATTTTTATGAGAAAATGGGTACACATGAGGTCATCCCTTTCCCAAAATAATAGTGTACACAGCAAGCTATCCTAAGCTCTCAATAAGAGGGTACACATGAGGTCATCCTAAGCCTAATTGTAGAAGGTATACAATAGGCCATTCCAATCCCAAAGTAGAAATATAGGTAATTATCTCAATACTAACATACTATTAATGTTTTGGTAGCTATCATTGACATAATGAATTATGTGTTTATGTGTATGCCATAATTTCAGATCTTATGTCAATGTTAGGATCTCACAGATTATGTTCATTGACTTCATTTTGATTTATATCTTAGTAAATTCATTCCATGATTCATCTACATGATAATTTAAATTAAGGGCATCAAATTAAAATATTATTCTCATATAAACATCGCCTTATTATAATTGTACATTTATGTATCTTCCATGTTTACCCTTAGTAAGAATTTGAGGTTACCCTTTATAATGTTTCTTTTCCACAAGATAAAAAAGAAAGGTACTAAGAATAATATGTAAAAAGAGGTTACATTTATGAATAAATAGAATGGAGATGAAGTGTATGTTCTATGAAATAGTTTTTTATATTTAAATGATTCCAAAGGCACAAAACTAATACTATCATTGGGCCTTTATTTGTGTAATGCATGAAATGTTCCAAGAAAATGATGCAATGTAAATGTATTAAAATATTAGGTCACTATAATATTAATTTATTTTATATATCTATAAAGACAATAACCTTAGTAATTACATTTATATAGATGATCTTATATATAATATAAGCCTTTTACATGATCATTTTCAAAAGATAAACAAATTATACAGAAACGGAAATGATCCAAAATAACCCAATTTATATTTAAGTAAAGACTGTGTTTATTCTTTGTTATTAAAACATAAGAAAAAAAAGGAATATTTAAAAACTATAAATCGTGTTTCTACTTCTAAAGCCCTTTAATTATTTCATCCTGATTTATTTGGCATAATTAAAATTGCATGTCGAGGTGGAAATTATTTTTTTGTTATTATTGATAATTTCATTATATTTAAATGGGTTTATCTCACGTATCATAAACATGAAACCTTATATAAATGTATTTATTTTTTTACGATAGTTCATAATTTTAAATATTAAAAAACTATTTTATTATAATATATAATTTTACTAAATTTTTTAATTTTAATTTTGAACAATTTTGTGATGAAAATGTTTAATCTCATAATTTTTATACTCTTTTGAAACCAAAAAAAATTTGGTGTTGTAGAATGTAAAAACAAAACTATTTAACATATGGCTTGAATTATGCGTAAAGAATATTTTCTACCAAAATATTTATTTAAGGAATCTATTAATAATTTTTGTTATGTTTTGAATAGATTCAATGTTAGATGACTTTAAATAAAAATCCCTTATGAAATGTTTTATGGTAGGAAACCAAAGGATAACTATATTATTGATTTTGGTTTTAATGTTTTCATATTGAATATGAAATATAATTTAGATAAGTTTGATGCTAAAAGTGTAGGTGGTATATTTCTTGGTTATTTTTCGAACATTAATTATTATAGAGTATATAATAAGAAAACATTTACTATTGAATAATCTTTACATATAATGTGTGATGAATCTTATAAATGTCACAAATTTATTTTGGAAAATTTAGTATATGGTCTTAGGGATTTCATTTTTTGTGAATAAGAACATATAAATAATGTATTTTTTGAAGGGGATAAAAATTATTCTCAATCTGATTCTAGATTGTATAGGGTTCCAATAGATCATTACATTGACAATGGTATTGGTAATGTTGGTTCTGGTACAAAAACCAGAACCTCTTCTTTAAATTTCATTGTGAATTCTACTTTCATTTCCGACATAGTTTCAAATAATGATGATGGCATTTTAAATTATTCAAATTGGATTTTTCTTATGCATCATAAGAATATGTTGTTTTTTAGGAATAATATTTGACATGTATATAAACTCTTTAATGACATATATGTTATAAAAACTAAATGGATTTATAAAAACAAAATGGAATAATCTGTATAGGTTCTTAAAAATAAATATTTACTTGTTTCTCATAGTTATTTTCAAGAAGAAGGTAACAACTTTGATAAATATTTAATGTCAGTATCTAAAATTGAAGGAATTATAATTTTCTTATTTTTTTACATTAAAAATACAAAAATTATTTCTAAAGGATAGGAATGTTTTTTGAATTTTTTTTTCGAAATAATTTTATTTTTCTCAATCACCATGTTTTGAAAATGATAAGTTTTCTACAATTGTTATAAATTATCAAAAATCAATACATATTCTTAAGACATAACCTCAATCTTTGTATGATACTATTAAAATAATTTTATTGAAAAATAATTATAATAAAGTTAAAGTAGATCCTACTTTTTTGTAAATAATTTTACATGATATTTTAATAGTTAAAATTTATCCTGATGATATTGATTTTGGTTGTTCAAAAGATTTTCTTTTCAATGAGATTTCAAATATGATGGAATGTGAAATTGACATGATCCTTTTATGTAAATTAAAATTAATTATGACAAATAAAATTTTCCAATGAAATGATGTAATATTATTTATTCAATCTATACATTCTAAATATTTGGTCATTTTATTGTTATCATAAATATAAATACAATAAAACCACAATGAGTATTTCTTGTGAACTATATTCCAATGTTTCCATATTTTTTATTTTAAAATATATAAAATAATTATTAGATGTTTGTTATATTTATAATCTTTTATAATCGATAAAATGATTTTTATTTCATTATGATATATATTTTCATTAGATCTTAAGGAATATCATTTTGAAAATTGTTAAAAGAATTTCTAGATATACTAATGGAACTATTAATTATGAAATTTTTTATTCTCGATATTTTTTGAAATTTATTAGTTATTCTAAATATGACTTTAGAGGACATCAACATGATATAATGATTACCTCAGATCTGTGTCACTTTATTAAAAATAATTAATATTTATGTATTTTACGAAAATAATACTTTTTTGCTTTATGAACTAAGGAATGTGAGTATATCGCAATCACACCTTGTTTCTCTCATTCTTTAAGGATTAAAAAAACTTCTTCTAAGTATGATTTTAATTTTTTAAATACTATTATTAATTATGATAAATCTTCTTCTATTTATATTTTAATGAACCCTTTAATTCATTATAAAACTAAGCATATGGACATGCACTTTCAATTTCATTAGAATTATGTTTTTAATGGTCATATTATTTGTGAATATTTTTCAATAGAAAATCATATGAAAAATATTTTCACTGAATAAATATATTAAAAAATGTTTTATAATAAGATATTTTATCTTGGGATGTTTTGATCTTAATATTTTTATGTTTTCATATATTTTTGGAGAGTTTTAGAATGTTTATATTTTGATTTTTTATAATTACATGATATTTGTACAATCTTGAATTTCTTTTTCTGATTATTTCGGTACAATTTATATACATATTTTTTCTCTATAAAACTATTTTAAACCTTTTTAAGCCTCATATATTTTGTTAACATATATTTTATTTGTTCAGTTTTCATAAAATTTTATTTTTTATAAAAAAATATATTATTATTTTTTCTGGAAAATAGATTTTAAAAATTATAATGGCTGAATTTAGTTCTAGGTTATTTAAAGTAAAAGAATTTATCTTGGATATTTTTTACATGTTTTTAAAAAAATATATTTTTTGTTTCTTTTTAAAATTTGTATAATTGTATATTGTTTTTTATTTATGTTTAATTTTTTAATTTTAAAAAGTGGTTGATTATTTTTGAATGTTTTTTCATGTATTTTTTTTATTGAACACAATTTTTTCATTATTGGTTTATATTAACATAAGAATAAATGTTTACTTTTGTTCAATACCATGTTTTAAACTTTTTGTATATCTAATATCATATGATATTATATTGATTAAAGTATTCTTAATCATGATAATATAATATTATTCATTACTTAAATTACATTTAAATTACATTTTTTAATTTTTTTAGTAAATTATTTAGACGTTTTATTATTGGTTACTATAATGAATAAGTTATTTTAGACAATAAAATATCATTTATACATGTTCTATACGATTCAAAAATAGAAAAACCATTTTTCACCATGTAGCCAAATTGTCTTTCACAAATCTAAATGGTAACTCACATAGATGGATTTGATTCAACGATCCATATTTTAGAATTTTATAATGATATTTTTTTGTGTAAATTATAAACCATAACATATTATCCATAAGATAAAAACCAAAATGAAAATAAACCAAAAAAACCCACCCTCTTCTAGAATCACAAACTGCACCAAATACAAATTTATCAGAATTTGAATTTCAAAAACCATCATACCGATCTCAGGCCATCCATGTCGTCTAGCTGTCATTATCACACTGGTGACCTATCACCATAAACACAAATGTCACTTCACCATTGTCACCACCATCATCGCACATCATGTTTTCAAAATTGTCTAAGATTCATAGATCCATCATTGTCAGGAAACCAACATCATCGGTGTTGGTACATCTCATGTTTGATGAATGGTGGAAGTCATAATACTAATGAGGTAACCGATAGCTGAAGCTGGAAAGAGAACCTCGCTGGGCAATAAGTATTGAATCACCAATTACCTTATCCCCAAACCTAAAAAACACCAGTGATGTCATAGACATCCACTAGAACCCATCAAACCTACATGAATCAACTCTCCCCACCATGAATAACATGATCCTAAAAAAACGCCACCCAATGAACCCTCACTGTGGATATCTGCATCACACCACTAGCACCCCTAGGAAGCATCCGACACCAAATCCCCAAAGAGAACCATAATTCCACCCAATGAGAAGAATCGTCAAATAAGTATGACTCCCAAAACATTCACAGGACAAGCCACCTGGAAATCCCTCCCCATCACACCACAGAACCCAAAGAGTCTAGTAGCCCAATACAGTTGACTAACCTGGAAGGGAGAGGAGGGTCAGAAGGTTATACAAGGTATGAGGGGAGAAACCTCCATAGTAGTCCAAAGTTGATTAGAAACCCACAACCTCTCTGAAAAAAACTATAATTGAATCTTAAATGAAGATTAGACACCACATAAACCTACAATTTAATAGGGAATAATTAGAAGTGAAATTTGGAAATGAAATCCAGAGATAAAAGGAAAGTGGTCGGAAGGACTTATAGTTTCCGAACATGGAATACTATAATTATTGTGAATCCATCGCACCAGGTTTGACATGGGGAGGAGTGTTGGAACTTGTGGTTAGAGTATGGTGAGGAGGATAGGGAATAATCAAAACCCAATACAAAATAAGGAACTAGTAAAGGAATTGACATGGGGATGAAAACCTTTGAAATAAAGGGGTGACATAGAGAGCTAACCATAGGAAAACAGAGACATAGTGATCCTCCACCACAATTGGATGAAATCCTACGAACATAGGTAGAATATGATCCATAGAGTGCATCATAAGAGAGCGAACACTTGGAAAGGTGGGAGGGGTAAAAGGAATGGAGAAAACTCGATAGAGGATTGCTCCCCCAATGCAGTTGATGTAATCATTTTAAATCTATATAGTTGTTTTTATACTTATTGTTTCCCTCTATATTTCAATAATATCTAAAGATAAAAACATCAAATTTGGTGATATTGTTTCAGGAAAGAGAATAAGATTTTAAATATTTTATTAGGAGACACTCAATTCTTACTTGATCCCTATACTATTTGAAATTATGCATGAATTCACTATATATTTTCACTTTGATTTATGCTATTTATTGAAACTACTTTGTTTCCTTTTTTATAACAATGATATTTTTTAAATCCAATTATTTTTATTCATTATTATTTATAAATATATTGAAATTGTCCACATATAATTAGTGAGGACCAATAGATATTTTTTCCTTTCACTAGATCTATCTTAAGTTGGAAAATATAAAACTCAATTTGTCCACAATATTTTGGAATTCCAAAGAGTTAATTTTCTACATGTTAAATTTAGATGCCTGAAAAAATAAAAAAATGTGAGGAATTAAATTATGTAGTGAAAATATATTGAAATACACCAATGAGATCAATTTTTCTTATGTACTGGATAACTTAGGTGATTCGACTAAGTAATGAATTCACTTAGGTATAGTAAATGACAAACATTATTTGCATACATGAAACACTGATGTAGTGAATCGCTTATGTAATTCACCTATATATTCTATTATCTTATCTAGATAAAAATTCAAATGTGAAAACCCCCATGTAGATTTACATGTGCAGTTCATTAAAATTACTATAAGAAAAATTCAATGTTTTATGTAATGTTATATATATCGATTTTATGCATGACTATTTCTTAGGTTTAAAATTATATAGTGAAATTATAACTCCATATTATATATATATATATATATATAGAAAAAATTAACTGTTTCACAATGAATTAACTTTTTTAATATTAAAGTTGTCTTATATCCACGCGTCAAACTAGAAACTCGATACCTAAATAATCATTTCTATTTGATTGTGTTTTTTTCTTCGATTATGTTATTATTAAATTAATATTAAATGGTATTAAGAATGATCAAACTTGTTTTATTGTTTTTAATAAAGATATTTTTTAATATCTTCACATGTTTACATATTGTTTTAAATGAATTAATTTCATAGGTTAATACTTCATGCTAAAACATTTAATATTAATGGGATTTATCATTAACCTATTGTTACAGAGACAATTTAATGTAGTTAATTTGTTATTTAAAAAAGCTTTGAATTATTATTTATAATTTGGAATATCAGTAATGTGTGGAGTTATTATTATGAAATAATAATATTTATATATATATCACCCTTCGATATTCCAGTATTATTAATTTTAAATTTAATATGATTTTAGCTGTTTTTTATGAGACCACATTAGTTTTTTTGAATTTTCATTATCAATATATTTTTAGTCAAAGGGTTCTTTGAGGATATAAAATTATGACATGATGAGTTCAAATTATTTAAAGGGATAAAAAGTATTCATACCATGTGAACTTCCACGTGATTCTACTGCTACTAGAATATCTGTCAAGGGATGAACAGAAAAATCTTTCACTGTTACATCCTTGAAGTGAAAAGAAAATTTGTTTCTCAAGAACTAGCACTTGTGCTTAATTTTTTTATCTTCTCTTTTGGTATTGTCTCTTGTGTATATGGGACTATTTCCCATCAATCACATGATTTCACATTCTATTTTTTATTTTACCTAAAAAAATAATTTAATATCATCATGATGTGACTATCAGGTTCTAATGTTACGACCATTCTACTAGTGAATCATAATATTTATTGTTTGGGTCGTAATTGGGTTGTGGATACACATTAAAAAGTCATTTGTCTAGTTATTCTTCCACAATAAAAAGTATTTTTAATTGATTTTATATTATACTTCAAAAAAATGAAGTGAACGTTGTATATCGTATCGATTAGGTATCTCACTCAAGTAAAATTTTTATTTTTGGGATGAAAAAACTACAGGTGAGCAAAAACAAGACAAAACAAGTCAATGAACAATTCCAGGGAAGATACCCTAAGGGGGTCTTAAATAACGAAGACCAAGTTGATCCCCTACAATCAGATTAACACCCTCTATGTCGAGCTGGAGAACATTCTAAAAGAAAACAACGTTGGATCCTTGATTCAGCGTAGCCATGGAGGCTAGATGATCAGCCAAATTGTTACCCCCCTGCCACGTGTGAAACACATGAAAATTGTTGTTGCTGCGGATTGATTTACAACTCCTAATGATATAAGAAATTTACCAAGGAGTGGATCCTTTTTCATTCATGGAATAATGAATTATCATGGATTCAGTCTCCACCTGGTCAATGGATAATCCTTTCTGGACATATAAGCTCAGACCCATATGCATTTCTCTGGCCTCTACCTAAATAGCGATTCCCCTTCGATAAAAAGCTGTATAAGTAAGAAGAACAATGCCGTTATAATCCCGAACCACTCCTTCTCCACGCATCATGCCCGAAAGACAAGAGCCGTCAAAATTCAGCTTGAGACCCATAACTGGTGGAGACCATCAAACCCAGTGGCCCCTCTGGCCTAAGATAGAAGGCTGCATCGCCGCCTCATTCGCATGTAAATCTCTCAATGAGGGGGCCTCATGCAAGCGGTCGAACCCGCAGACCATATCAACCCTTAGAGATTTAACTCTCTTAATAACCGACCTACCAGCGGATGCCACACCTTCAAATCTATTCTTGTTCCTTGCCTTCCAAATGCACCAGCAACCTGTAATAAGGATCATCACACTTTCCTCCCTTTCTGTACCTAGGACGAGCGACTCATGAAGCCATTTTTCCATGAAGGATGCCTCAGACATACCAGTGGGTAGAAGACCGGTGAAACCCCCAATAAATACCTAGATATCTGTGGCCCATTCACCCTCAAAAAATAGGTGATCAGAGCTCTCCTCCCTTTTCACCTTGTAGGACTGGCATCTAGATGCCATGTTGACACCCAACCACTTCACATTGTCATCTGTGGGAACCACCTTCTATCTCACCCTCCAGGTAAAGAATTTGTGCTTTGATGGACATTTCCTACACCATACCACACTGCTCCGAAAATCTCGCTGCTCTTGAGAGGCCACAGTCTGACAGAAGTCCTTCGAGGAGAAATGCCTAGAAGTTGAACAAGTGAACATACAGGTATCTTCCTCCTCATTCAGTGAAATCAGGCGGAATACCCCCTTTTGATCCTCGTTCATAACTGCGTTTGTAAAACTAGGATACAAACAAGCCTCCCGAAAGGAAATCGTAGGATTCTGGCATCCCGGGAAGCCATTAAATGAGCCTCTCCAGTTATGATGCCAAAAAGAGATGTCACCCCTCTCCACAATCCATTGGGTGTGTTGTCGGATAGAAGGAATGATGATGAAGATCCCAGACCAAAATGGAGATGTGTGCCCCGCACCATCCGCATTCCCCCCAGCTTGAGTAGAAATGATTTTCCCCCAAAGCATATGACCCTCCACAACTTCCCATGCCAGCCTTGCGTTCATGCAATGGATAGTACCAACCAAGCTTCGCACATTGATCCCACCATCGTAAATAGGTCTCTCAAACTTATCCCATGACGTCCAATGATGTTTCCCCTCTGATTGAGCATCCCAAATAAAATTAGCCAAAATTATATCAATAGTTGTACTAACCCCCTTATGAACCTTGGTTTCCGACATAACATAGATTAGAATAGCTAAAATCATACTGTTCACAATAGTTATCCAGCCTCCGAAAGACAGGAAGCAATTCTTCCAGTTGAGCACACGACTGGTAATTTTGTTCACTAAACAATAATACTCCCGAATGTGGATCCGCCCTGGGGAGATGGGGCATCCAAGATAGTCGAAAGGAAAAAACACCTTTTGCATGTCTAATTTAGTGCATAGGGAGATATCCTATTGAATTCCGCATTTGTTAGAAATAATGATTCTGCTCTTGGTTTTTCTGATGACCTACCCACTACAAAAGCAATATTCGTCAAAAATTATAATGAGGCCATCAACCGATCTGTTGTTTGCATTATTAAAAATGAGGGAGTCATCCGAAAACATGAGATGTGAAATTGGAAGACAGCCTCCACGCCTTTGGAATAGCCAGATAATACCCCTTGACCGCCTTCCATTAATGAGATGACTGAGAGTGTCTTGGACAATAATGAAAATTTTCAGAGATAAAGGATCCCCTTGACAGAAACCATGAGTAGCCTTAAAAAACTAGGAATTTTCCCCAGGAAGGAGACAACCATCCATGTAGAAATGAAGCATCTGAAAATAATATCTGCGGCCCATGGAGAAATACCCATACCTGAAAGCACCTTGTTGAAGAAACCCCATTCCATTCTGTCATAGGCCTTATTCATATCCAGTTTGAAGGCCATGTTGGATCGCTGAGTTTTGAGATTGGTATCCCTAAGAATTTCTTGTGCAAAACCAATCGCCCCTAGATATACCTTTTCTTAACAAATCCATGTTGCTCCAAAGATATCCAATGAATATCATCTGTATACATTTTGGAATTAATAATTCTTGAGAGAATATCATAAGGAAAATTACACATACTAGCCAGCCTATAGTCATGGATAGAGGGAGGGTCTTTAATCTTTGGCAGGATAACAAGAGTATTTGCACCGGCCACTCTAGGAATCAAACCACCCCCAAAAAATATTTAATGGACGAGATAACATCAACATTAATAACCTCCCAGGACCCCCTGTAGAACGAACCTGGAATGCCATCGGGACCCAGGGCGCTCTCTGGGTTAAGATTCATCATCGCCTCAGAAATATCCTTCTCATCAGGATTCGCCTCCAGCGCGTCATTATCAGACCTAGACAACATGTTAGGAATCCCTGAAAACAGCTTTGAGTCCCCTCTTGGATACCCTAATTCCATGATTGGGTTTGGTTCAGCCAGAATGTTTTTGAAAAAACAAAAGGCCAAGCCTCCAACCATGTCCTTGTCCTCTGAGAATGAACCATCATCCAGCAAAGTATTTGGTTTCACTAACCTCCTTATTTCTTTAATGGAAGCATGGATGTATGCCGAGTTCTTGTCTCCTTCCCGAAGCCATTTCACCATTGCATCCCCTCGTGCCAACCGCTCCAGCTTCAGAATCATCTCTACCAAGGCCGTCTTTTTGTTCACCAGTTCAGCAAAAACTGAATCCTCTCAAACATTCTCAAGGATTCAATCCATTCTTTCCACCTCCCTCTCAAGATTGTGAAGGTCCTGGCTAGTGGGGAGAACTCTCTTCACCCATCCTTGCAGCCTTTGCATTAAACGTCTCAACCTGTTATGAATGACCACCCAAGAAAAACCAGGAGTCGTCTCCCTCCAAGACTCGTCCACTAGCTAATGATAGTCATCCAAACCAACCCTGTGGGCGTGAAACCGAATGTGTCACCACCATCCTGTCTGGGGGATAAGGATATGAGAAACGTAGAGTGGTCTGATATACCCCAGACAAGATGCTCCACCTTGGGGATGGGAAACCTGGAAATGGCCTGTAAATTTTCCAAACATCTCTCCAATCTACTCCAACATCTACGGCCACCGTTTTGGTTGTTGCACCATGTGAACCTGTCCCCAAAATAACCCATTTCACGAAGCCCTTTAACCGCAAGGAACTGAGTAAATCTTGTGATGGACATCTGAGGGAAGGTGCCCCTGCCATTCTTCTCTTCGGGGTCCATGATCACATTGAAGTCTCCACCAACAATCCATGGGTGGTCCTCCGGGTCAAATGAACTGAGATCCTACCATAGCAATTCTCTATGTTGCACAATACATCTACCATAAACCGACGACAAGAAGATGGTTTCCATGCCTAGAATCATTTTCTCCGTAATATATTGGTCACCTGACTTAACCATATCCTCCAGCACGTCCTTTTTCCAAAATAGCCATATGTAACGATTAGACGAGTCGGCATGCATACCTCCATGCATACCAATTTTGCGAGTGAACTCACCAATCCTCGTAGGATTCTGTTTTTGCTCCAGGACCGCAACAAAACACACCTTGTGCTTAATAATTTCCAATGATAGAAAGTCCGTCTTCACCCGAGCTGCTAACCTATGATAATTCCATATGAGGACCTTAATCATTGAAACATATAGGGCCCAGCTCTGACTCCAGGCACATTGGTCACATTCAGAGGAGAGGAAGCACACTCCTCTGACACTCTGAGACAATCTTTTGTGCAAACCCCTGCCTCCTGATGCAAGGTTAGCTTTTCTGGAGAAGCTGATAACGATTGATACCGCATGGACACCCTCCTCGATTTACTTGGGGGAGATCGAAGTTCTTTCGACTGGGGCACAAGAGACTCAAGGTCTCCATGGATATGCTTTTTCCCATCCAACTGAGGAGGGTGATGGAATGGAACCTCCCTGGGAGAGCACTCACCAATGCCTTCCAACAGCTGCACACGATAGCATGGTAATCCCGCAGAACAAACAACATTGATGTAACCCAAAAAAGCATCTAAGAAGGCGGAGAAGTCTGACCAAGGAGAAAGAGGCACCATTGAACTAGAAATATGTGACATCATCACCTAGGAGAAACCCACACTAGAAGGCTTGAACCATAAAAGTGATAAGGACCCCCAACCACCAGGGAAGAGGGAAGGAGGTAGGGGCAGGGAGGGGCCTCCAACCCTAGGACTCTCAGAAGACCCAGCTCGCGGGGAACCGAATCACTAGAACCAAGAGATTATATAGACCCAAGCCTGAAGAAACCCCTTCGTAAATATGATCAGAACCTGCAGTCACCTTCACGGCGGAGTAATCAAGGTTGGCCTCGACCGGGACCCTTGCAGATGGAGATGCAGGAGGCATCCAACGCCCTTATATGCCACCACGAGAACGCTTACAGCACACCAGCACTAAGTGGCCCTGAAGGGAGCAGATCAAGCAGTACTGGGGCAGCACTAGGTACACAATATCCTGGCTCAAGATCAGCATGTCCTTCCCCTTTAGCGATATCTTCTCTAGAAGCGGCTGGTAAAGATCACGTTTAACAAAAATGTGAGCTCCAGACACATCCGCATAGCATCAAGTGATATCATTAGCAAATAAGAAACCTCCGAGAGAGTCCCTGATCGCCTTGAGAAGAGGACCATTGTGGAACGGCAGCGGAAGCCCTGGTAGAGAGATCCAAACAGCCTCAAGAGGACTTTATTTCCACTTATGTTCCCCTATCATCCATCTCTATAGGTTGAACCTCTATCTCCCCATGATCTGACGTGCTTTGCACCATGCAAACACGAAATCCGCCTCCGAACCCATACTGAGACAGAAAGCATTCTGGTGGCTGACCGAGATCTGGGTCGGATCGGCAAGGCCCCAGGAGCTGACGAACCATCTGAACGCCGATAAAGTCAGCTGCGCCGCCCCAAAACTAGCAATGACCATCCATCGGAGGCTGAGCTGACGAACCATCTGAAAGCCGATATAGTCAGCTGCGCCGCCCCAAAACAAGCAATGACCATCCATCGAAGGCTGGTGACCACCTATTCGAGAGTTTTTTTTATACACATTTTAGAAAAAAAATTGAAAATACATGTAGGTTAAAAAAAATTATTTTTTTACCACCCAAAGGCGGCACCTGGTGTGCCGCCTTTGGGGAATTTTCCGCCCAGGGAATGGCGTCACATGGTGTGTCGCCTTTGCCCAAAGAAAACCTGCAAAGACAGCACACCAGGTGCCCCCTTGGCCTAAATATTTTTTTTTAAAATTTTATTTTATTTTTTTTGTTTTGTTCTGTTATATATATATATATATATAACAAATCTTTTCTGCATAATTTTTCAGTTATTTAATATCCAGCGGTTCTTCCATTATATCAGTCTGGATTCTGACTGATACCCTCACTCAAGACTCCCTTTTATAAGGGGGTTTACCCTGAAAAAAATACTGCATTTCCAATGTGGGATTCTGGTTCTCCTTTTCCTGCACAGTACATTCTGTGTTTCCGATGTGTGATTCTGTTTCAATTACGCGACTTCGAAGGACTATAAAAGATAAACTATAGGACCAATACAAATGAAACATTAAAAAATGATTAAAAATATAAGAAATAGTTGAACACAAAAATAATTTCATAAAAAATGTTGACACAGATTAATTTATAATCTTTCAAAATCACCTACTTGAAACTTAAACATATTTCAAGTACGTGACTTTGAAAGCTTATAAAAGATAAATTATAAGACCAATAAAAATGAAACTTTAAAAATTGATTAAACATATAATAAATAGTTGAAAGCAAAAATAATTTCATAAAAAATGTTCACAAAAAACAATTTATAATCTTTCAAAACAATCAACATGAATCTTAAAAATGTTTCATGTTCCCGACTTTGAAAGACTATAAAACATAAACTATAAGACCAATAGAAATGAAACATTAAACATTGATTAAACATATAAGAAATAGTTGAAAACAACAAAAACTTCCTAAAAATGTCCTTAAAATTTAATTTATAATCTTTCAAATCAGTCTAGTTGAAACATAAAAATGTTTCAAGTACGCGAATTTAAAAGACTATAAAACATAAACTATAAGACCAATATAAATGAAACTTTAAAAATTGATTAAATATATAAGAAATTAATAAATTATTTAATTTTAACTTAGTCATTCTAACTTTGTCGTAGCATTCAGATGCATTCCAACAATGAAAACCTCAACCAGCTTATGTGTTTTACACACAATAGAAACATCTTTGCAATTTTGTCATGCCCCTGAGTATAAATCAACCTAAAAAGATGTAGTTAATATTTCTTGGTAAGGTGAGATGAGAAGGGAGGTATTATACCATCGGGAAGATATATTCTAGAAATTTGCAATGTTATGACAAACCTTTAGATGAAATGTGTCAGTTCCCCACTAGATGTGCATGTTCCCTCAAAATTTTCAGGCTGGAGATAATCCACCTTATGTTCCACATAGCCTTATGCCTTCCATGGATTAATGTCAAACACTTCAACCAATTTTTTACTTTATGGGGAAATAAAACCTCATTCCTTTGAATATGCACATTACCATGAACATATAAAATCATCATTTTGTACAAAAAACTACTAATCTCATGTTCACTGAAATACCCCTTAACGTAAGAATGATACAAATAGTGTAAGTACCCAATAGAAAGATTCCAATCCATTTTGACTGGGCTATGTGGAATCATTGGTGTCTTCATCTGATTAATAATTTAAAATGTTTCAAAACCACCTTTCTGAAACTCAAAAATGTTTCAAGTAATTACTTTTCTACTACTTCTTATTTTTTTAATCTATGTTCTATGTTTCATTTATATGAGTCATTAAGTTTATATTTTATAGGCTTTCAAAGTCTCATATCTGAAATATTTTTGAGTTGTAAGAAGTTTTTTTAGAGATTATAATTGTATTTCATCAGCAATTTTTAAGAAATGGTTTTAATTTTCAATTACATATTATATTTTTAATCCATGTTTTATGTTTCATTTCAATAGATCTTATGGTTTATATTTTATACGCATTCAAAGTCACTTACTTGAAACATTTTTGAGTTTCAGAAAGGTTGTTTTGAAACATTTTAAATTATTAATCAGATGAAAACACCAATGATTCCACATAGCCCAGTCAAAATGGATTGGAATTTTTCTATTGGGTACTTACACTATTTGTATCATTCTTACGTTAAGGGGTATTTCAGTGAACATGAGATTTGTAGTTTTTCTTGAAAATGATGATTTTATATGTTCATGGTAATGTGCATATTCAAAGGAATGAGGTTTTACTTCCCCATAAAGTAAACAAATTGGTTTAATTGTTTGAAATTAATCCATGGTAGGCATAAGGCTATGTGGAACTTAAGGTGGATTATCTCCAGCCTGAAAATTTTGAAGGAACATGCACATCTAGTGGGGAACTGACACATTTCATCTAAAGTTTTGTCATAGCATTGAACATTTCTAGAATCTCACTTCCTGATGGTATAATACCTCCCTTCTCATCTCACCTTACCAAGAAAAATTTACTAGATCTTTTGAGGTTGATTTATACTCAGGGGCATGACAAAATTGCAAAGATGTTTCTATTGTGTGTAAAGAACATAAGCTGGTTGAGGTTTTCATTGTTGGAATGCATCTGAATGCTACGACAAAGATAGAAGGACTAATTTGAAATTAAAAAATTTATTAATTTCTTATATATTTAATCAATGTTTAAAGTTTCATTTATATTGGTCTTATAGTTTATGTTTTATAGTCTTTTAAATTCGCGTACTTGAAACATTTTTAAGTTTCAAGTAGGCTGTTTTGAAAGATTATAAATTAATTTTTATGGAAATGTTTTAGGAAGTTTTTGTTGTTTTCAAATATTTCTTATATGTTTAATCAATGTTTAATGTTTCATTTCTATTGGTCTTATATTTTATGTTTTATAGTCTTTCAAAGTCGGGAACTTGAAACATTTTTGAGTTTCCTGTTGATGGTTTTGAAAGCTTATAAATTGTTTTTGGTAAACATTTTTTATGAAATTATTTTTGTTTTAAACTATTTATTATATGTTTAATCAATGTTTAATGTTTCATTTGTATCTGTATTATAATTTATCTTTTATAAGCTTTCAAAGTCACGTACTTGAAATATGTTTAAGTTTCAAGTAGGTGGTTTTGAAAGCTTATAAATTAATCTGTATCAACATTTTTTATGAAATTGTTTTTGTTTTCAACTATTTTTTATATGTTTAACCAGTGATAAAAGTTTCATTTGTATTGGTCTTATATTTTATCTTTTATAGTCTTTCGAAGTCGCGTACTTGAAAAAAAATCACACATCGGAAACGCAGAATGTACTGTGCAGGAAAAGGAGAACCAGAATCCCACATGGGAAATGCAGTATTGATTTCAGGGAAAACCCCCTTATAAAATAGAGTCTTTAGTGAGTGTATCAGTCAGAATCCAGACTGCTGTAATGGCAGAACCGTTGGATATTAAATAACAGAAAAATTCTGCTGAAAAGTTTTGTTTTATTTATATATATATATAAAAGAAAACAAAACAACAAAATTAAAAAAAATTAAAAAAAAATTAGGCAAAGGAGGCACCTGGTGTGCCGCCTTTGCGGTTATTTTTTAGCAAAGGCGTCACACCATGTGCCACCTTGCCCTGGGCGGAAAATTCCCCAAAGGCGGCACACCAGGTGCCACCTTTGGGGGGTAAAAAAATAATTTTTTTTAACCTAGATGTATTTAAAAGAAATTGAAAAAATGTATATAAAAAACTCCCTCTTCGAAGACACCCACTGGGAATTCCAGAGCCAAACTAGAATTATCCCTACTAATCGACGACCCCACCGAAGGAATCTCCAGGCAACCAGCGCAAGGAGAATCCTTGAGCGAACCGCATAGCTCCTCCTTGAAATATGGACCCACACTGCAAACCTTAGAGGAGGACCATAAAGGGGGAAGCGAGGGTCGCAATGCCTCGGAAGATCCAGAGGGGCCGGATCGAAAGGCCATGACACCGGAAACATGGTCCTGGAGTACTAAGCGGATGAAGCAACAGGCATCAAAAATTGAAAATCCGCGAGCGCATGGGGCGCGTTCTCCATTGGAAACGACATTCAGGGGGCTTTCTCGATTAAGGATATATATGTGTAGACTATGTCCACATTGGATGGAAATGTTGTAAAAAACATCCCCTTTATTTTATTCTACTACAAATTAAAACTCCAAATTAACATTAACACTTTCTATAAATAATAAATATATTTCATTAATTTTCTTAATATTCTCTCTCCACTCCCTATAGACCATACTCAATTACCCATACTAACGTTACATATTGTGGAAATCACATTTTTATTATCGATTACAGTGATAATACTATTTTGGGCAATTATTTTCCATTAGATTGACTATTATAGAGGCATGTGAATTATTAGGTGGAATATTTGGAGGGGGAAACATATATGTAGGCCTAGTGTCCCTAACATATTACCGTGTAGGTCTTGTGATGTCATGGATAATAGATCAATGATGAGAATCACTGCATATGGTACATTGATATAATATAGTTGGGGGCATGGATTTGAAAACCTTCTAAGGAGGCCCCAGTTGTCATCTGACATGGACTAGAGCTGTTCAAAAAAATTCCACATAGTTTTTGAAATCATGATGATAGTTCAAGAGACAATGTGACAAGTGGTTTCCTTAGATAGATGAGCTCACATGGTTAGTGAATTGTTTGGAAAATAGAGTTTCAATATCATAAACCCATCAAAATTGGTAAATTTAAAATTTTTACCTCCCAATATTATAGAAATATAACCAAATTTATTCTTTTATTCCACTCACATAATCTATAAGTGAATCCAAAACTCTATCTCTTCTTCCGAGCGTAATCCTCCATTGATCATTGTCTATTTGAAGTGTTTTTTGGTTCTGATTTAATACCATGGGTATTTCTAAGATTCTTTTTCCATTTATTCCTTTGATGCTTCAGTTCATTATTTTTTCTTCTTATTCATTATCTAAAAAACCTCTTTCTAATTTTTTGTTTTGTTATGTGGTTGTGGAAATTTTTTACAAATTCAATGTTTGGGGTTAGATGAGTTGTTAAATAAAAGAATAATATAGGTGGTATCATAACATTTCTCATAATCTAAAGATTCTTTTGGTGAATGTTCTATGTACGATGACATTGGCATTTTGTGAATTCAAAACCTTTTATAAATGACTTTTTCCCCACATGTTATAAATACGATGACATTGGCATTTTTTATAATTATGTTTTCACCTTTTTTATTCTATTTCCCCCACATGTTATTCTAAATCTTCGCCAGTGGCCCATTGGGACCTGTTATGAATTTGTTGAGTGGGTCCAAGAATGATCAAAACACTGAATTTCGGGTTGATGCGTGAAAGATGATAGAATCGGTTTTTTTAAAATATGTGAGGACAAATTTTAATGTTTTTTATGGATATAGAATCAGGGGTGGTGACTTTTAGTGACATGTGGTTCAACGGGTGATAGGATGTGATGCAATCATTGGGAAGCTCACTTGAATCTAATTTCTAGCCACCAGAGTCGGGGAATTGATGTCCAATTTCATGATCTGTTGATCCTTGATGGTCAAATGGTGAGATTCATTGTGGTAGGATCATATATGAAGGACTCATGCAAACTTCATTTGTTTTTTTATAAAACTGACTATATTACATGTAGTCAGGAAGAATAGACATTATGTAGTCCTCCAGATGTAAGGTCTAGGGTTTACAGTGATGTCAAATATCATGCATTGTGTAGGTGTGCCGACATTCTATTTGAATTGATCAAAGTTCCCATCACATGTTCCAAATGCACACACATATGTCCCCATACATACATATATGTTGTGTATTAGATTATACAAGCGTATGTATGAATTCATGGGAATGGGCTGAGATGCATGACTAGGACCCTAGTGGGTCAAAAATGCCATGTATCCTAGAAGAAACATCATGTATATAGACAAGGATTTCCATTCCATGTCCTAGAAGAAATGACTTTGTGGGAGAGTGGCTCCATACATCGTATTGACCCTATAAAAGTCGTATAAACCAATATGAGTCTTCTTCTTCGCATTTCTCTTATGTTTAGATGTAGATTTTACCCATAAGTATCCTATCTTGAGTGTTGTAACTTATAGAATATGATGGTTGATTTCTTAAATTATTTTTAGTTAGTATTTGAGATGTTCTAATATGTATTTTTATTCAGGTGAGTAATGAAGATATAATTGGTTCGGTGGGATCACCAGTTAGATGGTTGTGGCTGAACCACCCTATCGCACCAAGTCATTGGATACTCAGGCTATCAAAGATATATTAGGGTCAGTACTCATGTGTTAAAATAGGTCATGGGTTCCTCAAATTAATTATTTATATAAATATTGTACTGCCCTATGTTGGGAATGGGCCCCATCACTACAAAGTGGAGCTCCCCCATATTTGACATACAACGGTGTGCAGGTCCTCCATGGGTGTTTTGGTTCCCTTAGATATGGATTAAAGTACATTAAATTAGTCCTTCCAACCAAAATATGGTTAGGGTTAATTTTATTTTGGGTTCATATGTTGGAAATTTTGATCTCTAGGATTACTCATTGACATTGGCTGGTTAGTGAGATGGAGATCCCATTTCTCTCTCATCTGGGTTTTATTTATGAAAAAATATCTATAATGGATTTCATTCCCCTATATTATGGGTTTATTTTTCTTCATGGTATCTTTTTATTTCTCCACCTTAAATTTTTACGGTATCCTACTATGTATGTTTATACTCACCCATGCATTGGATTTTCCCAAGCATGTCATTCCTTATACAGACGGATAACAGATCAGTGATAACTTTGCTGGATCTTAGGGACACTTGGGGGAATATGGATGCATACATTGGTCAGGACATGAGTATTAGGGGATGTGATCTTTCAATTTTTCTTTATTCGAGTTGTTTTTTGGTTGAGAGTTTTTTTCCCTTTGGGCGTGAATTTTTCACATTTACATTTTAGTCATCTTTTGTCATACTCTGATGTATTTTCCTAGACATTATTACATGCATGGTTTTTACCATAGAGATTAATATCCTTTTTATTTCTTTATACATTGCATTTATATGTACTGGTGTGTCAGAATAGGTACATCTGAAAATGAATTACATTCATGTTATGTCTTATCGACACATATCACCAACCCCAAGACAATTAGAGGTAGGCTTGGGGTTGTGGCAGCCCATCATTCTGTTGGTCTAGTGGGCTCCATTGTGTTGTGTCATTTCAGTGTGGTATCAGAGGTGGTTCTTTCTATGGTTAGTGATAGAGATATACACATGATGAGGTTTTGTTGGTAACATAGGTAAAATGTTGTTGAAGTGTCTTGGGTGCATCTTTTATTCCTAGGAACTCAGTGTTGTTGTGGTGGATTTTGTTTCCATAAAGCAGGACTCTTGATACTTTCTTGTTGATTCAACATACCGAGATATAAGTTGTAGCGTATTATGGTATATTAATTTTATATTATTTATTACTTTGACTGTACTCTATAAGTCATCTCCCATTATAAATGATAATCTTATCACTATACATCATTTTCACCTTCAAGATTCCTCGGTAAAGACATAAAACTAGGGTATTAATTCAGGATTATGATGATGATCTGATGAGTGATGATGCCTCACTTTGGGGACCATATAATAAGGATTTTTCAACTCAATGGTTAGGTAGAATCACCCATGGTAATCGATCAGTCGATAATATCATCTATTCTGGATGAGGATACATATAGGCTAAGTGTGCTACATGATTTTTAGTATGTGTGACCATTGAGGTTTTGTAAAGATCCATATCCCTAGGAAGTGAATTATTGGTTTGATTAGGTGTTTTGATTCATCATTATAGTTTGTACCCTAATAGATTAGACTGTTTCACTAGTGACCAATCTTCTCCATGAGCATTGTTTCCTATGGGGATACCAATGGACGTCACAACAGTTCAAGGTTTTCTTCATGAGAAGTAGAGACAGTGATCACCTTGTTTTATTGGGAGTCGTTTCCCCCTTCTCAGGGGTATTGTACTAGTAGGAGCCTATGGTGAGAATGTGTAATTGGAATAGACCCCAGATGATGCAGGTCTGGGTAGTGAGACCTCTATAAAGATAATCTGGGATTTGATAGAGCCATTTTTTTTTATGTTTGATGTAACTATATCCATAAAAGAAAGATTATAACTTCCCCCCACAAAGATGCATCCTTTTAAAGTTATTTAAAATAGTTGGGGTGAGTTAGTTCTAGGAAATGATTATACTTTTATGGTGTGGTGGATGATTTTCTTCAACATTTATGTTTGAGGGTATTTATATGGAATATGGTGTCAAAGTGATTCATAGATATGATAAAAGGGAATTCAAAAAAAATGATGGATTCAAGAAGTATGGACTTGTTATATCGAGACTCTATGTATGGTTAAGGAAAGATTATGTGTCTTCTCTACCCCAATTGCATTTATTTACTCTGTCTCGAGACACGTTCAAAGGATGTGGCCCATGTTTGAAGCATTTTTTTACCATTGGATCCCTTTATCTCAACCCTTATTTATAGAGTATTTAGCATAGAGGATCAATGTTCATGAACTCCAATCATTACTGTGACCCAATTCATAGGGGGAGAGAGAGTTCCTCACATTGTTCTTCTCATGGATGATGAAGAGGACCTATAATTATTCTCTTATCATTGACTAGATTATTATGATTAATTCCCCGATAACTATCACCAATGAAGGATAATGCTTAACCAAGCATGTGGTATGTTATTTTACATCCCATATTAAAATGGATCCCAGATATAGTATGATTTTCTCATGTTCAAGAGTATGCAAACTATTTTTATTAATATGCTGGTATGAAACATGGAGTAGTAGATGATATGAGTATTTATTTTCCTACTATGGTGGTGGATTTTGAGGAAATAATTGTTGAGGTATTTTCTAGATTGATATCCCATTGAGACTTTTTTTTCTAGTACTCCTATCACATAGAGTCCATGCTGATATCATAAAATACCTATCATATAGAACCTATCATGCTCCGGGAGGTGAGGGTGTAGTTATAGGGCCTTCAATATATTGGTTTTGTAAGACCTAGTGTGTCCCTATGGGTGGCTCCAACGTTGTTCGTAAAAAATGAGAAATGTTTTATGCGGCATGGTGTTGATTATCATTAACTAAACTATGTAATAAAAATAAAAAGTGTCCCTTTACTGTGATTGATGACCTCATTCATCAGCTATGAGGCACAAAATGGTTATCAATGATCGATCTCGGGTCCTACTACCACCATTTGTTGTTTTGTGAGGCTGATATTTTGATTATGGAATTTCAATGTCGCAATGGAAACTATGAGATCCTAGTGATTTATTTCAATGTGATGAATTACCCAACTATATTTATTGAATTTCTGAACCAGATCATCCAACCATTCTTGTACCATTTCATGATTTCCTTTTTTAATGAAATACTCATATACTCTGTATTATATGAGGAGCATGAAACTATCCTAAGGATAGTCCATTACTTACTTAGGGAGTACTTCCATGATGGTAAGATTTTTAAGTGCAAGTATTGGATCCTGATGGTTTACATTATGGTAATTTCATTTCATAGTAGGAATTATTTATAGACCCAATGATGATTTATGGAGTTCTTTCTTCAGAGCCACCCAAGAACGTGTTGGAGGTGTGAAAATTTTATGGATTGGTTAGGTACTATATGAGGTTACTATCTGAATTTAAATGAGTTAAATCCCATGTTACCACCCAAATGTGGAATGGGTATCCATTTATCATGTTTGGGTAATGATAGGGATCTTTGAATGGTTGAGGCTCAGGTTGACCTGTTATCCTAGGTTGAAACTACTAGGGGAGGGCATGGTGTACATAGTGTTTAGGGAGGCCACTAGAGATATTCATGGTGGAATTTCAATGTAGAGGTAGGAAGTCATTGCATATAGATCAAGGCAGTTGATACCCTAGATTAAAAACTACACGACTCATGACCTAGAGTTGGATGTCATAGTATTCCCTCTAAATATGTGGAGACACTATCATCTTGGAAACAAATTTTGTTTTTATACTTAGACCACTAGAGTATTAGGTATATCTTCACTCAGATAGATCAAAAACTAAGATATAGGTTTTTTTATTTCATATAAGAATGTGATTTCATTATTGTCTATTATCCTATGAAGGGAAACATGGTAACAGATGGACATATAAGGAAGTCACATTCACTATTCGGGGAGGATGCATTTGAGGAGTTATATTTTTTAGCATACCATAGTGGTGGGGATGGGTGTAACTTTTCTTCTATTGATGGTGCTGAATCATCCTCTCTTTCAGTTGGTCTGGGAGGAATCAACTCTGAGGTTCTCCGTGACCAGATATCCTCAAGGGATTTAGTAGATATAGTAACTTAAGGGGGGATTCATATTTTTGCAAGGATGTTTGGTGGTTCTAGTGATAATGAGGGGATGTTTTATTGATGTCCCACACATACCATTTATTTTTATATCCCAGTGTAAAAAATATGTATAGGGACATTCAACAATAGTTTTGGTGTTCTAGAATGAGGAAATGGAAAGTAGAGTTCGTGTGTTGTTTCCTCATCTGTCAGTAGGTGAAGGAAAAGAAGCATGTTCAGAGAATTTTGACATAGCCTATTGAGATCAGATAGTCGTAAAGTAACAAAATATCCTTGGTCATTTTGACATGGAATCCTTGGAAAATTAGAGTCCAATATTAAATCTAGTTATTAATTTAATGACTTAACAACTAGGTGAACTTCTTATCAATTAGGGAGTTGAGTTAGGTAGAGATTTTGGGGAGGGTGTATGTATCATAGATCATTAGACACATTTATTCCCCTTCGATGATTCTATATGAATGTGATGTATGGTTTTCATTGTGGTTTGGGAGAGGCTTGTATGAGGCACTCAAGGCCTAGTTGAGGATGAGTAATGTATTCCACCAACAGATGGATGGGAAGACCGAGCACACTATTTTGGTTTTGGAGGATATGATGAGGGATTTTGTGTTACACATTGATAAGAGTTGGAAGGATGATTTCAAAATTTTATATTTTTCTTATAATAAAATTTATCACTCTATGATCAACATGAAACTGTTCAAGGCTATGTATGGGAGACCCTAAAACTCAAACATATGTTTGAATGATATTAGAGAGAAATATTTTGATGGTATAGAGGTGGTTCATGTGATTATAGAGAAGTTTTAGGTGATACAGGTGTGTATTTGGAGATCCTAGAGCATAGAAAAATTGTATATATATAGACAACATAGTTACTTGTAGTTTGATCAGGAAGATCATGTTTTTGTGATATTCTCCTCTTGATGAGGATTGAATAAATTGGGAGAGGGAGATAATCAATCCCTAATTTTTATTATTTCATTTGATTTCCTTTGAAGGGCCTATGAGGTTTCATACCACTAGTACATTCCCCCATTATTGTAACGGGTGCACAACATCATCCCCGTATCACAATTGAGGGTATACATGCATGATCCTACAAAATTCATTGATCAGGTAAATAAGGACATGAATTATGTATTCACCTTTTAGGATTACGTAGTGGTGATCAAGGATTATAAGGATTGGATCCTTTGAGGTTGTACCATTCCCTTGGATCCAGTGTTATGGCAATGTTGGAGCATGTAGGAGAGCTCTTAGGAGTAAAAGGGCCATATATGGGATTAATATCCCCATAAATTTGTTTATTTTTATCTTTTTGGGGTGAAAATACATTAATGTGGGAGGAATGTGTGAACATGTTTCTTTATAAGACATTAAAATATATTAAGAAATGTTTTCAATGCTGAGCATTGAGACAATGTGATATTTAAATACCCCGTGATCCCAGAATTGATATCATAAAATTAATAAATATATTAATATCATGAACACATAGTTTTCATTAAATAATGGAATAAATCCATAATGGACTCTCTATTATAAATTTGAGACCATGTTTGGGTTCGGAAATTGGGGTTTTACTTAGGAGAATCCTAAGGTTGGTTGGTTCGAGATGTTCGATTGAGGCAATCATTGGTAATGCGTTTAATTTAAAAAATAATTTTATTTATTTATTTAATTTTAAAACCCCCACAACCTAAAATACTATATATATAACATATTATTAAAATTTTACATGTTTCACCTTTTAATCTTAGGGATAATTTAGAGATCACTAGAGTCCTTCTTTTCAATATCAAGATCGATGTACAACAGTTGATCGTGTTGTAGTGGATCAATAGGAAGAGAATGTATGAGATACCCACATCACTACCAAATGGTATATTTAATTATGATTGAAACCATATAAAGGTTGGACTCATAAATTATGGATTTCCTATATTTTGATTAAATTATTTATCAATGATCTATTATTTTCTTTTGATTATACTATTATACATTCTTTGTATGATCCCCATAGATATGTTTGATTTAATTAAGTCATTTGATTGTTTTTATGGCTATGTTTTCGCATAATCTTCCTTAATATAATATTATTTTCTGTGAAATCATTTCAAAAGAGGGTTTCATATTTGTTATTTTGTCCTTCCTCCACTAGTTCTTCACATTATAAACTATTGGCATATCGGGCCATGGTTCAACATTGTAGTGTAATTCAAAGTGGTATTAGACCACAAATTAAAATTACATGTGTAGTGATGATAGAATTATTGATTTTCAATTATATTGGGATGGATTTTGGGTTTTTATTCATATTTCAGGGCTCTTGGTTGGTGGTTTTTTAAAAGCCTGAGTTTTTATAGTCCATTTGTTTTCGAATAAATTATATTTTTAATTTTTTCCTGAAATGAATTAAGACAAAGACTCTATTGACACGGAACCGAATTGGAATACATTGATTGTAACACCAACTTATTGTATGTAACATACAATACCAACTTCAAAAATGTTACATGGAACCACATGTTTAGCGTGCATTATACGAATGATTTACCCTCTACAATGGATAGTGTAACATGAAAGATCGAGTTTTACCTAACTAAAATATATTATTAAAAATATTATTATGATAAGATATAACCTAGCGGTTATTTTTATGCATATGAATATTATCAACTAAATTATGAAGACATGTTGTTTATAAAAATATAATATGAATTCATAGTTTACCAAATAATTACAAATGAATATGATGACAGAATTAATATAAATGAAAATATTATTCTAGTAAAAAATATATTTTAACTGAGTTAATTAAAATTTTTAAGTGATATTAACATAATAAATATTTCATATTTTTGATAATATATTTCTTATTTTTATCCAATATATTTGATAGACCTAAGATAAGAATAAACCCAATTTTATGCTTAAAACCATATATTTTTATGAAGGAATTATTTTACCTCATTTTAATAGAGAACCATGATTTAATCCTATTATTGGAACTTTTATATATTTAATATTTCAAAATAAATGTCATCTTTTTTACTTTAGGGGGAAAAAATTAGGGTACGATAAATTTAAGGTAGATTCCCTTTATGTTTAAATACACATCTTTCTCAAATTAACCACTTTTAATTTCCTTATAATAAAATTAATTTTAGAAACATTTAGACATTTAATATGATAACATAAACTTTATTTTTTAATTTATAAAGTTGAAAGTATATTAGGGTGAAATGTTGAGAATTTTCTAACAAACATCATTTTAAGATTAAAAGTGAAAATACTATTTTTTAAAACTCAATTTTAATTTAATTTACTTATAAAGATAAAATATATTTTATTTAGATTTAAAATATTAATTAAATAATATTTTTATCATATAAATCCAATGTTGGTCATTGTAACGACTTCCACATTAAAATTTGACCTAAAGACTTATCAATCTTTTGATCTTTTTTCTTATAAAAACCCACAGTGTCATCTCGACAATGGAATTAATGTTAAATTAATTTATGCCACTTATATGATAAAAATTTGGAAAATGGATTTTATATTTAATATAATTCTTTTTTATAATTCCTTATAAGTCCAATATTTGGTTAACAAAATATTAGTGAAGGTGATTAAAATTAATTACATCGGTGAAGAGAAAAATTAGGTTGATATAATACTAAACCTTAAATATAAGACCCAATAAAGAACTAGAAGCATGTATAACACCCCATGGAAGAAATATTTCTCCCATAAATATTAAATTCCTTTGTTCGGTTTGTTTTATATGACTATTTTTTGGTAATAACATGGGCACACCTAACTTGTTTCTAAAAATTCTATGGGATTCCTTTTCCTTACATATAAAAGGAAACCACCTATACCCATCCCTCACACCTATCAAAACCCTTAGTTTAGTTTATTATATCCCCATTTAGGCTAAATAAATCCTTCCTCAGGAAAAGTAAGCCTCTATTTTTGAACAAACCAAAAGGATTTACCTAATTTAGACATAATGTATTCCCTTAAGCTCATTTCCTCTATTTTCTTTCATTAACCCCTCCATACTCATTATTCAAATTTTGTTCAGCAAAAAAAATAACATAAAGTTAATATGATGTTTTAATTATATGGGTTATAACTACAATTACATACACCTCCATCTAATGTATGTTCAACATTTTTCTTCTGTGTACGGCGAAATACTGCCTTACGAAACGATTATTCTTCATTTCTACATTACCACCTATCATGGTGGCCATTATGATGCAAAATATAATATATACATAATATATTGTATTTATTATGTCTTTAATATTATTTTTTCATTTTAAAACAAATATATTTTTACCTTCCATTTGATGTTAATACGATAATCTCATTTGAGAAAGTGTAGACTACCGCCCCGTCAAATCGATGTTATTTGTCTGCAACCCACATGGAATGTATTAAGCATGGGTTTAATGAAATTATATAATATCTTTGATATATTTATTTTACTGGTATATATATATTCATGTATATAAATATTTTATTTACATACTTTATTTTAATAGGACAATAAAAAAGAAACAATGTGCATGCATACGTACAACTTACAGTCACTATGAACAGTGTATTCCATTTTGTAATTTCTTATTATATAAATTAATATAATGTTAATATAATATAATTATATTATATTTATATAATTATTTATAATCTGTAATCATGATATTAGTATAAGGACCATGCAATAAAAAATTAAGACACACACCAACAACAAAGAAAATATTACCTGAAGTGAAACATTAAATTATGATCATTTACATGTGGGTAATATAAGGTCATAATAAAACCATATATGGTGTTATATATAATAATATAGTTAATTAAAATATATATAATAAATTAATATTTATTATATAATAATCTTGTATGAGTATGGAGAGATGCAAAACACAAGGTAATGGGATTTCATCTCATTTTTAATTTTCGTGAGATACATGTTATGTTCACCACTCTTTAATTTTGTCTGTTGTATTTACTGAATGTGACGTTATTATATGTATCTTAAAATTATATTTATGGGTATTCACATGTCCATTCAATTACCATACATTCATGAGGGTTACACACCCAATGTTAATAAATTAGTAGAATAATTTTTACTGAATTTTCCTTCATTAAGACTAATATTTTTTTTATGAACCTAAACTCTTCTTAGAGATTTATATACATTCATTTTACATGTTATATCATGAATATACTTATTTTCATTATATTTTAAGTTTCAATTAATTTAATTTTCTTACATGGATTTCATAATCACATTTTTCGATGTTATTATATTTTTTTGAGACAATCTCATCACTTTTCAAGATTGATTATCTTTATGCTTACATTGATTAAATTTTATGGTCTAATATATCAAGAAAACACATTATTTTCCTTATCCTATATTATTTCATTATATATTTATTTATTTTTTCCACTATAATCAATTTTTTAAATAATATAATTAATACATTGTTCTAAAGAATTCCTGACATTACACACTCTTCTGTTAGAAATATATATTTTCTAAAAAGGATTTACAAGAATATTATACCATTTTACAATAATAACTAAAAGAAATTTTTACCCTTTTTTTCTTCTATCAATCTCTTCAAAGGAATATTCTTTTCACTTTCTAAAAAATTCATTTTATATCCTTTTTAAATTGTAAAAGGAATGTTTTTTTTAACCTCGTACGACATGTACAGTTTTACCCACCATCATTCCATTGAATCTTCTATTGCATTTCATTATATAATAATTAACAAAAAAATTTAAAAATTATTTTTCAAGCAATGTTTTTTTAAAAATGTTATCAAGAATCATTTACATGTTTTTAAGTAAAATCATTTTCAAAATGTTTTTAATCTTTTTTATAAGTTTTAAAACTTTTTTTAATGAAATGGTTTCCAAAATGTTTTCAAACATAATTTATAAGATTTAAATGTATTTTCAAATATATGGTTTTCAAAACCTTTTCAATTATTATTTATATGTTTTCAAATTATTTTCAAAGAAATTGTTTTCAAAAAAAATTAATCTTTCTTTATATGTTATCAATGTATTTTAAAAGAAATGGTTTTAAAAATGTTTTTAATGTTTTTATTATGTTTTCAACATATTTTCAAATAAGGGATTCTCAAAAAGTTTTCAATATTTCTTTAGAGAATTTAATGTGATTTCCTGAAAAAGGGTTTTAAAAAGTATTGAAGCTTATTTTATATATTTTCATGTAAAAAGGATTTAAAAATTATCTAAAGTCTTCATTATATTATTAAAAATCTATTTTATATGAAAATAATTTTCAAATGGTTTTATGCATTAAAAATATTTTTTCAAACAAGAACATATATTTTCCTCACGAAATTTTTTAAAAGAATTTCAAAATTATTTCCCATCTAAGATAGCATATATTGGTGTTACTCATGCCTTTATTGTGAAATTATTCAAGGTTTCCATTAATATTCACTCTTTGAATGGATTATGCTTTGATGAAAACATGTTATGAATCTCATTTCTCTTCCATAAGTTATATTATTTTGAAACCTTATTCTTTTAATGTGTTATTATTATCATTAAATGATTTTGAAACCTTTCTCTTTCCACAATTTATGATATTTTTACATGTTTTTGATACACATTTCATTTCATGGTTGATGATACATTTATTTATGATCTTGTGGCACATGTATGTATGATTACATTATGTCATGGGTGAGACCTATATCTCCCTGCCATGAATTGGTTAAAGATTCCTATCTTAAGAGATAATTAGGGAAGGAATGAGGGTTTAATCGGTTCATTAATACAGGGATGGATCAAGGGTTTACATAGTTTAGTAATACAGGGATTGAACAAGGGTTCACTTAGTTTAGTAATACATGGCATGAATGGGGGTTCAACTGGTTCAGTAAAGGAAATTTTTAACTAATATAGTCTTGGAAATAACACCTTGGCTACTATGGAAATAATAATATGATTATGTGTTTCCATAATTCCATGTATTATTCCTATGTTATGATTCTATGGATTAGTCACTTAATTTCATTATGATTCATTTCATGTGAACAACCAATCATTATCCCATGATATTTGATATGCAGGGTATGATATTCTACTCTCATACCATTATTCTCATGTTTAGGATTCCATGTCTTCCTTGTTTACCCTTATTAATAATTTTATCTCACCCATTCTTATATTTATTTCATGCAAGTTATGCGGATATGTACAATTTTTGATATGTATAAGAAGGGTGCTAGTCAATTAGAACAATGTGGGAGATAATGTAGCTCACATATGTATTATTGTTTGTGTTTCAATATTTCCAAAGTCATTACACCATCTATGGTCACTCAGAGTCTGTTTGTTAAATGTTTATGTATTAGAAAAAAGTTACGTAATGTTCATTTTTTAAAAGCAATGGTCACTATAGTTGGTATCACAGAAAATTTATAGTTAACCTTTTCAAACTATGATGAGAAATATTTAGTTATATCCCTACGAATATTTCTAAGGATTTTTCTAGGGATGTCACTACAGATATTTGTAAGGATGAGTTAACTCTTAGGATAATAATCTTAATGTCTGGTAAAGGAGAGAGTGAGTGGTTTCCTAGAAACACGTCCCTTTCTGTATTATACAACTGTATGTGGCTTTGGAATAGATGTACATAGGGGTAACAACACCTAAAATGTTTTCCGACCATAAATCGGTGTAATTTGGTACACAAAAATGAGCATTGTCGTACACCTCGTTCGACACTCCCATGGGGTATCCTTTGGGAATTCATAAATTCTTAATGAAGAATTATGAAGGGTTTAAAAATAATTTTTTTATGAATAACCTTGGATGAACCTCAGTTTTTATAGATTATCAAAGGTGACATGATTTATAGAACCTATAATTAATTATTTTCATGACTATGTGGTTTTCTTATATGATAAGTAATTATCACCCTATGCTTCTCATTTTAATCAATGGAGGGAAAAATAAGGAACTAGATTAATTTTCACTGTGATGGAAGATATTATGATGATTAGTCAACTGGGATGATCATTCGAGTTAAATAGGTTGTGATCATGACCAATCAGTTTTCATAGAACATGAATAACAACATTTAACATAACAAACTCTCAGACTCACCAAGGAAGATAAATAAAGAGATTTATAATAGTTTATGTAATAGAGACCATAAAATAAATAAGATTCAATTTCGTTCGTGTCAATAATGTGGAATTAATCCCTTAAGTTAATGTATTAAAGGAATAATAAGATGTTTTGACAACGGAAAAAGGACACAATGTTAGTGAATACATGGGAAAATGAATATTTCAATTAATGAAATGGTTGCAAATGCTAGCCTCCATAATACAACATCAATGGTATGATTTTTTATGTGTGGAGAAACTGGTCATTATACAACTCAATTCCCCAAGAGGAATGTTCCTAAAGGGAATAAGCAAGGTTGTGTGAGTAATGGTTACATTGTTTATGATGAGAGGATAATATATGAAATGTGAATGTAAAGAGGAAATGTGTAATTATATGATGTAGCATTGTTAATGGATTAAGGATCATGTAATGGAATTTTTTATATATCTAGATTCAAATTTTATGAATGAAGAAATAAACCAGGATTTGTCAACTTATGTTTTTCTCTCTGTATTTACAAGTTTATGTTGGACTAGTGATGTGATTTAATGACAAGGTGTTATTTTAACTAGGGGATGGAAACCGTAAATATGTTTTTTATGTTATGATAGTGTTGTATGGATAAAGATACATATGATATGAATAAGTTAATTGGATAGTATTGATTACCATGGAACTAAGTAAGTATGTGCATATAGATATTTTTTTCTATCACTAATGAAGTTTATAACATTTTTGAATATAAGGAATATATCCAATATACATTGAAATAAATAAGGTTTCATGTTTCCCAAAAGTATATATATTAATTATGGTTATTACCATGTTTTAAGAGAATACATGATGAGAGTATTCATATGTTGGTAATGTGACAACAAAGATCTATTTTTTATTATACATGGGAATCAACATTAATTTGATTTAGTGACTCTCCTTCAGATAGATTGGATGATCATCTTTGAAAAGTTTTATAAGGTTAAACATATACGAAAAGATTATGTTAAACAACATAGGAAGAATTTATGCAATGATTTGTATTAAAACCCTTGGTTAAAAGTCTATTTAGTGATCAACCTTATTTCATGGATTTCTATCTTATATATTTTGGAAATTATATTAGTGTAATTTTAGAAAAAGGTATAATGTATGTTGTGTGCCAACCAATTATGTCTGGTAAGGTTGGGGGTCAAGAACACATGATTGAAGGATGGTAAGGGTTTCACATCTATCACTGGCCTACATGATGTCCAGGGTAATGTTTAATTAATTTTTCTAAGGAATTAAAATTTATGTTGAACAAGTGTTGTTACTTTTTATGTTTATAGATTAATGCACAATCATGGATAAACTTTTCATTAATTTTTGTCCTTGAGATCCGTTAAAAGTGTATTTCTATAAATTTTTTCCTTGAGGTAATAAATATATTAAAAATTGATAAAAGTATAAATGAGGTTTGAAATTGTTTTTATAGAAATTTATTAATAATTACTCAATGTATTTAAATTGATACAAAAAAATCTGTCTAAATTACATAAATTTTAATGAATGAATGGCTTTTGGAATCATAACATATTTATGACATTAAGGACCTCACATTTACCTTGATCATTCACTTGTTTTTTATTTATGACAACAATCACTACCTAAAAATATTTATTCTTTACCTCCTTGTCCAATATTCACTCCCACCCTATATTCTTCTATGTGGAAAATCAGTTATATTAAACTTTTGGTAACCGTTATGGTTCCAATTTTACATTTCCATGAGACGGTTTAGTATCCATTATTACGATATGGGTTTCTATGAATGAAAATTTCATGAATTAAACATTTGATAACCTAGATGAATTTGAAGTGTGAAATTCATTTCAAAGGGGTATAATGTAACACCTTGAGTTTTTATGGACGATTTCTTTTCGAATAAATTAATTTTTCATTTATATCTTGTAATTAATTATGTCAAATACTCCTTTCACATAGAATAGAATTGGAATATGTTTCATGTAACACCAACATTGTGTAAATTACATGAAGTCCCAACATATATTATGTTATAATGATCCTTTGGTTTAGAGTACATTACACGAAATATTGACCTTCCTTGTTGGCTTGTGTAACACACAAGACTGATTGTTATCTTACTATATTTTATTATTAAAAATAATATTATAATGAGATATAAACTAGATGTTATGTATATGAAGATGAATAGTATTAACTAAATTATGAAAATATGTGGTTTACACAAATATAAGATGAATTCATATTTTACCAAATAATTAGAAATGAATAAAAAGACCAGTTGAGTATAATTGAAAAAAAAAATTATAGTCATAAATCTATTTTAATTAGTTATTTATAATTGGAATGTTATATTTATGTAATATGTCTATTATATTTTCAATAATATATTTTTGATATTTTTATAATAGATTTGATAGACATAAGATAAGAACAAACTAAATTTTATAATTAAAAATTCTATTTTTTTAAGGATTATTTTTAATGGAGAACAATTTTTAATTACAACTTTAGATATTTTATAGATTTAATATTTTAAAATAAACTTCTTCTATTGAAGAAAGGCCTAAAAGTTAGATTAGGGTAAAAAAAATTTAAAGTCCTTTTATGTTTAAAAACATCACTTTCTCAAATAAACCTCTTTTAATGTCCTTATAATAAAATTAATTTTAGACTCATTTAGAAATTTAATTTTACAAAATAAATTTCATTTTTGAATATAGAATTTTGAAATTATCCTAGGGTGATGTTTTGGGGAAAATCTTACAAACTTCATTTTTATATGAATAGTGAAAAATACTAGGTTTTAAATCAAATATGTTTTTTAATTTATTTCATTTATACGGATAAAATATATTTTAATTTTATTTAAACGTAAAATTAGATAATATATTTATAAATTAATACAATTTGGGTAAATGGAACCACTTGTACATTTAAATTGGGCATAATGTCTTTGAAAACATTTGATCCATTTTACTATAAAAACCCGCACTGTCATCCCTAAAATAGTATTAATTTAAAATTAATTTTTTTGCACTTATGTGATTAGAATTTGGTAAATTTTATTACAAATTTATAAATAGAATAATTTCTAATTTCTAATAAGTAAAACTTTGTTTCTATTCAAAAATATTGGTGAAGGTGATTAAAATTAATTACAATGGTTAAGAGAAATTTAGTTTTATAAAATACTAAACCTTAAATATATGACCCAAAAATACATATACACATGTAAAAAAATTTATACCATATATATACCATAAAACATAAATTAAATAGTTTTTTTAATGAATTTATTTATGTAATAACTGGTGCACACCTAACTTCTATCTTAAATTTCCACGTTAGTCATTTTCCTTCCCTATAAAAGGCCACCACCTCAACGCATACCTCACACAACTAAAACCCCTTTAAGTTCATCCAATATCTAAAAATTTTTTCTTATAAAATCACTTTCCATTAACTTGAATCCTTTCTTTTGGATGAAATCCTCTCAACAAAACCTTTTGGCACAAACCAAAAGGAGTTACACAATTTTGAGGTAATGTCTTCTCTTGAGATCATTTCCATTATTTTCCTTCTTCACAACCTCAACTATATGTATTCCATTTTTTCAAAAACAATAAATTATCCTAAAAATACTATTATTTATTAATTATAAGTTTTATAGCCACACTCACACACACACACACCCATCTAATGGATGTTGAACATATTATTTCTGTGTACGGTGAAATAATGCCTCACGAAATGATGATTATTCATTTCAACTTTACCACCAATAATGGTGGACATTATGATTAAAAATATATCATATATGTAATATATTATATTTATCATGTCTTTAATATTATTTATTTCTTTTAAAATACCACATCTCCTTACCAACCATATGTATTTAATATGATAATCTCATTTGAGGAAGTGTGGGCTACCGCCCCGTCAGAGCGATGCGATTCGTTCACCCATCACATTGAATGTATTAAGGGTGTGTTTGATGAAAATATATGATATATAATATATATTAATAATATTGGTTTAATTATATATATATATATATATATAAATATGTTATTTTATATTAATATGACAATTAAAAATAGAAACTACATTCATGCATATGTACGTCTTACCGTTTCAATGAACAGAGTAGTCCATTTTGTACTCTTTTATGATTTAAACAATTATAATGTTCATATAATTGATATAAATGATATTTATAATATTATTTAAATTCTAGAATAATTATATAATTATAAGGACCAATGCCACAACAAATTTAGACACTTGCGAAGAATAAATCGAATATTATCAAAATTGAAACATTTACCTTGGACCATTTACAAGTCGGTAATATAATTACTTAATAAAAAATATATATGGTATTAGATAAAATAATATTTTCCTGTATAATTTTCTTAATAAATTTATATTTATTACATAGGAATCTTGTACATGTACAGGGAGTGTAAAGACACAAGGTAAGGGGATTTAATCTCACTTTTAATTTATGTGAGATACATGTTATGTTCACTACTAATTCCATTTTAGTGGTATATATACTTACAATGATTTTATTTTGTGTTTCAAATAATTAAATTTATGGGTATTCACATTTCCATTCTATGACCCTACCTTCATGGGGTTTACATTCCAAATGATTCCAAATCAGTTGACTAGTTTTTAAAAACATTTCCTTATTTGAGACTCAGGTTTTCATATGCATCTAAAATATTATTAGAGGTGTATATACATCCATGTGAAGTGTTATATCATTAATATACATATTTTAACTATATTTTATGCTTCACGTAATTTAATTTTCTTACATGGAGGGTGTGATCCCAAGTTACCTTGTTATTAGAGTTTAGTGAGACAATCTCATCGCTTTTCGAGATTTTTAATGTATATGCTCACCTTGAAGAAATATTATGATCCATATGTCATAAAAACTCATGAGTTTCCTCATCCTATATTATTTAATGATATATTAATTTTTTTACCAGATTATACCCTTTGTTACATAATATAGTTAATAAAGTGTTATTAAAAATGCCTAACTTTACCGTCTCTTCGGACGAGAATCTAGGTTTTCTACAAAGCATTTCCATGAATATTAATTTTTTTATAATATTTAAGAATAATTTTTACCCTTTTTTCTTTTACTAATGTCTTAAAAGGAATATTCTTTTCACCATCCAAACAATTCATCTTTATATTCTTTTTACAGTGAAAAAGGAATGTTCTTTTTAGCTCATATAACATGTAAAATTTTACCGGCTGTCATTCCATTGAAGATTGATTTGATTTTTTGGAAGATAATCATTATAAATGTTTTTAAAATTAATATTTATGGAATAATATTTTCAAAATGTTTTCAAGAAGATTTTATAAGTTTTTACGTAATATCATTTTCAAAAAAAAAACAGCTTTCGTAAAAAGATTTCAATTTATTTTCAAAGAAATGGGTTTCAAAATGTTTTAATGATTTCATTATAAGATTTAAAATTAATGTCAATAAAATGGTTTTCAAAAAAATACAATAATCATTCATATTATTTCATATTATTTTAAATGAAATTGTTTTCAAAACGTTTTCAATCATTCTTTATATGATTTCAAAGTCTTTTCAATGAAATGGTTTTCCAAACATTTTCACTCTTTCTTTATAAATTTTCAACTTATTTTCAATGAATGGATTTTAAATATTTTTAAGTTTTCCATTGAGGTTTTCAGTGTTTTTTGAAGAAAAAAGTTTATAATTTTTTTTGTAGATTATTTTATAATTTTATAGGGTAAAACGTTTTAAAAATGATTTCAAGTCTTCTTAATATGTCCTCAATTCTATTTTCTCCAAGAAATATTTTTAAATGGTTTTATGCGTTAAAATTACTTTTTCAAAAATGAAAGGATATTTTAACGAAGAAATGTTTTCAAAATATCTTTTAAAATTATTTCCCATCTAGGATAACATCCATTGGTGTTACTAATGCCTTTATAGGGAAATTATTAAATGTTTCCATTAATATTTTTCCTCTAAATAGATTATTTTTTGATGGAATGATGTTATGATGCACGTTTCTCTTTCAAAAGTTATATTCTTTTTAAAATTTCTTCTTTTAATGTGATATGATTATAATGAAATGATTATCAAACTTGTATCTTTACAAAGGGTATTATATGTTTACATTTTTATGATACCCATTTAATAATATGGGTGATGATATGTTTATTTATGATCTTGTGTAACAGCTATGTATGATTTCATTATGTGATGGGTGTGGCCAATATATCCATCTAATGAATTGAGTAAATATTTATATCTCATGATATAGAGATTTCTAGAATGATGGTTTACTCATTTCAGTAATATAGGACTTCAATAAGGGTTTACTGAGTTCAGTATTTCAAGGCTAGAATGATGTTTTAATCTGTTAGGTAATACAAGGCTGGAATGAGGGTTCAATCATTTTCATAATACAGGGATAGAATGGGGGTTCACCCAATTTATTAATGTACTTTTTCCACTAATATGGATTTGGCAATTATTCATTGGTACTATAAAAATCATTATATGCTTATTTGTTTCCAAAATTCTATGTCTTATTCCTATGTTTTTCTTTCATGTATTATGAGCTTTATTTCATAATGATTCATGACATATGAACTATCAATATTTATTCCATGATCTTTTATATGCATAGTATGATCTTCTATTCTCATACCCTTATGCTCACGATGCTGCTTACATGATTCCTTTATTTACCATTTCTGAGTATTTGAGTGCACCCCTTTTTTCCGTTCCCCTAGATTCTGAGGATATATACTATGTTTGATATGTATAAGAAGTTTTTGAGTCAATAAGAAGATAGTGGTAGATGATTTATCTCGCATATGTATAAGTTTATATATATCTATGTTTCCAATGTCACTATACGAGTTACGATCATTGGATGTCTTTTTGTAAAATGTTTTAGTATTCCACACAATTTATTTCATGATAATGTTTTAATATGAAGGGTCTCTATAGATGTCCTATGAAGTGTGGTTCTATGTGCGATAGTAGGTGAGGGTTTCATCAAGTGGATAAAAGAAATTTTATGTCCAGAAACCAAAGTCCAGGAATAAATGGATGGTTGCATCGATCCCGAGTTCTCAAATATTTAGATCTAAAACAGTGGGAAATGATCTGGAAGATGTGTGAATCCTTCTTCAGTTTGTGAGAATAAACCTACTACAGAACATGTAGAATGGAGGAACATGAATTGTGTAGTCCCCTAGTGTTGGTAGCTATGGTTTAGGGTGATGTTAAATATAACACACCATGTCGGTCAGCCCAAACACCATGTGACCCAGACCATGTGGCCATGACATGTCCCAAATGCACACACACATGGCCCTAAGGGGAAATACATGTTGGGTATCATAGAACACATGAATGAATAAGATTTGTTGGCCTTATATGTGATGAAATTCTAGGACCTCGGGTGGTAATACATGCCATGTATCCCTGAGGGAATGTCGTGTACAAATACATGGTTTTTCAATCCATGTCTAATGATAAATCAGATCAGTATCGGAGTGTGTCCACATGCTATATAGTCCAAAAAACTCTAAGTAATCCTATATGAATATTCATACTCTAGTATCTCCCCTTATTTCACATAGATTTTGTACAATGAGTATCTTGGCATTAGTTTTTTCCCACATTGAACATTATGGGTTACGTTTAGTGTTTTTTAGATATGATGTCGAATTCACTGATCATGATGTTTATTAAAGTGATGCTTAACGATGGTAGCGATCAGGTGGGATCATTGGTAAGATGTCAGGACATTACTCCCTTGTCACTCTAGGGTGTGGGCTCCTCAGGAACTCAGAGATAACCCATGTTCAGTACTTCTCTTTAGAACTATGGATTGGGTTACCCATATTATTCATATAGATAGAAATGCTACTCATATATATTTTGTGTAGGTCCACTATCTATAGAGTGAAGCTACACCCTCTTCGTTCTGTGGTGGTGTGCGGGTCATCCACTGGTGTTGTGGAACCTTTAGTTATGGAGCACATTAGGGAGTAGAGGACCCTACACACATACCCTCCTAAGGCTTCATTTGATGTTATGTACCCATGTTATACTTTTATAGTTATTGGATTAATCGTCGACATGGGTGGGGAAATCAGATGGGGATCCCCTTTATCTCTTATATGAGATTGTTTTATGATCATATATCTATGATGGTTTTTTTTCCCTATTAAAATTTATGGAATCCTATTTTGGATTCCTTTTATTGATACCCCTTCATTTTTTCAGGTCATCTTATGAGGTATGTATGTACTCTCCCCGTCATGGGATTTTCCCACATGCTGCTTGTCATATGAGGACAACAGACAAATATGTATTGACTTTTTATGAGTATAGGGACACACGGGTTGATTTATCCACGTATGGTGACCAGTTCATGGATATCATAAGTGGATCTCCATGATTGTTTCCTTAATTATAGTTTCTGTTAGGTTGTGTATTATTTCATGTTTGGTATGTATTTTTTCCTTTACATATCAGTTAAATACTATCATGCTCGGATGTATTTTCCAGTATTTTATTTCTTACATTGTTTTTACTCAAGTAATTACTATCCTTTTTATTCTTATACACATTTCATGGTGATGTCTTGGTGCTTGCATAATGTTAATTATCTAATGGCCTCCCATATATTTCATTACTTATCTACACTTATTGCCAGCCCATAGACTATTATAAACAAGATTGTTATTATAGAAGCCTAACCATCCACAAGCCATGTGGTCCACAGTGGTTATATTCATTATATACTCCCACCTATTTCTTCATAACTAACATCTATCTAAGGTACATCATAATTAATACCTATCATCATTACATATGGTAAAGGAAACATTATAATGGGTGAGCTCAAATTCATAGTAAGGGTAAATGTGGGAGCAATAAATCCTTTATCTTATCAAAGTATAAGACAAGAATAAGGGTTTGAGAACATGACCGTAACATACATTGTTTAAACCCAAACTAAAAAAATATAATATTCATTGTTATGGAATAAAACATTATAATTTTAAAAGGAATGAGTCATAAGAATATGAATTAATTAAAACTCACTCATGAACCATAAGAAACTATAATAAATACATGTCTGGAACCATCATATGTATAATAACTATTTCATATTTCATGATTAACATTCAAGATAGATGAATTAGGAATGCAAACAAGTTTCCATTTGTTTTTAAAGTACTTAAACGTTTTTCTCATTATGTCTCAAGAACATCGACAAGTTTCCCATAACATATCATTTACATCATCTTATATCTTATTACTATCTCATGATATGTAATACATTAAATAATGATTTAGGGGGATATATAAGTCCCACCCATCACATAATGAATATCAGGAAAATGTGTGACACAAAATCATACACCTTTCAGCATATCAGAACCCATGATATGTGATGGGATTCCTAAACATTTCATCATAGAATGACATTTAGAAACAGAATGAGTTTCATAAAGATAATTCCATCATAAACATAATACATCTAGAGAAACAATAATGATTGTATCCTTGTATCATGTCCCATGTAATGCATAATACAAATCAATGCATGTAATATTTGATGGAATGCTATTTTGAATGATCATATAGAATAATTCATAAAGAAAATAACCTTTCAAATTTAAAAATATTTTTTAAAAATCATAAAAATTTACACATATTACTGAATAACTTTTCAATAAAAAGTACCATAGAAACATGTAATGGAATATTATAGAAACCCTGCTCTTTATTACATACATAAACCTAATTTATTAAATAACCATGAACTTAATAGAACTACGAGGATCGATAGGTCTCATGTATTGGAAAATTAAGAACATTACATAGCAACTTAAAACATAAAACACAACATATTTATTGAAAACTTATTTTACATGGCCATAAAATTCCTTCGTACATAGCATTGCATTGGATAACCTGAGGACATGAATAAAAAAAGGGTGAGCTATAAATCCCATTATGTGAGTAAACTAGTCATAACATGAATTATATAGTACATGTTATGAAATAGTACTATAAATGGAACACAAGAGAAGAATAATCATAAAGGCATGACGTATCATGATTATCTTAACATGGAAATGCAGCAACAACATTAAACAAGATATTAGCATGATCCAAGGCTCATTGCACATAGAGCATGAGTAAACCCTCAGTGAAAATGAATTAGAAAGTGTAAACAATCATTTTTATTGAATTATCATGAGTAAATGCTCATTACACTTGACATATCATGACACTAATCTTTATCCAATGCAATGGAGCGCTATCATGGGGCGCCCTTTATAAACATTCCATTTCATTCATAAGAGTGCCACATGGATCATAAAACCAAGAATCATTCAACATAATCATTCATTCCATGATAAAGTAATGTGGAATACATACATGAACCTCTATACTCAATAATTATATGTGCATAATGGTGATTACACTAGATAGAGAAATTAGTATGGTGTTCACTTACACGATTATTTTGGCATGGGAAATTTTGGAAGCATAACAACGTCACATATGAATTGTAAAATGGGTTGATGAGAGAGAAAGGGGTATCTCATAGTTTATTCATGAAATGGACAGTATGTGGGTAATAAAACATAATATCCCAACATATTTAATGGAATTTAGATGCATAATATAACAATGTTTCTTGAATATAAATGAGAAGTGATAAATTGATTATGGAATTTTTGCATGGTAACGGGTGTATAATGGAAGAATTAATGAGAGATAAAGAGGTCTCTCATCAATCAAAGACAAGGAGGGAAGTATGGTTGAGATGAATAATCATAGCCCAATATTTTTAATAGAATATAAAATGGTATAACAATTTGAATAAATTTGGACAAAATTGAGAAAGGAATAAATCTCTTACTTGAAAGTGTGACCCAAAGGCTTGAAAGATTCTTGAGAGATGACTCTAGGGAGATTGGAGGGCCTTGGGAAGATTATATAGAGAGGAGGGAAGTTTATGGGTGAGCTTCAATGGTTTTGAGTCAATAGGAATGGGATATTTAGTGGTTTTATATAGGAAAGGAGAGGGAATTATTTATTATTCTGGTTTTGGACACCACACATTAAACTAATAAAACCCACAAACCACACCAGGGGTTTCTCCAATGGAGTTTTCCAAAGTGGATTACAAGACATTATTTTAGATGTTCGATGACCTATCTTATTAAAATATAAGGCTTTCTTATGTGGATATCAATCACACTCTTAATGAAATCATTTTAAAATGTTAAAATATTTTTTATGTCTTGGAGGGTCCACTAAGGAATTGTAAAATTAATAAAAAAATATGAAATCACATTATATTAAATTTAAAACATATCTTGGATTAATAATCCTTTTATATTATTTTATTTAATCACTATTGGTTCAATATGAAGTCATAAAACACATTATATATTTTAACGGTATTTAATTTTGACCAAAAATTTGATTGCCTCCAAAAATTATGAAAAATTCATCATTACATAATTTCAAAATCCTAAATCCAAAAATAATATTCATTTTATTTATATATTTTTCTACATATGTGAATTTTAACATATAAAATAAAAATTGACATATATAAAAAAATCATGTGTCTTGACAAAAAAATATTTCAAACCTTAATAAAAATTTAAATTTTATTCATCAAAAGTATATGATCATTTATATTTAATAAAAATTTATTTAGTAATAATATTTTATAAATATATAATTTCATTCAAAAACCCATCAATTCATCAAAATGGATTTCATAATTGAATTTAAATATTATCTAAAAATACTATTTCCTCTTTAAAAACCATTTACAAAGTAACAATAATAAAATAAATTTATATTATTTATTCTATAAAAAACTAATTCAAAAAAAATTAGTGATAGGATCTTCTTACATAACCACTTATAACCCCCACATAAGACATAAGGGAAAGGTTTTCAATGGTGAAAGACTCATGGGGTGGCATAGATAACATCTCTCAAGTGGTAATCTTTACTAACTTCCACTTCTCCCGTTGGCAGTTCCATTCAAGCTTAATGTGTTGAATCTCAGCTTGGTCTTCATTAATAGTGAATCCCAATGAAAATTTCTTCTTTCTGAGCTCTAAAAGAAGTGATTTATATGGAGAAATTCTACTGGATGAGGCCATAAATTCTTTTATCTGAGTAAATTGGATTTGTTAAATCCCTATATTTATACTAATAATGTGATCATTTTAAATGGCTATTTTAGTGAAGATAAAAATTCATAATGGAATTTTAAAATCAAAAAACCTAAATCCCATGAATTCCATATGTCTGATATAACCGTTTTCCATATTAATATATTTAATTAGATACAGATGAATTTTAATTAATAAAAGATTGGGTCATTACAATCTTACCACTTAAGAAATTTCACCCTCAAAACATAATTTTCTCACACTAAAACAAATGAGGGTATCTTTGCTTCATCACTTCCTCTAATTCCTATATTTCATTTTCAAATAAGTCATTTCTCCACAACACCTTGACAAGGGGCGTTATCTTATTTTGTAGAACTTTTTCCCAATAATCTATGATGTTCACCAGATTGTCTTCATAGTATATGTCATTCTCCAATGGTACCACCTCTAGATTGAGTATATGTGATAGGTTAGGTATGTATTTCCTCAATAGTGATACATGGAATACATCATGTACTTGAGATGGGTTCAGTGGGAGTTCTAGTCTATAGGCCACTTCTCCAATGTTATCAAAGATCTATAGATGTTTGATATACCTTGGAATAAGGTTTACCTTCTTACCAAATCTTATAATTATCTTACATGGTTACATGATGAGGAATAACATGTCCCCAACATTGAACTCTAGGTCTCGTAAATGATTATCTGCATAACTCTTTTTTCGACTGTCAACTGATTTAATGTGTTGTTGGATGGTGATATCCTTCTCCACCATTTATTCAACCATTTCTAGACCTAAGAGTTTCTTCTCCCCAACTTCATCCCAATATGCTAGTTTTTTTCACCCCTGGCCACAAAGGGCTTCATAATGAGCCATTTCGATGCTTGAGTGGAAATGTTTATTGGTAGATAACTCAAACAGGGAATGATATTGATCTTGTCATCCTTTGAATTCAATTGATCATGCTCCTAACTTGTCCTAATTTGTTTGGATAGTCAACTATGAGTGGCCATCATTTTGATTATGATTAGACATACTAAATTTCATATCATTATTCAGAGCATGATGGAGATGCTTCTAGAACATTGTGGTGAATCTTAGATCTTGATCAGATACAATTGTTAGTGGTACTCCATATAGCCTTACCACTTCTCTGATTTATATATGTGCCAGTTGATCCAATGAGAAAATTCTATCTAATTGTAATTAAGTGTGTAGTCTTTGTAAGATGATCCAAAACAACTTGGATAGAATTTTTTCAATTTGATGTCCTTAGATGTTTAGTGAAAAATTCCATGGCGATGTATCCCATTTCCATGTTGGTATAGGTATTGTTTGCATCATATTGATAGACATATTCCTCTCAGCCTTCACTTAATGACATACCAGTAACATTGATGTATACTCAGCAATCTCCTTATTCATGTTATCTAAAAAATAATACTCTCAATGATCTTGTTACATCTTTAGGTTTCATTGGTGAATTGATAAATTCAAACTATGTGAATCATCCAAAAGTTCATTCTTTATGTCCAGATTTGATGAAAGAAATAGACTTTACCCAATTCTAAAAATTCCTTCTTCATTAACATTGAAATCCAAGAATTTCCCTTTTTTTATAGTTTCCACATCCTTCTAAATTTCCACATCTTCATTTTTATAATACTTTAACATTTTCAAAATAGACTGTGGATCAATAATTTGTTAAAGGATTGATGTTGTTCCCTTCTTTATGATTCCCATGTCCATCTTCATCAAATCAAATAAGATTTGATCATTTTGAATTCACATCAATGATAGAATCGTTGGGTCCTTTATACTTGGAGAATATTACACCTTTTCTATTTCCCTTGGTGGTAATGGATTGAGTAGTCATAGTCATTGATCAGTGCTAACCATCTTCTATTGCGCATATTAAATTATTTTTATGTGAATACATACCTGAGGATTTTGAGATCTCTATATATTTTACACTACCCCCCAAAGAGGTGATGCCGCAAAATTTTCAAATAGAATATTACTGAAGCCAGCACCATATCATGTGTTCTATAGTTTTGTACATGATCATTCAATTTCATTAAATCATAGGCATTGAATTTGTAATTTTCATCAACATAATGTCTATGACCTTCTTTGACGCATCACTGAATACCACAAAAAGTTATCCACTTGTTGGTATGGTGAGAACAGGTGTAGTGGTAATCCTCTTTTTCAAATCCTTGAATCTATTTTTTCATTCATCACACCGTGAAATCATGACTACATTCTCAGTTATCATTGTAAGAGGGTTTGAAAATCATGAGAACATTCTCACAAATTAGTGATAATATCCTGCTAACCCTAAAAAGCAACGAATTTCTATTACTGAAGCTGGCGTCAGCCATCCCTCAATTTTAGCTATCTTGGGAGGATCCACAGATATTTCATTGCGTGTGATGATATGACCCCATAATGAAACTTCCTTTAACCATAAATTACAATTTCTATACTTATCATAGAGATTCTCCTTTCGAACGGTCTCTAGTATAGGGCTTAGATTCTCCTCATGCTCCTCCTTGATTTTAGAGTATATTAGAATATCATCTATAAAGAAAATAAAATATTTGTCAAGGTAATCCCAAAATAATCTAATCATCAGTCCATGAAATATTTTGGACCATTAGTGTGTTTGAAATGTATTACTATAAATTCATAGTTCCCACACCTTGTACAAAAATCATCCTTGGGGATATCATCCTTCTTCACCTTTATTTGGTAATATCTCAACCGTAGATCCTCCTTGGAGAAGTATTATGATCCACATAGCTGATCGAACAAGTCATAAATTTGGGAAAAAGGATTCTTTTTGTTTATCAGGATTTTGTTGAGCTCACGAAAATCAATTCAACGGCACATTGACTCATCCTTATTCTTGATAAAGAGGACTTGTGCACCCCCTAGTGAATCATTTGGGATTATAAACACTTTATCCAAATTCTTCTATAGTAGTTTCTTTAGCTCCTCATGAACCACAACCGTAATTGTATAAAGAATCTTGGATATTTGAAATTCCCCATGTATAAGATCAATTGAGAATTCAACGCTTCTTCTAGGATAAAGACAAGAAAATTCCTAGGGAAACACTTCTGCGAATTCCCTCCCAGTAGGAATGTCTTCAAGGATATTTTCTTATTAGGACTCAATAATTTGAGAAAGATATGTGTGCTCATAGGGTATTAATATTCAGGAATGAGATGATTTTTCTATAGAAGATTCATCCTCCTCCATACACTTATACAAAATCAGGGGTCGATTCTCTGAATGGAGAGTGATTTTACTGTCACGGTAATATTTGTTGTATTTATAAATAGAATTCCAATTCATGCTAATAATTGGATAAAATTCCTCTAAAATAAGTATGAAGAGGTTCTCCGAAATGTTCAATCCAAAAATTTTGATAGGGGAGGAGATATATTAATGAGATGAAATGATTGCCCTATTTTCCGTTCTCATAGACATTTGTACTTCCATTATTTGTGGTGGTGTTGGAATTGTTCTAATAAATGTTAGGAATATATAAGAATTTGTTGAACCAGAATAGAAAATTACATTCTCTATTCATGAATCGATAACTATCAAACTTGTCACCTGATTGTTTTCGGGGATCGCTTCGGCATTAGTGATTGCCAAGTCACACTCTTGCTGCCTTGGAGGTTGTTGGACACCTCCCAAAACCCTTGTCTTAGGGAACTGGTTTGAAAAGTGCCTTGGTTCATTGCAGTTGAAGAAATGAAAAGAGCATTGAGGGTCGAATATATTTTTCATCTCTTTTATCACAGAAACAAGTTTTTGATTCTGACAATTAATGGACAGGTGCCCTTCTCTTCCACACATAAAGAATTTCCTTGTCCCCTTTAAGAAATTTTAGGGGATCTTCTCTCCACACCTTCAGAAAGTGGGGTGATTGAATTTCGTAGCACCATTGGATTTATCCATTGGACTACCATAATTAATGTCCACTTTAATTTTCTTATCCCTATGAAACCCCTGAGATTCGCTGATCTCCATTTCAACATTGAGGGAACATCGGAAATTCTATCATAGCTATCAATGTTGCAAATCTCCTGGGATTCCTGTAGGCTAGTTTTTATCCCACAAAATAAGTGGTCAACCTTGCATTTAGAAGAAAAAACCTTGTTGGAGGTGTATCATGAAATCCTTTTGATGTTTTCCTTATATGATATGATGAATTCGTCATCTTTTTTTTGAAGGAATGTATGTCCCTTTTCATCTTAAGTTGGAGGGTGAAAGGAAATATTTATCAAAAACCATTCTCTGGAAATACTTTCACAAAAAAACTCAATCTATTCCTCATGATTCATAATTTTCATCAATTTATAACATTGATAAGATTCACCCTCTATATGATAAGTATCGATAAGAACCTTATCTTGTTTGGAACATTAAATAATGGAGAAGATCTTTTGAATGGAGTTGTTCTGTTGTTCGGCGATTGATGGATCTGACGACCCATTAAAAGTATGAGACCTTTGTCTCTTGAAGCTCTCAATTGTGACTTTTTATTTCTTGGGGGGGGGGGGGTTAAAAGTTCCTCTTCACCCATGATTACATTAAAATCATGAGTTAACTCATAGAGTATCATGAAAATTTTTCCAATTCCTGCTACCATCGGATTGGGCACCACTTTATTACATAGAAAAACATTATTTATTACATACACCTGAACTTAAAAAAACTATTAGGATTCAGTGGTATAGTATATTTAGAAATTATGAACATTAAATAATGAATTAAAAGATAAAAACAACATCTTTATTGAAAACGGTTTTTACATGACCACAACAATTCCATTGTACTTAGCATTGCAAGGGATAATGTGAGTAAAAGCATAGGAAATTGGTGAGCTATAAAGACTTGTAAGAGATTAAAAAAGGAAAAAAATGAAAAATATACTACATGTTAAGAAATAAGAATATCAAGGTATAATAAGAGAAATAAGAACCTAAAGACATGATATAGCACAATTATCATAACATGGAAATGTGGAAACAGCATTAAACATGATATTAGCATGATCCGAGGATCATTTCACGTCGAGAAAGAGTAATCCCATATTACACTATAATTAGCATGAGTAAACCCTCATTTAACTCTAATTATCATGATTAACCCCTCGTTTCACTTGACGTATCCTAAAACTAATCTTTATCCAATGCATTGGAGCACTATCAGGGCACACCCTTTAAAAACATTTCATTTGATGAATAAGTGTTTCACATGGATTATATAACATAAAATCATTCAACATCATCATTCAGTTTATGATAATGGAATTTTGAATAAATATAGTAAACTCTATAATAAATAATTATATGTGAATAAAGTTGTATACACTTGATAGAGAAATTGGTATGGTACTCACTTACATGATGATTTTGGCATGGGAAATATTGGAAGCATAACTACATCAAATAGAAATTCTAAAATGGGTTGATGAGAGACAAATGTGTCTCTAATAATTAATAAGTGAAATGGAATGTATAGGGGCCATGTATCATAATATTACAAAAAATTTATTAGAATTTATATGCATAATATAACGAATTTCTTGAATGTACATGAGAAGAGATAAATTCCTTACTGAATTTCATCATGGTAACAAGTGTACATGGAAAACATTAATGATAGAGAAAGTGGTATCTAATTATTCAAACATAATGAGGGAAATATGGGGACGGTGAAACATCTTACCCAAATATTTTTAATTTAAAATAAAAGGGTATATAAATAAAAACAAATTTGGACAAAAATGAGAATGGAAGAAATCCCTTACATGGAAGTGTGATCCAAAAGTCTTCAGAGAGGCTTGAGAGAGGCTTATAGAGAGATTGGGGCACCTTGGGAGGACTCAAGAGATAGGAGGGAAAAGTTAGATCATGATCCAATGGTTTTTATTCAAATGTAATTGGATATTCTGTGGACTTATATACAAAAGGAGAGGGAATTGTTTATTATTTAGGTTTTGGACACCACACATTAAACTAATCAAAATAACTAACCAACCCATGGTTTTTCCAATGATTTGTGCAAAAGTGGAGTGGAAAAAATTAATATATAAGGCCAATGGACGAAATTATTAAAATATTAGGCTTTCTTATGTGGAGATGAGTCATACTCTAAAGGACATCATTTTAAAATTTTAAAATAATTTATAAGTCTTGGAGGGTCCACTATTGTATTGTAAAATTAATAAAAGAAATCTAATGTCTGATTCTATTGAAGGTAAAACATTTAATTTCCAAATAACCCTTTTAATGTATTTTATTACATCACTATTGGGTCATTATGATGTCATAACACACATTATACATTTAAAGGATATTTATTTTTTACCCAAAAATTCGACTGCCTCCGAAAATTTGGAAAAACTTATCGGAAGATGATTTTGATATCTTGAATCCATAAATAATATTCATTTTAACTAAATATTTTACTAAATGTGTTAATTTTTATTTGAAATTTATAACATAAAATTATAGAAAATTCATGGGTTTTGATAAAAATTACTTTCAAACCAAAATAAAAATTATAATTGTATTCATAAAACATATACGATAATTCATATTTAATGAAAATTAATTTATTAATAATATTTTATTAAAATATCATTTTATTAAAAAACAACTAATTCGTAACAATATATTTCTTAATTGAATTTAAATATTAACTATAAATACAATTTGTGATTTAAAACCCATATACAATGTAATAATAATAAAATTAATGTATATTATTTATTCTATAAAAAATAATGCAAGTAATTGGAGTGTTAGGGTCTTTTTAAATAATCCATTATAATGCCTCGATAGACCTATGGGTAAGGTGTGTGTTGGTTATAGACTGTTGGGTGGCTCAAATAACATCGCTCAAGTTGTAATCATTATCAACTTTCACTTCACCCAAACGTGGTTTTGTTCAAGCTTAACATGTTGAAGATTGTCTTCGTTGTGTTCAAGAGTGAACCACATTGACGCTACCTCCTTTTTGAGCTCCGATAAATGGGCTTCATATGAGGCAATTGTAACATCCCAAGTAAGTAATGAATAATAGTTATTTTTATCTATGTCTATTAATGATTAAGATAGTGTTTTAGAGGCTTAAAATGAAAATAAATACAATCTTATGCATGGAATACACTAATATTCTTAAAAAATTGTTTTACTGCCTTTTGATGGAAAATACTTTTTAAATCTATATTTTGACAATTTTATGAGCTATGTTTGTCAAAATAAACTTATTATTTATGACTGGGACATCAAAATATACTTTCTGTAAATTGTTTGTATTTTTCCGATAAAGTTCATTTTTTAATGAATAGTGATAAATGTTGTATTTTAATTCAAAACCTCTTTTTAATATAATTTAGTTATATGATTAGAATATCTTTTGAATTGGTTTTGAAGTGAAATTAGAATATATTTTTACCATTTTATCCAATGGTGGTCATTGAAATCAATTTCACTTTGAAATTGGACTTAAACTAGTGTCAATCTTTTGATACTTATTGTTTCATAAAAACACGCTATTTGTCATGACAGCGGGAATTAGTTATTAAATTAATTAATGCAACTTACATGTTTTGAATTTTGTAAAATGGAAATCATTTTTTAATTTGGAATATAAAATATAGCTTAGGGTGAAGTTTTGGTATCTTTCTAAAAAACTTCAATTTTTTATGAATAGTGAAACCACTAAGTGGTAGTTAAAGAAACAGATTTTTTCGTTTAAATGAAACTTTTCCACTTCTGTGATTTGATTTTCAAAAATCCGACATACATGGTTGTCATTAAGATGTTGAATCTGGTTCAATGGGATTAAAATAATTTTTTGGTGAATAGTATCTTTTAAGTTCTTAATCGCGATTAGTGGTAATTAGTGTAGTTTAAGGTAAAAATAATGTTTTAATAACAAGAGATGAGCTTGACACATGTCCTACCCTCATTGTATGTGTCATGGACGACCAAGAAAATCCATGGGTCATCTTGGGGACCCCATGGAGCCACTTTGGTTGGGAAATGACATAAATAAGTTTTTATTTAATGTTAAAGTAAAAATGAAACAAACATGAGATGTTTTACTACAACACTTTTTACATGGAGTTATACAAGTCAGATTTTTTTTTATAAATAGTAATTGGAAAGATAAAACTATTTCCAACATCATAGTATTTGTTTTATAATTTTTAGACTTTAAATAAATTAAATTATTTATGACATCATGATGATGCAGCGATTACCTCGTTAATAAAGGATTTAAATAAAATGGAAAGATAATGTAAAATCTAAGACCTACACATGTCCAAAACCTATTGGATGAGTGTATTTCTAACCCTTATCACCTTACACTCTAATTATATCATTGTGGGACCTTTTGAATCCGAAACGCATTTTAAAATAAAGTAACATTTCTTTACTTTCCAAGAGTGCCCCTCCTCTCCTCTTATAAAAGGCCCCCACCTCTACCTCCTTACCCACACTCCCAAAGCCTTTGGCTCGGCAAACCCCTACCCATTTTGTCTCTCCACATCCCTCTATTACTCCTTGAAGCCTAACTTTGGGAATAAGTCTTCCCAAGGAATCCTTTGTGCTCAAACTAAATGGAGTTACCCGATTTTAAGGTAATGTCTTCACTTGAGTCCTTTGGTTTTATTTTGCTTCACCAACCCCCTAAACTACATTTATTCATTTCTTTTGTAACAACTAAAGTATATTCAATATACTAGGATGTTTTTATAAGAAGGATTCGAGCTACACTTTCACACACCTACATCTAATGGTAAAATAACATACTATTTCCGTGGATGGTGAATTTATACCTCCTGAAACAATGATTGTTCAACATTCTATTAACACCTTCAAAGGTGGCCATTAAGATGAAACTATATTTAAATATTATATATAATATGTTTATATTTTCCTTAAGCTTCTGTATTTTTCATTTTGGGCATACCTTTATGGTTTCCATTATGGGTAAACGTGATATCTTTATTTAAGGAAGTGCGGACTACCGCCCCCTCAAAGTGATTTTATTCGTTAAATACCATATGTGGGACGTATAAAGGATGGAACTATGATATTATATATGATATTATACTTGAATTATAATATACCTTTATATCATTATGATTCCATTCTATAAAATACGAAATAGAAATTAATGTAGCGTTCAAGCGTACGTACGACTTACCGTCTCCATGAACGGTGCATTTCATTTCTTACCTCTAAATGATTCTGTAATATTATAAATTCATGCATGTACTGGATATATATGACATATATGATATCTACATCATGAATACCATTCTGGATATAATTTATACATGAACAACTTGTACTTATAAAGGGCATATTTTTTACTCAAGTACCAATGATCGTTAAAACGACCGTTATTAACTTAAATAATTACATAGTGTTAATGACATGAAAATAAGTGATATAAAAGAAATAATGAACTTGAAAAAGGTTCTTAAACAAGTATAAATTAACTCATGTTTATTATTTAGGAGAATAAAGAATGACAGAGTCATGTCGGACCCAAGGTATGGGACTTCGTCTCGATCTCCTTTCATTGAGGCATATTTTGTTTTATACACAACCTTCTTTTATATAGTGTATAAACCCCGTTGAATTTTACGTTTATTAAAAATAGAATCTTTTTTATACGAAGCGTTTACTAAACAACAAAAGATAGTGTTTTTTGTCGTACGTATGCGGCGACAATGACTTCTCCACCGCTCTGACCATTATTTGAGTTTCGGATTCCTCAACAAGCCATACCTTCTTTCTAAAAGAAAAATAAATACCATGTTTGACTTTTCTTTTATTTTGGTATTGAAAATGGTTTTTATAATGTTTTTATATCAATGTGTTGTATTGATATCTTGTGATTGGAAGGTGGAAATGTTATGTTTCCTTTATGCATGTTTTATGTGATACGATTATGTTGAGGTTCTTGGGCATTATTATGATGACGGGTGGTTCCGTGATAAACTAAGGGCGGGTGAGCCCGATATAGCTCTACATTGCATTGGGTAACGCGAAGGAGTGTAACATTAAGGTTTCTCCGAAAAGATTTAGGGAATATACTGTGATGGGTATTCCAAACGCAACCAAGAGGGTTACTCCCTACGTAAGGATGTTATGAATGCCTCAAGTTACCTTTATGTCTTATGATTTCTATGATTTATTCATGATTTGATGAGGTATCTTAATGTGCTTATGTTTTATGGGTAAAGTGTGATTTCATTCTCATGTATATATGTACCCATGTTTCCTTTCCATATATTTATATCCCTTACTGAGCTTTTTATGATCATCCCATGTTTTTTTGAAATGTTTTTCATAGGTCAAGGGAAAGGTACATGATATGATGATAGTGTCAAGGAAGTGTCAAGAAAGAATCGATGTTTTATTTTAAATATGTTTCCATTTATGGGAAAGAATAATACTATATTTATGTAACCACTTTGTTTATATGTGGAATGTAATGCAAGTTTTATGATCTAATTCTCTAAAACTCTAAACCCGAAAAGATCCTCAATGTGTAATCTTGTAATAACTCAAGATTAAGTAGGGTTTAAGGCTGGGGCCTTATAGAAATTATACTGAATGAGTCCATTGCATCTTTTTTCTGAGTAAAAAAGATTTGTTAAATCCCTATAATTACTTCCCATCAGATACATAAACTTAAACAAAACCGAATATTTATGAGATTTTTAAATAAAAACCTTACTTATTTGGTAAGATTTGAATTGTAATAAATGTGAACCAAATAAACAATGTTGGAAATTTAAATCTCCATAAAATTAATAATAATAATCATAAATGAAATTAAATTGTAGTATATAAACCACCCAAAAGTAACAAGTGTTTTATAGGACATATATCCTATAAAAATAAAATTTTGAAGAAAATATATTACCTCGAGTTCACCTTATTTAAATATAAGCCTATTATCAAATATTATAAATTTTAATTTATTATATTTCTATAATAGAGTGAAATTATTTCTTATAATTTCATTTGTGACACATCTATAAGATATTAACACTGTATTTTATCAATATTTCCTTTTTAAAATTTTTATTTCCTTTTTTTTATTTTCATGTGTATTTCAATTCAATTATTCCTTTCGATATACATTTTGTTAGAAAAATCACATAAATAGTACTAGTCGTGATATAAAAATCATAAATATACTTTATATAAATATTTAGAGTCATCCATAATGTTTTTTTATATAAAAATGAATTACACCATTCATGGAGATAGTAAGTCATACATAAGTGTGAATGTTGTTTTCCTTTTCAATGGATAGAACAAAAGAAATATAAAAATTAAATCACCATAGCTGGATAATTTCTATATCATATATATAGTAAAAATAAATATCCTTACAATCCAAGTAAAATATAAATAATAAATGAAACACATCGTTTTGTGGTGGTGGTGGTCAACACGTAAACACGAACAACGTTATTGTTTTTCAATGGTTTTGAAGGTAAAAAGGCATACATGATATTATATTTCCAAAATTATAATATTAAAATAAATATAACATATAAACATTAACCCCAAAATTATACCCATCAATTAAATATTGTTATATGAATATAAATGTATCACAATATGGAGAAGGTAATCCATACGTATACACAGATGATACTTTCACTTGTCATTTATTGGGAAAGATGGCGTATAATGGTGATTTAATAATAATTATAAAATTTTATAATATTATTGATTTTTAACTTATTATTATATTATTAATACCATTTATTTATAAAATTTAAAGAATATTATAAATGCAAATTGAATGGTTAAGGTGATTACGACTTCTTTGAAATGAATCCATTATATATCCTCAAAAAAGTAGTTTGGTTTTTTTGGGGAAGAAAAAAATATCAATGATGATTCTAGGGAAATTGAGAAATTAAATTTTATGAGTATGGTAATCCTATAAGGGTAAATGTGGTGTAAATATGTGAGGGAGGATGTTCTCTTTTGTAACTTATGTCAAGAGAATTTTTAGAATTTCTAAAAATACTAAATTATAATAAATCTATTCTCAATCAAAATGGTTTGAAATGGACAATAAATAGAAATTTGATGATATTTTTTAACATATATTATACCCTTTTACTTTTTAATATACTTATGGTTTTATAGTAATTTAGTAAAAAATTATTCTCACAACATTTTTTATTTTAAATTTTGACATTATTCGTTTTATTTAAAATATAAGTCATAATGAAAACGTTTAAATAAGAATATAATTTCATATAAAAATCTAATCAATTATAATAACTTTAAATCTCAAGTAAAACATTACCTCACTCAAAATAAATTTCTTTTAATATTTATAAAATAATTTATTAAGATTTTTTGTTAATTGATGAACTTTATCATTGCATTACATAATAAATTATGGTAATTCTTTAATTACCAAACATAAGAAATAAGTTTCTATTAAGAAAATAATTTTAATAATATCAATATATATACATATATTTATTCAATACTATCTTTTTCCCTATTTTATAAAATAAGATATATAAAAAAAATGAGTGTGGCATTTCATAAAATTCATTGATTTCAATAATATATAAGTTGTTTTCATGGGAAAGAGTCCATTAAAAAACAGTATTTAGAGATTAAGTTTATATGAGTCTAATTAACATATTAGAATAAAAATAATTCAATTTTTTACTATGATTTTACCCATATTTTTTGATTTAACCCATTGTTATGCATTATAAAACTTTAGTGACAACAAGGGGTTTTACTCATTGAGGGCCAATATGTTGATAATAAATGAAATAATTCCCCATAAGTAGAACATAGATGATATAATAAACTAAATCTATAAAACTTGGTTGAATTTAATATTTTTATTTATTTCATATCATTTAACAGAATAATATTTATTTTAAAATATCATTAATTACAATTTTTAGAACTATTCATAAAATTAACATTAGTAACCGGAAGAGAATATGTAAAATTTTAACAAAATATATTAATAAATAATTAAAATTTAATTTTAATTTATATAATTTTTTTATAACTTTAATTATCTATAGTTATAATAAGTATAAAAATTAATATTATTTATTCGATTTTTCTATTACCTTATTAAATGATGTGTCAGCATTATATAATTATTTAAGGTATTTATTTAATACCTTAAAATTACAAATAAATTATCATCATAAAAAGTTTTTCATATTTCTCATAATATATTTTTATATTCATCAAATTTTTATTTAAACTTATTCCAATGTCATGAAATCTAATTTAAATGTTATTTTGATTATCCCATCCTTGCACAAACAATGTATAAGAAATTTGATATGTCAATTTTTATATAACTCCAAATTTAATTTCTAAGAATAAAAATAACCTAATATACCTAATATTTATGATCTATGTTGATAAATTACTTATTCTATATAAAATATTATCTCTATGACACCAAATTTGACTTTTCTAGCACTTCACATTTTATGTGACGAGACTAAAAAAGATTTTCAAATTTATTATGAAATGAATTATAATTTATATGTTTTGAATTATTATTGAATTATATTTTTAATATTTTATTATACATTATTCATTCTATATGTTTAATTAATATCTATAATATGTTTTTTTGTGGATATAATAAAACATGGTATATTAAATGAAAACTATATTTTGTTACTATTCAATGGAAAACCAATCATCTTATAAAAATATGAAAATTTAACGCTAAGATAATTTTGATATTATTATTTATAATATTATTTTATTTATCTATATTTAAATTTATATAATTTACTTGATTTTATGATTTTATTTTCTCACAAAAATAAATACAAATCATTTTTTGAAGAAATATTATTTTGGAAACCGAAAATTAATTTATTGAAAATTTAGTACATATTTTCTAAGAATTTAAAAAAAGATTCATGGGAATTTAATTTTTCATATTATTAATTATTACTTTTTAATACAATTCATTCCAACTAATTAAACATCTAGGTTATAATGGTAATGTTTAAATAATAATATATCTTTTTTAGTCTATGATTTGTTTTTAATGTAACACATGCTATTGAATAAATTAAATTTAATTGAAAAACATTTTATAACATATAGTGGTGTTAAATTATCCCCCATTTTTAAATTCCATCATCTATGTTTTACTAATTCTTGATAAAAATGAATAGATTTTGAAAATTATTTTGTGGAAACCCACACCATTAAAAGTATTAGTAAAACTTCCCCATGTTAAGAGAGAATGGAAAATATTATGGTCACAATGTACAATACATATCTAGGTTACCAAAAAAGAGAATATTAATATGAAGTAAAAATATGGACATAAAAAAAACATACCTCCCGACTTCTATAATGAAATATAGAACATGACCAAGAGAAAGTTAATCATCATAAAACCCTAAATCCAGTATGGGTTAAAAGAACATTAAATTATTGGTTTGATGAGTAGTTGGATGATTATTTTTATTTAAAAATATATTCCCTAATTTTGATGACTTAATTAAATTCTTATACACATAACATAATTAAATATACCTTCATGACTATAAAAGCATCATCATTCAATCTATTTCAACCACAATCTCATTATTTTCTCAAAATGATGAGTTTTCAAGATCAATTTTTTCAGGTTGAAAACACTAAAATCAACCTTTTGGATCACATAAATTCAAAAAATGATAACAAGATGTTCCTCCCATCACAAGAAATTAACCAAAAACAAAAAAAATTATTATAAGGTAAGAAAATTTCTTAGTTGAATAAACATTTATATGATGAAATGAGATTATATTAAAAATTCAATTTTAATATTCAATTTTCAAATTAAAACATTATATAAGTAACTATACCCAATGATCATTAAAATATTCCCATCTGAGTTTGAATTCCAATATCAGAAGTATTTTATCACATATTCTTTCGATATTTATTTATCATTTATCTCCAATAATCTTTATTCACCCATAATGTAATACACCAAAATATATATTCCCTAATAAAATATTCTGCAAAATATTATAATCATTTACATTTTTAAATCAACCATTATTCTAAAATATTAAATAATATCATTAATAAAGAATGGTTTAATATCAAAAGTTATCTTATACCACAAATTATACAACCCAAAATTGTAATTTTATTGGTATGAAATAATTTTACACATTAACCTTAAGGTTTATATACACCTCAACCTAATAAAAATATCCAAAAAATTATTAATCAATTAAAAATCCCATTACCTAAAACCTCGTAAGGGGGTTACTACTTTGAAATCATGATCAACCTCAATCTTATAAACCCATGATTGTACCTATAACTCATAATTTAACCTTACATGGGAACATATATGCTTCCCAAAATTAACACAATCCTTATTAAACAATTATGTTTATAGAATATTGAATATATTCCATAAACCCAATATCCAATATCCAAGATGAACTATCTTACATTATTATAAACTAATTTCATGGGAACCAATATTATCCCATCAACATCAATCATTAATTTATCCAAACTAATCAATATTTACTCAATATTACATACTTATTAAAAATTATATTTCTTTTAATCATTTATTCTCCAAAACATATAATTATATTACACAATAAATTTTCATTGTTTTTGTACAATTAAAATTTTGTTTTGAAATAAATAAAAACTACTATAGAATAATACTTTTATGTTTTAGGGTTTTATAACTAGAATATCATTAGTAAAACATAATTATTGAATCCAAATACCTAAACACATATTTGATCCTACTTATTAAATCATTGACCAGGTTTCATCAACTTATTCACCAATACATTTTTTTACTATATAAAATTTGAATGATTTATTATGATTTTTCATCCTAATTTGAATAATCATTCTTAATTTAAATATTTGAAACACTATTAAAACTACCCACACCTTTTTACATCATTCGTAGTCTCCTCTTTATCATCTGTAATACCATTACTTATACAAAAATTCTTATTCATTTTCAATCATTCTCCTTAGGAAATTAATTTTCCTAATTCCCATAAATTCCACACTTATAACATTCAATATTCTAGAAAACCATAGTGAAACCATTATTTTCATCCATTTTTAAACTATAATTTTAATTTTTCTATGGAAATTAATTTCCTTGTGTTATTCTTTTCCACACTCAAAACAACTCTCCATTCCGATGAGATATCTATTTAAGTCATTATTCACCTATTATAGACATCATGGAAGGTAAGTCTTATTTAAATTATAGTAATTATGAAATATTATCTTTCCCTTATTAATTATATTTTGAAACAAATTGAAGTTATGATTTTTAATAATATTATGAGGTAACATATTTGGAATAAAAATAATGTTTTGTATTGAATCTATCTTTTCATTTGGTTTCTCGTGATGTTTTTCATTCCATTTACCATAAAATTCAATATTAATCCAATTCTATCACTATATTGCCATTGAATAAAATCAAAAATCATAATGAAATTAGAAATAACAAGGGTGTTAAACCAAAAAACTATGATAATTTATTATATAATTTATAAATCATGAAATCTGTTTCTAAGAAGCCTTAGGTTTAACCTACTTCAGTCATGATCGTTAACTAAATGTTTGGATTTTATCCTATACTTATACATATCTATATGGTTCACAATAATTTTTTCACTTCCTTGTTTTCAAATTATAACTAAACCCTACTCTAGTACCAACTATAGAGGCCAAAAATTTATATACATTTATATTAAATCTAAATAGATGAATATTCAATCCATAACATTTTAATCCACACCATAATCATATAGGTCTACTATTTTTGGAATATTAGACACATAAACAACCTGTTCATAAATGAACAACATCATCTCCAACATTGTTCTTCAAAACTATCACCCTTATAAGATATATTATACTCAATACATTTCGTCATAACATGGGAAAATAGACATACAAGAATGTTTTAGCTTCTAACCTCAATGATGGTAAAAAAGGGAGATATAAATCAACGATCATTTGAAAGAATAGCACAATAATAGGGGAATGATACCCTGACCATAACATACCATTTCATAACAAAATTATAATGATAATAAAAATTATTTATGGAGTAATGCATTATCACTGAAAAAGGTAAGAATCATAAGAATGATAAACTGTCATAACTCAGTCATGAACCATAATTAATATCATAAATATGTGTGTTCCGCCATCAAAATTATAGTAGTCATTTCATATGTCAATGTTAATGGAAAGGTTAATTCATAATATATAAATGGTTATTTCCTATAGTAGATTGCCCAATTTAAATTTCTCCCCATAATAGATCAAGCACTACAACTTGATTCCCATTGCAGATCAAGTATATAAAATTGTTTCCCATTACTATATCATGAGATATAATTCATTACCCAATTAATTTGAGGGATATATTTTTATCACCCATAAAAAAATGAAAATCATTAATATGTGTTCCGAATGTTCAAAAACCATTCATCAAATGAGAACCCATGAAAATAAATGGGGTATATAAATATTTCATACCTATAGAAAATGGTATGGTTTAATAAACATCATTACTTCATAAACATAAACATTTAGATAAAAAATAATTACGGTATCATTGTAACATATCTAAAATAATGAATAAGTAACATTAAGTAATGTAATGATAGATGGAAAATTATTTTGAAATGTCAATTGGAAAATTTCTTATGGAAAAAATCATTCCATGTTTTAAAATCACTTTCTAAATTCTAAAAAAATCACATATATTAAAGAAATAATTTTCAATAAAAAATTATAGAATCACATAAAAAAATATAAATAATTGATTGGACCTGACTGTGGGAATATCTTTCACACCAAATAATTTTAAATCTATATTTCTTTAATATTTTTTTAGATAATTCATAATATTCCTCGTTTAAAAAAACCACAAGATTATTCATTTTAAAACATTTTGTCAAAATAAAAAAAATGGAAAAACATAAATTAAAAAATAGGATAATGGAAAAAACATTTTTATAACATTTTTTGAAAACATGGATATGTATTATATTTACTCCCTAGTGAAAACTTAAATATTGACAATCTCGGATATTTATGAGATTGTGACATAAAACCCTTACCACTTTGGTCACATTGGAATCATAATAAATATGAATTAAATAACCAAATGTGTATATATAAATCTCCATAACAAAACTTATAAAAATTATAAATTAATTTCAATGGATTTATATATACCACACAGAAGAACCATGTTCAATATAATACATAAATCCCACAAAAATAAAAGTTGGATGAATATATATTACCTCTAGTTCGACTATCTTCGAAAGTGATCTAAACTCGTGTATAGTAATTTTAAGTTTATTATAATTCAATAAAATATTAATTTTAATAATTATATTATAATATAATATTCCTTTATATCTTTGTTACACCCCCTATATCAGTAATTCCTAATAAATATTATTATTTTCAGGTGTTAATTGTTTTGGTTATCAGAAGTATTTCAGTTCAATAATTCTGGTCCATGTACAATTATCTTTATTCCAAAACCTATATAATATTAATCGTGATATAAATATCCTAATTATTAATTATATAAATATTTATATTCATCTATAAAACAAATATAATGAATAATGAAATATTATGTTCATGGAGACTGTAGGTCTGACCCATGTATTAAAGATGTTTTCATTTTCAATGGATGGGACAAAAGAACGGTGACTATTAATTAACCATAGTAGGATCATTATTATAATATATATATATATATATTCATCAAATTCTTCCCCATTTTCATCAATGTAAAATATAAATGAAAAATGAACCACATCGCTTCGTGTAGGTTGTAGTCCACACATACGTACAAAAGACACTATCATTTTCTAATGGTTATGAAGGTAATAAGGGAAACATAATATTATCATTATAGTAGTATTACAGCTTCACAAATATATTATTTTAATATTATCCATATCTTAATACCCATCCATAAAATCATGTGATGAGAAATGAATTTTATTATTATGTTGAGCGGGTATGTCGTACGTACCCACAAGTTATTCATCCACTTGACATTTGATGGGAAAGAGGATTCAAATTTGGTATTTAATAATAAAAATAATCCATAATATATATGGTCATTAAATTATTATTTCATTATAAATACCATATATATATATGGTAATAAAGAGTATAAAAGGAAAGTGAACGGTTAAGGCGATTACCTCTTTATTGAAATTACTCCATTAGATCTATTCTAAAGGGCTCTAGGGTTGGTATTTTAGGAATAAAAAATCCTCATGGATTTTTATAGGGATGTTGGGAATATAAATTGGTAATTTTTTGTAAATATATAAGGATATATGTAGTGTAAATAAGTGAGGTAGGATTTTCCCTTTTAATTTTGAGGTGTGGGGCAATTTTGGAATTTCAAAAGAGATTAAATTATAAAAAAAATTATTCTCAATAAAATTGGATCCAAATGTATAATTAATTTGAAATTGATGAAATAATAATCCATTTATTATCAATAATTTCTTATTGAATATTTTTATTATTTTAATGTAATTTAATAAAATATTGTTCTCATAAAACATCATTATTGTCATTTTATACATTCTTAAATTGAATTGACATAAAATTCAGAGAGAAAAGGTTTAAATTATTATATAATCCTTTATAAATAACTCTAATATATTATATAACCATTAAAATGTATGGACCTCATTAAAAAACTAAAATTATATTTCTTTTAATATTTTAAAATCATTCATTATATTATTTTTTTTATTAATTAAAAAAATGATGCATTGTCTAGCCATTAGAAATTAAGTTAAATATATAATTAATAAAATTTATAAATAACTTTATATGATGATTTTTTTTAATCTCAATATAAACACTTATATTCAACTTTATAAAGCCTTTCTTCCTTTTTGGACACATAATATATATTAAAAACAGAGTAATTTTTTTTAAAATTTCTCTGATTTAAATGATATATAAGACTTTTTCATGGAAACCTATCCATTAAATAACAACATATCTTGGATAAGGTTGTATTGGTTAAATTAAATTTCCCTTATGAAATGATTAAATTTTATTTACTATGTTTTTACCCTTATATATTGTTTTTAATCCATTCGTTTACCCTTTTAAAAATTATCGTGACAATTAGGGTTTTTACTAATTGAGGGTCAATATAGATACTATAAATGGATAAAATGACCCATAAATGAACCATGTTTGATATAATAAATTATATCATTGTCATGTTCTTGAAAAAAAAGATTAGGAATTTTATATCATTTATTAAGTTATTAATTATTTTAACATGTCATTGTATAATTTTTTATCAGTATTTATTGTATTGACTTTAATAACATGTAAAAAAGTAATATTAAAAAAATATTTTAATACATCCTTAACATATAATATTAATCTATAAAATTCAAAAATCACATTAATTATCTAAATTTATTATATTTTTAAATTTTTTTATTATTTAATTATATTTTTCAATTTAATATTTATCATGTCATCATTATATAAAAATTTAAGGTGTTTATTTGATATGTAAAATTTAGAAATAAAATATCATCATGAGAATAATTTTATTTCTCTCATAATTTCCATTTATTTTCTAGAAATATGTATTTTTATCATATCAATGAAATGAAAATAAATTTAATATGTTTTTATAATTTTCCAGTCTTGTGCAAGAATTCCACAAGCTTTTGGAGAATACAATTGTTATATAACTCCAAAATTCATGTCTAACCGTAAAAATAATATATAAAACATTATATTTAATAAAAAAATTCTATAAAGGAATTATTACATCTCAAATAATATCTTTATAGTACAATATTTTCCTTTTCCAGCAAAGTACATGTACCGTGTCAGCCTTGAAAATGGTTTTCATATTTATTATAAAATAAATTATAATATATATGTGTGGATTTATTAATATATGATAGTTTTTGAATTTTATCATAATATATACATTACATATTATTAATCTATATTTATATTATGGTTATTTCTTGTCAATATCATAAAAGATATTTATTTCTTTAAAATCATATTTTTAAAAATCATTGGAAAATCAATATTTTCTAAAAAAACCACCCTCAGTTTATTTTTAGATGATGATTTCCAAAATGATATTATATCTATTAAATATAATCTCTATGTTTTCTGTATATTTATTATAATTTTTTCTAATTAAAAGATATAATCATGTTTTCTAATGAAAATTTATTCTTGAACCATAAAATTACTTCACATAAAATTGGGAACATGTTTAATACTAATTAATCAATGAATATTTTTTTTAGTATGTACATTGTATATATTACATAATTAATTTAACACTATTCATTCTCAATAATTTAAAATCTATGTTATTACTATAAAGTTTAAATAATAATTTGTTTTGTTCTTCTAAGATCGCAATTGTTTGTAACAAAATATATATATGAAGTTAAAATGAATTGAAAAAATCAAGAAAACATGGTTTGTTATAATATTCATTAATATAAATAGTTTTTCCCTATATATTTTTATGTTGGAAGCTTAAATTAAAAAATTATCATTTTTTTGAGCTATGTAATTTTAGTTTCATGTGGTGAAATATATGTTAGTTGTGATTACCTCGATGCTAATTGTAATTTATAAAACGGTTAATTATATAAATTTGGAATGATGATCCATATAATATAGAAATGATATATATAATTGTTATATTTTGAGACTAAATATAAAACTTTCAATTATAATTAGATGATGTGAAAATTGTAACATATAAGGTATAGAACATTTTATCTTTGGAATATTATTTCATCTAACTAGATCAAAATATATATATACATGAGCATTGGAATTAATGATTATTAATAGTTAAATAATGGTTTTTATTAAAATAAGATTTCAATTGAATCATAAAGTGTGTTTCTACTATAACATGCAATTGAAAAACCTTATATTGGGCCCTCTTTATGAAATATGAGAACATGTCCCTAACACGACCATAATAGTAGATAGAAGGAGTGTCTCCTTTGACTTTATGATATCCCACTTCACCTAGACATTGGTTTTGGAGTAGGCATTGTGGTGTAAATCTTATATAGGAAATATTACAATCTCCATACTCCTATATCTGTGATTCTTACTATTATTCAACCATGTTCTAATTCATTTGTTTGGAGTTCTATATATATTCCACCATGATCGCCTCTAGTTATTTTCCTAGAAGGTGGAGATGACTATTATTTATCATTGGTGGGCCTTGATCCTCCCCCAATATTGAATATTTTATTTCCACTTATGAAACCTCCTATTTTTATTTAACTAGGATATAATTCCCATATTCAAGAGGGTTTATTATGTCTAGTTTTTTTTATATAGGGATCCTCGAAACATTCCCTTCCTATAGTAGTGTTTTTGTTAGAGTTCCTGTAGAAGGATCCACTAATTTTTCTAAGTGGTGGTGGTTGTTATATTGTGGTTTAAATCCTACATTTCATCATATTTTATACCATATTGATATTCCTTTATATAGGAGGTTCATTCTTTAATAAAATATTTAGAGAGTTCCCACTAATAGATGGTTGGATATTTTTACCCTTGATGACTAGTATCAGGTTATGGTCTGGATGGAGTTATTGAAATCCTTTTTTGATGACTTATTTCCTGATATACTAAGAGACAGTCTAGAAAAAGAGTTTTTGAACCTGGTATAATAAACTCTATCTATTTTCATTTATTAACCTCATTTCACATGGATTCATCTTTTCGTCCCTGGTATCCTTAGTGATGATCTATCCCGAGATATGTGGTTTGAGTATGGGATAGTATATTACTTCCAATCTTAGGTTAGGAAGTTTTTTTTTGAATTCCTTAAATAGTATAGTTATCCAAGAACTTATCACCAAGAAAAACCTTAGATAAGTTAGAGGTATGGGGATAGTGTTTCCGTCCCTCGGTAGGGAATTAGATCATATAGTAGCTGGAAGTGTTGTTTTGAATTTTCTCTAGGAGGAAGCAATAGATAGAGTGTGTTCTCAATTTGTAATTTGATCTATAATTAGAGTGGTATGAAAGGTCATATAGATCTCCCATATTTATAGAAATCTTGTTTATTTTAGATACTATGGTAGGGTGGTCTATCTATAAGGGTTTTGTCAAACCATTTTACATTTGACTAGAGGAAGAGGATCCAATACAAATCCACATACATGAGTGGGATCATTAACTCCTCTCGCAGAATGGAGGGATAACACTACATGTAGTATAGTACATAGGGGATTTCAAGGACATGGGATCCAATCAGAGGACATACAGATCTAGAAAAGGTTACCTACACTGGGTTTTGAGGCTATATCATTATGCAGCATATCATAATAGATATATGAAATGTATCACGTACTAGAAGATATTATTTCTATCCCAACTATGTTAAGATGTAAAATTTTAGTAGCCTTAATACGATTGTCTTCTTTATTTACATGGTCGCATCCCATTTCATTATATCTATTTAAATTTTGATGAGTTATTTCCTTGAGATCAATTATTTTTACAAGGTGATAAAAATTGATACTTTTTTGGGAATTCAATTGGAGATTCTATATCGATACAAATATCCCCCCATTGATATTGGAATATATAATTTATTCTACACCCATTATAACCTTTAGATGATGGATTTTGACACTATTCATATGATACAATGGTAGGTTCCTTACTATGCTCACGTAGATTGCCATCATGGGATGGTGTCCCTCACATAACAAAAGGATGCTAGTTACATTCACAATGGAGAATGGGATATCTAGGTGAGTTGATATTGACCAAAGGAACATGGTTTTGAAGTATTGATATCCTATATTGTTAGTCTTTATTTGGATGATCAGGTAATGGGATCTACATATATCCCAAAACAATGATTTTTTTTATGGGATGTATTCAAAGATTATTTGTCTAGGATTTCCCTTGAGGGAGAGGTATAATTTATTAAAGATAAAGATATTATAGAATCACTAGTATCCATTCCTCATTACTGATTAAATACATCTATGTTTTAGGTGCTCATGAGGAAGCAAGAGGACGTAGATGCAAAGAATTTTCTATATCAAAAAAAATTCTTTGTGGGGATAGCCCATTCAATTCTCCATGAAGGTGGATGGGACCCTTATGCTTTGTTTTAATTATCATTTCTTGAAATAATTTATGGTTAAGAACTAGTATCCAATATATCAAATATATTACCTATCAATCAATCTCTAAGGATATTGATTTTTCTTTAAAAAAATTAGGTCAGGATATCATCAGGTTCTTGTTATTGCTTCATATATTCCACATATAACAATTAGTTGCAGATATTGATTATGAATGATTATTTATTTTTTAATTATCAAAAACATATTATAAGTTTCAATGGATCTTATGATTTTTGATTTCCATCCATATCTGAATTCAGTTAGGGTAGTCTTCATGGAATATATCTTATTTTTATCACATATTCGACATGATCATGACTAACTTGTTGATATAATTTTTATCACACTAATAGTGCACCATTTATATACCATTCATAGAAAAGTCAACTTTTATATCATTAAAGTCCTCTTAAAGGTTTTTCTTATCTAAGAGATAGCGATATCTATTAACCTAATTATGTTAATAGTTGCAGTCTTGTTAGAAAATATCATTGAACCTATAAGATATTTAGAGTTTATTAAGGATGTTGTGATATTAATGGAAATTTATTCATTATTTCTCATGAGTTACAACAACACCAGCATGTTTGACCAAGAAGGGTATCATGTTAATATGTTTTAACTAATATTATATGTCCTTTCAGAATCATAAGGGATATTGACCTCAACACCAATCCTGATTTTACCTAAAAATCATAGAGGGTATATAGTTTATTTTAATGCATCAGGCATCAGGATAGGGGTTGTTTTAGTGAATGAAGATTGATTCATGGAATACTATTCTTTTTAGTTGAGACATCATGAGCATAATTTCCATTTTCTAAATAATTATAAAATATTTTTGTTTTATTCCATGAATTTTTGTCGGTATTATTTTCTATGAGAATTGTTCGTTCTATACATGGATGGTAAAATCATCAAAAAAAATATCCCACAATGTGATTTTAATATCATATTTTGATGATGGATTGAATACCTATAGTCTTTTGGCATTGAGATAATGTATATACATAGGAAGGGAAATGTATTCTTTTATTCTATATGCGAGATGATTCAGAAAAATTTTGTTCAATACGAATGTAGTAAATGGAAGTTGATGGTTCTATTTTTTTGAGATAAATCTAGACAAAAATATTTTCAAGGGTATCCTATTAGTATATATTTAGTGGTGAACTCTACAGTTTTGGATAGACTGAAGATGGGGATGTCTTCTATTCCCGGGGGTTTGTTACTATGGGAGATAATTTCATGATAATATCACCACCGTGTTTGGTCATTTACAAGAATGAGATCTTTTGTTTTCATGGACGTGTCTAGGTTTCTATACATGTGTGATAGGAGTTTATGTGAGTGTCGCATACATAATCAAGGGTATCACGTCTTATAATTACCATGACATAAAATAATATATAGCTCTTTTATTGGTGGGCACATATAAAGTGCATAATAGTAGGTTTCATTTCATGATGTTCCACCTATCAATAGGTGAAGGAATAACCCTAGTGACAAAAAATAAATTTAGAGTCCTTACCCATTACGATGTGGAAAATTGGATGTGGTCATTATGGATTTTATAGAGGTTTTTTTAAGGTCACCTCAAGGTAGTGATGTCATATGGTGGTCATTAATACGATGATGATGGTCTCTTACATATTTCATATTCAAGAGACCATATATGTGGATTAACATGGAATAATTTACATCCATGAGATTATATTACTTTTCATAGTTCAACATACTATCGTATAAAATATAGATACTTGATTCACAATAGAGTTCTTTAAGGGGTTATAGAAGGAACTGATATAAATCTAATTAATGAGAAAATCTTATCACCCTCAGATTGATGGACTATTCAAGCATATGATAAAGGTGTTAAAGTTAACTCTTTATGAAAGAGACAATGATTTTTATATTCGTGGGAGATAATTCTACCTCTTATTTATTTTTATACAATAACTTCTTCCAATAGAATATATAGTTGGATCTTTATGAGGCCCTATATGGTAGGTCATGTCGTTCACCACTATGTGAGTTGGTGGTAAGAGAGGAAGTTCCACAAGGACTTCATATAGTTCATGATACATCAGAGAAATTATAGATTATCATGAAGTGTATTACTATAATATATTCTAGGAAGAAGTCTTATGTTGATCATCATTGTCATGCACTAGTGTTGAGGGTGGGAGATCTTGTTTTTTGTGTCTCGCCAAGGACGGTCCTTAGACACTTTCAAAAGTAGGGAAAGTTATCCTTTCATTTTCTATGACCTATCATTGTGATGGAGAGAGTTGGGATGGTATCCTATTATGTCACACTCCTACAGAGGTACCAGGCCATACTTGAAATATTCTATTTATCTTAGTAATGAGTTTATTATTCTAACCCTTCTCGTATAATTTATATTGATGATGTTTAGTTATAATTAGATGATTCATTTTCAAATAATACTATAATTATTGATGATCAGAGCATGAAGGATCTCTTAGGAATTTGAATTACTCTAGTAAGGGTTCTATTGCAGCACGAACATATATAATATCAGAACTGGGAGTCATAGAGAAACACACATGCTTAATGGTTGGAACATTTATTAGACAATGCATTACCATGATCAGAAGGGAAACTTGAGAATGGGTTTTTTAAGGAGGTGATATTATAACATCATGAATTTTCTCATGATGTTTAGATCCTTTAAATTACATTAAAAAATATTATTATTTTCTAATATAAGTTAATATAAGACTAATGAAGGAATTGGAACATTATTAGGATTCATTAGATCGTAAAGGTCTGGTTTGAGGAGAATCAAAATGATTCACACATTTGGTGCATGGTTTGTGATAACCATGATGATAAACCATGTTTTAATAAGAATGTGGTTTACAATTCGAAAAATATGTGAGGAAGGATTAATTTCCATGAAAAAGAGATCAAGTGGGTTTTAGAGGAGATCTAAACATCATGTTCATGGATTGGAAAATTGTGAGCCTAATAGTGTGAGTTGTAGTTCCACATAAAAATTAGTGGTGAACGGTTAGTGAAAGGTTAGAACAATTTTTGGGAAACCATGTAGAAAAACTATGGTCCTCGTTGAAAAATATAGAAATGATCATTTCTCTCTTTTAGATTTTAAAAATTTAACCCTCTTATCCCCTTATTTTTAGATAGTAGTTTCCCATCTTGTTGAATATATCCTTCTTTTATTCTTATGATTTCAGGGTACTCCCTCAATGTCACGAACTGAATCTGGTCACCGCCAAAACCGGCACCAAACACAGCCCGTGAAATGACCCGAAGGGCGTTACCTATCCCCACGGGCTGGCACAAGTTCCCGGGTATCATTAATTTAGGTTTGAGAACGATTTACCCGAGTATGAAAGCATAAAACATTAAAAACAATCCATAATATAAATCTGAAATTTTTGATCCAAACAAGAATTAAGTAAAATCCAGAACTGAGTACATTGGTTTAAAGATAATACAAGTGGTCCAATTAAATATAATTATAGCATCAAGACAGCCCCAAGGACTCCACATGACTAGGGGTCATCGCCCCCAAGCTATCTCCACAACTCTGCACCAAGGATGGGAACTAACACCATGAACCGCCATCACCCTTAGCCTTTCCTTTACCTGAATCAAACATAACCAAGTCTACTTACACCCAAGGGGTGTATGTAGGGTGTGAGCCTAAGCCCATTAGGCTACCACCCAATGATTCCATAGAGTAAGAAATGCAATGTGAAAAAGCAAGCAGTTTTCAAACGCAAGGAAAAGTAGTGTTAAAATTTCAAGAAATGAAACCTAAAATTGAAAATAGTTTTCAATCCAAAATTTTCAGAATATTAACACATTAAAATAGAAATGTTAGATCCTTAAATTTACTTCCAAACACACCCTAAGACATGGGTAAATACTACAAATCCAATGAGCAACAACATTGGGAAGACCCCTAGGCACTAGGTTGTCTTGGGCCCTATGTACCTCGTACCTCGGTGTAAAGTAACCATAGAAAAATACTTTCTCATGCACGAGCCACTAGTAGAGAACATACCCATAACCTAGTGGTCCCAAATAATCATCCACATAGTTTAGTTAGAGTTGTCGTTATCCAAATGCTAAGTAAAACAGGGACAAAACCCATCCGGTCCACTAGCCGTACTAGTACAAATCCTCCCCACCTTGGCACTCGAGCATCCCCTTTTGTGCTCAATCAATTTCAGCATGCAAGATAAATAAATTTTCATATAAAACCCCATTACTGGTCAAGCACAACCAATACAGTAGCTATCACATTTTATACCATTTAAAACACTCAACAATACACATATATTTTTCATAAAACAATTCCTCAAAATCTTGTAGTGTTTCAGACACAAAACTCCTTATAAACCTCACTTTCATACTATGTGCACTTTTTTATGTTTCCAAAACAGAAAGGGAATCCTACTAAATTTCAGTGAAAACACAAAATCATTTTTAGGGCAGCCCCATATGGTTCAAGAAACAACATCCTTGCAAAGTCTCTATTTTTACACAACACAACTCTTAGAATTTCATGTGGTTCACAAACACCATTAAAACCAGGTTTTTCAGCAATAAACACAAGGGACAATCATTAAAAACAAAATCTTTATCCCTATTATAGTTCAATAAAATCAACTAGTTACTTATTGGGTATCCCCAATTAAACTAATAAAACATTTCTATGAAAAAACCCCCAATTTCACATGAAATTGGCATTTAGGATTCATTTTAAATACAAACACCACTAAAACTACATTTTTCAGAAATGATAAAATTGAATAAGCATAAAACTACCATAAAAACATTATTCAATTCAAAAATATTTCATACACAATGGAATCACCTACCAAAACCAAGGAAACCCTTGAATCCTTTGTGCGAAAACTCAAACGCACCACTGCCGCACCTCAAAGAAAGTAAACCAGACCTAAATCCATAATTTCAGACCATGAAACAGAAGATAAAACCCTAATTTTTATACCCTACTTCCTGGACATTATGAACCTCAAGGATAATGGAATAATCCCTAAGTACATTGGATGTAACCCTAAACAAATTGAAAGAAGAAAGGAGGAGAACAACTTACTTAAAATATCTTGTCTAAATCGCCCCCAAAAATAGCAGTATCTGATTTTAAATATACTCAAACCTTCAGGGGCGGTTCGAACAAGGATAGGTAGATCATTTAGGAATTTTAATTGGGGAAAAAGAGTAAGAATAGAATGAGTTATGAAGGAAACAAATTACCTTTATAAATCTGCCCGAAATTTGAGTTCTTTAGAAGTTTTGACCTAAACCGCAATGCAAATGAGCTGCAAAGAGTGTGGGAGGATATTGGACGCGCGGATGGGTTCAAGGGGCGTGTTTGGGGCTTTTAAGCACTGAAACAGCCTTAAAAATGAATTAGTTATTAATTAATCAATTTTTCTTTTTAAAACTAGAATTGGGCTTTTGGGCAGGCCCAATCCCTTAAATAAAAACCCATATACACCTTGGTTATGGATTTCCAAAGGCTCCAAATTTTAATTTTGGTGTTAATATATCAGGGGAGAACATTTAGGAGTTGGAATGAGTGATAAATATTAAAAAATGAATATGTTATAAAAGAAACAAAATTTATTTGTAAATCAGGAATTGGGCTCACGGTTTGGCCCAATTCATGAAAACTCACCTATTCTCCATAAAAACTTTGGAAACCCCCAAAAACAAAAAATTAATGGAAATTAAAATAAAAAATAAATTTAAAATATGCTTTGTATGTGACAATTATCCCCACCATGAAAAATTTCCACCCAGGAAAGTCAGAGTAATGCCAAAGCAACAACCAAACCCAACTGAGAAACCAAGAGGTACTCTCTTGCCAGGTTTCTCCCCCAAAATCCATAACACCTGTAGTGATCAATGAAGGAAGGAATACTCTCACAAACCATACTTACAGGACTTTACTGAATTAATCAAGCACATTCAGGCTTTATCCCAATTGAAAACTTCTCAAACACAATCTGAACAATACTCAATCAATTTACCCAAATAAACAACAACATTGAACAAGGTTACACTTTCCCTACTATAACTAAACCATTTGTCACTCTGCAATATCAATGTTTACCGAAGTAAGTTGTAGGTAGTTAGATATCTCCTAATGATAATACCTTCTTCCCATTAAAAGCCAAGGAAAAAATATGAGTTACTCGTATGAAGAGACAAAAATGGGCTCCCCACCGTAAGAGACAACTTAATTTTTTTTTGAGACAGAATCAAGACACTAATAGGGGTGGCCCAAATAGACTCCCTAGTACAAGGGGTATACATAAATTAGAAATTTACAAAATAATATACATGATACCCACAGTGGGTCTTCCCACCACAAGAACCAACCATCTTAACTGACCAGCATGGACCGACACAGAAGGACACAATTTTTTTTAAGATTTGGTAAGGGTGTAGGGTCCGTCCGCACGGTTTGGGAAACCAAGCACTTAATATTCTAATCATTCTTTCCACGTGGATTACTAGCACACATTCACTACTAATAGTACACAAAATGTGTTCTCAAACTTTCTAGACAAATTTCCAACCATTCTCCAATGACTAAATGGAAACCAACATGGGAGGGAAAGACATTAGCTGATGACATGGGTACAAGTCCCACTACCTATTTCCACCGAACGAGAACAACAGAAGGAAGATGATGAAACCATAGGTTTAAACAATTTCTATCTTTCACACTGAGGATATGAAATTGTACAAGGGTTTAAAAAACACTGGTGTTTCCCCAGACTACGTGCCAGCTTCTCTCCAGGACCTATGGCTGGAGCTTAAAATATTGAAGCATCTTCGGCCACGCAGTTAGACTATTGAAACCCCTATGTGGAACTTCTTCTTTCGGTTCCACAAAAAACTACACATCATACCTTGATGGGTTCATCAAGAAATAACACACTTCATAACCCACATTACCAAAAAAACATACATTTCACTGAAACAATGGATCAGAAGATGCACACACATCGCACCTTGTTTCTTTGGGTGAGAAACAACAGAAGGGAATGACACGTATAAACACCTTTCTATAAGATAGAGGATTTGATGTTTTTCCCAAGGGATACATAATCAAAACATAACATAGAACCTTATAGGATTGTTTGACCTTCACCTTTATGGTCAAATGATCACACAACATCACAATGTGTCACCGAACAGACCCTTGTGATTGATAGTAACAATACATGGAATGAGACCATATTCAAAGTCCCTAAACAACAGATAAGTCCAAAAAGTGGACACAATATCCTATCCTGAACGAAATCTCAAAATTGGTGGTTTAATAATAACTCTTTCTTCAAAGAAACTATATAGAACCCAGAGGCCCTCTTAGACACCATCAAGACACTCATCCATACTAACAAAGAAAGAACACTCCCACCATTTATGAATCAGAAAACTTAAGAAACTAAGGTCTCTTTAAACCTTCCACAAGCACTATCCCACAATAAGAGGATCCACAAATCAGCAAAATGAATGGGTGTAGACTCAATAAAAAAAATGTACGATAAAATATTCTTTATATTGATCAACAGGAGGATTTTCCAATGGCGAAACAAAATGGGTTGCACTTCAGTTGTGCATTAACCCTTAATGGGGGCGTACCTTATCCAATGAGAGAACCCAAGGACCAAAACAAGATGGTCCATTGGTCAAAACATGCCACAAACCAGATCCAAACACATTAAGGGAACCACCGTAAAGGCATCCCAAATTTTTTTTTTAAAGAGACCACTAACCGTCCCTACCACACAGCTTATCGACCAAACACAAACCCAAAACACAGTTCAAACAGAAGGGGTTCATGAACTCAAAACATCCCACAACATCTACATTTTCAAAAACCCATAATACAAACCATACCAAACTATTCATCAAGACATCATGTTTTTCTTTAAAACCAATTCTTTGAAAACAAACGGTTTAGCAGTAAGCGTATCCACCAATGATACCCCATGGGCCACACACATGCATGTTTTTGTGCCACACCAGGAACCCTCCTCATATCCATCCCAGCACTCATCCAGTCCTGCCATCAACCATACATCATCCCATATAACCCCATGCATGTGGTCACTCATGGAAATACCAAAGGGTAAAACAAAACATCCTTCCACTTTTCATAAACAAAATGGTCAACCAGCCCAATATTTTTCTCAAAACTGCTAACAATGAGATCAAAATCCCAATTCACATCTTACAAAACATTTCATAAGTACACAACCATTTAGAAAAGAATCCATAATTCAATAAAAGCACATATTCATGCCTTTCACAATCATTTCAAAACATTTCAACCCATTTCAGAACACTTCTAATTTCATGAAAAACACCATTTCATAAAACTCCATTTAATTAAGAACTCAACTCTTCTCATTTCAAGAAAAGGTCCTAAAAGTTCATATATTTTTTTGGTTCAGTAGTCACCAAACCCAAAATCCATCTTCAACCCCCACACAAAAATTCTAGAACACTTAATTCAATCCAAAACACTTTTCCATGGTTTAAAAAAAATTCCACTAGAATCATATTTTCAAAACCCCAATTAACATAGTTCATACTTTCAAAAGAGGTTTAAACACATAATTTACCCTTTTGAAATAATTCTGAAATTTCATTTATAGGCATAAAAAAATAAAACCATTTTCACTTTACTAGAAAATAACTTCACCAAAATTCACTCTCCTTAAAGTGGAGTCATTTTTTTTCTTAAAAAAACAAGTTTCCATGATTCCAAAACAAAGAGACAAAAGACAATGTGAGAGGAAACTAGTTTCGGTGGGTGACATGGATATATGGTTGGTAGCCATATTCCAATCACTTTGTCATCACAGAGAGTATTCTAGGGAAATATCCATGGCTCCACATGGCTTTCCAGGCCCTGCGAGCTCACTGAGATTATTCTCCCAACTCTCTTTTCATTTCCCATAGTCATCATTAAACCAAGAAAACCAAAGGACTCAGATAAATCCATACTTACCATGGTGACTTGAATCCCGTCATGAGGTGTGCTTGCTAGGCACACTACCCATGACTGAAATTTCATGTCCCAATAATCCTAGCTCCAGACTATGCTGACTCTACCCCAAATAACATGACCCAAGGAGCGAACCTACTCTAATACCATTTTGTCATGAACCGAATCTGGTCACCGCCAAAACCGGCACCAAACCCAGCCCATGACATGACCTGAAGGGCATTACCTATCCCCACGGGCAGGAACAAGTGCCCGGGTATCATTAATTTAGGTTTGGGAACGATTTACCCGAGTATGAAAGCATAAAACATTAAAAACAATCCATAATATAAATCTGAAATTTTTGAGCCAAACAAGACGTAAGTAAAAACCAGAACAGAGTACATTGGTTTAAAGATAATAAAAGTGGTCCAAATAAAAATAATTATAGAATCAAGATAGCCCCAAGGACTCCACACGACTAGGGTTCATCACCCCCAAGCTATCTCCACAACTCCGCACCAAGGATGGGAACTAACACCATGAACCGCCATCACCCATAGCCTTTCCTTTACCTGAATCAAACATAACCAAGTCTAATTACACCCAAGGGGTGTAAGTAGGGTGTGAGAATAATCCCAGTAGGATACCACCCAATGATTTCAAAGAGTAAGAAATACAATGTGAAAAAGCAAGCAGTTTTCAAACGCAAGGAAAAGTAGTGTTAAAATTTCACGAAATGAAACCTAAAATTGAAAATAGTTTTCAATCCAAAATTTTCAGAATATTACAACATTAAAATAGAAATTTTACATCTGGTAATTTACTTCCAAACACACCCTAAGACATGGGTAAATACTAAAAATCCAATGAGCAACAACATTGGGAACACCCCTAGGCACTAGGTTGTCTTGGGCCCTATGTACCTCGTACCTCGGTGTAAAGTAACCATAGAAAAACCCTTTCTCCTGCACGAGCAACTATTAGGGAACATAACCATAACATAGTGGTCCCCAATAATAATCCACATAGTTTAGTTAGAGTTGTCGTTATCCAAATGATAAGTGAAACAGGGACAAAACCCATTCGGTCCACTAGCCGTACTAGTACAAATCTGCCCCACATAGGCACCCGGGCTTCCCCTTTTGTGATAAATCAATTTAATCATGCAACATAAATAAAATTTCATATAAAACACCATTACTAGTCAAGCACAACCAATACATTAGCTATCACATTTTATACCATTTAAAATACGCAACAATACACTTATATTTTTCATAAAACAACTCCTCAAAATCTCGTAGTGCTTCGGACACAAAACTCCTTATAAACCTCACGTGCATACTATGTGCACATTTTTAAGTTTCCAAAACATAAAGTGATTCCTACTACATTTCAGTGAAAACACAAAATCATTTTTAGGGCAGCCCCATATGGTTCAAGAAACGACATCCTTGCAAAGTCTCCATTTTTACACAACACAACTCTTAGAATTTCATGTGGTTCACAAACACCATTAAAACCAGATTTTTCAGAAATAAACATAAGGGACAATCAATAAAAACAGTATTTTTTTCCCTATTATAGTTCAATAAAATCAACTAGTTACTTATAGGGTATCCCCAATTAAACTAATAAAACATTTCTATGAAAACCCCCCAATTTCACATGAAATTGGCATTTAGGATTCATTTTAAATACAAACACCAATAAAACAATATTTTTCAGAAATAATAAAATTTAATAAGCATAAAAATACCATAAAAACATTATCCAATCCACAATGATTTCATACACAATGTAATCAACTACCAAAACCAAGGAAACCCTTGAATCCTTTGTGCGAAAACTCAAACGCACCACCGCCGCACCTCAAGGAAGGTAAACCAGACCTAAAACCATAATTTCAGATCATGAAACACAAGATAAAACCCTAATTTTTATACCCTACTTCCTGGAAATTAGTAACCTCAAAGATAATGGAAGAAACCCTAAGTACATTGGATGTAACCCTAAACAAATTGAAAGAAGAAAGGCGGAGAACAAATTACTTAAAATATCTTGTAGAAATCGCCCCCAAAAAATACCAGTATTTGATTTAAAAAATACTCAAACCATCATGGGAGGTTAGAACAAGGATAGGTAGATCATTTAGAAATTTGAACGGGGGAAAAAGAGTAAGAATCGAAGGAGTTATGAAGGAAACAAATTACCTTTATAAATCTGCCCGAAATTCGAGTTCTTCAGATGTTTTGACCAAAACTGCAATGCAAATGAGCTGCAAAGAGGGTGGGAGGATATTGGATGCGCGGATGGGTTCAAGGGTCGTGTTTGGGGTTTTGAATCACCGAAAACCCTTTAAAAATAAATATGTTATTAATTAATCAAATTTTATTTTTAAAACTGGAATTGGGCTTTCAGGCAGGCCCAATACCTTAAATAAAAACACATATACACCTTGGTTATGGATTTCCAAAGACTCCAAATTTTAATTTTGGTGTTAATATATCAGGGGAGAACATTTAAGAGTTGGAATGAGTGAAAAATATTAAAAAATAAATATGTTATAAAAGAAACAAAATTTATTTTTAAATCAGGAATTGGGCTCACGATTTGGACCAATTCATGAAAACTCACCTATTCTCTGTAAAAACATTGGAAACCCCCCAAAACAAAACATTAATGGAAATTAAAATAAAAAATACATTTAATATAAGCTATGTATTTGACACTCAATGAGACTCTAAATAATGTTTCTTATGTCATGTTATATTTCCATTGGGATTTTTTATTCATCTTGATTATTTTTTTTCATTATCTCCCCATAAAAAATATTACATCCATGTAATTTAATCGTCCATATTTTCAAGGTGTTTATCTATTTCTTCAATTTCAACTTTTCTAGCCCAATTCAGAACCTATAAGGGAATGAGTTATCTACTAATCATCTAATCTAGTTTTTCTAAAACTTTTAACTAAATCTTTTGTGTTTTAAAATACATTTCCTTTGTTCTATATGTTGGACAATCTATGATTTTCTACTAAAATTATTAATCTCTTAAATTAATTGTAAACACTTGATTTAGATAGTATTTGGTAACCATATATATGTTTGGAGTTTTAAAACCATAATTGAAGCCATCCATATCGGTGAATTAAATTATGTTCCCTGATGTACTATATTTACCCTTATGAAAAAAACCAACTAAGGTATATTTGTCTTGGATATTTATAGTGAAATTATTTATACTAAATTAATAGAATGTTGTTATGTCATGTGACTTATGTTATGAAATGAAAGGGAAAAATTGGAAATTTTAAATGAGATGGATGATCTCTTGGTTTATACATGATTATGTAAATGGTTTATAATATGGAATGGAAAATAACATGGAACCTAATTATTATCACATTTATTTGAATTGATTAATAAATTGAATGTAATGAATAATATTTATAATGGGAATATATAGTATCATGATCCCTTGAACCCTTGGATAATACATTCTTTAATAGAAAAATCAGTATGGAATGGATGTTTTCTATTGTTGTATACCAATGATAACCCAAATATTTATTCATAATTGGATTCCTTTGATTATAACATTAGATCCAACTTGCTTGGACCACATTGGATTTATTCATTTGGCTCCACCCAAGTATCTACTGACTCTGCTTTTGATGAGCTCTGTGGAATCATTGAGGATTCCTCGAATAGAGGTATTTGGTTACTCACCCATATAGGTATACATTATATTGAATTTTCATTGTATGAGATCTATGGAATTGAGTAGAATGCCTTGGTAATTGGAAAAGGGTCCTGGACCTCATAGATCTAATACTTGATATATCTAGTGTATTATGTGGTTGATTACTTACACTCCTATGTAGATTCTCATCATTTATATAATCCTTTATTATATCTTGTCTTTGATGATCAGAGTGTATTATATTATCCTATACTTCCTTGTTCATGTTATAAATGAACACTAATATAGATTGGATTCAAAGATTGGATTTCATATAGAAAACATTGGCGATGCCCATCTTAGTTTATCTTATAATATTTTTAGGCTGCTCATTGGTACCTAGAGAGACTTCATGGATACAAGTAGTGATGAAGGGAAGTTCGAAATAATGTATTTTGATTATATATGAATGGATGTAGTTTAAGATGACGTGTTTAAGCTTGATCTCACTATGGTATTGGAGATAACATTTGGGCCTTTTGTATATTTTATATAGAATATACTATTTATTCTTAAAACACTGTTCCCCATGAATCACTCATTTTTTAATAGCATCATGAAAACATTACCATTTTTAATATGATGTTAGATGTAGTGTTTCAATTTTTTATTATATCTAGATTATTTACTTCTTCCACTATTTTTCATTTATTCTACTTTAAGTATTTATTTCATATAGTTTACCACTAACATTTCTTCTAATCATGATGGTATATTCTCTACACCACATCATCAAAAAAATCAGAACTGGCTAGTAACCACTATGATTTTTGGAGGCATTATTGTGATCATGTGGGACTAAATATTTTTTATTAATTAATGAATAATAATATGGATAGTAAATATTTTGATTCGAATGGGCTGATGTAGTTTAGTTTTTCATGGTAGCCACTTTATAACCAATGGTCTATGTAGGTTATTTAAAAACTGTTTAATTTTTCTTTTTTTTTCTTTTTTTTCATTTCCTATTATTTCATACAAATTTACATACACTGTTATTTAGACAATATATTTATCTAGACAACTTCTTGTATGTCCTATTTATATTTACTCACTCCCAAATCATAACAACATTGGTACCCTTGAATACTTCAAGATTGTAGGTTTGGATATGGGAAAAGGATCAGTGATAGATGTATGATTTGGGACATATGGTTTGGAGATTTTATAAGGGTATCAAGAAAGATATAGAGATCCATTTTGGGATTATTAATAATATTATTTTATTTTATGTTCCCAGTGGTATATGGGACTATTATTACAAAACCTGTTTATTTTATTACTGTGTGAGTACATTCCTAGTTTTGAAATATGATATATTATGTGGGTTTATATTCTGTTTATTATTTATTTTTTATTTATACTTGTATTTACTTTAATAAAGTGTTTATAGTCTCCCCACATTATTTAGTAGACCATTTTTTTAGTCATATTCCTCTGTAATATGGGGAGGTTCACATAAGGACACGTAATGAAACAATATTGTTACTACTAAGAGTGAATCGGTCTACGTTGTTAGAAATTCCACTCCCCTTTAGTATCTCTTTTAGTCCAATTATTTTTTAGAAGTAGATTAATGAGATTGAAAAGTATTTTTTTCATTTCAAGTTCTTAGAATCAGAATATGTTTTTGTTATTGTTTATCGATTTGAAGGAAAAGATTACCAATGGGGGGTTCTTCACAAGCATAAGGAAAAAAGTAAGGTTGTAGACATTGTGGAATGTGACGAGTTCATGTATGTTTTTACCAGTTATTTTCTTCATACTCCTTGTAAAAGATGGATATGGAATTAATAGATATGGATAAAAAGGATAATTAATCCGTGGGAGTTTATTAAGAGAACATAACATGAATGGAAGGGTAGTCCAAATGATTTTTTACAGACCCTAGGAGTAATACCAAATGATTATTTTGTTGACTTAAACAAAATATCTATAGGGAACTAGATATAACATACTTGTTATGTATGAATATGTTGTCTAATGTGGAAATATGTTGGAGGAATAGGATGGAGACTCTCAATACTCAAATTAAATGAAATGGAAGATGAATTTTTATGGGAACTCTAGTGAAAATTCATACTAAGGAAAAATATATTAAAATCCTTTCATTCCAAACAATATATTATGATGTACAGTGGAAATTGTGTCAGATGGTTCATAAGATATTTTAGATGTTTTAGAGATAGTAATAAATCTCATTAATTACTAAAAAATCTAAAAGAACAATGTATGTGAAGAATATCCCAACTAATGATTCACTCACTCTTCAATGTTTCAAATGTAAGGAGCTTTTGAATTATATGAATCAATTCCCTAATCATGGAGATAATAAAGAGAATATGACCTATATACACTTAAACCCCCATAGAACTTGGGATATCATATAAAAACACTACCACTCTGGTTTATCTTGATAATAAAGAGAGGATAATTACACTTATTCTCCATTTAATATCTATGAATTATGTATTTGATTCATTTAGTTTGAATGATTTGATATCAGAGTAGTTTTAGGTGAATATTTAATAATAACCACATGATTTTGATATTAAAATATTTATGAAATAACATAGTAGAATAATGAACATATTTATGATATTTAAATAATATCTAATTAAAATTTAAAATATCGTACATCATGTGGTTCCTTTTTCTCCCATATGTAGAATTTTAGATAATATTGTGTATATATTAGTGATTCACATATCGAGTTCATATAAATTGTTTGGATAATATGCTATCATTTCCAATCCCTGGTCACCGTATTCTCAAGTTTCAATATAATTATAAAATTACCATAGAATAAAAAAATATAATATGGGTTCTAAAATACAATAATTATATATTTTAATCTCATATATTATATGAAGATGTCAGCTTTGATAACATGCCCATTATACTGATATATGATTATGGTTTCCTAACTGAACTTCCTTGTATTAAATTATAGAAGATGTTTTATTTCTATGTTTTACTTATACTGTGATATATTCCAATACTAATGAATCTATATAGAATGTATTCTATTGAGTTAGAGGAACTAAAGAATAAACTAAATGAGAACATGGAAAATGTCTTTAATCTTCCCTACTGCTTCACCATTTGGGAGAACCAATCCTACTTATTAAGAAGATAGATGTATCAATAGGCCTTTTATCTATCATAATTTTAAAAACATAAAAATTAAGAATAAATATCCTTTACCAAATACCAAATTCATGTTTTATTAAATCAGAGGAGTTTATTTCTTCTTGAAGTTTGTCCTTCAATATGGATATCATTAGATTATGGTCAAAATGGAGGATATTTTTAAAAAAAATTATGTATCAGATATGGACACTATTAATTTATATTGAAAAAATTAATAAATAATTAAGATCCTTCTGTATTCATGGATCAAATGAATAGTTTCTTTAGATTATACCTTGATCATTTTTTGGTTCAATTTATAGATGATATTATTATATAGTTGTATTCAAAGGAAGATTAGGAATAAAAATTTTAGATTCTATTAATAACCACCATAAATAAGAAACCATGGGCGAAATTAATCAAATGTTCATTATGGAAATATAATGTATCATTCTCGGTTCATATAATCACACGTTAGGTCATATCAATTGATTCATCAATGAATAAAGTCATTGTGTAATGGCCAAGACTAAATATTATTATGGAAATTTGTAGATCTATTAGGTTTGTAGAGTATAGTAAATGATTTTTAATAAATTTTACATGGATATCAAATAAACTAAAAAATTTAACATGGATGGTTGTGATGTTAATTTTTATAACGTAATGTGAAAAAAAAATCTAAATAAAAATGATCATAGTCACCGCCCATATACTAAAATAACACTATAGTGGGTTAGAGTTTGTAATATACAGTGATTCATTAAAAAGTGACTTGGGTTGTATACTCATGTATAATGATATGTTAATTTATTATTCTTTTCATTAATTGAATACTCTTCATCAATATAACACACTGTAAGATTTAGAGATGGTAAAGGTTGTCCATGCATTAATAATTTGGATATGTTATATCTAATAATGATATTGTGATATATATAATGATCAAAATATATTAAATTCTATATTTACTCATAAATAGTTTAGTATTTTTTTAATGATATGGTTGGAATTGATTAATGTTTTTAATTCAATATACACTACCACAATGAGAAAGAAAATAAGGTGTTTGATGCTATGATAAGAAAGGACCATGTTTCCCTTCCCATAATGATGATTAAAAATATCTAGTACTCATATATTTGCAATGGATGAATCTTTATGGAATAATGGAATGTAAGAAAGACCCTATTTTAGACAAGAATTTATAACCATCCATTCATGTAAAGATCAAATATTATAGGAAAGGTGATGTGAAACAACAAAGATAGTAATGAATATATGAAAAACTATATTAAATAAATATGGACTTATCTGTTTTGGATCCCTGATATATTTCCCCTATAAACATAAATTAATAAATAAACTATTATATGATGTACATAAATAATCCTTCCCTTTCCATATAAGAGGTAATAATATGTATAGAGACATAAAACAAATACTCTAGTGGGATATAATAAAGAGATAAATTGTGGAATACATATCACGACGCTTGGTATAATAGAGTGTAAAATCAATATTATAAAAAATAAGGTTATTTTTATAACATTACCCATCCATGTATGGAAAAAAGGGAAAATCCAAAAAAATATTTCTTATCAGAATCCCCAAAAATTCAAAATTCCATAATTCGTTTTTATGTTGTAGACAATCAACTTTTTATGTTATTGAATTGTAATTCCATCAAAAAATAATTCTACCATAATTAACTTCCCATGATATAAATAAGAAATGTGGTGATGCTTTATGGAGTACTAATATCCATTGTCTCTGACGGGGATCTGAATATTATCTCATGATTATAGAGATATATTTAGAAATAATTAGAGAGAGAGCTATGTTCCTACAATACTTACCACCCATAAAATTATATTAAGTCATAAATGTCCACTTAGTATCTAAAGGATATTTTCATATTTTGTTTAGTGTATTTTCAGGGATGTTGTGTAACGCCCCGACCCCAGTTACCCAGAGTCGGTGCATTAATTACATATCATTGGAATGATCACAAGAAAGATCAAATCTCGAAAGACCGATTGGTTTAGTAGCCTTGGAAACACTAGATATATTCATAAGTTTTACATTACATCATCAAAATATAAAAAACTACTACAACAACATATTGTCTCCATAGTCCACACTATTAACCCCTCATAATATCCCTGCAAGTCATTCATAATTTACTTCTTCACATCCTGGGAAAATAAAACATAGAAAAGGGGTGAGCTCAAATGCCCAGTAAGGATAACAATATAGCGGAAACTTTCATAAATAAGAATAAACATTTAAGGCAATGTATAACTAAAACAAAAGACTTTTAAACTTTGACTTCAACATAGTATGGCATAAATAAAATGAAATGATGCCATTTACTTATTCACATGGATATTCTACTAATCGAATAATCACATGCAATATCAATAACCACTTTCATAATGATGGAATGCATAATGCCAGACTATCATAACCGCATAGCCAAGGCCTCGTGCCAAGACTACAAATAAGATTTTGCCAAGGCCTTGTTCCAAGACACTAGTTTGTCTCATGAGACCTACTGATGCATCGAGGAGCTATAGCGGGCTCCACCCATCACATATTAAGTCCAATGCATTCCCATATGAAAAGGTTTAAACATAACATAAACATTCGTATTAAAACTAGCATACGAAATGTCAATACTTTCATCATAAACCATGAATGGTATATAAAAAATAGCACATCCACAGTCAAACATATCACAAAACCTTCAATATAATATAGAAGTTTTGTATCATAACAAATCAACTTTAAATAAGTGTAAAATCCATCAAAGGATGTTGACATAGATGAAATCAAAATTCATTTTAAAGAAATATCTCTTTTTATTTTGAAATCATTTAAGATCCATATAAAATAAAACATATTATTTGAAAATACTCTTATAAGCTTGTAAGGGAATCTTTGACGATTTTATAACGGCGGAAAATAACCGCACCCGCCGTATAAGTTAAAAAAAACGTTCTTATATTAATTTTGTCGAAAAGGTAAAAAAGAACCTTGTTTGGAAAACGACGGAAAGATTCCCTTATAAACCTCTTATAAAATGTCAAACAAGGGTATAAATGACTTTAACCCATATTCTTTTAAATATTAAAAATGTTTTGAAATACATTTTGAAGAAACATGGATGTGGATGATAACGAGATTCTAGTAAATTATTACGTATAAACAACCTCGGATAATGAAGAGATTGTGAAATAACCCTTACCTTGTACTTTTCCTTGGTTGGGGTAGGGTAACCTCCTGTATAATGGTGAAATAATTGTTATTAAATTATAAAAGAATCATATACATTAATTTGATATCATATATGATCTTTTAATATTGATTTGATAATAATATCTTAGTATTATCGTTGTTTCGGGTGTTAACTTACTTCTTTTATTTTATATGTTTTGTTATGTAAGCCATGTTTGTAATGGATAGGTTGTATATTATTCATATCCAGAATGATATCAAGTCCTTAAACATCATTTTTAAATCATCAAATGATAATTATACTTGAATGGATACGATAGAGAATGAATCTTATCGCGTTTGTGGAGAAGGTAGTCCGTACGTACGCACGAGCGACAATATCATTCTTTTGATATTAAAATAATATATAAATGGATGTTATATCATATATACAGAATAATTAACATGTTATATTTATTATTTACATGAGTTTCACATCATTATTATACCCATCCAAATAATAATATATTGAATAACAATAACACCACGACGTGGAGACGGTAAGCCGTACGTACGCACGTATGGTGACATGTTATTCAAAGGGTGGATAGAATACTGAATATGGTTGTACCATATTAATAATAACATCACAGTATATGTGAGATACTGGAGTTATTATTTTAGAATGGTAAGAACAAAGGAAGAAGAAGTGGAAGAAGAAATGAACTTGAAAAGGGGTGGTGAAAACATTACCTCTTCTTCGGGTTCTTCCTTTTGATTTGATCAAAAGGGCTCTTTGGTTGGCTTTCTGATCAAACTAAGGCCTCTAGGTTGTAGTGATGGAAGTTGGGAGAGTATGTGGGCAGAGTTTAGCCGAACCAAAAGGCTTTGAAGGTGTGAAGAAATGAGAAGGAGGAGTGCCCTTTTATAAGAGGGGTGAGGGGCACCTTTGGAAAAGCTAGAAATATTAATTTATAATAAATTCATATTCGGTTTCTAATGGCTCCAAAGTTGATTATTAAAAGGTTAAGGTGGGTATAGGTCGAAAACCACTCAACCAATATAATTTTGACAGGTTTGGGTACTTATTTTAACCTTATCTTTAAGTATTAACTCTATGTTAATTAGTTTCACTTTTACAATGTCTCTTTGTATTTTTATATAATATGGTTAATAAACATACTACATAAATTCAAGAGACCCCCATGTGGTCCATTAATGATGAACCTATCATGATATAAGTCTCTTGGCCGAACCTTATATTTTTAGGAATTTAATATCAATTAATAATATAATATTTGTTTTAAGAACTCTTTTATGTAAATTTTGACACTATTCAATAGTTGATTTTTGTGAAACTCATAACAGATTTATTACTTCGAACAAAGTCAATTAAAACATTCCTAATATATCATATTATCCGAGAAAATTAGTTTAATTCATTAAAAGTTTCATATTATATTTATTTGGGTATTTGTAATATCAATTCTTTTAATTTTTCACTATTATAGAAATTACTGCATCATCATTGTGTCATAAATAAAATAAATTATTTGATGTCTAAAAATTATAAATAAAATATCATTATGTAGGAAATATTTTTATCTTTCTAATTAATATTTATAATCTAAAATCCAACATATATAACCCTATGTAAAAATTGTTTTTCAAAAAGATATATGCTTGTGTCATTTTTGTATTCATTTTATCTTAATTAAAATAAAGGGTCATTATCACTTACAAGTGGATCCATGGGGTCCCAAAATCGACCAAAAGATTCCCATGGTCGACCATGTATCAACCAATAGGGTTAAGACACGTTTTAGGGTAATTTAGTATTATTATAATATATTTATTTAACCCTTATTTACCGGATTTACCCTTAACCATGGTAAATAAAATATTTACCGCAGTAATTATTCAAAATGTCTAAAAATAAAAGTTACCTATTTACACAATTTGAACATACTGATTCCAAATATGGAATCCATTTTCCGAAATTCAAAACACAGAAGTGGTAGAAATTAATTTAAAATTAATTCCCGCTGTCAAAACAAAAAGCGTGTTTTTAAGAGATAGTAACTATCAAAAGATTGACACTTGTTTATGTTCGGTTTAATTGTAAAATTATGTCCAATGACCAACATTATATTAAATGGTAAAAATATATTTTAAATATACTTTAAAACTACTAAAATTCATAATTTATCACTATTAATTATTTTGATTTAAAAAGTTGTTTTTAATTAAAATTTAGTAATTTTCACTATTCATCAAAATATGAAAGTTATCCGAAAAGTACCAAAATTTCACCTCAGGATAAATTAGATATTCCGAATCCAAAAATGAATTCCATTTTGAAATATAAAATATATATGATTTCAAAAAGTAGGTATTACTATTCACAACGGCTAGTTTAATTAGTTGTGGTGTGTGTTAGAACTCGAGGTTGCGTACAACACACGCTATCGCATTATTCGAAGGGAAACGTACCGTGGAAGCTTGGGGTGTTACATTCTCCCCTCCTTCAAATAATTGTGTCCTCGCAATTTCTAGGGTATTACTGCATAAAAAGACTCGGGTGGTTCTTCATCATAAGTTCCTCGGGTTCCCACGTTGCCTCTTCCATCTTATGATTTCTCCACAAAACTTTTACCAGACGCGTCGTCCGGTTTCTCAGTACTTGTTCTCTTGTATCAAGAATCCTGATGGGCTCTTCACAATAGGAAAGATCGGGTTCCAGTTCTAATTCGTCATAGGTGAGTACATGCGTTGGATCAGGCATGTATTTCCTCAACAGAGATACGTGGAACACATCGTGAACTTTGGAGAGACTTGGCGGCATTGCCAATCGGTAAGCTACAACCCCAATTCGTTCTAGAATTTCGAAAGGTCCGATGTACCTGGTACTCAATTTACCTTTCTTACCAAAACGTATGACTCCCTTCCATGGAGATACCTTCAGGAAAACATGATCACCGACTTGAAATTCCAAATCCTTCCTTCGATTATCGGCATAGCTCTTCTGCCTACTTTGAGCTGCTTTGATGTGATTTTGGATTACCTTCACCTTTTCCACCGTTTCCTCCACCAGCTCTGGGCCTACAAGTTTTCTTTCACCAACCTCATACCAACAGGTTGGTGTACGACATCTCTTTCCGTATAACGCTTCATATAGTTCCATCTGAATACTCGAATGGAAGCTATTGTTATAGGAAAATTCTACCAGTGGTAAATATTGATCCCACATACCCTGAAAGTCAAGTGAGCAAGATCTCAACATGTCTTCTAGGGTTTGAATAGTCCGTTCTGATTGTCCATCTGTCTGAGGGTGGTAAGCAGTGCTCAAATGAAGTTCAGTATCGAGGGATTTCTGAAGAATTTTCCAAAATCTTGAAGTAAAACGGGGATCACGATCAGAAACAATCGATAGGGGTACTCCATGAAGTCTCACAACTTCATTAATGTATGGTCTTGCTAGACGTTCCAGGGGTAGATCTTCTCTTATAGCAAGAAAATGTGCTGACTTGGTAAGACGATCAACAATAACCCATATTGCATCGTTCCTTCTAGGAGTCTTTGGTAGCCCCATGACAAAGTCCATCGTAATATTGTCCCATTTCCACTCCGGTATGGGAAGAGGTTGCATGACTCCTCCAGGCTGTTGCCTTCCAGCTTTCACTTGTTGACAAACCATACATCTTGACACAAAATCAGCAATCTCCCTCTTCATGTTGTCCCACCAAAAATGTTCCTTCAAATCTCTATACATTTTGGTGCTCCCAGGGTGTATAGAGAAGTTGGAACTATGAGCATCATCCAGCAATTCCCTTTTCAGATCAGGTAAATCAGGAACACAAAGTCTCTTCCCGAATTTCAAAATTCCATCTTCATACACAAAGTCTCTCAATCTCCCATCATTCACAGCTTTAATCTTCTTCTGAAATTCTTCATCATTGGTCTGAGAACTCTTAATCCTTTCTAGTAAAGATGGTTTGGCAACCATTTGAAAAAGAATTGATGTTTCACCTTCCCTGGTTATTCCCATGTCCATCTTCACTAGATCCATAAAAATTGGATCCCTTTTAATTCTCATCATGTTCAAAACTCCATGGTCTTTTCTGCTCAAAGCATCTACCACCTTGTTTGCTTTTCCCGGGTGGTAGTATATCGTGCAATCATAATCCTTGAGTAATTCAAGCCATATCCTTTGCCTCATGTTGAGTTCTTTTTGTGAGAAAATATACTTCAAACTCTTGTGATCAGTATAAATCTCACATTTTTCACCATAGAGGTAGTGTCTCCATATCTTCAAAGAAAAGATCACAACTGCTATCTCAAGATCATGAGTAGGATAGTTTTGTTCATGAATTTTCAACTGTCGTGATGCATAGGCAATAACTCTATCATTCTTCATAAGGACACAACCAAGTCCTTTCTTTGATGCATCACTATAAATAACGAACCCATCATTCCCCGACGGTAGAGTCAATATAGGAGCATTGACTAATATTCTATTCAGTACTTCAAAACATTCTTCACACTCTTTTGTCCAAACAAATTTAACCCCTTTACGTGTGAGCTTCGTTAATGGGTTAGCCAATCAGGAAAAATTCTGGACGAAACGTCGATAATAACCTGCCAAACCAATAAAACTACGTACCTCAGTTATACTCGTAGGTGCTGGCCATTCTTGGATTGCCTTGGTCTTAGAAGGATCAACAGAGATTCCATCTTTAGAGACAATATGGCCAAGAAAAGAAATATCCTGAAGCCAGAATTCACACTTGCTAAACATCCCATATAATTCATGCCTCCTCATAGTCTTCAAGATAATGCGCAAGTGATTTTCATGATCTTCGTAGGTTTTTGAGTATACCAAGATATCATCAATAAATACCACCACAAATTCATCGAGATACTCCTTGAAAACTCTATTCATCAGATCCATGAATACAGAGGGTGCATTAGTCAATCCAAACGGCATTACAGTAAACTCGTAATGCCCGTACCTGGTTCGAAATGCTGTCTTCGGAATGTCTTCCTTCTTCACACACAACTGATGGTATCCAGATTGAAGGTCAATCTTTGAAAAGTATTGAGCTCCATGCAGTTGGTCAAATAAATCATCAATACGAGGTAGGGGATACTCGTTCTTTATCGTTATAGCATTGATCTCCCTGTAGTCGATACATAACCTCATAGATCCATCTTTCTTTTTAACAAAAAGAACAGGGGCTCCCCATGGAGAAACACTAGGGCGAATAAATCCCTTATTACTCAATTCCTCTAGTTGTTTCTTTAGTTCGACTAACTCTACAATGGCCATTCTATAAGGGGTCTTCGATATAGGCCTTGATCCAGGAATCAAATCAATGGAAAACTCAACTTCTCGTTCTGGAGGATGTCCAGGTAAATCTTCCGGAAATACATCTACAAATTCTTTCACAATAGGTACATCCTCTATTTGAACATTCCTTTCCTCACCGACAGTTATTTCATTCTCTTCCTCCCCAATAATTGAATTAAGTTGAGCTACTGGGGGTGGATCTAAATAAGAATTAGGTGGTGAAGATTCTGCTCTAAAAATAAGGTGTTCCTTATCATTATCATCAAGAATCGTAACCTCTTTCTTCTTACAATAAATCTTCGCATCATAGTCCGAAAGCCAGTCCATACTGAGGATTGTATCAAACTCAATCATAGGTATGACGATGAGATCAGCAGATAAAGAAAATTTATGTGCTCTAATGGGGACTGATTCACAAAACTTTGTTGCAATGATACTTCCCTTAGGAGTTTTAACTAACAACTCCCTTATTAAATCAAATTGGAAATATCTAATTTTCTTAGCAAAATAGGAAGATATGAAACAATGCGATGATCCAGAATCAAATAATGCATTTTCTAAACTAGAGGAAACCATTAAATTACCTGCCACCACGTCTTTCAGAGCTTCTACCTCAGCAGTAGTGATAGCATAAGCCTGGCCTTGATCCCTTGGCCTTTTCTGAGGTAATTTCTCCTGATGCTTAGGACATTCATTTGCATAATGCCCCATCTCCCTGCAATTGTAGCACTGAACATTGGTAGCTTCCTTCTTCCCCTTGCAATCACGAGCTTGGTGGCCTTTTTCACCACACTTGTAACAGACTCCCATTCCCTTCAAGCAAGTACCAGGGTGTTTCTTCCCGCATTTACCACAGGATGGATATTCAACCTTTCCCTTCTTCCCATTATTTCTATTCCCAGATTGATCAGCAGGTCTCTTCTTCTCTTGATTTTCTTTAAAGTCATAAGACTTAGAGAATTCCTTTTCGGTCTTGATAGCACATGAGACAATGTCTTCATACGATGAAAAGGATTGTGAGACTAATGCTTGAAGGAGAAATGGTTTTAACCCATCAAAGAAACAATCAATCTTACTTCTTTGGTTACGTATATAATCACCAGCGTACCTTGCTAACCTTGTAAAGTTAGCCTCATACTTTGTGACATTCTCATCCTCCTTCTGTCTCAGACTTAGAAATTGCCTTTCCATATCTGCTCTATGGTCGCGAGGGAAGTATTTTTCTAAAAACAGATCTTTGAACTCCCTCCATTCCATATTTGATACTTCATCATCTTCCTTCATGTTTTGAATCAATGACCACCATTGACCAGCATCTCCAGTGAGGCGGTAAACTGCCATGATAACATTTTCCCTTTCACTGCTCCCCAAAGCCTGAAATATTTTCTCTAGGGAATTTATCCATTGCTCAGCTACTAAGGGATTTGTACTCCCATTGAACGTTGGTGGTTGTTTCCTCATGAATCGATCTAACATTGATCCTCCACGCAGCGGATCAGGGTGCTCCATACGGGTAAGGTTATTATTCATAACCTGAGTAAGTGGTCCCAGTATGGTGATTAGCTGATCAGAACCAGTTGCATCACCAGCTCCACTATAATTATCTTGGGTAGGAGGGCAATCCCTACATGGAGTGCGTGCATTGATACGGTTTCCATTTCTTCCACTAGGCACCATTTCTAAACAATGGCATAAACTAGATCAGTTTATGAATCAAAATACATAATCCCATACTTATAAAACACTTAACATAAATTGAACTATTTATGGATATAATCCATAATCATAAAAATGTCTCCTTTGAGGATGTATATACTCATAAACCCTTCATAATGTTTTGTAAAGAAAATGAGAATTATCCTAAGAATATCCCCCGGGAGTGTCGTAACCAAGAGTACAGCAAGGCCCGTTGTAGTGCACCAGTTCCCGTTCGAGTCTAGCTCAAAGCGGTGTTTTCGGGTTTTACCCCTAGGTACATCTGTGCCAGAGCCGCCTCTACCTGCTCGTATCCAGACAGGGATGTATTGCTCAGAAAACTCACAAAATCTCTACAATACCAAAATTCTAGGAAGTTCTTCTATACTAATCCTCAAAGTTCATCTTAGGTCTACGTTCTCTAATCAGAGTTTATCTAAATCTAGCTTCCAAGGTATGTACTAAACTTCCTCTGATACCAACTGTAACGCCCCGACCCCAGTTACCCAGAGTCGGTGCATTAATTACATATCATTGGCATGATCACAAGAAAGATCAAATCTCGAAAGACCGATTGGTTTAGTAGCCTTGGAAACACTAGATATATTCAAAAGTTTTACATTACATCATCAAAATAAAAAAAACTACTACAACAACATATTGTCTCCATAGTCCACACTATTAACCCCTCATAATATCCCTTCAAGTCATTCATAATTTACTTCTTCACATCCTGGGAAAATAAAACATAGAAAAGGGGTGAGGTCAAATGCCCAGTAAGGATAACAATATAGCGGAAACTTTCATAAATAAGAATAAACATTTAAGGCAATGTATAACTAAAACAAAAACCTTTTAAACTTTGACTTCAACATAGTATGGCATAAATAAAATGAAATTATGCCATTTACTTATTCACATGGATATTCTACTAATCCAATAATCACATGAAATGTCAATAACCACTTTCATAATGATGGAATGCATAATGCCAGACTATCATAACCACATATCCAAGGACTTGTGCCAAGACTACAAATAAGATTTTGCCAAGGCCTTGTGCCAAGACACTAGTTTGTCTCATGAGACCTACCGATGCATCGAGGAGCTATAGCGGGATCCACCCGTCACATATTAAGTCCAATGCATTCCCATATGAAAAGGTTTAAACATAACATAAACATTCGTATTAAAACTAGCATACAAAATTTCAAGACTTTCATCATAAACCATGAATGGTATATAAAAAATAGAACATCCACAGTCAAACATATCACAAAACCTTCAATATCATATAGAAGTTTTGTATCATAACAAATCAACTTTAAATAAGTGTAAAATCCATCAAAGGATGTTGACATAGATGAAATCAAAATTCATTTTAAAGAAATATCTCTTTTTATTTTGAAATCATTTAAGATCCATATAAATTAAACATTTTATTTGAAAATAATCTTATAAGCTTGTAAGGGAAGCTTTGACGATTTTATAACGGCGGAAAATAACCGCACCCGCCGTATAAGTTAAAAAAACGTTCTTATCTTAATTTTGTCGAAAAGGTTAAAAAGAACCTTGTTTGGAAAACGACGGAAAGATTCCCTTATAAACCTCTTATAAAAAGTCAAACATGGGTATAAATGACTTTAACCCATATTCTTTTAAATATTAAAAATGTTTTGAAATACATTTTGAAGAAACATGGATGTGGATGATAACGAGATCCCAGTAAATTATTACGTATAAACAACCTCGGATAATGAAGAGATTGTGAAATAACCCTTACCTTGTACTTTTCCTTGGTTGGGGTAGGTTAACCTCCTGTATAATGGTGAAATAATTGTTATTAAATTATAAAATAATCATATACATTAATTTGATATCATATATGATCTTTTAATATTGATTTGATAATAATATCTTAGTATTATCGTTGTTTCGGGTGTTAACTTACTTGTTTTATTTTATATGTTTTGTTACGTAAGCCATGTTTGTAATGGATAGGTTGTATATTATTCATATCCAGAATGATATCAAGTCCTTAAAAATCATTTTTAAATCATCAAATGATAATTATACTTGAATGGATACGATGGAGAATGAATCTTATCGCGTTTGTGGAGACGGTAGTCCGTACGTACGCACGAGCGACAATATCATTCTTTTGATATTAAAATAATATATAAATGGATGTTATATCATATATACAGAATAATTAACATGTTATATTTATTATTTACATGAGTTTCACATCATTATTATACCCATCCAAATAATAATATATTGAATAACAATTACACCACGACGTGGAGACGGTAAGCCGTACGTACGCACGTATGGTGACATGTTATTCAAAGGGTGGATAGAATACAGAATATGGTTGTACCATATTAATAATAACATCACAGTATATGTGAGATACTGGAGTTATTATTTTAGAATGGTAAGAACAAAGGAAGAAGAAGTGGAAGAAGAAATGAACTTGAAAAGGGGTGGTGAAAACATTACCTCTTCTTCGGGTTCTTCCTTTTGATTTGATCAAAAGGGCTCCTTAGGTTGGCTTTCTGATCAAACTAAGGCCTCTAGGTTGTAGTTAGGGAAGTTGGGAGAGTATGTGGGCAGAGTTTGGCCGAACCAAAAGGCTTTGAAGGTGTGAAGAAATGAGAAGGAGGAGTGCCCTTTTATAAGAGGGGCGAGGGGCACCTTTGGAAAAGCTAGAAATATTAATTTATTATAAATTCATATTCGGTTTCTAATGGCTCAAAAGATTATTATTAAAAGGTTAAGGTGGGGATAGGTCTAAAAAACTCAACCAATAGAATTTAGATAGGTTTGGGTACTTATATTAACCTTATCTTTCAGTATTAACTCTAAGTTAATTAGTTTCACTTTTACAATGTCTCTTTGTATGTTTATATAATATGGTTAATAAACTTACTACATACATCCAAGAGACCCCCAAGTGGTCCATTAATGATGAACCTATCATTATATAAGTATTTTGGCCGAACCTTATATTTTTAGGAATTTAATATCAATTAATAATATAATATTTGTTTTAAGAACTCTTTTATGTCAATTTTGACAGTATTCAATAGTGGATTTTTGTGAAACTCAAAACAGATTGATTACTTCGAACAAAGTCAATTAAATCAATCCTAATATATCATATTATCCTAGAAAATTAGTTTAATTCATTAAAAGTTTCATATTATATTTATTTGGGTATTTATAATATCAATTATTTTAATTTTTCACTATTATAGTAACTACTGCATCATCATTGGGTCATAAATAAAATAAATTATTTGATGTCTAAAAATTATAAATAAAATATCATTATGTAGGAAATCTTTTTATCTTTCTTATGAATATTTATAATCTAAAATCCAACATATATAACACTATGTAACAATTGTTTTCCTAAAAGATATATGCTTTTGTCATTTTTGTATTCATTTTATCTTAATTAAAATAAAGTGTCATTATCACTTACAAGTGGATCCATGGGGTCCCAAAATAGACCCAAAGATTCCCATGGTCGACCATGTATCAACAAATATGGTTAAGACACGTTTTAGGGTAATTTAGTATTATTATAATATAATTTTTTAACCCTTATTTACCGGATTTACCCTTAACCATGGTAAATAAAATATTTACCGCAGTAATTATTCAAAATGTCTAAAAATAAAAGTTACATATTTACACAATTTGAACATACTGATTCCAAATATGGAATCCATTTAACTAAATTCAAAACACAGAAGTGGAAGAAATTAATTTAAAATTAATTCCCGCTGTCAAAACAAAAAGGGTGTTTTTAAGAGATAGTAACTATCAAAAGATTGACACTTGTTTATGTTCGGTTTAATTGTAAAATTATGTCCAATGACCAACATTATATTAAATGGTAAAAATATATTCTAAATAAACTTTAAAACTACTAAAATTCATAATTTATCACTATTAATTATTTTGATTAAAATAGTTGTTTTTAATTAAAATTTAGTAATTTTCACTATTCATCAAAATATGAAAGTTATCTGAAAAGTACCAAAATTTCACCTTAGGATAAATTAGATATTCCGAATCCAAAAATAAAGTCCATTTTGAAATATAAAATATATATGATTTCAAAAAGTAGGTATTACTATTCACAACGGCTAGTTTAATTAGTTGTGGTGTGTGTTAGAACTCGAGGTTGCGTACAACACACGCTATCACATTATTCGAAGGGAAACGTACCATGGAAGCTTGGGGTGTTACATGTTGGGACCAACACGTATCCTTGAAGAGTTTTCAAATAACGATATTTTCTATTATAGAATTCGGATGGACCCATATGAGTCTCTTAATTAATAGAGATGTAGAACTCCAACATGCATGGATGATGTTTGAAATTGTAATAATGTATAATATAACCATGTATATGAATTTCAATAATATATTCAATCCACTAAACATTATATAAATCACAAATAATTAAATTGGAGAGTTACTCTAATAATCGTCGATGGGATATTGAGTTTCATGTTGGTGAAATGTGCTTTATTTAGATATCTCAATGAAAGTTGTTTATGACATTTTGGAACAAAGGGATCATGATCCCCTGAAATGTCGCTCAGTTTGAGAACCTTTATTGTGACATAGTGGAAGATTATTACTTATCACTCCCTCTAGAACACCCTCTATAGATTGATATGTTCCATGTATCTCTTTTGAGGAATTAGATTCTAGATTCATTAGATATAGTGAACGTGGATACTGTGAATTTGGAACACGATCTATCCAATGGGGAAAATCCAATAAAAATTCTAGATCTAATAGAAAATGTTGTTCGGAACCAGACAATTCATCATGTCAAAGATCAATGGAGGAACCATTTGTTTTATGAAGCTATGTGGAATATTGAGGATGTAATGAGATTGAATTACCCTCACATTTTTTTAATCTATATAATAAAACTTTTACGATGAAATTCTATTTATTGTTGGAATAATTTAATGACCCATAATTTATAATTTATATATTTTTCTCTAAATTTCATGTGAGTATCATATATTGTATAAAAAATTAAAAAAATGGAAATCATGTTTCCTCATTAATAAAAAATAAAATAAAAATTATATTATAGAAATTTAATTGTTGGGTATCAATATAAGTAACCACTTTATAAAAATTATATTAATTGTTATAATAAAAAAGGTTATTTTATTCTTGGAAGACACTTCTTTATAAAATTTATTTTTTCTTGTGTTATGCATTGTTATAATGAAATATATTATAATCAATTTTAGAAATTTAATCACATTGAACGATTTAAATATTTTATCATCATTTTGAAATTAAATTTTTTTGTTAATTTTATTTTGAGGAATAACATTAATTTTCTAATCTATAAATTAGTTACCTCAATAAAATAGTAATTTTTCAAGGAGTGATTCTTTTATAAATATTAGTTTCATTCAAAATAAATGGATATATTTTAAAATATTTCACTAATATAATGTTTTATAAAAATTGAAATGAATTTATTCTAATTTAAATTTTAATAATGTTTAAATAATATTAATGTAACATAATGGTTAATAAAATTTGTTTTATGAAAAAATATTTTCATAAATTTATAAATTTAAATTTAAATGTTAATTATCTCATATTTATAAATTTAGTTACAATAAATTGAGAAAAAATTCATGTAAAAAAATAATTTATAATAAATGTATTTTAATACATTTAGTGATAAAATAATAACCATTAGTATTATTTAGTCAAGATTAATAGGTGTTAAAATACTTAATCTAATGTGGCTATAATATAACAAAATAAAATTTACACATACTATTTATATATTAACATTTCTATATACGAAATCAATAACAAGATGTTTCAAAAATAATCACCACCTTAGAGTCTAAACCATCATGTAATTTAATTATTACCCCTTTACTAACTCTATGTTACAATGATTTTCGATATTTTTATCTATAACTGGATACCACTTAAAAAAAATTCATAGAAACACCACTAGTAATAAATTATCATCAAACTAGACCCCCTTTATAAATTTCAATCCTTCTAGCATCAAACTACTTTACAATGTCCTATATTTTCAAAGGATACATCGTGTGATGATCAAAATTCTAAACATATATATTACATACCCCTTTACATCCTTTCATTATCCATCTCATCTACCCTCTAAAATCCCATTACAACCATATGTATATAATTACATCATTATAAATAATACACTCTAGTTTTATTATATTAATTGTATACCAACTATCTATTCCCCTCAAATTAAATTGAAAAAAAGTTGCTTAAGTACCTCTATGGACTATTACCGTCATGGTCTACAGTTCCATTTTTCATCATCTCCAATAACCTATTGTCCTATAAATGGGTTTTGTGAATATAAATGTTATTTATTTCATGATTTATAGCCTTTTAATATATATTATGTATCCAATATGGGAGATATCATCAATAATCTATCATTATAAATTTAAATGCCTAAAATGAAAATACCCAGAAGAAAAGTAATTTATTTTTAAATGAAAACATATTTTTAATTTAAATTATTCTTATAAAAATTAATAATTATCATTAATAACATTAATAAAATATAAATAATTCAATTATAATTTTTTAAAAATTATATTATAACATTGAATCTCTTCCGTAGCTGCACTCACACATTGATTGTAACATACAGATGTTCAGTCCATTCGACCACATACATGAAAATTTTTATCATGTAAGGATTTGGAAAATTTGAGTTTGAATTTAATAATTATATAATTATTGGTTTTTTGTTGGTTTAAAATACAAATTTAACTCAATAATTATTTTGAAACTATTTATTTGTTAAAAATCATTTAAACATATTCATCACCAATTTCAATAACAAGAACTACAAATGTAATGTAATTAAATTAAATATTATGAATATAAACTATCATAAAAACACAATTATGTTACCATGTATTCTCTATAATGATTTATATTCTGGTAAGAATGAATAAAAACCCATATATAAAGAAATTAGTTCAAAACGATCAAGATTACTCACACAATGAATTGAATATTGATAGGAACTAACTAATATACATGAATAGAATAATAATAAATTAATTTGTCAAAAATTACATATATAAATATTTTCATATAATATGTTATCAATATTTTTACTACATAAGAGGTTGATGAAGTAAAGATGAAATAAAGTATAAAGGTAACAATCATTGGTAACTAAAATATCATTCTTTGAGTTACATAGAATCTACTGAACATTATCCTATAATGTTCCCAAGATTCAATTATCTATTTTTTCATATGTTGCTAAATTATGTATATCTAGTGAAAATATTTATAAATTAAAATCATATTCTACAATTTATTTTCTACTCAAAAAAATTATAAAATATTTTAAATGATTCCCATTCTTTTAGGTGTTGATTTCACTTAAATCAATCATTCAAGACCATGTTTTTTCTTACCCCCAATATTCTAAATTATTATTTTGAAGTAAAAATAAGTTTCAATTCACATGATCTTCATAATTTTATTTTTAATATAATCAGTATTAATTCATTTTATTTATTTATGATATTTTTTTATCTCAAAAGGGACATATTTTCTATGTTGTTATGTATTGTAAATCCCACTATGAATCATTTTATGAAGTTAATATTTTGGGATACTATATTTTGAATATATTTATATGGTTTATGTGGTTATTTATCTAATAATATTTGAAATTCAATTTGAAATTCATTTATATACCAATATTTTAGTGTTTTCGTGATTTGAGATTTTCATATGGCACACATGAGTATGAATAATCATTAATTGATAGATTGGACATATATATCCATATAATTCCTTGGATAAAACATTATATATCATGGGATAATGATAAAATGAGTAGTGATTCATGATCGAAAATGGGAAATAAGTTATGATGTCATATCTATTATGGAAGTAAATTAATAATTCTCTATCCGTTGCTGGAAATATATTTTAATGCATGATCAGCTATGTGAAATAGGTTGTGATGCATGGTCTTTTAAGGTATATATGCAATGGTTGATCATAAACTATGTGAAACATGGGGTAATTCTTGATCCAAAATGTGGTGTTTCTATTCTTATATTTTTTATACAACCCTTTGATATAAGACATTGTGATTCTTCCTAACGCATGATTTAAGTATCATGTTTTTCATTCATTACCCTATATTATATGTTTGATCATAAAGGTTCATTTGTTCTACTATAATTCCATATAAACTATTTTTATAGTTCCTTGTCCAATTCAATATATATTTTTCTCATCTTTATGATTTAACATATGCATCTAATTCTACCCTGGGTAACATGTTGATATGTTTACTTCTACCTTAACGTTTTTTATAGGTCACGCCTTTATTATGTTTTAATTTTCATGATAATCAGGATGATTTTTACATGAGATATGTTTAAGAGAAGACTGACTATGATGAAGTAATATGGAAAAATTTAAAATCATTGTATAATAAGTTGATTATGTAGCTAATATCTAAATATATTAATCCTCTTAATTCACATTATTTTAAGTTTATTCTATAATGTCATATTATTATTATGGAAATATGGTAGAATAAAATTATATTTAGCATTAGTTCCCTAAAACCTTTTGTCTAGAAAAAATAAAAAATAGGGATAAAATTAAATTATTCAATGTTTTTCCTTAAAATAATTTTCCTTCATCCACTATATTTCTTTATAATATCATCTTCTATAACAATTTAAAAAAAATAAGGAAAATGGGATATTCTTATGAAATATTTCATTTTATTCTTTGTTTGAATCATGTCTCATGACACTCTTAATGGGGGTTTAGTGTTTAAAATTTTTATGTGGAATTTAATGATGATATTTATGTTACTTCAATTGAATATTAATGAATTATATTTAAGATTTAAACCACCTATTTCAGTCATTGAATTATTCAATTATTTTACTGCCAACCCATTGTTGTTGAATCAACAGAAAAATATCCTTGTGATTGTAAACATTTTTGTTTCTATCAATGTAAAGAGAGTGTAATTTTCCCATTCTTCTCAATATCACACATGTTATTTATAATAAAATAATATATATATATATATATATAAGTATTGATTGATAGAAAAGTTATTTTATGGAGGTATAAAATTTATTCACAAGGGGATTATCGTGATATTAAATGTATTTTAATTATTAGTGTTTATTTATTTGATTTAGATAAATTTTTAATGCATGTAATTTTTGGTTGATTTAATATTTCTGTATTATTTCAATTTTTTTACATTAGATTTTCTATTAGAATATTAGTATAGATGATTTTCACAGTTTTATATAGTTAAGTGTGGGGGATTTTGATTCTCATATTTTCATAATTTACATAGTGTTATTTAATTATATTCATATGAATAAATCATTATATTATTATTATGTTTTATATTTTAGGATGTATCAAATAAATTGAGATTAATTGTTAAAATGGATTAATTTTAGAATATTAATTTATTGTAATCATTTCCATATTTTAGTTATAAATATTTTTAAATAGATTAAAATTTTAAAATTTAATTTTAGGATTATGTTCACGATATGATACATATCGTTCAATTGGACCTAAATACAGCATTAAAATTGGAAGCCCAAAAAATCATGCAATTGTGGCCTAAAAATATTTTCATAAATTTAGAGATGTTTTAAGATAATCCCCTATCACAAAAAATACCAGTCCCAATGAGAATAAATATTCATATAACATTGATAAGATTCATATAATAATTTTAGTTATTTATTTTATCTAATCATTGTTATTGTTTCAAGGTACGAAAGGCATTGAAAATATAATCAAGGGAATTCAAATAGTCATCTAGTATAAGAAAATCCTTAAATTATATGGATGTAGCATTTGTTAAACATATTCAAATAAGTATATATATTTTATAAAATTGGTTAGGTAATTTTTTGACACATTTTTAGTAGTAAAATTTTACAATCCTCCTATTAACTAGATCTAACTTTCACCAAATGTTTTGTGATATATTTTTGAGTTTAAACTATTTACCTCAATACCATTAAATGTACACCTCAATTTCATTTCAAAAGATTTCCATTTTAATAATCCATGGTTGTACTTATCTATGTAATAATTTTCTTCATTATATATATTGACATATATATATATATATATTTACACTTTTTATCTTCCTTTAGTTTATCATTTTTTTATTTCTATAAATATAATTATATTATCTTCATGGTTATAAAGAAAAAACCATCATTGTTCATTGGTGGAAGTGGTGAATCTTTGAGTTTTTTATAATTATAACTTTCATATTATTTATTCTAATAATTATAGTACTGCTAATATTTATTATGTTATTTTTGTTTCCCTAATTCTAATGTTTTTTAGATCATATTATAATTAATATGTATTCTTTTAATTCATCATTATTTTTTTAAATATTATGGATTGGCATAGTGGTGACGATGTGGGAGAGAATTATCACTCATGATGGAGTCTCATAGTGATATAATTATAATTAAAATAGGTGGGTTTTGTTCTATAGAACTTGATCACTATATTTTTTGGATTACAATATTATATTATAAATAACGACAATAGAATCATTGTGAACTCTAGAGGAAGACAACGACATTCATTCTCACTAACATCTTTCAGTGATTCATTATGTTTTTCAATTATTTTTTCAATTTCACTTATATACATATATATCATATTCTTTTTAAAAAATAACCTCCTATATATGTTTTTATTTTGTATTATATTTGATTGATTATAAATAGTTGTAGTAGACATTTAGTGCATGTGATGTTCCAACTCAGGATATCAACCCCATATCATGCTACTATTGTGAATTCTTAGGTAATTAGAATTGATTGAGTATGGATCCATGAACAGTATCATTAATAATCAAGTCTCTGTCATGATCTAAAATCTCGAGGAAGTCTATAAACCTGGCATTTATCTTTCTCTTCTTCAAAAACATAATAACTCTCTAATATTGTTTTGTTATAAGGAATCAATTTTCCCTAACATAGATTCTAGGTCCCACCTTAGATTTTTAACATTATTATTTTTCAACACTCATAATAACTATTATGGTTAGTAATTTTGTGGACAGTCCCTATTATCTATTTGATGAGTTCAAATCCCAATATATTTCTTTTTTAAAGTATGTACCATCATGATGGAGTGATAAACATATTAACATATACAGATTATTATGGAATCATCTAAATTCCTGAGTGGAAGCTAATTTTTTTAGAAAACAACCAGAAGAATGTGTTTACCCCAATCTATTTTAAAGTCAAAAAAATGATCTGAAAATTTCATCTTTATTTTAAAATCATATACTAAAAATGAATCTATACTTTTAGATTCTATACCATAATTATGATAAAATATACACTCAATTATTTATGAAGACTCGTAAACATTTAGTTAACCCATAGAGATCAATTACTTACAATTGTTAATGGTGTTCCATGTATCTCTAAAACATCATTGATTTATATCGTGGCATGTTAATTTGGAGAAAATTCATCATGAATGGCGATGAAGTGGGAACTCATTATGTAGTTATCCAATATAACACATATAGAATTGTTTCTTTTAGAATTATTTTTAATACCTATAAATACATTGATAGTGATGTTATCCCATTTCCATGTCGGTATGGGTAATGGATGAATCTTCTCATTGGCCTTATGTCATTCCATCATCACTTATTTTCATACCAATAATATAGATGTATATCCAATAATATACTACTACAAATTATCACTCCAGATGTTATATCGATGATCTCTATACATATTTGTTCTTTATTGATGAATGATATAAGTAGAGAAATGAGAATAATCTTTTGTATAATTCTATATTCCCAACCTAGATGTTATATATAATCATGTCCTGTATTGTAAAAATCCTTTTTTATATATCTACCTTTGACATTTACCATTCCATTATGTTTACACCTTCTTCTGGATATCTACATCAACCCTTTATTCCTCTTTATTCTTCTCGAAGATAGATTGTTGAGTAATAATTTGTAAATTTCCTGATATATTACCTTACTTTAGGATTTCTATATTCATATTTTACCATTATAATTGGATTTTATCTCTTTGAATCCACCGTTTGGATAACATTGCAATAACCTTTATTTATTGAGAATTACCACTTTCTCTTCTTTTCCCAGATGGTAATAGGTTAAGAAGTTGTTGTCATTAATTATATATAACCACATTCATTGGATGATGTTGATATCATTCTATGTGATTATATTCTTTTTGTTATTTATTCTTATATATATAACACTTTTTCTATATAGATAACATCTATATGTTTCTATAGAAAGTACTCAATATACTGACTCTAAATCATTTTTCATGTAATTTTCATCATTTATCATTTACTAACATGAGCAATAATATATCACATTCTCATATTTCAAGAGTAAACTACATAATTAATTCCTTGAATAATCACTAAATATCATATATCCTTCCCTACATGATTGTATTGTGAGTATAGGTGTTCTGAATGGCCTCATATGTATCTTGTTAAAGTGGTGTTCCCCTATTTCTATATAAGAAAACATATTATTTCAATTAGTTATTTTATTTGATAATTATTTGAATTTTATTACAAACCAATAGTATTACATAGCTCATTTGAGAAAATTTGGGTTTATATCATAATTTTTTGGTCTATTTTATACATCAATAACATTAGTCTTTAAAGTATCCATCGATATACCTAATATTTTACTAACATAACCAAATATTATGACCTAAATTATCTTAATGTAACATTTAATATACTTTTAATACCACTTATGCATCCACAAAACATTAAACATAATGTTCAAATGTTGATCCTGGTATTATTTTATTTTGGAACATATATGAATATCATCTATAAAGGATACCTTAAATTTATTGATGTAAATTTTAAATAATATATTCATCAAGACCATGATCCATATAAATGAATTAGTGATTCCAAATGGTATCACAGTTAACCCATATTGTTCAAATATTTCATAGAATAAAATCTTTTGAATATTCTTCTTTTTCACCTTTAATTGTAAATATCACATTAAAAGATCAATCATTATGAAATATTAAACCTCAAATAGTTGAACTTCATATATCCATGGTAGAGGATACATTTTCATCTTCATTATATTATTACCCTTATAATAGTCAATTCCTAGACATATTAAACCATCCTTCTTCTTCACAATGATGACTGAGCACCCTATTGAGAATAACATGTGCATATAAAATCATTTTCTCAATGTTATTATAGTTGATTAATAAAATATTCTAGTTTATTGAGTGATATAATATATGAAATAATTTTTATAGAAAGGACTATCGGAATATGTTTTACATAAAACCCAAAATATCAATAAAGAGGAATCCTAGAAAACTCCTCCTCGAATACAAAATCATATTCTCTTTAAAATGGAATTACATCAAGGATAACTCTTTCCTTTTACTCAACCATTTTATCTAGATATACATTATCATAATATAATAATATCCATAGTTTAAAACCCCTTAGGTGTTACTACCATGATAGATTAAAATTAAAAAAATGAATAAATATTATTGAAAAATAAGAATATTGAACCCAAAAAACAATTAGAGAGATAAGTAAATGTGGAATATTATTATCAAAAAGTTTCAGATGGATTTATTCCAAAAAAATTTGAGTTCTTCTATAGAAGATTTATTATTTTTATAGCAATGTAGGGCCAGAATAAATTGATAAGGTAGTCCTAAAGGACTAATGGACCAATAACATGTAAACCAACATCATCTTCAAACTAAATTATATAAAGATTATGTATTGACCCTAAATAGATAATGTAACCATCCATACCTAATAATTTATTAATGTAGTTTAAAACATCTACTACATCAATTATTATAAAACACTCAACAGACATTATTAATGAATACACAAGTAGATTTATATAATGATACATTTTTATAGACACATAGAACTGTATATTTTAAAAAAAAATATTCCATTCATGGTCCACAGAATGATGATGAAATAATGGTACATTCATAGCTGGTATACAAACTTTATTAATATTTACTTTGACCTAATGATAAAATATCCATGATTCCATGATTGTTATATTCTTCTATAGTGATGATCCACACAATCTATTCTATTGTAAAATTATTTCAATATTGTTCATTTAATATATACACGAAATATCTTAAAACTCCACCTGTGATCAAAAAAACATTGCACATACATGTGCTCCTCTCCAAATAAAATATGGGTCTTTTTGTTAACCATCAGAACTATAATAAAACTGATCATTATAAAGGTAGATGTATTTAGATGTATAAAAGAATAAAAAATTGAATTTGATGATAAGGATAATGATGTTACAATTGTTAATTGTTATGGAAAATATGAAGTGATTACTTAGTCTGGTATGAAAGTAATTATCGAATATTTTCATTTTCACCCGATATTTCTTAGATGAGGGGATCCTAAATGAATTTCCATGACTGTATAAATTTATGGTCTATTTTTTGTATAATGTCGTATGAAAATTTAAATTAAATTTGGATCTAGATACCTATCAAAAAACTTGAATTTATTTATATATATTGTCCAAGGAATGATCATCACTCGCGGTAACATCCAAGGTATGAATTCTGAACAGGATAATGACTTCCACAATCACCAGGGTGGATTAGACCATAGTTATTTCACTCTAAATGGTATTAGAAAAAACAATTTTACCCCCAATAATAGAATACCAGTGAAAAATTATTGAATATTTCTCATGATGAAATCACATATAAGATTCATGATAGAGATAACATAAGAATAAATTCATCCTAATGAAATGGAACATGATGAGAACAGTAATAAAATTAAATGATTAATTTAGAAGGTACTGGTAAAATCCTCTTTTGGAGAACCTCATTACAAGGATATATTGGATTAATTTTAAATTCATAATTGATCCAAAATAAATATTGTACCTCTTTATATAATAAATCCATATTATTAAAACGTTTTCAAGGATTTTAATTTCTATAACTTTTTATAATCTTCTGGTGCATCACTAAGGGGAGGTCATATATCATGTCTCAAAATTCATTAAGTGCAATTGGTTTTTTAGTCCTATGGATTCCAAAAAATATATAGCTTTGTCATTGTGATTTTAATTGTATCTACCTCATCATTATCCAATGATAACGTGGGTTTGTTCATTTTTTCATCATCATTAGAGTATCGACTCTCAACATTATCATACTAACAATAAACATTTTTTGATATTTGGTTGATCAATGTAATATCTGGATTTTAACAATCAGAATAAAATCAATATTTTTTATAAAATATAAATTTAATATATGAAAAAATGATTTATCAGTGAAAAATAAATTTAAATTTGTTAAAGGATATTAAGAAGGGTAAAATCCCAGTTAATACTTTGCAATATTTAGTCAGATAATTTCAGAGTACGACAGTGAGACAGTGCGAGATTCTGAGGCTTGTAAATCCTTGGTGAAGAAAGAATAAATATAATAAATATATTATATTAGTCACAATTTATTTATTAAAATTAATTGAATAACTTGAGTATGGTACATCATATCAAAAATTCGATACCATTATTATGTCTGAAATGTGGTGTTTACCGTAGGAGGGGTATAGTATTTGAACAGTTCAGACGTTTGGATGCCTCGCTTAGGATATAATGTTATTAAATAATATTTAATAAATTAGTTTTTTTATAAATAAATTTATATCTAAAAAATTGTGTGTCGTATGAGAAAACAAATACACCTATTAGGTCTGGAATGTGGGTTTTTCACTAGGTAGGGTACAATAATTATGCTTGTCAGGAAATTGGTCACATCAAGCAAAATAAGAAATTTTATTATATATCTAATAATTAGTTAGTATTTTTTAAATAAAAAAATTATTTAATTTGAAATTATTATCTTCCTCTTAAACCTTATTTTACTATGAACCCATGTGGGTCAATCCAAATGCTTCAAACTTGGGTTTCATTAATACTGAATGATGTTGGATTTGTTTTATTGAATCTAGAATATTCTAGATCCTTTATCCCAGGTGTTTTGGGATATGAATGTCAAATCCCTTCAACCATATCTAGATGGTGTGGTAGCATCCATCTCTCTCCTTTCTAGGAAATTCTTATAGGATGATGAATGTGAGTTTTTTTAATGATTTATTTTATTCTATTTTTTTATTACTATTCACAATTAATAAAATAGAACCTAAATAAAATAATAAAAGATAAATTTAGTAGGGAGTAATTTATAAATTTTTAAAGTATAAATTACATAAATACATTTTTTGGAATATATAAATAATTAACTATCCAAAAAAAATTAGACTGAATTATTAAAGGATAATATATAAATATTATCAAATGATAAATTTTTTGAAAATATTATTTATAAGAATTATGAAATAACAATTTCATTGAATTGTTTGAAGATAATTATAAAATTATACTCACAACTTATGTCATTGGATAATTATTCAAAATTATCAAAAAATAATTAATAAATTATCAAAGGATAATATATGAAATAAAAATTAGTGATGGTTAATCATATGGATATTTAAAGGATAATTTATTTGGAAATTATGAAATGAAAATAAATAAATAATTGAATAATAATTTAGTGAACATATGATTTGACCTAAATGTTATTTCCAAAAATATCGAGGATAGAGAAATATTTATAACATTATATATTTTATTTTATTTTGAAACAAAATGATAGTTTTTGGCTCTCAGAATCGTTGATGAACCTCAAGATTAGATGTGTTAACTTTTTGGATAATGAGACCATGAACAGGGATCCTGACAGGTTAATTACTGCATTTTCACGTTGATAACTTTTGAGGTAAGAAGTTCCTCATCTTTTTGGGTTCTAGTTTACAGAAGTTGATATATCTAATTATTTTGTTGAATTACATGAAATAATGTTGTACTTGTGATCGCATGTAGGTGTGTTTGTAGCCCATAGTATAGTAACTTTTTTGTTTTCATGAGATTAATGTGATAAATTGATTCTATGCTGATGTTTGATTCGCATTTTGTTGTATATGATAGCCATATTTTTCTCATGATGTGTTCTATGGTTTTTATAATTCTAGAACTTGTTATTTTTTATTTTAGAGGATTGGTATGTGTATACATGATAGTTGGCTATAGTGGTATAAATAATCTTGGTAGGGTGTGTGCATTATGTGAAATGAATATGATTTCTTAGAATGATAACCTTCTAGCCATAATCTAATTTATGCCTTGTGGATTTTGAGTAGATGACCAAAACATGATGCCTTGTGGATTTTGAGTGTTACTTGAAGCCTTGTGGATCCCAGGTAGGTTACAAAACACAATTCCATGTGGATTACGATTATGATATGATTCCTTATCAATTCTGGGTTAGTGGTTTTCACTCGTTTCCTTATGGATTCTAAGTGAAACATAGACATACTTGTGGATAGATTTTCATACTTATCGACATACACAATATTTTGAACATGGAGACGAAGTTGGTATAGTCATGCTTTAGGGATGTTTGGTTAGTGCATGACCACTCAATTTTGATTGAGTGTTATTTTTTACGTTTTATTTTTTTATGGAATACACATTTATACTTGATCACATCTGATTGAGGAAACATTGGTGTTGTCCTATTGAGTGTTTTACTCACAACCGACTCAAGAATTTTTTTTGATGCGCTTGTAAATTTCATTGGAGATCTAATGAAGGGAAAGGGACTTGTGGTAGGTGGTCGAGCAGGTGGAGCATGGAGCTAGAGTGGTCAAGGACATGCACTGGAGGACATAATAGTCCTATTATTTATTTTTTTAATATAATTTGGATTGATTTCCAATTTAGGAGCTATTCATTGTATTGCATGTATGTCATCCATAAATTTCCACATATTTATACTGATTATTTATATTATTATTGTAGATTATATATCCTATGACATGATATTGACAGTATAGTCTCCTGGATGATCAACTTTAGACCATCAGTACTTGTCGGAAACCTCTTGCATATGGGGAGGGGTACTTGTGGCACATAGAGTTCCAACAATGACCTAACGGTTTCTGTTGGGATGTTACAAAATGGTATCAGTGCTCTGAATTTTCAAACTTTTTTTTCTATTTTTTATCTAATTGTACTTATTAGACAGGAGATTGGATGTTTGTTAATTGGGAAGGGGAACTATGACAGTTCCTTTCCAGTACTATATACTAGACATTCGATTTACCATTAAATGAGAATTATGTTTTTTTGTTACTACTTATTAAAACTCACCTTTGGTGATGGAAATGATTTTAATATCTAATTTATGAGATTTTATTTCCATTCATGCGTCATGACTAGGAACATATGGTCACATTCCATATCTATATATTATTTTTATATTGCATAACAGATCATTAATTAAGTGCCTTTTTTTGCACTATCTGTTCAGGATAGTTTGTGTTGTGTGTTATAACATTATAATCATTACTATGTTAATCTAAGAATGTTATTGTGTTAGTATATTTATATAGAAATTGTTACTAACATGTAGGAATGTGGAAAATGGTTACTTATATGAGGATTTTACCTTTGAATATTAGTAGACTCATAGGAAGACTTTATATTAGCATGTAGATGGGATATATTTTATTTATGTTACTAATTTTCCTTCTAGTATAGAATATGATGCCTAGAAGATATATAATGGGACTACCAGCTATGGAAACTAAGGATGCTCCCATGCCACCACAAATGGCACAAGAGGATATACCCCCCCCCCCCATAATTCGATACCAGAACAAGATATCTAGGATACATATCCCATTTAGTTTGGAGTGTTTCATATAGTGCCTATGTAGGGTAGACCCACATAGAGGACAATGACTAACCATGCTCAGGGATTCCTACTCCAGTGTCCTACAACATTCTAGGGTCCTGGTGTCCCCCAGGATGCAGATGATTTGATAGAATATATTGAGGGAATATTTGATATGATCCAAAATCCTATGGAAGAGTGCTTGTTCCTAGAGACCTTCATGTTTTAGGTACCCACCAAGAGATGGTGGACTGATATGAGCCAATCTGGAAGATAGGAAGGTATTACATAGATGAAATTCAAGGATATTTTTATCGATTAGTATTTTCCAGACATGATGAAGCTAGGCCACGCACAGGAATTCATGGAATATTGATAAGGTTCCATGATCAGCTATGCATATTCCTCCCAATTTACAGAGTTGCTTCATTTTGCTCATTTTTTTATTGGGAACATGGTTCAGATGGCTTAGAACTCTGAGATAGGACATCAAAAAGAGATCAGATGTCAGGTTAGGTGATTTAACCTAACATCATATACAAAGGTCTTTCACAATCCTCTATAATTTGAAAAGAGATTCGAGGAGGATAGGGTATTAGGCTTACTTCCAGCCCATAGTAGTCCAGTGACCGAGTTTTCACTCAAAACTATGGGAGTTCCTCCTGAAAATAAGAAGTGGAACACTAGAGATGTGTATTGGGGTACCAATATATAAGAGTATAGGATTTTAGCCTCATCATCCCCTTTGGATTTAGTTTCACACAGTTTTAACTTTGGAATGGCTAGAGAATTTCATAGATTCAGAACATCACCTCTTAGAATGTGTCTTCAGTGCAGGTAGAAAGGGAATCATCAATAGTTTTTCTCTAGGATTTATAGAAGGATATCTCATAGAGTTAGGGGTAAAAATGGGGATTTGGATGTGGTTCGCAAGAGAATACAAAGTCTATTACAGTAACCTAGGAATGGGGAAAATGAGCTAAGGCATGTCTCATGAACGCAATGGACCAGACTCTAACACCGAGTTTAGAGGAATCATCAACTCTTTGAGGTGCAGTACTGGTCACCTCTACATTATCTACTTCGTTATTCAATTTTGGTGCTTCCCACACTATCGTGTCAACATAAGTAGTTAATGGACTTGACTTATTATTCATGTTATCATCTGATTTAGTCTCTCTTGATACACCTAGGGGAATGATAGTGGGTCTTCTTTATTGGTTCCTAGAGTTTCCACTAATCATCTCCATCTATAGATATCTACGAGAATTCATGACTCTTGAGATAAATACATTCAATGCGATTCTCTTCATGAACTGGATGACCAGTTTCCAAACTCACATTGATTGCTATCATAGATGTGTATATTTTATTTATCTAAAGGAGGATCTATTATTGATGATTGGAGAGTGGGAACTGGGAGCAAGATGATTTGGAATCAACTGAACCAGTATAGGAAAATAACAACACAGATCGAAGGATTGTCCCTTTCAGCAGCATTAGTGGAAAACTCCTCATATTTTCCTCTAGACATGGATCTCTATTAAGAAGTCATTCAAGATGACTTCACAAGACTCCCTCTTGATATGGGTGTTTACATTGTGTTAGATATCATATTGAGTGCACATCCCATTTCGATACCCTACTATCTTATGGCTCCAACTATGATTAAGGAGTTGAAGGTACAACTACATGAATTGTAGAGTAATGGATTTACCATACCTAGTACGTCAATGTGGGGTTCACCAGTTTTCAATTCTTGAATGGCGGATGGTGGTCTTCAACTATGCATTGATTAATGAAGGATGAATCATGTGATGGTCATGTACAAATATATGTTTCCCAAGATTGAGAAACTTTTCAATTTACTACAGGGATCACTATGTTTCTTTATTACTGATCATCTATCAATCTACCACCGTTTGAAAGCTACGGAGAAGGACATTTTGAAGATGGGTTTTTATAGAATTTTTGGACTGTATAAGGACTTGGTGATGCCTTTTGGGTTGATTAATGAACCAGTGATGTTCATGTACCTCATGGAAAAAATCATTCAACTATACATTGAATCTTTTTTCATAGTATTCAATGATGATATTCTTATCTACTCACTGGCATTAGATAAACACACTAGGAATCTAGATATAGTCTTGAATACGGTTTGACCATGAAGACGTCACCCAAAGCTGTCGAAAAGTGACATCTGTATTAAAAGGCAGATATTCCAAGGACATGTGTTGTCTTAGAATGGTATATCAGTAATCCACGAGAAGGTAGAGTTATCCCCATATTTCACATGTCCCCAAAATGTGTTTGAGATTATGGGTTTTCTATGTTTTTATGGTATTGTCATAGGTTTATCTAGGACTTATCTCGATTATCAACGCCCATTACAGCACTAAAAAAAGAACTGATTAATTTACTAGTGATCAGACCAGTGTGTATATCATTTTCTTGAACTAATAAAAAGGGATAAAACAGATCAAGTAATAATACTCACTAATACAGGGATTGGATAAATGGTATACTATGATGGATCATGCCTTTGTATAGGGGAGGTGATGATGCAATGAGAGAAATTAGTTTCGTATAGGTATCTATAGTTATGATCCCATGAGAAGAACTTCCATACACATGAATTGGATCTAGAAACAATGGTCCATGCTCAAAACTGTTGACACATTATCTCTCTGGTGAGAGTTTTATTGTTTACATGGAACATAAGAGCCTTCAATATATCTTCACCAAAGAGTACCTGAATCTATGGAATAGGAACTGGGTTGAGTATCTATAGATGTTTTACTTTGATATGAAATATGCATCTAAAAAGGGAAATTTAATAGTATATTCCCATAGCTAAAAGAATCAGGCTGAACATGAACATGGTGAGATGTCCTCTGAGAAGCATTGTCATTTGATGAGTTTTTTGTTTGATTGGATGATGGATGAGTTATAGGACCTTGGTTAATTGACCTTTTCTCCCTTGATAGACACATCCTTACTTGTGAACTAGGTAAAAGATAAATTAGATTCAAACTCAGAGTGTTATTTAATGAGGAAAAAACAAGATTATAATGACTAAATTCTTGGATGGTCGATGGATGAAAATGGTGTGATCTTGGTACATGGGAGAGTAGTAGTCCCTTTTAACATTATATATGAGTTTATGAGGTATTACCATACCTCTAGATGGGATGTACATCCTAGTGCAACAAATATATATCATGAATTCATGTGATAGTTCTGGTGGCCATGGATAAGAGAGGCATTGCTATTTTTATATCTTGATGACTCACATATCAGAGGGTGGAGGACATGCACCAGTGTCATGGGGGATTCTTATATCCACTCCTGATACCTTAGCAGAATTGGTAATAAATCATGATGGAATTTTTTACTGGGTTACCCAGGACCCCGATGAGTCATGACACAGTTTGGGTGATTTTTGATCGATTAATGAAGTTTGATCACTTCTTATCAATAATAATGACTCACTTAGTATATGATATTGGAAAACTATATGTATGAAAGATCATACACCAACATCGAGTAACTTTGATCATTTATTCAGATTGATATGTACACTATTCCTCATACTTTTGGTAGGTATTACTAACATCAATGGGGACTCTTCAAAGATCGAGGACTTCATACCATCCTGATACAAACGGACAGTCTGAGTGGAAATTACGCATATTTAAGGATACACTTTGAGATTGCATGATAGAAATTGGAAGATCATGGGATGATCACCTAGCCCTAATTGAGATTTCATAAAATAATTGTTATCAGGATTTTATCTAGATGAATCCTTATGAGGCCCTTTATATAAGTCCATGACATTCACTATTTTGTTGACAAGTGGTGGGTGAGGCACCAGTTGTTGTCCCCAGTATAGTTTAGGAGATCTATGAGAGAGTGCAGCTGATACGGTTGAGATTTCTCACCTCATAGAGTAGACATATATTATAGACTAACCATAATAAGTGACCCTAGGTGTTTTCTATGGGAAATCATTTTTTAGAGTGACTTCAATATTGGGTAACAAATGTCTGTGAAACTAGGGAAATCAAGCACCAAATTTTGACGGACCCATTGAGATCACCAAGAGGATAGGGGAATTGGAGTATCTTCAAGACCTCACTTATTGTTATCTAGGTATGCATGACATATTCCATGTGTCATAGCTTTAGAGTTACATACATGACCCTACACATGTTATTGACTGTGAGGACATTGAGCAGGATAGTGACACATCTTATGTGGATCATCTGGTGTAGATCATTGATCCCAGCAAGTAGAAGTTACCAGGGAAGATGTTTTCATAAGCATGGATTTGGTGGCAGCATGTGCTGATCCAGGAAGAGATTTGGAAGCATGAGTCTGTTTTTCAAGCTCAGTGTCCTGAGTTGTTTGAGTAAATCTAATAAGGATACTTCTCTAGGATGACAAATTGATAAAGGGGGGTAAATATAAAATTATTATTTTTTACAATGAGAAAAAAAAACCATATTTTCTATTAATTTTAAATGTCATATGAAAAAAATAAGATTTACAAGGGAAAATAACTTAAAATGTGTAAAAGGATTTTCGAAAGGGTGAAATCACAGTTAAAACTTTGTAATATTCAATCAGATATTTTTGGAGTAAGGAATTGTGTTTGTGTGTGATTATTAGACTCATAAATCCTTATAAAATACATAATATAAATATTAAATATATTATATTAATCAAAAATAATTTATGAAAAATAATTTAATAACTATAAAATAGTGTGTTGTATAAGAAATATGAGACCACTGTTAGGTTCAAAACATAGATTTTACCTTATAAGAGTATAACATTTGAAGGGGTAAGAATTTTGGATGTGTCTATCATGAGAGAAAGTTATTAATTTTTATTTTCATATAGTAGTTTTTATAAATAAATTAATATATCACAAAAAGTGAATTGTATACGATATTTGAGAAAACCATTAGGTACTGAAAGTGGGGTTTACCCAAGGAGGTGTAAAAAAATTATGTGCGTCATGAAATTGGGCACATCACATTCAATACGAACATTTAACTATTTATTTAAAATTTATTTAGTATGTCTAAATTATTAAAAAAAAATTTCTAATTTGCTTTTATTACCTTTTTATCATCCACAATACACCATGGATGCACGTGAGTTAATCATGATGCTTTGGAATTAGATGTTTTGACTAATTAAAATATAATAACATATTAATGTGGTAAAATTAAAGATACCAGATTAAATTTCATTTGAAACTCTAGATTTATTATTTCTTTTGTAAAATAAGGTATGCAGCTTAGGTTGCTTTAATTAATGAATTATTTCAGATTTTTTCTGTTCTTTACATAAAATTATATATCCTTTGTTCCACATTTTTAGGATACCTCTATCAAACCCCTTTAACTGGATCTAGTCGATGCTGCAACATCCATCTTCAAGCTTTCCTTGTCCTACCCATAGCTTAAAGAAGGTGATTTTTTAAATTAATAATTAATTTTCCTTTTTCCCTCTTCACAATTATAAAATTACAACTCAAATAAAATAATAAAAAAATTATAAATGTTTAATTTATAAATTATCAAAGGATATATTATGGAATTTTCTTTTAGAATATAAAAATAATGAACTATCCAAAGATAATTAGACCATATTATCAAGGAATAATATAAAAAATGTATCAAATGATATTTTTAGGAAAAAAATAATTATATGAATTATGGAAAGTCAATTTCATTGAATTATCCAAAGATAATAATAAAATAATAGTCAAATCGGATGATTAATGATTAATTATATAAAATTATCAATGGATAAATTATTCAATAAAATTTATCAAAAGATAATCACATGGATATTTAAGGGATAATTTATTTTAATATTATTAAATGATAACAAATAAATTATCAAAGAATAATTTAGAAAACATATTTTTGACCTAAATGTTGGTTTGAAAATTTTTTAGTAGAGAAATATTTATTACATATTTTATTTTATTTCTTTTTGAAATAAAATGGTTGTTTTTTTATCTTTTAATCCTTTAAAAACCTCATGATTAGACGTGTTATTGTATTCAATAATATTACCATCAATAGGGATCTTGACTGATTTATTACAACTTTTTCACATTGATAGATTTTGTGGAAGGAAGTTCTTTATCTTTTTGGGATATTGTTTACACATGCTTCTATATTTAATTTTTGTGTTGACATACTTGAAATATTTTTTAATTTAGATTTTGTGTAGGTTTGTGTCTAGAACATAGTATAGTATGATTCTATTCCATAAGATTAACGTGATAGCTTTATTCTATGATGTTTTTTGATTCACATGTTGATGTATATGATAGTGCTATGTATCTCATGATTTGTGATATGGTTTTTATAATTCTATGAATTTTCATGCTTTACTTTTTAGGATTGGTATGTGTATGATTTACAGGTTTTCTTCATGCCATATTAACTCATTTTTGGGTGTACACATGTAGTGAAATGAGGAAAAAATTGACATGATGACCTTGTAACCTAGAATCTACATAATGCCTTGTGGATTCTGAGTATATGACTAAAAAATAATGTCCTATGAATTATGATTGTTACATGATGCCTTGTGTATCCAAAATAGGGTATAGATACTTAATTCCTTGTGGATTTTGAATATTACCTGATTTTGTTGTGTATTCTAAGTACGTGGTTTCACTTGATGCCTTATGGATTCTGAGTGACTCACCAATAACCTTGTGGTTGGATTTGGATACTTATCGACATATAGAATATTTCTTGCATGGATCCAAAGCTGGTACAATCAAAGGTTGTGGAATTATAGTTAGCACAATATTGCTCTTTTTAAATTTTGTATTAACATTATACACGATATTTTATTATAACATACACTTGTTTACTCAAGAAAATTAGGTTGATGATGCATTGGTGGTTTCCTACTGAGTCATATACTCACAACATACTCGGGCATTTTTGATGCCCTTATATATTTCATGTGAATTCGAATGAAGGGAAAGGGGCCTATGATAAATGGTTGAGCAGGCAGAGCATGGAGCTAGGGTGGTATATTACATGCACTAGAGGAACCATCAATTATTTTATTTATTGTCTATTTTTATTTTCTTTGGTTTTCTTGTATCTATGGGAGTTGTTCATTGTATTGAATTTATATTATCCTTAGATTCCCACATGTTTACTCTAATTATTTTTATTAATGTTTTTTATTATAGACCAAATGGAGTGGAATATTGGGTATTGTCTCCCCAAGGTTCCACTTTAGACCCTCACTACTAGTCAGCAACCTTTGGAGAATATAGAGACACATATGAGGACACATTCAATTCTGACTCTAAACCGGTGGGTTGGGTTTGGAAGATACAGTGAGATTTTCATTAGCCTTTATAAAAGGAAATGATTTATAAAAATGTACCTTTTTACTATAATTATAACACTTAGATTCAATTAATGTTCTAGGAAATAATTCTTTATATTAAAACATCCACTTATCATAATTACCTCCTCCCCATAAAACGGTGATATATAATCACATGGGTATGGTTTAGATTTTGAATCTTCAATGGAAAAAAGGTTATTAATAAAATTTTAATTTCAACATTGACTAGAAACAAGCATGGAAAATAAAATTTCAATCATATTTAATCTATCAATGGAATTTAAATTGGTTAAGATGTTAATATATAGATCTATAAGAGAATTCATAAATATTTGTTCAAGTTATACATCTCCCAGTTAAACTAAATGTACATTAGAGGACCTATAATCCTTTATTGAAGAGGATATAGAAATTTTTTTATGATTTTTATCTTTTATATTTACAACATTGGACACCCACAAATCATATAACATTTTGGGAATCTATGTAACACCATATGATTCTTCCCAATTTTTTTCTTTAAAAATGTAATGTGACATGTTGATAATTTCACTTGCATCATTAAACTGAAATGAAAAAAAAATTATTAGAATATGATTATTATAAAAATTGAAGAAAAAAACTCTATTATATAAGAATATATAAAAAATAAAAAACCTTACTTTTATGGGATAAACAATTAAAATGATTTAATATAAAAGATTTTTTATTCTCAAATAACTTTTTTAATATATTGTGTGTTTTATTATAATATATTAAATCAAAAACATTATAAAAAAAATTAATTTTATAGTATATAATTTTAAATATTTGAACTAATATTTTAAATTTTTTTGTATATAATTTGTGTAAAATAGTATAAATAAAACTTATTATTTTAAATTGTAATTTTTTAATTAAATAGGTTTTAAAATTTTATATTTTCATTTAAAATTTAATTTTATTAATGGTATAATATTAATTTCGTAAAATTAAGTCTATATTTAATTGAAAACGTCAAACTAAATTCTGAAAATTGTTTATATTTTTCAAAAACAATAGAATTTTAGGTAAATATTAAAAAATAATGATTTTTCTAAAACTATCAACATTATGACATTATCATAATAAAATAATGATTTAATTTTTTTTGAATCCTTGTTTTTATAATTAATATATATTTATATGTAAACTAAATCACTTAAAAATATTATTTATTATTTATCATACCCATGTTTATCATTTTTCAAACTGAATTTATATTTTACCATAAAACTATTTTTATTCACTTAGATAAAAATTTATTTTTCCTCACTTAGAGATGTTTAATCTTTCAAATCTGATTATATATTTTTGACTCTCATGCTCATATTATTTAATATGTTTAGTTTTGTTTTCAGTTATAAAAATAAGATTAATCATATTAATGTTAATTACTGATACAATGGTAACAATGTTATTTCTAATGAATTATTTGTTACCCTAGAGTGATTTGTCTCTAATAAAAAAATTAGTATCTTAGAAAACGAATCTACTATAATTTTTAAACATATATAAAAATATATTAAATCCCATTTAATTGATAATTAAATATATATATTATTTATAATAGTTAGTGATTATAATATAGTTTTTTAAAAACTAATTTTCTATATATTACATGTATTATATTGAAAGTTGATAAACCAATTTAAATGAATTTTATTGGTTTAAATAAAGGAAAACATTAGATTTAGGAAAACCAAATTCAGTAATATAGGGTTTTACAATCCCCACTCCAATGGAACCCTTTATGGGTAGGAAATAAAAGAATATAGAGAATGACACCAAAGTCCCACCTCCAGTGGGCCCCGAGTAAGATACTAGCACAAAGGGTATAAGAATATCACTTATGGAATGATTTACCCTTAAATATGATATATTATCATGATATAGGATATCAACTATAGTGATGATCTATGATATAATATAAAATAACGGAAAGAAAAACAATATCATAATGCATTTATAAAGTTAAAAATACAAAGAGTCTCCTAATAAGTACCCGAAGTAAATTCCTATACAAAATACATGAAAAAAATCCAATGAATGATCTCATAATATCTATTACGTTCCTCAAAGTCCTCTTAAAAATATGAAAACTTATTTGTATATACCTGGGGTGGGAATACATGTATACTTAGAAGGATCACATCAAAAATCCATCATGATCATATGGAAAGAAATTAAAATGCACCTATGATAGAACAGCTAAACTAAAAACACATAAACTATTCAACTATCCAATCAAAATCTCATTGAGGCACACTGATCAAATAACACATTGATGTACGGTAAAATAATAAAAGTCATGTTGATAAAAGGGAACATTACAACTCTCTCTCATTGATTTTCTTCTCTCACAACACAATATATTATACTGTGAAACTCCCATATCTCTTTTAATGAAATCCATCCTGATTGAATCTAAGAAATAACATCTTGTAGATAATTCCATTCACAACTGGACAACTCAACCCTCGTAAGACACATGGGCCACCATATCACATTGAAATCATATCCATAAAAAGGATACTTGGGTATCATAAACATGATGTACATAAACCTTATGTCATCCTTCTACCATACACAACCCCAAAAATAAGACACCTCATCAATCTCATCAACAGAACTATAAATACACTATATCTACCAACCATCAATACACATGTGTAAGAACATATTCTTGAATGATAATGGGGAATTGGGGGTATCCTTCCACCTGTCACCCCCATCTTGGATGTTAGGAAAAAACCATTAATTACATTTTGGTGATTGTACATAGTGAATGACTTGGGAAGGGTGTATATAGAGATCACAAAGAAAATATAATAGGAAATATTCAACTATATAATCCTAGATGATGGTTTTTAGAAAAAATTGTTAACAACCCTATCACCACATCTCCATAATGGCCTCTCAACATCCACTACATTAAATTCCCATTAAAATTTCACAACACAACAAACACATTTCATAAACCATGAGATACTTTCAACATTTATTTTAATATTAGGACTAATTTTATATTATCCAAATTACCAGCCTTCTTTACTTACTAATTACATAATTTTAACATTAAGAATCAATAAAAATAACGAAACTTCTTATTTAAATTCAATTGTTCATTATTCATTGCAACCAATACCATTTTAGATTCATTATTAACAATTTTTTCATCACTACCAGGGAATTAACCAAAAACCACATGACATAGCAAACCATCCTCCTCATGAAAAATAAACCTACATTTCCACTATTTCATAACACCACCACTTTTCATCACAATAGACACATCAAAAAAGTATCTAATTTCATATTTAAACATTTGGATTTTCATCACATTTACTTGGTTACTTTTCAATGGAATTATCACAAAATTTAGAATTTCTTGGGAAAAAATTATTAGTTAGATATAAATTCATAGGAATTATCTTTTGTGACGATATAAAACAATCATATAATAAGTTTTCTATAATGAAAATAATTATAATAGATTAAAAATAACCTAATTTCTAACATATTCTTATAGAATACTAACAAGTTTATACAAAATTATAGTAACATCAATGTTTTAAAACATATATTTCCTTTTTCAATCAAATTCAATATCATTTATCACCTTAATTTAATTCATGTTATAATCAATTTCTCCTTCTAGTAAAATTTTTTATTGTCTAAATTATCGAAAAAACATGGTAATAAAAATAAAATTGGGCACGCATTCTATCATATTACCCATGAAAAAACCTATTAAACATGAATAAATTCACATAAAAAATAAGTAAAACTCTCTCATACCATTACATTGCCATTAATTTTCATTATCTTCATCAATATTTGGAAAACTATCACACTAAGGAGAAAAAAATAATCATCCCTCCATACTTTAAAATAATAATAATGATGAATGATCCCATGACTATTATATTACCTTGAAAAACATTGTAGTCAATGAATAGAGCAACAATATGGTTTGGCCTCTCATAGATATGTCAAAGGTAGTGCTACCACAAACTGTTGATGCATAAATACACTAATGATATGTTTTTCTGGGTCATTTAGATGATTAGATAGATAATGGATGAATTAATGGATAAGGTATAGATTATTTTTAATTTTTTAGAAAGGTGTATTAGAATTATTGAAACCCCATAGAATTCAAAAACCCCAATATAATTTACTACAACTCTAATCATAAAACTATTGTATTTATAATATTAATTAATATTTGGCATAAGAAAATTGATTGAACGTGATTTTATCCCGTGGTTATAATATTTTATTATCATTAAAAAATGATTTTAGGGGTTAGATATCGATGAAAAATGGAATAAAATGGAAAAAATGGCAAATTCTACTATCCAAATACATGTGGGGGGTTCTATGTAAGGTTAACATACATTACACTTAAACAATACTAAGGAAAGGATCGTATAATGGTTTCAGAAGACAATCCTTATGAATGAATCAAAAATACTACATTACATTTTGGCAAGTTAGGAATTCTGTATAAGGGTATCTATTTTTCCCTTTACACAACGCTATATAAAGGATCCCTTAAAGGGACCATACCATTATGAAAAATGTAAAAATTGTGCCTTTCCCTTACATGAGGATCAGGTTGCACGTAATCTAGTATTATTATGAAAATAAAAACTTTTTTATAACCCTAATGTATCCTGTTATACAGTCAATTTTTCCTTACATGTGGCTCCAGCGGCCTTTATATATTGGAGTAATACCCTTATAAATCCATGGGTACTTTTACCCAGTGCATTGAATTTTAATGTTAGACTTATGTAACATGGAATTACCCATATTAAATGTTAATAAAAATTAATTTACTCTTATGCAATATATTGTGACCCTTATACATTTCTTACAAACACCCTATACCCTTACACAACCTTTTAAAAAATCATTACCCTTACGTGACTTAGGAAACTTGCATAACGGTAAATATTTCATCGATTTATTTAATTTAAAAAAGTTACTAATTATTATGACAAGTCACTATTATCATTTCAAAAATATTATAATCATTATAAAAGTTATAAAATAATTTTCAAATAAACTTTTCATTTTTAAATATATTTTTAAAATATTCATGACCTTTTTAAGAAAATTTTATAAATTTAAAAAATCATTTCAAAACAACATCTAAAATTTGTTAAACCACTCTTGAACCATTAGTGACCATATATTGAAAAGGGATTGGTTTGAGAAAACACGGATCCTTACATCTGATACATGTCTTGTAATTATCATACTCGGGAATTAAAATAATACATTGGAAATGAAAATGGGAATATGTGTAACCAATAGTTATATGAGATAAATCATTGGAATAAATTTAGAACTAAAACAAAATAAATATCTCATAACAACCTTGGCGCACCTCCATATAACAATACTATACACCACAATTCCATCATTTACACTTCCCATACCAAACTTTTTCAATACCAACACACAACAATGCCCTTTGCACACAAATCTTGATGATCCTATTTCCATATCAGGATATTACCCACATTGGGAGGAACTAACTCACCCACATGGTTCTAAAATGAGTCATATTATTACACATATTTACTAGGAATGGGTTATAAAATTTTATAATATTGAATATTTAATCACATATTATCATTAAGGAAAACATAATATCTCATAAATCACTAATATTCAAACATCACATCATCAAATAAAAAAAATGTAAGATAAACTCAATACAACTTTGGGTGTTCAGAACAAATCAATGTTACACACTCCCAAGAACTCTCTAGGAAAATGTTCTTCTACACCACAAGAGAATATGTAATGGAACATACACACAACACCTTCTCTCGGTAATCCTAGATCTCCACTAGTAGATCCATAAATAGAACATCATAATCAATATCTAACTTTACCCAATTAATGGTGTGGGATTCCTTATTAGGATACATATAGAGTTGAGAAATGTGGGAGATTTTGTGGAACCATCCCTCCCCCATGGTGTGACTTCCAACTAATAATAAACATTTCCAGCACACCCAAACACCATTAAGATCCCAAAAACTACGCTGATAGCTTACTCAACCATAAAATCATCATATTCCCATGATGAAGAGAAACATTGAGAAATAAGTGGTCTCCCACTACAAACATAATGGGACTCATCCTACAATATACATAAGAATACCTCTAGTATTGATATACATTCACCCTCTAACAATCATCCTGATCCTTCTTTATCATGATCTATACCACAAGGACACCAAGAAATGATTACTACCAATCCTTATCCATTTATAATGAAGAACAACATGGATACTCTTATAATTCTTCAGTTGGGACTATGTTAATGGATGAGTGGTATTTTATGTTATATGAAAAATGAACCAATATAATTTACATTCCCAATATACAAAAATTTCCAAGATTCATGCCCAAAACATATCCTCCAGTTACAGGATAGTTTACTTGATCTGTCTATCCATCTTAGGGTAGAAAGTAGTTTTATGGAAGAACTGATTGAGAACGGAATTTTACAATACACTATAAACATGTGAGGTAAAATTATTAGCAGGATATGGTATATTGGACTTATAATATCCATATAGTTTCACAACCTCATCCATGTACCTCTTTTCTAATACATCCATGGTGCCCAACACCTTTATCACTAGGAAGTTAGCTAACATCATCAACTAATCCATGATTTCCCAAAAAACATAAAATTATCCTTATACATGTGAAAATACCATAACTAATAACATTTATATTTCATCCCAAATACACATAAGAACATCATAGGGTTCTAACAACCAACATGATCAAGGTTCTCATCCTTAACATGCTAGGAACCTACATAATGATCCACAAACTCTTCCACAGCTAGTTTCATCCCATGTAACAAAAAAATCCTTAAAAATTCTAAATCTTATATTCTCTTGGAAGAATCACTAATTTTGAGATATTGATATCATGAAAGAATATCTTTTCAATAACCACAATAACAAACAACCTTCTCTAAAACAAAATCTGGTTCCAAACATCCTCTAACCATCATGTCAGAGCATCACCATGGAAAATTAAATCACACAACATCCTAGCCTATAAGTCTCCAAAATGATGATCCTACACATATTAAATCATAGAGTAATAAAATGTAATTTTAATCAAGAAACATCCTCCATAATACACGGTTTCATCTCAATTCATAGATTTCAACTTTTACATTGCTCTGATAGAGTCACCAAACTCTTAAGAAAAATCCTTACACAACTGCTTACTCAAATAATTTCCCGTGAAATTACTCTTTCTTGTGAAATAGGAGATATAATAGTCATATTACCATAAAAAATGTTATTTACTCTATTTATAAATATTATGGTCATGCTGAAAAAAGGTATCCCTCGGGATATTTTCAATGGTGAAGATCCCAAAGTATTTGCCGAAGATTTATTGCATCCACAAATTCAGAAAAAAATAACTCATACAAGATTAAAATCATGTATATAATAGTTAATATCATGGGGTTTTAACATCTTTGAGCTATAAATTAGACCATTAACTTCTACTAAATTAATACACATCCCATTACCAGATATGAAGCATCACAAGACAACTCAAACATCATCCACTTCACTGGAAACTAATGTAATAGGGTACTAATCATTCACCCCTTTATGTAGCGGGATTTCATCTAAGAGTGATAAGTATAGATAAATTTGTGGTCCTTCCAGGTAAAGGAATTCAATGTTTCCATAATATACTTGGACTTCAAAATCCAGTAATATCCTATAAGATAGGAAAAAATGTGAACCTCTTCCACATTTTTCTATTCAACCCATAGAAAAAACTCCATAATCGTTGATGGGTCCCTGGATTAACCCTACCAAGAAACCAAATAACCATTTAAATGAACCTATCAAGTCTGATAAACACACTTTGATAATTTTCCATAGAGATGGTGGTGTTGGAGGGTATCCAGGATACTTTTGAGATTTTTAACATGTTCCATAATAGACCTCTATAAGGTCAACATGTTATTTATGAACCAGGCTATAATATGGTAAGGGAACAAAAAATATTTTATGGGCCCCGTGACCTTAGGTGGTTCATTAATATAATAGAATTAAATTTCCATAGACGTGATGTTCTCATTCATGCACTGAGAGGTGGTCTTTATGATATCATTATCCTTCATCTTCAACTTGGAATACCATCAATAAAAAATCTATCATAGATAGAACAATAACTTCTATCAATATTATTAAATGATCATTGATCCTTAAAATATGGTAAACAATCTTTATCTTCTCCTGATTCATCCCCATATAGTCTATATAAATCCCCAGACTACAGTCAACCTTCCTAGAAAATAACACTGAAGCACCACATGATGGAACACTATGTTGGATGAAACCCTTCTTCCTTTGATAATATATCAAAATACTAAACACATGATTCCAATAGGGTTCCATATGATAAGGAACATTAATGTCAGATAACCATCTGTATAAAAATATATCATAACCTCTAAATTATGTTGATTAGGTATCAACACAACATCTTTATGAAAAAATTCAATAAATTCCCTAATGACCCTGATAGCATCCTCCATCAAAGAAATATTATAACCCCATTAAGAAAACATTCATCATGGAAAAAATGGGATCTACACATTAACATCTTAATAGACAATCCTACTCACTAATTATTACTAAATTCTCACAATGCACATCCAAGAACACCAAATTCCAATAAAATATTTAGATAAACATATTAATGGATTAAAACTATTTAACACCCTGTATGACATCATATCACTATATTTGAAATGTGAATTGATATCCACAAGATTGAATTTTCCATATTATTTTTATACACCATTAGAACACATAAAAAAATCTAATTTTCCCTCTATATGGCATAATCAAACCCAGGTACATGAGAGGATGATCTATGTATAGTCCCATAGAACATAATAGAGAAAATTCAGAAAAAGAACATGAATATCCGAAATCATCATGGCATAAACAGTGATTAAAAATTACCAAATCATACCTCTAATAATCTCTAGAAACTATTGTAATGGAACCTCCATAGTTTTCAACTTTCTACATTGGGTTCCCATTCATAGATGATGAAATTCACCACTATAGCCTTGATCCAGTCAAGAAACCAAAAAATGAGGACAATCCTATGGTCAAACTATTCCAATTACATATTCTCTAGATATAGAATAATCCAACTTCCATTATTGTTCAAATGGAATTGAGGGTGGCTACTACTAATGATGACATTGAAATAGACCACCCCCACAATGCTTAGCTCCAATAACCATAGGGAACTCATTATAAATATGAAAACATAACCAATATATATATGATTGACCAAAATCCCCCAGGAAAGGAATAGACAACATTAGCCCAATAAATCTGGAATGTAGTTAGAGGGGTTGACTCCACATGAGTTTAAACCACAATATACAAGGTGACTGGGTTCTACAAATGATAACTCTTCTCCCCGAGGAACCCATCTAGTTACCCTATAATGATAAACCTTCTAGTGAGTTCCCATGATTGATAAAATACTCTTTCTACACTACCAAGTAAATCAACAATTTTAAATAACAAAATGTATACAATATAGAAGGGAGGAATTCCACCTTTAGAAACCAAACACACAGGAAAAATCAATAGGAAAAATATTTGGGTAAAAGGTAAAATAACCTTTAAATTGAACCCTCAATCTCATATTGATATTCCATCCAGCTGAAGATACAAAATCTACTACCTCATCACTACCTTTTAGTCAATAATAGAAAAACATCTTTGAACAACTTCTAAAAGTATGGTCTTAACACATATTCGTCCATGTGGTAACTAAGAAACATCATCCACCACTCACATATATATACTCACATCTACCTAACATCCAATGAGACCTTGTACCATTCATGATCCTATGTTAAACTGAATGATATCATAAGATCATTTGAAAAGCAATTTTTCTAAAGATCAAACATGTTTCCCTCAAACATGCCCATATCATGTATCTTGAAGGTGGGAGATATACTCTACCACTGATCATACTCCCCCCTAGTCCAACCCAAAAGTGATTAATTGGATTAGCTTATCAGACCCCATTATCCTTAACTAAAAATGAACACCATAAATGATCTATAACTAAATAGGAAAACAAGGATTTCTTATACCTTGTAGTTTGTAAATTTATTAAGACCCATAATAATTATTTATTTTTTCAAGGTTAGTCAATTCAGATAGGAACACAAAAAATAACATTGGATGTACTTCCCCTAGGTCTATAACATGAATTTGGTGTTACATCACATGGTCACTCGGTAGTCCCAGAGTCCTTGCATCGGATCATAGGGGGGCACTAAATCACATGTCCTTGATGGTCTTCAATGGACTATTTCATGCACCATGATCAATCGATACCACTTACATGCAAGCCCAAGAAATCTTCAATATGACCATCTCTACCCATCATCCCATTTCCCAAAACAACCATTAATACTAATCATTCATTACCCCCTCCCCTCATTGGAAGTTAATGATGTTATAGAGATAATGATTCCCGAGTCGCATTTCTATTAGTCCGATTGATGGAAACTATCAACAAGGGTATAAAATATCACATATAGAAGGTGTTACCCTCAAAGATGATGTATGATCTTTATATTGGATATAATCCATCATAAAACACCATTATATAATATAAATGAAAGGAAAACAAAAACATCCTACAATTCATGTGTAATGTAAAAAATATTGAGTCCCAAAATATTTATACAAAAAATTTCCTAAGATAGTGACATGATTACATCTCATATGAATAACCTAGTAAAATACATAATAGTACCTAATTTCCTCTTAGAAACCTAATAAAATTTTAAATACATACAGTAAGAATAAATTTATAATTAGTAGAATCACATGAAAATTATCTCATGTATATGTAAAAAGATAAAAATGATTCACCAGTGTGAAAACAGTAGAACTAACAACCCCTAAATAGGTCAACTATATAATACCAACCTCACTGAGGTATTATTATCTAGTGAAACGTCTAATTATAATAATATATATATATAATATATATATAATAGGGTACCATGAACAAATTAACATCATATTTTCCACTCACACACCAAAATATTGTACAACATATTGCTCTCTTATCTTCTATAATGTAATAATTTTGTGAAGAAACATAAGATACCACATTAATAAAAGCACATAATGTGAAACTATGCATCTCATCCTACCAAAAGTCACTTGGTCCACCATATCACATCTTGGACACATCTATAATATTTATAGTAGGGTATTGTTAGAAATAGGGGAATAAACAAATTTTACACCTACATTGCATGACTGTAATAGAAAAACACCTCATCAATATAATCAACCCAATCATAAATTTACCACATCTACAATCCATAAAATCTCATGCCTACGAACCTTTTCTAGAAGAGATATTAGGGATGTGGGGGTATCCATATATCTGTACATACCATCATAGATTGGGAAAAAACCACCCAAATTATTTGGTTTTTTTTCACAGATATTTTATCTTGGGAGAGGTGTGTGTAGATATCATTTTGAAAATAAAATATATAATAGTAAAACGCCTAATTCTAAGCTATTGGTTTTTTCACAAGGAATAAATCCTTCTCAAAATATATTTAAAATATATTCACAACCACTACCACTACCACATCCAAATATAAATACATAACACCACAAAATCATGCTATAATCCCCAATCTAATATCCATATTTATTTTAAAGTTAACAAAAATTATCGATATTTTTAAATTCCATCCATATTTAATTATTAAGGGTATCTGTTACAAATTAAACATCATCAACATTAACAACACTTCCAAATTTAATTCAACTATTAATTGTTTATTCCATCCCATATCATTTTAGTTTCATTATTTAATATTTATCCCATCACTACCTGGAAACCAAAGGAAGACTGTATAACATAACTACCCATCCTTCTCATTACAAAAGAACTAAATTAAAAATATTTCACACTACCACCATGTCAGAACAATAAACCCATCAAAAAATATATCATTTTAGATATTAACATGGTTATTTTATTTCAATTTACTTTATTACATTATAAGGTAATTCTCATTGACGTCATAATTCACATATGCACATTTTTATTGTCCAAATATTAGATATTATAAATTTACATTTATGGTGATATCAAACAATCACACAATAAGGTTTTTAAAATCACATAAATTATAACACATTAAAAATACCCCAATGTACATGGTTTTCATATTGGGTACAATGTACTACAAACCTAATGAAAATAACATCAAGGAGGTAAAACATTCATAACATTTCTCCATCACATTAAATTTAAATTTAATAAGTAATTTCATTCATGAGAAAATATATTTCTCAATCTATGATAATACATTTGATTATCTAATTTAACACGACTTGTGTAAATAAGAATAATAATATACATATAAGGGATAATAATATCTATGGAAACAAAATACATGAAACATGAATAACATAAAATATCGGTTAGACTCCCCAATCCATTAAATTCAAATTAGAAAGTTTATTTTAATCATCATGGTAGTGAAACTTATATCTAAATGTGTAATAAATCAGGCTCCCACCAACATATCAAAATAGAATAATTATAAAGCATTACTAAGATATTATATCCCATTTATGATTGTTATTTCCAATAAATATTATAGAGATAGATTTTCTATTTTCCCTGAAATTAAAATAAATGTTCTGTAATGAACTATTAATGCTTGATAACCCTACAAGGGGATTTTGGGTTGATTTAAATGATAGGAAACATTAGGTATTAATAAGGAGATATGGGTATGGGTATTTCAAATTTAAGAGCAACATGAATTCGTAATGGAGTAAAAATTGAGCTTTTAAAGACCCCTAATTTAATTCATTATAATTTAAATCATCATAGAAGTTCATTTGATATATTTAATACAATATATATTCATAAAAATTTGTCCAAAGGATTCTATCCCATGGTTTTATGAATTTTTTATCATAGTAAAAGGCATTATGGTGTTCGATATCTATGAAAATGTGATGAAAAAAATGAAAAATATGGAAATTTTTCTTTCCATACACAATATGGGGGGTTTTGGATGGGTTTCATATTTTACTATTTTGTATCACTAAGAAAGAATTCATGTAATGTTATCTTATGTTTATCCTTACACATGCCTTGAAAATCCATCATTTCCATTATGCAAGGTAGATGGTTTGCATAAGGTTAACGTGGTTTACCCCTACACAATAGTATATAATGGCTCACATAAGTGTAGATTTACCTTACAAACCAATTAAAAATTGATCATTTCCTATATGTGTGGCCTGAGTTACCCTTATAAGAGTAACCTTATGCATCTACAACCTTACATGATTACCCACATACATCCTATTGTATAATTGGCTTACCCTTACGCGAATCCTGAGGAAACATTACATAGTGGGGACTACCATTACTCAACCAGGGTTGCATTATATATCACATTGAATTATAATTTTACCATAATGAACATGGAATGTACAATAAAATGTTTTTGAAAAATGACTTACCCTAATGAGACTCTCTTGGCCCATTACATAGTAGATGGAAACACCCCTTACATATTCAATCCACGTTAAAAATCACCATCATTGTTATGAAACTTAAAAAACAAGAAAAATAGTAAATATATTATTTTAAATACTATTTTTCATTAAAAAATTGTAAATAATTATGAAAGGTATTTTTACCATTTCCAAACAAATGAATAATTTTATACCATCTAAATTAATTGACAAATAAACTATTAATATTTAAAATTACTTCCACTAATTTCAACCCCTTTTAAAAAAATTATAATTAAAATTCCATTTTAAAATAACATCAAAAATATTTGAAACATACATATATCCACATAAAACTCAATATTAGAGAATTACAGGTTCAATAAATCCTATAAAATTACATTGGTTATCTAATATATTGGGTAAATCAAAAATTACGTAGAAAAAACTAGTACCAAGTATTAAAAATATTAATGTGAAAAAATTTAATGGAATAAGAATCAAAACTACGTAAAATAAGATTAAAAATACATGTTTGAGTCTTGATCCAATCACACCACTATACATGTAATTATTTACCACTTTTTGGATCCTTTAAACCGTAAATAGTGTCATTTTTTTTTTGAAAAATAATGCACACTCATAGAAGTTATATTTTATCCCTTTATGAAAGAATATCAATTATACACATTCAATGCTACACCTACCATACTTAACAATAATGATATTCTACCTAATATACCTATCATATTAGTAATATTATATTACATATCCCTCTGGCCTCTAGATGTTTTTAAAATCCCTTTGTTTGAAATAATACCTTTAATAGAAAGTTAAAGCCCCCCATGTGAGTAATACTTTAAAAAATTTATTCATAATCAACCTGTTAAAAATATTCTACATCAATGAATTTATGAAAACATTAGTATGTTAAATATTTTTAAATTCCACTAGTCTAATTAAATATCAATTTTCATCCTACATTCGAAACCATTTCAAATATAAAGATGTTGTCACATGTTTGTGCGGACTACTACATCCACGAATGACACTTTATATTAATTTAAAAATAGATTGCATAGGTGCTATAAAAGAAATATTTAATGAAAAAATATAATAATTTAAAATTATAAAATGATAATTAATTTATTTCCATAATCTAGTTGCACTATATGAAATCTAATAGTATATCTATGTGTATGTAGTCTACCACCACCATGAATTGACACATTTAATTTTCCATTTCTTCCAGATACCAATAACTTAAAAAAACTTATAATTTATTAATATTATATTTAAGACACTATTAATATTTTAGAATGATATTATTTAACATCGCATAAGTGTTATTAATAAAAAAAATTATATTAAATTTAACCACATTTAATGAACCGATCAAGGAAACTTTCATAATTAGAGTCTATTTTGGAACCAATATAAATGGATATAAATAATTACATTAGATTGATAATGGATATAAAACTATACTATTATTATGATTATGGTGATATTTTATAATTTTTTTTAAAATAGTTAACATACAATGAGAGTTTCACATAAATTTATGGGAAAAACTCAAATAAATGACATGAGTAAAAACTAAAGGATAAATTAAAAACATATGGTAATAAAGAGACCATAGAATATAAAATATTGAAGAATAAGTTTATTTATAATTTTTTAATAAATTAATCTTTATTATTATGATAATAGGTGCACATACATAATAAATGGTGACCCAAGGTAAGGTGTTTTAGATTTCAATTTTAGATTATTAATATTTGATTCCAAATCACAAATTGTTCCTTCTTTTCATGGAATCTATATTAGACATTGATTGAATTTTGACATAAATTTAATGAAATAAATGTTATATTCAAATATATATTTGGTTCTACCTACCATGTGTTTTTAATTTATACTATTTATATCTTGTAAGAGTTTTTATTAAATAAAATCACCATTTATAGGTTTATTAGAAAATATCTTGAAATTATTACTTCCATTAATGGTTTCTTACATAATAAAATTTTTTATTTGACATTGTATTTACATTCTAGGTTAATTGAATCATTTTATAAAAATATTCCTCAATGATAAAATTATTCCTCAAAAAAATTTAACACTATTAATAACAATTCTCAATATATTTAATGATTATTGTTGTTCTGTTAGTATATTTTCTATTCTCTCCAATTTTATCCTTTGTATTTGGAAATACAATTATTTTTTACCTCATTTGAACATCATATTTTCCTTCTACTATATTAAAAAATGATATTTTGTTATCTATTTTTAGGATGGGGGTTTCGATAAATGTATTATAAATCATAAAAATGGATATTATTTAACAACCTCTTAAAAATATAGTAACATGTTTTCCTTATTTATCCCTCCATTAATCAATATTATTGTCATATATTTATTACATATTATATTTAAATATTCATTTCTAATATATCATGTTTACTTTATATTTCTTATTGGTATTATACATATTTTACGTTTCCATCAAAATTATTAAATTTTGGTAAACCTAAATAAGAGGAAAATTATGATTTTTTATTTAATGTCATGGGTAATGTCAACAAAAAGACTTTAACCATGAATAGATTCTAAAAAATCATGATTTTATTTAAAAACATCCTAGTTATAATATTTTTTAATGTAAATAAATAGAATCATTCGTTCAAAAGAATATACTTTTCTTGTTTGGGGAACCAACCCCTATGAGGTTAGTTTTTTCCCTTACTTGTCCTTGACAATTCTAATTTAATTTCCTACATTGAATCTCAATTTTTATTACCTATACTAAATTATTCCAATATTAACATAAAAACTGATTAAATTACTTCTTTAATATTTATTTTTTATTATATAGACATCAGTTATTACTAGAGATAGGGTTATGGAACCAAAATGTTTTTTCGTGTAATTTACCATGATTTTGATTTATGTATGGTTTATTTTACTCATTTGGAACATGTATACATGTACATAGTATTATTTTTAGTAGGTTATGAATGGGACTGAAATTATATATCCCCCAATTAATTTGGTAACATTTCCATCTAATGAGATGGCATGTATGGTGCATGCGTATTTATTCTTAGAACCCAATATTATGTGATAGGTGGGATCAGACATATGTATCACTATAATGAATTCGATAAAGAGTTATATCTAATTAAATAATATGAAAGGTAATGGTGTGTATTCTTATTCCACAATTGGACTCTATCGACATTGTTCATGGGAATAGGTATTGAACCCAATCAATTGTGGGACTTTATCCACTATGATATGATGGTGTTGGAAGTGAGCCTTGACTTATTTCCATGATGTTATTTTATATGTTGTTTCCACATATACATGATTCAATTATTTTACGATATCATTTACTCAAGAAATGATACTATTATTATCTAAAACTAGTATTCCATGGTAACTATTATTTCTTTTGAGATTGCATGTTTTATTATAATGAAAAAAGGAAAAATATTATGGATATATGTTCAATTTAATATAAATTTCCATCTTGTCCATTTTTTTCCATATGATTATTATCTATTCCATGAATATATTTTAATGTTTTCCCCCATACTAGTGTTTAACATAACCCCTTAATATGTTTTAATTCCCCAAATTATCAAGATGAGTATGGAAAAGATGTCCAATAGGTGTGAAATATTTATGTGATGTAATTTTTATCTTTTAAAAATTATGTAAATAAAATATATTTCATTCTGGGTAAATTATATTGGGTAATAATGGAGCAATTATATATTTTTGTGGCTTATTTTTGTACAATAAATAATAATATATTTCATTCAAAAACCAAGAAAAAATACAAGTGACCATGGGGGTCAAATTTATTGTTGCCTAAGAGAATCATCACTTGTGATAAGACAACATTATTTAAAATCCCAATTAAAATTATAGAGGATATGATTTGTAAGGACCTGAACTGTTATAAATAAAACATTCCACTTTTTATTTAATTAAGCGTCTTATTATTGAAGAAACATGTAGTTATTTTGTATTATTATATTGAATTGGATTTTGAATACCATTATATTTCATTATAATTGATAATATATCCATTTAGCATTTATCCCAATAACAGTAGAAATATAGTGCTTTAACGAATCCAATTGACATAGAAAAATAAATTGGTGTCCTCAACCAATAGGATCATACCATGTAAAGATCATTTATTGGATCATCTAAGCGAGATATCATCATGAGGATTTTTTCCTTACCAATCCCAATATAATATCCAATAACATAAGAATGAAAAAAAATATACTAGAGATAGTCAATATCACTGATATCACATTCCAAACCATGTTTGTCGAACCACCTGATGAAAGTCTCATCGGCACACACCCTTCCTTTAAATATTTGTATGGTGTATTAAAGGGGTATGTATCAATACCCTAGAAATATGAGTATGTAAATTATTTTTTTAATAATGAATATATTTTCATTTTATTGTAACTATAATAATTATTTTGATTTTTATTCACTAAAAAATTATTTTAGGGTAATATTCCCATGAAATTAAGGAATTTTTTTCATTGATTAATGGATTTTAGAAATAAATTATATTTTAGTAAAATAATATTATTAAATAATTTTTAATAATTATAAATGAGAATATTATTTTTTTGAAGTCAAATGTAATTTTAAAAAATATTAAAAAATTATCATTGTAAAAAACCATACATTTCTAAATAAATGTAGATTATTATTATAAAATTGAAAATAAAAATATTTATAAAATTATTCAGATAAAATGAAAAATATTTTCAAAATTAGATCGTCGTAATTATACAGTAGTTACATTTTCATAATTTTCTAAGATATTATAATTTTTAGGAAAAAACTAAATACCATATAAATATACTTTTTCTATTATGATATTATAAATACCCAAAAGTAATGTAATAAATACTATAAAGGGTATCCACAACCAAAATCAAAGTTTTACCTTTATAATATTTTTATTTTATTTTTATTTTATTAATTTTATAAATACTTTATGAATCTTCCAAAACCATTAATATATTTTAAGTTTTTAAAACAATTTCATTAAGAGTATGACTCACCCCCACAAAATAAATGATATTTTTTTATAATGTTTGGTCCTTAGACATATAATATAATTAAAACCAATACCATTTTTTATAATCCAAGGGAAAAAACCATGGGATATTTTGTGGTTTTGGATATTTTATTATATAGAGGTCAAAACCTAAGTTTGATATATATTAATAAAATCCCCACTCATTTTTTATATAAAAAAAACCAAGAAGCCAATTATCCTCACTCAAAATTCTTAGATCATGTCCAACACTTACCTACCCTATCTATATTCCTCACAGGTTTCACTTAAGATCTCATGAAGTCCCTCCCAGGAATTTGGAGTCACAAACCAAAGTAAGGGTTCTTCTATTTTCTCCTATTTATTAAAGTTTCTTTATTATATTATGCATTACATTTTCAATTCCTAATGTTTGGACATGCATTTAACTTTCCATATCACTACCCATTTGAGGAAAAATTATATGAGACCCCCTTTTCTCTTATCAACCAGATTTATGAAATTTTATGTGATGTCATTATACTGTTGAAATTTCTCTATAATTTTCATTTCAAAAACAATTGTGTAGAAAATACCACACACTTTCACTATGAATGGTATTCACCTTATACAATTATACTTACATGAAATTGGTCTTACATGTATGAATTCAAAAATCCTTGATCATTGAATATGTTTTCATGATGAATTAATGCTTGTTATATGATCTTTGAGGAGCACTTAAGAATGAGAATGTAGTGAATGTGACTGGTGGCCCCCTAAATGTTAGAGTTCTCCAATGCATTGGGTAATTTTTAGTCTCATGGGACATCATGTTTGGAAAATGAGTGAACATAATTCCATTTTCAGGCCATTACCTATGATTTCTTCATATTTATCCATGAACTATGTATATTATGAAGTGTTTTAATTTGCATCCACATTTCCCATGTGATCATGCTATATTACATATTATTATAAATGTTTATGATTTTCACCCATTTTATACCCCATTGATTCCTATTGTATGACCGGTAATATCTTATTAATTTTATGACTTACTTATTCCCTTACTTGTCTTCATATAACACCCCTTTTTTATGTCTATCCCTATGTTATCCTAGGATGTTTTAAGTTAAATGGAATATTATGATCATGATAATGGTGTTTTCAATAATGATGATGTATTTATTATTTTATGTTGTTTTCTCAATGTACCCAATTCACAGTGAGACTAGTATTCACAATCTTCTAGGTTTTATTTTTTTAATTTCATAAAATAATTCATGAATTAATATGTAATAAAAGTTAGTGTAGTTATAGATGGTATCAAAGGAAAAGTTTATTTATTTTTGCGATTATGATTATAAATATCTATCGAAAGCATTACAGATAAGAAATATTATAAATAAATATCAATAAATTTTGGTACATATTGAGTAAGTGTATTTTCAAGAAAATAAATCCCTTCTTAAATACTAAAAGTGGACATGGTTTTGGAATAGAAGTCCCTAGGGGTAACAACATAGACAAGGTGTGTCGGTCCCGACTCAGTGTATCCTGGTACTTGAAAAAGAGACTTACTGCGAACCTAGTTTGAAAATACTAGGGGATATTCTTGGGTAAATTCAAATTATCATTTTAATATATTATTGAGATACTAATAAAAATTCACATAAGAATATATGTTAGGAAATTGATCATGGATAATATCGATTAAATCCTAGAAATTCACAAGTTATGAAATAAATGTAATTTATAAGTTATCCTTTTAATGTCATTGGATTCCAACATTATGTGTCTAATTGTTTAAAAATACTAATATATAATTATCATTTAAATCTATAATATGTCTAAAAATATGAGGAATTTGGTAAACAACCAATTTTATTGGAAATGAGATGACTTCCCCAATGAGATTCCCAACTTTATGGGAGTGTGAATCACAAAAATTATTAAGATAATCTCTCATCCGAATCATGTTCTGAATTGAAACCTAGATTATGAGGAGTTTCAAAACCCATATAAGAGAGAATAAGTTGTCATTGAAATATTTATATGAAAAAGGCCTCTGATATTAAATGTATCATCAGATACCTTTATTTTGAAAAATGGATCAAATCCATTGAGAATATCTTCTCCATCATTCAATTTTAGAAAAAAGGAGAATGTTCTACTAGGAATTTATCTTATAGAGAGTAAATATAATTATTTATGGATATTGATCAATAATACGAAGCATTAAGATGAAATCAAATTGATTTATTATATATAATCCATGAAAATATTCATTGATAAATATTTTCCTCACACTCTCATATGTAAAATGTAATGGGATTTCCTTTCCACCAAGAAAAAATATGAAAAATATAATGGGGCATATAAGGAAAACATTAGAAGACCTTCAAAATACACCTATGAAATTTTCATTACCCATGAATTCAAGGATGACCACTTCTTTTTGGAGGCTCAAATCTAGTCTTTAAAAATCCTTGGAAAACTATGACATTGATAAATATGAGGAAATAGTCCAATGTGGCCTCCTAGTTAAAATGGATGTTAGACAATATCAATGGTATCATGGGGTTAAGATGATGAAATTGGATTTTAATTATTTCATTTTATTGTGAAATATAACCATGCCACAAAATTTCAAAATCTCACTAATCAATGGTGTGAAAAGAAGTTGTCCATAATTTTCCTATGGGGAAGAAGAAATGATTTATTTATGGGAATGAAGAGAACCTACCTAGTGATTACTATTAGTAGAAACCCACTAGTGTGATAGAGGAATTGAATACTCTGATCAACCCTTAGTGAATTGTTTCTTTCATCAACTTCATTGAACTGAGGAACTTTGAAAACTAATGCACTATGATAAGTGTCTTTATAGGAAACCAACAAACTCCGAGGTAGAAAGTGTGAGGATTTTCCATTACAACCAGCGAGTTGGATCGCAACATTTAATTGGTGACACGGGTGCTAGTTATTCATTAAAAAAAGGGAATATTCATTTTCATTATTATTATATGTATTCCTTCCTATCATGAAATTTTAGTAGAAATATTCATGATCCAGCATAAATTAAGGAATTAGAGACGTCAGTGAAAATGGAAAAAGGGGAAATTATTGAATCCCAAGTATATAACAACTTCCCTATCAAAATTTCTGGGTTGAAAATCAAAGTGAACCTTTTCATAATACCATTGATGGAATTTGATGAAATTTTATCCATGTATTGGAATTCTATATATAGATCCATCATAAATTTCTACAAGAAGTAAATCACTCTATGTATCATGAATTGTCCTACAATTACATAAAGGTTCATGGAGGTGGATGAGTCTTATTTAGCAACAAAATATAATGAATGGGTATTATTTCCTTATGATAATGTTTATATTTGTCAAATGATAGAGTCTAAGGAAATATTAATCCCTACTGTCATGTCCATTTTGTTGGAATATGCTAATGTTTTTATGAGGAATTTTCTAGTCTAGAATTTATATAAGACGTTGAATTTTTTATGAAGATTATACTTGGTTCATTTACATTATCCAAGACTCCAGATAAAATTTATTTCTGGAATTTGAGGATATGGATAAAAAAATATAGGATATTCTAAAAAACTGTTCATACTCCCATGTGATTCACAAAGGGGTGATTTCTTTTTCATGAAGAATGTCAGTTCAATGTGCCTTTTAATTAATTATCATGAGATCAATAAATTAAAAATAATAAAGAAGTATCCTTTAAAATGGATTGATGACTTTTTTGATCAGCTGTTTAGAGGAAAATAATTCTCAAATATAGATCTTCTATGAGGATATTATCATGTAATGGTGAAGAAGAAAGATATCCCCAAGACCACTTTTCATACAATGTATTGGAATGTGATGTTTATAGTATTCCCTTAAGACTCAATAATTATACTTCAATATTTATAGACTTTATGAATAGAGTCTATAGATATTACCTCAAGAAAAATTGGTATTATTTATAGATAATATTCTAAGATACTCAAAAATAAGTAGGATCATGAGGATAATCTATTACTATTATAAAGGCCCTAAAAAATGATAATATTTACTCCAGATAAAATAATATTGATTTCTGGTTGATGTAAGTATCATTCATGGGGTATATCATCATAAAACATGTTATATATATGGACCCATAAAAAAATAAGTAATTGAAGGATGGATAATGCCAAAATCTATGACAGTTATCCATAGTTTTCTTGGGTTATCTAGGTTTGATCCCAAATTTGTGAGAAATTTCACACAATTTTCAAACTCACATACCAAGATAACATTAACGGATGTTATTTTTTCTTAGAATTATGAATGTGAAGAAAAATTCAAGTAGTTTAAAAGGACTCTTATCACTAAAAAATTACTCACAGTACCCTAAAGTAGATAACTTTTTATGGTATTAAACGATGCTCCAAAGATGGAAACATGATTTTTGTTAATGAAGAATGATGATGTGATAGCCTATTATTCTATGTAGTTTAAATTTCATGAATAGAACTACCCAATACATGATCTAGGGTTGGTGTTCATGAACTTCACTTTAAAAATACAGAAGCATTGTATCATTGGAGAGATGTTTGAAATATATATGTATCGCAAATGCCTCAATTATATATTCATATAGAAAGAGTTGAATGTGATCGAATTGAGATGGTTAGAATAGATCAAGGATTATTAATTCTCAATTTAATACTATCCTAGGAAAGAGAATAAAGTGTAAGATGCACTAAAAAGGATCTATTAATTTTAACATTTATTAGAGTTGATAAAGATACTATATTCATATACCTGAAGAGGATGTACATGGGAATCATAAAGCAGGGAACGTCTTCAATCCTTTCACAAATTATTTCTCAACTATCTCTTCTAGAGTGGTTATAAGATTCTCGAATATATAATGTGGGAAATCATAAAAAAGTTGAAACTATAAGAAAAGGTAATTATATGGAGTTCAATTTGATTTTATAAGGTTTTGTATGATTTTTTTCCTGGCTATGTGTACCATCAAATTATCATATAAAGAATGAGATATTGGATGATTAAAAAATCAAATTTCTCAGTATTCCTAGGAAGTGAAAATCTGTATCAAGATATCCAAAAGAACTATTGGGGGATAATCTTATGAAATATGTAATAGAATATACATTAAAGCGTTTAATATGTCATCATGTTTATACTTAAAGGCAAAAGTATAAGGGGATGATGCAACCATTACCCATTCCAAAAATGAAATGGGAAAATCCCCATGGACATCATCAACAGAAATCCAATAAAATCTAGAGGAAATTATTCTATAAGGGTTATTGTGGATCATATTATAAAAATAGATCACTTTATTAAAAATTTTGAGTATTTCTCACTGGATCAAAATAAATTGATATACATCACATAAGTGGTACAAATGCATGGATCGATGCTATCAATTATATTCCATCGAGATCTAAGATTCAACACAAATTTTTGGAAAATTATCCAACATGATGAAAACCCTATGATAAACTTCATTATGACTTATCACCCTGAAACTAACGTACATACTAATAATACTATCCAAATACTAGAGTAAATGTTGACAGAATGCTTTATTTACGTAAATGGAGGATGAAATCAACATCTACCTATGGTCGAGTTCTCAAACAACAATACTTTCCACTCGATCATGCAGATGGCTCTCTATAAAGCTCTTTATGGGAATTGGTGTACATGACTTTCATGTTGGGAAGATGTTGGGTAACGAAAACTACTAGGTCATGAAAATGTTGAGGAAATGTATGAAATGTATATGACCATTCAACATCATATTGAGGCTACTGAATGTTTAAAAAAGATTTATGACGAAAATTGTTGATGAGAACTAGAGTTTTATGTTGGAGATATGGTATTCCTCCACATATGTCCAAAAAATAAATTAATGATATTTTGGAAGAAGTTAATGTATAATCCTTGATAAATCAACCCTTTTGAGATCCTTGATAGCATCAGAGAGGTATTTTATCAATATGTACTCCCAAAGAACCTATCTAATATACATGATGTATTCAATGTATCACACATGAGGATGTATATACAAGACCCCTAAAATGTACTCATTATAAAGTTGTTACCTGTGGGTAATGAAATTTATTGTGCGGAGAAACAAATTAATATCTTAGATTTTAGATAAAAGGTCCTACGAAATAAGACAACACACCTTTACAAAGTGATATGTTCTGGGACCACTTTGTGTATAAGGTTGTATTTGTTGTCAAAATTTATCAACAAAATTAAAAATGAAGAAAGATATGAAGAATAACCTAAATTTAAATGAGATATATGAATTATTCCATGAGGTATGCTATGTAAATGTATCACCCCATGCTTCCACAGTATGATAACATGTGATGTACGCAGCACCGAGTTCAAGCACACCATGACCTATAAAACTATTCGTTTTAAAAAGTGTTTATGAATAGTAATAACCAAATTTTAAATTATATATATATATATATATATATCCCATATATATTTTAACAGTCATTATTTTTTGTTCAATTACATAATATGAAGACAAATTCAATTTTTCAATAAAAGAATTGTTTTTCAGAAAAATACTGTTTTTCCACCATTTAATTGTGAACCATTTTTTAAAAACAACATTTGGACACTTTTATATATTAAATTTAATTAAATTAAATCCTTATTTATAATAAGTACATAAAAATGTAGTTTCAATAAAAATTTGGTGTTTTTCTGATAACTTTCACATTTGGGTGAATATTGAAAAATACTATATTTGAACTGAAAACAACTTTTTTAATAAATTTAATTTATAGTGTTTGAGTAAACAATTTAATGGTTTGGAAGTATAATTAGGTTATCGTTTTACCATTTAACATAGTTTTGGTCATTGGATGTAATTTAAAATTTAATTTAGACATAAACAAGTGTCAATCATTTGATAGTTATTATTTTCTAAAACACGCTTTTTGGATTGACAATGAGAATTAATTTTAAATTAATTTCTTCCACTTCTGGGTTTTGAATTTAGAAAAATGGATTCTAAATTTAGAATTAGGAGGTCCAAATTTTGAAAAAAGGTTACTTTTATTTTTAGACATTTTGAATAATTACTTCGGTAAATATTTTATCTACCATGGTTAAAGGGTAAATCCGGTAAATAAGGGTAAAAATAATATTATAATAATATTAAATTACCCTAACATGTGTCATAACCTTATTTTATTATACATTTATGACCATTTGAATCCTTGGGTCGATTTTTGGGCCCCATGGAGCCACTTGTAAGTGAAAATGACACTTTATATTAATTAAGTTAAAGTAAATACAAAAATGACATAAGCATATATCTGTTAGTAAAACAATTTTTATATAGGGATATATATGTTATCAATTAGACTATAAATATTAATTTTAAAGATAAAAATATTTCCTACATAATGGTATTTTATTTATAATTTTTATACATTGAATAATTAAATTTAGTTATGACACAATGATGATGTAGTATTTTCTTTATTAATGATTGAATCAAATAAATGGTATTATATATATTGAAATAAAAATAATTTGAAAGATTTGATTACTTACATGAATTTTATAGGTTAATTTGACATGTTAGGGTTGATTAAATGAATTTTTTTCTAAGTAATAATGTTTTTAAAAATTTAGAAAAAACAAAATACCAAATACTGTCAAAATTGACATAAAAGATTTTTAAAAAAAATATTATTTTATTAATTGATATTATATTCCTAAAAATCTAAAGCTCGGCCAAGAGACTTATATAATGATATTTCTATCATTAATTAACCACCTGTGGTTCACTTGGAAGTTTACAGTAATTTTATTAACCATATAACATAAAAATACAAAGAGACATGGTAAATGTCAAATTAATTAACTTAGAGTTAAATCTAAGAGATAAGGTTAATATAATGACCCAAAACGATATAAAACCTATTGGTTTAGTGTATTTCGACCCCTACCCACCTTAGCCTCTAAATAATCATCTTTTTATCCATTATAAACCGAAAAATAATTCATAATAATATAATATTTCACTCTTTTCCTAAGGTTCCCCTCACCCCACTAATAAAAGGGCACTCCCCCTTCTCTATAATTCACACCATCAAAGCCATTTTTCTCGGCCAACCCCTTCCCGAATACACTATAATATATCCTCCCTTCATCCTAGAGGCCTTATTTGGATCATAAAGTCAACCTATGGATCCCTTGTGATCAAATCAATATGAAGAACCCAAAAAAGAGATAATGATTTCACCACCCTCTTTCAAGTTCCTTTCTTCTTCAACTTATTCTTTCTTTGTTATTTATATTATAAAGTAATAAATCCAATATATTCTATATACTTTGATGTTTTTATAAATATGGTACAACCTTATTCAGTATTCTATCCATCATTTGAATTACATGTCACCATACGTGCGTACGTACGACTTACCGTCTCCAAGTCATGGTGTAATTGTTATTCAATACATTATTATTTGGATAGGTATAATATTGATGTGTAATTGAGGTAAATAATAAATATAACATGATTATGATTCTGTATATATGATATACCATACAATTATATATTATTTTAATATCAAAAGAATGATATTGTCGCTAGTGCGTACGTACGGACTATGGTCTCCACGAACGCGATGAGATTCATTCCCCATCGTATCCATTCAAGACTAATTCGCATTTGATGATTAAAAATAATTTTTAGGGACATGATATAATTCTGGATATGAATAAGATACAACCTATCGATAAGAAACATGTCTTAAGTAACATATAAAATAAATCAAGTGAGCTAACACCCAAAATGACGATAATACTATAATATTATTAACAAAGCAATGTTAAAATATCATATATGATATCATATTCATGTATATTATTATTTTATAATTTAATAACAATGATTTAACTATTATATAGGAGGTTAACCTACCCTCGACCAAGGAAAAGTATAAGGTAAGGTTTAATTTCACAATCTCTTTATTATTCAAGGTTGTTTTTACGTAAGTATCTACTGGGACCTCTTTATCATCCACATCCATGTTTCCTAAAAATGTCTTTCGAAATAGTTTTAATATTTAATATAAATGGTTAAAATTAATTTATACCCTTATTTTTACTTATACATTTTTGAAATGAATCTTTCTATTGTTTTCCAAACAAGGTCCTTTTTAGCCTTTTCGACAAAATTATGGTAAGGATGTTTTTTTTAACTTATATGGCGGGTGAGGCTGTTTTACAACATTATAAAATCATCAAAGATTCCCTTAAAAGATTATAATTATATCTTCAAAGTAAATGTTTTCTTTTATAATTATGTGAATTTTAAATTATTTAAAAAAAGAGATATTTCTCTCCAATAGTTTTGATTTCATCTTTGACAACATCATTTGTTGGATTTTAAGCTTATTTGAAGTTGATTTATTATGATACAAACATTGCATATTGTATTTAAGGTTTTGTTATATGTTTTACAATTTATGTGTTATTTTTATACCATTCATGGTTTTTGGCTAAAGTATTGTCATTTCGTATTCTAGTTTTAATATGAATGTTTATGTTTTATTTCAACCTTTTCATATGTGGAATGTATTAGACTTGTTATGTGATGGGTGGAGCCCGCTACAGCTCTTTGATGCATCAGTTTTTCTCATGAGACAACTAGATGTGTAATTGTCCAAGGAATTTTCCCAATTTAATATATGGTTTTGGCCGAGGACTTGATCATTTTAAGATGTCTTGGTCGAGGCCTTGAAAAAATGTTTCAGAATGTCCAGCATTATACATTCCCTAATTATGATAATAGTATTGATGGTTCATGTGGTCATTTGACTAGTAGAATACCCATGATTATGTTTTATTATGGCATTATTTACTCGGCTCATATTCTTGACATAAAACTGTTCATGTTTATTATTTGTAAAGGCATGTGTTTTCAATTATTCAACATGGTTAATATTTATGTTATCTTCCACTATATTTTTTACCCTTACAGAGCATTTTATCTCACCCGTTTCTTATGTTTCATTTTCCCAGGATATGAAGAAGTTATTTATGAGTGACTAGCAGACATGATCTAGGAGGCCTATGTGTTTAATGGAATAATTTAGCATTGTATTTATTTTCAAGTTGTAATGTTAAACTTATGTATGAATATTTATTCCAATAATACTAAACTTATTGGTCTTTCGGGACATGATTTCCCTATTATCATGCCAATGTTATGTAATAATACATCGACTCTGGATAACTGGGGTCAGGGCATTACAGTTTTTATCAGAGGAAGTTTAGTAATAAACTTTAGAAGCTAGATTTAGATAAACTCTAATTAGAGCACATAGCCCTAAGATAGAATTTGAGGATTAGTATAGAATAACATCCTAGAATTTGGGAATTGTAGAGATTTTGTGAGTTTTCTGAGAAATATATCCCTATCTGGATACAATCAGGTAGAGGTGACTCTGGCGCAGATGTACCTAGGGGTAAAACCAGAAAACAATGCTTTGAGCAAGACTCGAATGGGAACTGGTGCCCGACAATGGGCCTTGATACACTCTTGGTTACAACACTCTCGGGGGATATGCATTGGATAATTCTAATTTTCTTTAAAAACCATTATGAAGGGTTTATGAGTATATAATTCCTCAAAGTGAACATTTTTATGATTATGGATTGTATCTATAAACTATTCAATTTATTTTAAGTGTTATAAAATTTTGGGATTAGGTATTACAATTCATAAACTAATGTAGTGTATGTCGTTGTTTAGAAATGGCGCCCATTAGAAGGAATGTGAACTCCAGCAATATGGATGATCCAAAGAGTAAGAAGGATCATATCTTTCATGGCCTTAATCCAACATTTAGAAGGTAAATAGTCTCCCACATATTTTCATCATATGAAGAAATGGTATCATGTGTTGATATGATATGTAAAGAATTCTCGGAGTCCTATGGCTTTGAATGGAAGACAGAGAAAAAAAGGACGGTAGAGGGAAGGGTATATAATGGAAAGAAGGTAAAGAAGTATTTTATCATATGTGATAAATGTGGAAAGAATCACCTTGGAAAATTCTAGAAGGGAATGTGAGTATGTTATAAGTGTGGAGAAAAAGGTCACCATGTTCGTGATTTTGAGGGTAAGAAAAAGGTTTCAAATGTACAATACTTCATCCACAAGGAGTGGGACGCTATGCGAATCAATTTTTAAATCATCATAGTATGCCCCAAATGATGTTATTGGATAATAATAAAGTTATGATACTACCACAGATGAAGAGGAATGACTATTGTTCTTATGTTGCTATTAAATAATTATGTCATTTCAGGGTTTTATCAATGATGTACCGGTTATTTGAATTATAGAAATAAATAAGGATTGTACTTTAGTACTATTACATTGATGATTTTATATTTTATAGTACTAAGAAAAGTGACTCCACAGTGAGTTAATTTTTTTGGAAATTACATGGTAGTATAAAAGATAAACCTTAATATGGTCCTAATATTGAGGTTCTGATTTTTGAATAAGAGATGGTTGATTTGGATAAATTATATTGGATATTCTTGACTACCTTTAAACCAATTAATGATTTGTATATTCCATCATTTTTGGATTTGATAACATTTTTAGATGGAAGAAGTATATCCAGTATTCTACAAGGAATAAGGTACCATGAGTGTATTCAATAAGGTTTTATGGTAATTCAGGAAGTTTCATTGTTTTAAAAGAATACATGATAACGGTGTTCACATATTTTTATGTGGAAAAAAGAATCATCATTGTGTTTACCTTCCTTATAAATTTTGGACTGTGAGTTTGGACAGATGTATTTTGGATAAGTCTAAAGGTTGGAATTGATTAAGTTTGACATTTGATACTATTTTTATGTTTAAATGATTTCTAGAGATTGTTTTTTCAATTTTTATAAAAAGGATAACCCAGAGGTTGGGTGACAATCTGTCGCGTCTGACAAGACCGCGAGACTTAAACCCGTAAATCAAGGGCAAAAATGGTACATCACATACCACTATCTTGCGTAATGTCCTGGTTTGTATAATGTAGTTTTATTTTGTTTTGATAGATAAATTACAAATTCTATTTTTTTAGAACCCTATACGGTTAGGATAAATATAATATTTTTGAGTTCTATTACCTTTAAGAGTGAAAGATGAGTTTGTGGTAAAAAATTAGTATAGAATGAAATTCTACATGACAAGTAAGTATATTTCCTTATTTTCTTAGTAAATCTCATAAATAAATTCCTCAACTTTATAAAAGTTAACAAAAATCAAAAACTTTGTCAATTAACTTTTAATACTGGGTAATCAAAGACCGTTTAACCAATCACAAGTTTGTGATTTTATGGTAGTTAACATTCTTCTAATCCTATTTTCTATAACTCTCCATTATACCTTGATGGTTTTTTTCTCCTCCATATCCATCTTTTCATAGAATCTTAGTATGGATTATCTCGGGTGTCCTTTGTACTTCTCTTTCTTTCTTTTAAAGTAATATTTTTATTAACCCTATTTACAATGTCGGTTTTCCAAAAAGGTATTTTCTATTTTCAACCTTTTATTTTCAAATAAAAATTTCAAATTGCGAGGACGCAGTTTATTAAATGAGGGGACAATGTAACACCCCAAGCTTCCACGGTACGATAACGTGCGATGTACGCAACACCGAGTTCAAGCACACCATGACCTAGCAGACCAACCATTTTAAAAATTAGTTATCAATAGTAATATCCACATTTATAATTATATATATATATCCCATATAATTTTAACATTCATTATTTTTGTTTCAAAGACATAATATGAAGACAAATTCAATTTTTCAATAAAAGAATTTTTTTTCAGGAAAATACAGTTTTCCTCTTTTTAATGGAGAACCCTTTTTAAAAACAATGTTTGAAACTTTTATATATTCAATTTAATAAAATTAAATCCTTCTATATAATCGGGATATAAAAATTCAGTTTTAATAAAATTTTGGTGTTTTTATGATAACATTCATATTTGGGTGAATAGTGAAAATACTATATTTTAACTACTCTCTCGGATATTATTTTTCCCCGCCATTAGTGGTGGGGTGGTAAGGGATTGGGGGTTAGGGGAAGGTAATGGGGTTAAGTCCCTAGGATTTCGATTTATATTTAATTTTCTTCCTTGTGTGAGTGCCGGTTTCGCGGTTGTAACCCAATTTTTTTTATATTTTAACTGAAAACAAATTTTTTAATCAATTTAGTTTATTGTGTTTGATTATAAATTTTAATGGTTTGGAAGTATAATTAGGTTATATTTTTACAATTTAATCTAATTTAGGCCATTGGATAAAGTTTCAAATTTAAACAAGAAATAAACAAGGGTCAATATTTTGATAGTTATTATTTCTTAAAAACACGCTTGTTGTTTTGACAACAGGGAATTAATTTAAAATTAATTTCTTCCACTTCTATGTTTTGAATTTAGAAAAATTGATTCTATGTTTAGAATCAGGAGGTCAAAATTTTTAAAATAGGTAACTTTTATTTTTAGATATTTTGAATAATTACTTCGGTAAATATATTATTTACCATGGTTTAAGGGTAAATCCAGTAAATAAGTGTAAAAAATAATATTATAATAATATTAAATTACCCTAACATGTGTCCTAACCATATTTTATGATATATGTCCTACCATGGGAATCCTTGGGTTGATTTGTGGACCCTGTGGAGCCACTTGTAAGTGAAAATGACACTTTGTATTAATTAAGTTAATGTAAATACAAAAATGACAAAAGAATATATCTATAAGTAAAACAATTTTTAGACAGGGTTATATATTTTATCTCTTAAACTATAAAGATTAATTAGATAGACAAAAATATTCCATACATAATGGTATTTTATTTATAATATATATACATTGAATAATTAAATTTATTTATGACAAAATGATGATGCAGTATTTTCATTATTAAAGAAAGATTCAAATAAATGTTATTATAAATATCAAAATAAATATAATTTAAAGTTTTGATGCCTTCCACAAATTTTATAGGTTAATATGACATGTTAGGGTTGATTAAATTACTTGGTTTAGAAGTAATAATTCAGTTATGAATTTATAAAAAACGAAATACCAAATAGTGTCAAAATTGACATAATAGAGTTTTAAAAAAATATATTATATTAGTAATCGATATTATATTCCTAAAAAACTAAGGCTCATCCGAGAGGCATATATAATGATATGTGTGTCATTAATTAACCACTTGGGATTCTCTTTTATGTTTATAGTGTTTTTATAAACCATATAATATGAGAATTTAAAGAGACATGGTAAATGTCAAACTAATTAACTAAGAGTTAAATATAATTGATAAGGTTAATATAATGTCCCAAACCTATCTAAAACCTATTTTTTGAGTTCATTTATACCCATACACACCTTATCCTCGAAATAATACACTTTGGAGTCAATATAAAGAGAAAATTATTTTATTATAAAAAAATATTTCACTCTTTTCCTAAGGTGCCCCTCACCCCTCTTATAAAAGAGAACTCCCCCTTATCGTTAATTCACCCCTTATACGAAATTTGGATAATCCAAAAGATACCAAAATACCCTCTAAACTTTCCTCCCTTAAACCTAGAGGCCTTATTTTGATCATAAATCCAACCTAAGGACCCCTTTTGATCAAATCAATAGGAAGAACCCAAAAAAGAGGTAATGATTTCACCACCCTCTTTCAAGTCCTTTTATTCTTCAAATTCTTCTTTCTTTGTTATTTCAAATCTAAAATAATAACTCCAGAATATTATATATATTATTATTTTATTATAAATATGGTACAACCATATACATTATTCAATCCATCGTTTGAATGAAATTTCATCATACGTGCGTAAGTGCGGCTTGCCGTCTCCATGTCGTTTTTTAATAGTTATTCAATACATTAATATTTGGATGGGTATAATAATGATGTTTAAATGATTTAAATAATTAATATAACAATATTATGATTCTTTATATATGATATACCATCCAATTTTATATTATTTTAATATCAAAATAATGATATTGTCACTCGTGCTTTTGTACGGACTACCGTCTCCACGAACGCAGTGAGATTCATTCCACATCGTATCCGTTCAAGACTGATTCTCATTTGATGATTAAAAATAATGTTTAAGGAAATTATATCATTATGTATATGAATAAGATACAACCTATCCATAACATACATGGCTTAAGTAAAATATAAATGAAAGCGAGTAAGTTAACACCTGAAACGATGATAATACTAAAAAAAATATTAACCAAGCATTGTTAAAAGATCTTATATGATATCATATTCATGTATATGATTCTTGTATAATTTATTAACAATGATTTAACTATTATACAGGATTTTAACCTACTCTTGACCAAGGAGAATTTCAAGGTAAGGGTTAATTTGACAATCTCTTTATTATCCGAGGTTGTTTTTACATAAGTACCTACATGGACCTCTTTATCATGCATATCAAGGTTTCTTAAAAATATTTTTCAAAACATTTTTAAAAATTTATATAAATGGGTTAAATTCATTTATACCCTTATTTGACCTTATATAATTTTGAAATTAATCTTTCCATCGTTTTCTAAAAAAGGTCCTTTTTATCCTTTTCGACAAAATTAATGTCGGAATGTCTTTTTTTAACTTATATGGAGGGTGCGGCTATTTTAAACCGTTATAAAATTGTTGAAGATTACCTTAAAATATTATAAGAATAATTTGAAATTAAAGGTTTTTTTTATAATTATGTGACTTTTAAAGGATTTTTAAAAAAGAGATATTTCTCTCAAATAGTTATGATTTCATCTATGTCAACATCTTCTGATTGATTTTAAGATTATTTGAAGTTGATTTATTATGATACAAGTCGTCCATATTGTATTGAATGTTTTTGTGATATGTTTTACTATGGATGTCTCATTTTTATACCATTCGTGGTTTATGGTTAACGTCTTGATATTTTGTATGCTAGTTTTAATATGAATGTTTATGTTATATTTCAACCTTTTCACATGAAGAATGAATTGGACTTAGTAGGTGATGGGTGGAGCCCACTATAGCTCCTAGATGCATCGGTAGGCCTCATGAGAAAACCATACATGGAATTGGCCGAGGCCTTTTCCCAATTTGATGTATGGTTTTGGTGGAGGCATTAATCATTTTTAGACTTCTCGGTCGGGGTCTTGAAAAAATGTTTTAGAATGTATGGGATTATACATTCCCTCATTATGATAATAGTATTGATGGTTCATGTGGTCAATAAACTAGTAGAATATCCATGATTATGTATTATTATGGCATTATTTACTCAGATCATATTCCGAACATAAAAGTGTACATTTTTATGTTTGTAAAGGCATGTGTTTTCAATTATTCATCATGATTAATATTTATGTTATCTTCCGTTGTATTATTTACCCTTACTGAGCATTTGATCTCACCCCTATCTTATGTTTCATTTTCCAAGGATATGAAGAAGTTATTTATGAGTGAATTGCAGGAATATTCTAGGAGGCATGGGCGTTCTAATGGAAAAATTTAGCATTGTATTTCTTTTCAAGTTGTAGATTTGAACTTATGTATAAATCTTTCTTCCTATAATACTTAACTTATTGGTCTTTTGGGACATGATTTCCTTGTGATCATGCCAATGTTATGAAATAATGCACTGACTCTGGGTAATTGAGGTCGGGGAGTTACAATAAATATTATGATTTAATAATGATTATACAAATCTAAGAAGATGATACATTTCATATTCAGTGTTGACTATATCAAAGTGAATAAATCTAGAGAAGAATAAGATGCATCCATAGGTCTAGAAGAATTTATTTATAGTATATAGATTTGGAATGCTTGATAACATCTATGATGTATGCAATGTTAGTGGTCACAATGTAGGTACATTCCCATATCAACATGAATTCACCATTGATAATAAAAGAAGACCATCGATGCTATCTAAGTATGAAAAATCTACCTTTGGAAGAAATCAGAAAAATATTATGAAGAAACATTTCCCCAATAAGATCTAAATTAGGGGTGCTAAGAATACCCTAGATTTTAGATTAATTAAATTGAATTTCAATTCATCTAAAATACAAATTGAGGGAGTTGAAACACAGATGAACCCATGTGGATGATCCAAACCTGTTCCAATAGTTCAAAATGACATGATGGTAATTTAGGCAGATGATTTGAAATGAGTAAGGAAATGTGTATATGAAAAGGACAAGGCTTGAGATATAGTAAAAGGAAATATTTCACATGATGAAGATAATGTACATTAGAAAAAGAAAACTAAAAGAAAAACATGTGTTAAATAAGTTATGTGTGAGAGATGTATGAAATATAGTCACATTTCAAAAGGTTTTCTAACCATAATAATAGATCAATAAGGAATCCTTAAAAGGAGTAAGATTGTATCATTCATGATGGATGTTATGAAGACAAAAATATCCATGCAAAGCACAAGATAATGTGAAGATATACATGCCACATCAACACAGATTAAAACATATATTCAGATGTGAAAGCATGAAAACTCGAGAAAATGGAGGATCTTGTTTGGGAAAATGATCTAAACCATATAGCTCATGTTTATGAAACAAGGAGGAAACACTTAATTCCATTAATCATTTTTTTATTTTATTTGTGACAATAATATAGGAAATTGAAGGATAAGCATGCTCTCAGGGGGAGAACATGAGAAGTATTTAATGATGTCAACTCATGATAGCTAAGCTAAAGAAGTTTCCATCTTTGTATGATTCTTTAATTGATAGTGATAGATTAAAATGATGGAGGGTCACCCTTGATGAAGATGATGAGGAATGTTTCCCTTGATGGGGAGAAAAATGTTGAATCTTCCAGAGTTATTATTTCAATTAGTATTAACTTCAGTTGGTATTAAATGAAATTACACTAGAAATTTCTTGAAGAAGATGTATTTGGAAGAGGTATGTCATTTAAAAATATCTTGTCAAATGTTAATCAGAATGAATATCATTTAATAAAGGGGTATAAACTGAGTAAATTAGTGGCACAAGAATAATAGAAGTTCCTAAAGTCCACTTATCCAACCAATTGCACATGAATGTTTTTGATCTATTTATTGAAGTGAGTGTAAGTGTTTCACGATGATTATTCACTATCATATTCAATTTCAGCACCTTGGAATAAGAGTAAAAAACCCATGAAGACAAATTACATGATTTATCATCTCATGTGGTATCAAGATAATTTAATAATGGAAAACCTTGTTGTCTAAATCAAATCCTCTTCTTTTCAATAATGATCATTGCTCAAGTATACTTAGAGTGAAATGTTTGATGGAACATTTGTTATGTTTATATTGATACCCTTTTCCCATGAACATTGTTTTTCCTTTCGATTAGGGTGAGTTAAGGGATATGAAATTAAGGAGAGAGAAAAGATTCTCATTTTGATATTGACACATTCATTTGAGGTGAACATTAACGTATTAACAAGAAAATACAATGTGGGAGTTTGTTGGGACCACTTTGTGTATAAGTTTGAATTTGTTGTAAAAGTTTGTAAATGAAGATCAAAATGAAGAAGGATATGAATAAGTTTTCCAAATTTATTGAGAGACATGAATTATTTCATGTGTGATCATGTGGAGATTTGAATATTTAAGAATGATCAAAACAATCTGAGAAGATGATGTGAATCATTTTTAGTTTTGACTAGAAAGACTGATGTTTCTAGAAGATAGGGAAGTTATTAAGTTGTAGTACTTTCCCTGGAGAATCTTTCGATGCCGGAACTGATCATTAAAATAGTATATATCATAGTGGATGATGTTCATGATGAATTCCGCTAACATTTGAAGAAGAAAGATGGCAGTTAAATAGCACGAGTTTTCCTTACAATGTCGATATTTAAGGTGGTTCAGTTTCCCAGTGCTTCCCAAATTGTGGGAACTCAATGTAGGGATATTGTTTTTGGAAATGGAAGGATTTCTGCATAGCAGTGAACAGCATGTGGAATGGTGAAGGAAATTGGAAAAAGGAAAAAACCTGTGTACCTCGGAACATGGACCACGTACCATGTTCCAAGAATGGTTCATGACTGCATACCAGACATCACAAATGGTAGGCGGAAAGGTGATCAGAATAGAAAAAGGTTTGCAGTGATGGTATGCAGTGAAGGCATCCGATAAGAGAGAAAGGTACCTAGAACGGTTCATAGATCAGGTCTCAGTACATAAAATGGTTCATCGTGGAAGGATTTGTGGTATAATGAATTCAATGACGTTGGTGGAAGAGATACAGTATGCGGACCGGCATACACGTGGTACGCGGTGAAGTTTCACAGTTTTTTGGTGGGTCACAGTATGAGGTGGAGGCTTAGAGTACGTGTAAAGAGCATAATCTCTGGTGAATATTTTCCAACATTCAAAATTTGGGTAAAACTGATTAGTAAAATTTGTTGACTTGTTTTCCTATATAAGGTGTGTTAATCCTATAATTGAGGGAGGGAGTGAATTCAATTATAAAATATAAACATTGTGGAAGATCTTGGTTAAATTTGAATGTGGTACACATGATAGATTCTACATAGGATGAAGTGGTATGAAAAAGACCAAATAGTTTGTGAAATTGCAAGGAGTAGACTACGGAAGAGATTTTGCGTAAGAAAAAGGAAGTACACGAAGGTGGTACATAGAGGTGTGGTATATGAATGTGGTACACATAGTCCATATGATGAGGTGGTAAATCAAGGTAGTGTACTGAGCATGTGTGGTTTTCGGATCTGGAACAATACTTGAAGCATGCACGGTGTGTGGAGAAGCTGTGGTTTGTGGAGAAGGTGCGGTCTGCAGAGCAGGTCTGGTACATGAGGAAAAGGTGGTATGAAGAGTAGGCGCGGTATGCCGACCAGGGGCAGTACACGGTGAAAATTTAGTACGCATACCAGGTGGAATACGCAGAGCAGGAGTGGTACGTAGATCGGGGACAGTCTGCATAATCAGGGAAATTTGGTGGAGAAAAAACATCATAAAGGAAGATTGTGGTCCTATCCTAAAGAAGAATAAGATCGAGTGTATTAAGTTCTTTTACAAAATAATAATATTGAACTTAAAAGAGCATCAACTCTAGACCTTGATGCAATAAAAGTCTCAAACTGAATAAGAGACAAATACATTTCATGCCAATCTATTAAAGGGACCATCAAGTCGATAAACTGAGTGATACCTCTCCCAAGGCAGTGAGCCAGGGGCAGTCAATGGAAGTGATCTGAGGGAAGTAGTGAGAAATCCATAAACCTTTGTAAAGTCAGTGTTCATGGTATATACTATCTATACTAGAAGATTCGTAATAAAAAAACTAGTAAAGATTAGTGGAATTTGGTATGACCGACAACATGTCTTCATATGCTCCTTGGACGTAGCCCTTATTGGTGAACCAAGTAAAAATTGTTTTGTCGTCTTTATTCAGGTGAATGTTTTAATTACTGGACATATCCATCATATAGGTATTAAGAAGGGTTCCTACCAATGTGTGAAAAAGATCTATTAATGAAGAGAAAAATATGACACCATGATTCACCCCCCCTCCTGGTGGTCTAGGGTCCTATAGTATGGAGAAACCAAATGTTTAAAGAAGCGACATGGGAACCGTATTGGTGATGAAATAGAGTAACCCTAATTGGTTTTATTGTGGAAGATAAAATTTTTTGGGGGAAATTTCTAGAGGGGGGAATATTGTAAGGGCCTGAACAATTACAAATAAAAATTCCCCCATTTGATTAAATTAAATTTCTTATTATCAAAAACAAATATTATTAATTTGTTTTATTATATACAATTGGATTTAAGTTTACATTACATATCATTATTGTTGATAATATATTCTTTGAAAAGTGATCACATTATTATTACAAATATAGGGCTTTAACAAATCCAATTGACACATACAGTGGTAGTGATGACCTCAACCAGCAGGATCATACCCAATGTATCCCAATTATCAAAGCATTTGAGGGATATAGAATCCCTGGTATTTTACATTGACATAGAAATAGATGATATCTCACAACGTAACCATGACAAAAAAATCTCTGGGAGAAGTTCATACTCATTGAGATCACGATCCAAAACATGTTTTCCAAACCACCATATGAAAGTCTTACTATCGTGAACCTTACACATTAGGTGTCCACCGGTTTTTTAAAGGGATATGTGTGAAGACCCTAACAATATTATTTAGTATAATATAATATTTACAATAATGAATATATTTCCCTTTTATTATTACATTATAATTTTTTTATTTTTATTCAATAAAACAAAAATTGTATTTTTGTGTATTATTCAAATTCAATTAATGAATTAATTTATATAAACTGATGGATTTTTTTAAATAAATAATATTATAATAAAATAGTATTATAAAATATTTTTTATTTATATTAAATGATCATATCATTATTATGAAGTATAATGTAATTTTAACATTGGTTCGAAAATAGTTATTGTAAAAAAACCCAAAATTTATCAATAAATATAAATTATTATTTTAAAAGTGTAAATAAAAATATTTATAAATTATTTAAATAAAATGAATATTATTTTTGGAATCATAGAATTAAAATTATAAAGTGGTATTTTTTCCTAATGTTCAATTATAGTGGAATATTTGGGTTAAAATTAAATACCATATAAATTTAATTTCTGAATTACAACATCATAATGTACCAAAATTTATGTAATAGATACTATATAGGGTATAAACGACCAATTTGGTTTTTTTTACTTTTAAAATAATGTGAGTTTTTTTATCTTATTATTTTTATAAATCTTTTATGAATCCACTAAAATAATTAATGTATTTCGATATTTTAAAATTATTTCATCAAGAGTATGACTCACCCTTATATAGGAAAGGGTATTATTTTATCCCCCTAGCCTTATAAAATAATTAAAACCACTCCCATTTTAGAGAAACCTTGTAAAAAACATGGGAATGTTTTTCATTTTGGTTCTTTTATTATATACATACCTAAACCTATGTTTAAGAAATATTAAGGAAATCCCCACCTATTTTTTTCAAGAAGGCATCCAAGATCCCATTTATCTAAACTAAATTTTTTTGGATCATTCTCTTACTCATCTATTCACTCTTAATATTCCCCCCATTTTTCACCCAAGCTATCATGAAATCCCTCCCATGAATGAGGATTCACATACTCATGTAAGGTTTCTTTTCTTGTCTAAACCTGTTTAAACATTATTTATTATCTTATTCCTTTAATTTCAAATTCTTAATGTAAGGATATATATTCACATGTCCCTTTTACTTCCCATTTGATCTTAATGTTATGAGATAAAAATATCTCCCTCATCAATCCATTTAATAAATTTTTATGTGGCATCGTTATGCTTCTTAAATTTCACAGTGATTTTCAATGCCATAAAAATCATGTAGTGAATACCTTACCAATAACCAATCAAGCATGTTGAATATATAAACATGTAATTAATTTAAAATTAACATATATGAATGTATTAAAAACTCTTTTGTTGTGGAATAAATTATAATGATGAATGACTCCATGTTGTATTATCTATGTGGTACACATATTCATGAGAATGAAATTAATATGATTGGTGAACCCAAAATTATATAGTGCTCCAATGCATTTGTGAGTAGTTAGTATCATGAGACATAAATATGGGAAAGGTAGTGAAAGTGATTACTTTATGAGAAATTTTCCATCATGTTTTATTGGATATTAGTTTTGACATATGTTTATGATGCAATGTTTTATGTTGGTTCCACATTTCCCATTTTATCATGTAGTGTCATTTCTTAATGTTCATGTTTATGATTATCACCCCTTTAATACCACTTTAATAGGTCGATATCCTATAATTTATTTTCTTATTCATGTTATGAATTGTTTATTTCCATAATAGACTTTGTATCTCACCCCTTACTTATGTATGTCCCCAGTTTATCCCATGTAGTTTTATGTTCGATGGAATACTATGATCATGTTAAATACGTTTTCAATAAAGATGATGTAGTTTATATCTTATGGTATTATGTAAGGTAACTAATTCCTAAAAATATTATAATTTTATATCATACAGGTTTTTTTAAGTGTACTTTTAGGTAATTAATAATGTATTATTATGTAATAAATAATGGGTAGTAATATTTTAATATATAGGATAACATCCTAAAATAATGATAAGCTAGAACTCAGTGGTGTTTTGTAAATAACATCCATTTTGGGATAATAAATTTTATTGTATACTCTATAAATAATATACCATTGTTTAGTAACCTGGAAATGGGTGATGTGGTATTAACATGATCATTTCCCAGTGAATGATAATAATTCCTAATTGTATATATTTTTTGACACTCCAGGGTGATATGTTTTGGTCAATCACATTATCATTACTTAATATTATGAAATGTTTATTATGTTATGAAATTTGGTTATGAATTGTGAGAAAACATTACCAAAATGAACCTATATTGAACCAAAAGTGATATGGTTTGAACTTGAGTCTAATGTGAATATTTAAAAGTGTAATACTTGTATAGGTTCAATTTCTCTTACGATAATTTTTTTATAATTATCTTATGATATAAATTATTATTAACTCATATTGTTATATTTTGGATTTATAAATTGTTAAAACCCAACGTAATCAGGAAAAAAATGCATAATAATGATAATTCAAAGATTGTAACAACGAGAATCCTTACGGGGTAAGAGATAGATTAAAAAATCATCTCATTATGCCCAACCATCTATAATGAATTGTTATTAACAAAATTTGATTAATTGTATTAAAAAAATAGAAAATTTTTTGATAAAGATAGAATATCATGAATATATAGGTGATGATGGTTATAAAGGATAAAATAATAAATTTCCCTCCAGTAAAAAATATTGTATGAAGAACCCTTGATAATGTATCAAATAAACTGGAAGATGTTTGTATTATTATACAGAAGTGAATACAAAAATAAACATTTGAGAAAAATTATTTGTTAATTGGACATGGTTAATATAAAAATTTATTCCCATTTGGTATTAATAGAATTTCAATTTCATAAATGTGGGGGAATTGGGCATTATATAAGAAAAATTCATAATATAATGTATAAAAAGTATGACAAACCATTGAGACATTCGAGTCGAATATAACAGTGGAAATTATATTGGAATACAACTACTAATGTGAGTTATTAGAATTATGTGGTGTAAAAACCTAAAAATTTAGATGATATCTTACTTGACATACAGCACTGAGCTTAAAATGAACCATGATAAATTATAACCTAGCAGTTAATTGATTATATTAATAGTAATAACCACAATATAAATGTACCTACAATGATTTTATACAAGGAAAATTAATTTTTCAATTAATAATAAATACTCTCCCAATTTTTTTAATGATAAATTATTATTAAAAAAATATTTTCAAGGGTTAAGGTATATGAAAAATGAGATCTCGTAATTAAGAAGTATAAATATAAACCATTCTTTTTAGTATTAGTTATTCTTCCAAATTTTATTAACCAATCTCATCCTTAATAAAAAGATTATGTATAATAAATATATTTATATGTTATTATGATAATGGGATAATGATTTTCCACATCATTTCATCCACATGGGAACTAAAACTATTTCTCGGGCATACATGTTGACCACTACCTCCACATAGCGATATGATTAATTTTACATTATAGAATTCATGTTTTGAGATTAGGATGGATATAATATTTATAAATTATTTTAATTAAATAATTATTCATTTATAATTATAATATGTTATCAAAATTGTTACCTTTTAATTTGTTGAAATAATAACATCATTAGTGAGTACATGTGGGCTAACCCCTTCTAGAAGTGATGTGACTAGTTTTTTGTTTACACTATGTATAGATGTTAATAAGTATAGATTTAATGAATTTGAATTATATTTTTGATATAATAATTATTGTTTTAGGTTGAAGTATTATTTAACATTTTTTTATTCCATTCACTGAAAAGTTAAAATGTAACTTGTTTGTTGGTACGAACTACTAAGACTCCGAAATGATGTAATCCTTTTTTCATCACCAGTTTATATTAATAGATATATAAGTGTAATTAATGATTATATATTATAATAATTATATGATTAATTTTTGTTTTATTATGTAACATTGATAAATTTTTAAGGAAAATAACATTCAAACCAATCCATACATGAAAAACCAAATAATAATCACAAGGAAACATAGTTTTCAATACAGAATTATTAACAGAAAGGTGTTTAAATGTTATAAGTGGGTCATATATGATATTATAAGTGTTTATAATTTTATTTTATTGAATTATAATAAATCTAAATTTTTTATATTTTATGTTAGAGAACATACATGTCAATTCATAAGTAGTGTAATGGTTCTTAATCTCAAAAGTGTTCCACCAAGTAATGCTTAATATTATGCACCAACTTATTTTTATATGGGATATAAATTACCCATTTTGAATTTTTATATCATTTATCCTACTTATTTTATTGTATTTAAATATAATTTTTTTTTCATATAATAGGTTTTATTTAAAATTTTAGTAACATGGTAAGGCATTATCATCGTAAATTGTTTTATTTGTGATATATGATATATGATATAATTATCTTCTTTTATTAAGTATATCTACTTCCCCTTTGATATCTAGTATCATTAATATCATTATGTGCATGGTATTTAATGTTTAGGATGATATTATTTATTTAATGTAACATATGAATCAAAAGTTATTGATTTTGTAAGTGTTTTTTCTAATATTGTCACTTTTATTATAGATTTTTTAAGATTGAATTTATTATGATGAAATAATATGATAATTATCGCATAAATATAATTTATTTTATTCTACTATATTTACCTATATAATTAATAAAATTAAATTAATATTACTCTCTCTAGGAACACAATATTCTAATAGAATTTTTTTAGGAAAATTGACATTATTTCTCTCATCATCCGGGAATCTCTTTTTCCTAATCAGTATTTTCTACAAAATGATTTCAAGATTTTTTTTATTATTATTTAATTACATATTAAATGATTTTTTAACCATGTTTGTCTTTTATAGAATGGTTTAATTGGAATCTTTATTTTATTTTTTGAAGGTGGTGCTTTTTATATAAGGTGACAATAAAATAATTTATTTTTAACATACACAATATGATCAACATTTCCCACTATAATAAATTCTCATAGCTTGGAATCCTTCCTTAAGAGTTTCCATTTTCATTTCATGAGAAAAAAATTCTTTAATACTTAATTAATTTATTGATTTCATATAATTCATTTCATTATGAAGGGTATTCTCCTCCAGAAATATTCCAATTATCATATAATGGGATTTTTTATCTATCATAAATTTATTTGATGTTACTAGTTATTCATTTGGATTATGATCCAATGATATCCTTCTTATGCTTTGATAATATGTTTATTCATTATAATAATGAAATATTTATGAAAATCACTTTATTTTCCATAGTTTATGCTATGAAGAAATAATAAACGATTTAATGGTATTGTAGCATACTTATAAATGGAATATGATTGTGTGATAGGTGGGTCCATTATATCCCATCACATCATTGGGTATTGATTAAGGATTATGATCTCAAAGTGTATAAGGGAGTATATATCATGAATAAAATTAAGTACATAGGAGGACATCATGTGCCCTAAATAGGGTACACAAGAGGTTATTTGAAGCACTTAATCAGATACAAAAGATGTTATCCAAACCCGAACCTAGGTACCCAAGTTTATATCCTATTCCGAACATGTATTTAACATCATTATGGGTATGACTGATGTAATATTTCTATCATAATCATTATTTCATACATTTTATGACATTCTCTATAACATTTTCTTATTCATATGTTATGATATCATGGAACATAATCTCTAATTAATTTATGATTCATTTCTTGTGGTCTACCAATGCCTTTTTCCATAATTATGATATATGGTTTTTTGGAATTCTTTTCAAATGGTATGCTCATGTTCTCATACACTGATGTTAATAGTATTCTTATATATGGTCATTGATTAATATCTCCCATGTTTACCCATACTGAGCATATGATCTCACCTTCTATCATGTTTTATTTTAATTAAGATATGAATAAATTATTTATATATGATATATCTATAAATGGTGTTAGTTTTGAAGAACATAGTGTTAAATTATGTGGAGCATTTATGTAACAATTATTTATGTATCAAAGATTCCAATTACCCAAAACTAATTTCGATCTTCCATATATCAGAATTATATGTATTAAATATTCATCTAATAAGATATAATATTTATCTAGGTAATGTTTGGGCCCCTTAAACTAGTATCATACCATGTTTTAGTTATTTTTGGAAACTGGGACGTGAAATCATCATTTCAAAACCTTGGGATACGCCTATGTATTAGAGAAAATTCTAATTTATTGAAACTATTATAGTATGTTTTTATAGAGGATAAATACCCTAACTAATTATGGAGATTAGGTGCAACTATGGAATAGATACACATTAGGGTAAAAACTACGAATGTGGTATATTGGTTAATAACATGATCTCCACCAGTTCATAATTATCTGTACAAAGACTACAAATCATGCTAGAAACTATTAGGTGATTTTCTTTTTATTAATTAACGATTACTTTATTTCTAATTATGAATAACTTGAATATATAATGACCTTGGATGAGAGTGCTTAATCCTATGGTTCCATAGATTGAAAAGATGGTTTTATAATATAGACACAACATATGTGATTTTCATAGTTATATGATTCCAACTATGATTATTAGTTCTTGTACAATGAATTTTTGTTTTAGTAAATGTTTGGAATATGAGAAAACTGTGTTATTGTTGAATGTGGAAGAAAATGAAATGATTATCCTCTTGAGAAACTAAATGAATTAGGATGTGCAATGTAATTTTTTATTATTCCTATATAGAAATCTAAATATATTATTAACAACCAAAACATAGGTGCTTTTATGAACAAACCCAAATATTTGAAAATTTTAGTTTCATGAAAAACATGGAGAAATGAAGATTCAACTTCATATATGATGAAAATATAGGAAGAGGCACCTAGTTTAATTTCCCAATGTAATAGAAACATGATTTATGTGTGGAAATTTTGTGAATTATTAAAATTGATGACATGGGGGAAATTTGGAGAAGTGGGTCTTTAAGGTTGTATGAGTAAAGGTTTTACAGTTGATTTTGAAGACACTATAAATGAAATTTGAAACGTATGAATTATTATAACTATATTTATTATGTTAGATGTAATACAAATGATTATATTAGTATAAATTAAACTTATTAAGTGTTTCACATTCTTTATGGTATGAAGGAATTATTAAGGAATAAGATAACAAATCTCAATTACAGGTTTAAGAAGAGAGTAAAGTGATTGATATGATAATTTGGGATAAAGTGCTAATTTATATTGATATGTATAATTAAATAGTACTGGTGACCTTGATTTTGATTATTGAATTGCTGGTAACTAAATTTATATTGAATTTTATTTTACATTTGGATTTATACATAATATTAGAATGTTTTTTGAGTTAATTTTTTGTATAATTTATGTATTAATTTAAGTAGTATAGTAAATGGGGTTACTTTTGAAAAGAATTAGTACAGTTTATGATAATATATGATCAATTTACTCATGTGTTTGGTATGTGAAATTATACGATACATTATATTTTTTAGGAATATGTTTTAACTAATTTTGAATATTTTGTGACTAATTATTGTCTTTTTTAATATTATGAATATTTTTAGTCATATTTTAAAGTAGTCCTAAGCGTAACTATTTATGTAATGGTTTATATTGAACATTGGGTGGTATTATTGAGGTTTTAGAGGATAATATATTTTTTCATGATATGGATATTTTTTCCTATTTTATAATTCATGTGGTCCATTTTGGTTTTGGTAAAAATCTAGTGACAAAGGGAATGACTTGTAATTAATTTTTAGATATTGGGATACATTAAAAATTAATTTTAGTTTTTTGGGAATAAAAAACTCCTATTATCCACTCATAATAAAAATATGGGATGAGAATAGGTGAAAAATAATTAAAAAATGAAATCAAATTATGAAATTATATTGGTGTATTTGAAAAAAAAATTAATTATATTTTATCACATTTCATCAAAAAATAATTCAATAACTCTTGAAATATGATCTTGAAAATGAAACTATTTTCATCTTGAAATCATTTCTGATGAATTATTGTTATTTTGACCAATAAATTGTTTATGGATTTTCATTCATTATAATGTGGATGATTATATTTTATTCACTCTATATTATTCCTATAATATTATGTTTCTCCTCTATGTACATGTTTTAAATTCCCATTAATGTTCTTCTTACCGTAGAACACAATTATGTGTAATTTTAGGAAACCATTATATTTCTAAATTATCCTTTTAAGTGGAATAATTATTATCCCATTGTGTGGTTTGGATTTATGATAAATGTATTTGGAAATATCGATCCCTTGATTTATAGGATTATCATTTTTTAGGAAACAATTTTTTCCCATGGGGGTGTAACCCCACAAAAAGTTAAAATAATATGTTTGATAGCTTTCTTGACATGCACCAATGAGATAAAAATGAACAATATTTTATTATAACTAAATTATAAAATTGATATAACCATTAGTACTAAAAACTTTAGGAAAAATATCTATGTTATATTTTTTAATTAAAATTTATTGATTAATTCATAGTAAATATGTACTCAATTTTCAGTAAATTCATTTTATGAATCAAAAATATGTCTTCTTCAAAAATAGATTTCATTTTATTTTGTGTGTGTAATTAATAATTAATTTATAATATTTATAGAAATTTTATTTTAGATAATTAATATCACTTTTTAAGTCCTCATGATAATAATATATTTGGGTTAGTTTTTGGTATTCTTCTCAGCTTATTTATTTCTTATTGAATATTTAAAAATTTCTATTTTCATGAAAGTTCAATTAATTTTCCTTAAATAATAATATATAAAAGTTTCATTATTATATTAATTTTTCTGTAATGTATTTTAAGTTTCCATTAATTATTAATAATATAATTAATTTAATATGATTAAAATTATTTCTAATTTTGTTATGAGTTCATTTTTGTACAAATGAACAATTTTTTTTAAAATAAGTATTCATGTCCACAATGAATTTTTACAACAAATAATTTATTATATCAAAATTTCATAAAGGTTACAATTAAATTAATATATTATGAGTTCAATATAGTTTATTATTATTATTATTACATTTTTTACTAAGCATGTAAATAATGAAAAGTTGTTTTTATTCTGAAAATATATTTTTACAAAACCCATTTTTGGTTCCATTATGAACAATTATTTTATAGTGAATTTCATAAAATTATAGAAGTTTAATATTTTAAAATTTTTAAAATATTTTTTGTCATCGTAATTTATCTAATATAATAAGTTCAACTAAATATTATGTCATCATGTATAGTAATAACATATAAATTTTATGACCATGGTTATGGTTAAAATGAGTTTATTAGGGGTTAAACAAAGAGACAATGGTAATAGTGCCTCATAAAAAAGACTAATTATTATTTTTTGATTATATTATAACAATATATAATATAATATATTAATTATTTGCCAAATTTTTCCCATTCCCAAGAATGTGAAGGTAATAATCCAGTTTTTGACTAAGGTATATAACCTTTAAATTTCGATCAAATTCTTTATTTTGAACCAAATATTGATGTATAACGAGTTAGAGAATTTATCTAGGTTTTCTAGGGATCGTTCAGAGCCTGGAACCCATCTTTTGTGGAAAAGTGGTCTTGTCTCATGGTAAAAGGAAATCATGCATCTAGGCCGCACTGTTAGATCTAACCGTACGAATGGTATTTATTTTTAGGCAGAGCCATCTGAGGCCGTTGAAGCATGATTTCTTAGCCATGTGGATTAACTACGAGGTACATTCCTCTTCTACATGTACCGTTGCATGGTTTGTGCACTGTTTTAAAAAGTTTGTGTCCAAACCATCCATTGTCTACATTTTGGGTAATTTTACATTTTTAACCTTAATGATCTAATTATCCACTCCTTCTTCACTAACCTGATTTCCTATGGAATTAGCCCCGATTTCTCCAATTTTTGAGATTTTTGTTGTCCTTAGGTAGGGTTCAAGAGATCCCTATCATTTGGGATCTGTATGAACTTTTGTTTATCACTTCGAATGCACAACGATAAGTATTATAGTCCATTTGAGCTATTCTTCGACCTTATTTCTCTCCACCTAGTTATTGAGATGTTAGTGTTTTTAGATTTTTTTCAGATCTACATTGATCCAAGACAAATTAAAAGGGTGATACTGGAAGAGGAGAGTCATACAATCCTTATGTCAGTGGTCTATAGCACATCCCTCAAGTTCATTTACTTTGGAAATTGTCATCTGGGGGCCGCCGATTCTATTAGGTTCCATTTATTAAATTTATAATCCATGATTATATTCATTATAACAATATGGTTATGTTATTTCTTTATATGTGATTATTTCTTGGTGGTTACGCCCACGACTCCCAACACCCCATATAGGGTGATATGACTTATTTTTCATTTTATTGTTTGGATATATTTGAGACACCATTTGGGTTTGTCTTTGATTGCATTTTCTAAGGTTGTGATTTTATATATTAAATGGTTTTATTTATATTTTAAATTTCATAAGGGAATGTAACTTTTATACTCACCACTATACCAACCTAATATAATTGATTAAATTAATAAACTATTTTTAAATGGATATTAGAATGTATACTAAGTTTATGACTTAAACTTTTTAATTGTAATTTAATAACTGGTTTCATGTCCCCAGCACCCCTTACCATGTTGATAAAAGGTTAAAGAGTTAGCCTTTATTGTTATAATTCTATAAATAGATTAAATGAATTTTTTCAATATTATTTCCCTTATCATGCTAAGGAAAGGTAAGGCTTGAACCAGATTTACTTATTGGATAATTTTGATTTGATTAAATGGTTTCATTCTCAATAAGACTTGTCACACTAATAAAAGGTAGGGCATGAAAAAATGGAATATTTTATTCATTAATTATCATATAGGATGGTAGTGACTCAATATCACCTTGGATTCCATAGGGAATTCCTTGAGCACTCAATAAACCTATTCCAATTCAAGGATGCAGATTTCTTTGGTTGATAACCACATGGAACCCGATCCTTGTTTATTCTTGGAAGCCTGATATTACACTATAACATCCCATAATTATTATTATAGGATGAATTCGATATACTCCATGTATATAGCAATGAATTTATGTTCCATGGTTAAATACCATCAATAATAGTCATCCCTAAGCCCCATATTACATTGGATGAACTCCTTAGACTCAGTAGAAGTATTTTTGTAGAATTCCCTAGACTATGATCTTTGGATTAAACTCTTACCCTTATCTAGGATACAATTATTATTTAGATTATGACCCTTGTGGTCTTTGTTGACTTAGTTATTACCTTGGATTTTCATTATTAAATATCATTACTGGTTTCCTTGTTACATCTTGGAACCATTACTATTGCAAACATGCGAGTCACATATAAAATAGTAATCATCAAATAATTAATTAGTCACATGTTCAAAAACCAGCTGAGGGGTGAAGTTTGTACATGGGTATTTAGTTACATTATTCTTGTTTACTTTATATATGCACACCTATATATTGTTATATTTCCATTTCATGGGTTGAATGTTATAAACACCATTGGTGGTGGCCCATTGAAATTTATCTCACAGCCTCTTTGGGTGAACTTTGGTACCCGGGGAATATGACATGTATGTATGTGTTAAAAAAGGAAACTATGCAGCTTTTTACAATTGATTATTACTATTTTGGATAGAAAATGATAGTAGATGACCAAGCCAGAGACCAAGATGCTTGGTATAGTCTTTTATTCCTTTATTATTTTGTGGAACATTGGTTGTTGTGTATCCATGTTTTCCTGTTTTCTAGGGACATGAATTATCATCATTAATTATTCTATTTGATTCCATTATTTTTATCATGGTTTATTTATTATTTTTCTCTAATTATATTGTTAAATATATTTCTTATAATATTTAACTTGGTTTATATTTATCTATTGTGCTACACTCTAGTAATGATGTTAATGATTCCCCATGGACACAACCTAGGCCTTCCCTCCTATTCGGTTGCCTCTCTCTGTTGGGGAGATGCACTTGAGGCCATGTGGCCCACCGAGATTTGTGCAGATATTAAGTGGAATCAAGGTATGGAATTTCCCAAAGTGGTATCATATGTGTTTCTTTCCTTTATTAACTGTATGGATATAATAATTTGGATATTATTAATGATATGGACTTGGTCAAAATTCTTTCTTGGGTGTCGTGAACACATGTTTAGGGTAAAATCCAAGATAACCAAAAATATAATTGTTGTTCTATTTTCATATTACCACTAGAATTATTTCACCGTTGGGTGACTCACATGTTGTGTTGTAATTATTATTAATACTTTTATTGAGGATTTATTTCATCATTGAACCGATGACTTGAGGGAAAGTGGTATAGTTTATGCAACAATATAGGCACGTATAATCCATATGTCATGCATCTTTCCATTCTATATAGGTTCATTTCACTGCTTTGAATTTCTTGATATGGTTGTGATTATTGATTGATGTTTTTATACTTATCTTATGCTTGTACTACTCTTGGTAGTGATTGAGTGATTTCCAATCTCAATTCATGAGTTTTATTGTCCCTTGTGGGTTGGTATGAGTAATTTACCAAGTCAAGCCATTACAATATAAACAAATGGGATTCATTTTCATTGATGTGGTGAATTGGAACTGGTTTAATGGGAACTACTATCCATTATAAAGTGAATCACTTCTTCTAAAATGAAATGGTTTCACTTCATTATCTAGAATTTTCATGTTTATGATGGCTATAGAAGTGAACCTGACAATTAAATGTAAAATGAATTGAAAATTATACATTAAAACCTACCAGTATCTATCTATATAAGCAGGTAGTTAGGGTAGTATACATTGTATAGTGAGACTTTCCTTATTTAGATTTATTAAGTGTTTCTGTCTATCTACTTAAGGTTTTTTCTGAGGCATTTTCTTGACATTTGAAGACCATTTCCTCCATGATGTACTTGTACTGTATGACAGGAGGGTAGCAATAACCATACTCAATTCTTTGTGGCCCCTGATCCACTATTCTTACGGCTAGGAGTTCCACTTGAGGAACTATGTTCTGTACCTTATTTTGGCACTAATTCCAAATTTCAGGATAATTTCCTATGTTTGATGCATTCCTTGCATGTTTCTCTATGTGTTTCACCTATGATGGCTAATATGACTCATGAGTTCTAGAAGTAGCATCTTCCTTCTTTATTAGGGGATGGAGGACTGTAGGCTGATGAACCTTGGAAAGAGTCCACCATGTCTATCATTGATAATCTAGATACACCACTAGAGAGGAGGGTCAAACGTGATACTTACATCCTGTGAGATTCGTTCATGCACTGGTGGGATGTGAATAATCATTCTGGTCATCATTAGGGAATGTTATGGGTTGATTTCTAGACTAACTTCTATGATCAGTTATTTCCTTAGATGGTGAGGGATAACAGGTATAGAGTGTTCAGGAATCTTGATAAGGGTTCTATGAATGTTATGGAATATTAATTGTGTTTCACTGAGTTGCAGTTCTTTCCATTGCTTCTAGAAGGTGATGAGATTTTGTGTACAAGTCATTTTGAGTATGGGCTTCATCATTCCATACATACATAGGTGAATGTATTTTTCCTACATAATTTTTCATAAATAGTGAGTCAGGCTCTAATCACTGAGTGAAACTTGAGGGAAGACAATAACATTGGGTATATAGGAACATTTTTTTGGTTGGCCAGTTGATCTCCAGATGGCATGAAATATTCCCCTGATGTTTCTTACCATGATAGTGAAAACCAGAGTATATGTATTGATAGCTCCATGGTGTGTCATTAGTGTGGACGATGGGGGAACATGAAGCCCCACTGTGATAGAGACCCAATGGAGTGCTGGTCTTGCGGCACTATGGGGAATTTTCGGCATTTCTACCATACCATTACATCAGATTATAGTGGAAGAGGGTGTAGTCTAGTTATAAATTCCATTGCATGTCCTTTTACACCATGTTAGGTGGGGATTTGAAGTAGCTCCCACAAGACTGGCTGAGGAAGAGGTCATGTCCATGGTAGTCAGACCCTTGTTCACCAGCATTGCAGACAATGAATTTTTTATCACGGTAGTAAAACTATTGCACAAGGCCATGGATTAGGTTAGTTGCATGCATTATAGCCAATACCTATAGAGTAGACTACATGACCATCTATATTATAAGGTATTATTATAGTGTAATCTACTATAATGTCTACTTTATTGGATATAGGTGGTTCAAACTCTATTATCCCTTTATCTATCATGGAATGTCTTGGAATGAAGATACAAAATTACTATGTTGTAATTACTGTATATACACTATTTAGAGAATGGATAGAGGTAAAATTCCAATTTTGGGATTATCCCTTTGAGTTAGGAAGTTACCTTTTCTCATATAACCTCTTCATTCTTGAGATGACATGGTTCGATTTAATTCTCAATATGGATTGGTTGGCTTAATATCAATCTTTTGTAGACCTCTATCACCAAAAAGTATCATTTACATCACCATAGGATAATATTTATTTACATAAGTATGAGTAGGATGTCCGGGCTAGTAGATAGGGACTATAGAATCATGGGCTAGGTAGAGAGACCACCCAAATTGAAAATATCTTCATGGAGGACCAGGGGTAATGTCATGATGATTTACCTCAAGTATTGTATCATTTCATGGATGTATTTCTAGAAAATATTTAGGATTAACACCTAAGGGAGAGGTAGATTTTATGATCAAGATTGTTTCGGGAGTAGCTCCAGTGTTCATTCATTAGTATAGGATGGCAGCTACTGAGCTCCAAGAAATCAAGTGGTAGTTAGAGGATATTGAGGCCGAAGGATTTATATGGACTAGTATATCCTATTGTGTTTCACAAATGTTTTTTCTAAGAAGGAAGATGGAACCTTATGTCTATTCATGGATTATAGATGGTTGAACCGGCTTACAGTCAAGAACAGGAACACACTTCCATGAATATATGATCTTTTCTACCAACTCTCATAATATAGGGTCTTCTCTAAGATCGACCTGAGGTTGGGATATAACCATGTGCTTTTAAGTCCATAACACATACCTCATAAAAACTTCCATTGTAGGTATGGTTTTTATGAGTACCATGTTATGATGTACGGTCTTATGAATGCACAAAAAAATCATGGCACTAATCACTAGGGATTTCCTACCATGAATGGATTCTATTGTCAAAGTCTTTTTGGATAAAATATTGGTGTATTGTATCACTCATAGTGCCCATTCCAAACACCTTTATATCATTCTAAGTACATTGAGAGAGAATAAACATTATTCCATGATTTCTAAATTCCACTTCTAGATCAAAAAATTTCACTTATTAGGTTATATCATATCATAATCTAGAGTATCTGTTGACCCAGATAAGGTTAGTTATAATGATTCCTTGTAGCATCCAAAGAATGTGGTTGAAATACTGATTTTTTTATGTTTGTGTGGATAATAGATATGGTTCATACATGACTTCTCATGCCATGAATCCCCTCTCATTGGACTTATAAGAAGTTCATCAAGTTACAATGGTCAGAAGTGTTTGAGAATGATTTTAAGATATTGAAGGGAGGATTGTCTCATCACCTATTCTGATTATAGAGTTGGTTATATCGTCTTATATGATGCATCCAGAATTGTCCAAGGAGAATTGTTGAAGGTGGGTAGAGTCATTTTGTACGAATCTAGGTAGTCTATTCCTCGTTCGATAAATGATCCAATTCACGACCTTAAGCTTGTTATTTTAGTCCATGAAACATATTGCAGGAGACACTATCTATTAGGTGAGTGAATTTTGCTGTAAATGAGCCATAAGAGATGGAAATATATCATTTCACAATGTGACAAGAACCTCACATAGAAAAGATGGGTCAAATATCTTTAATCATTTTATTTTGGTTTTTCCAATACTCTTGGGAAGGGAAATGTATTTGCTGATTCACTGAGTCAAAAACTCAAACATTGGCTTCATGAAAATCTCATGATGAATAAATTTTAATGAGACTCTTTTCGATACTACATCTGGTGTTTCATGGTAGTCACGAGTAATCATACCTCTCATCCTTGATAGTAACCTCTTCCCTCTTTGAGAATGTGATGGGTAGAAAATTTTCTGATCATGAAGTCTTTCTTCCCCATGAGAGTATATAACGACATAACACACAATAATAGTGGTCTATGGACATATAAAACATTCTTCATATTCATGGGGGTTTATGGGTTCCAATATATATGAGAGATGATTTTATGATTGAGCCTTATGCTTTATAGTGGGCAGTTTATCTAGGAATATCCCTGATGTATCTAGATATATGATGCTGGTATAGGTGGTCGAGGACGGAAGGTACCATTTATACTCTCCAATTTATGAACATAAATTAAGTTATTAAATTGATAAAATAGTGTTAAATGGAAATTGGTATGTATACTAAGTATATGACTTGATCTTTTTAATTTAATTGAACAACCAGTCTCGAATTCATAGCACCCTTACCGTGTTGATAAAAGGTAGATGAGTGAACCATGATTATTAAAATCAATTAAATCGAATATATGAATGGTTTCAAGATACATGCCATTGTCACAAAAATGAAAGGAAATTATTGAAACAAATGGAATTATTGATTAATTATAACTTGATTAAATGGTTGAATGATCAATTAGCCTTGTAACACTAATGATTAGTAGGGCTTAAAAAAATTGAATATTATATGAATTCATTATTAAATATGAGTGTCATGAGTCAATATTTCCTAGGATTCCATTAGAAATTAATTGATCACTCGGGAACCCCATTCAAATTCAAGGATGCGATTTCCGTTGGTTGAGACCCAACTAGAACTCAATCCTTATTTGTTCTTGGATTCTTGGTATGACACCATATGATTCCTCCCATATAATTACAGTATACCATAGATACGCCCCATGGATCTATAATTGACAATTAGGTTCCATGGTTAAATCCCATAAGGCCCATTCATTGACTAGCCCCATTTTACCTTGGATGAACTCTTTGGACTCTGTAGGCTTCTTATTGTAAAATTTAGTGGACTATAATTCTTGGATTAAACTGTTAACATATGCCAGAGTATTTTTATTTCTGAGTTAGAGAACCTTGAGGTATACATTTCCTTGGTTATTACCTTATATGATAATTTTTAAATATCGCTACAGGTTTCCTTGTTATATATTGGAACCTTTACTATTGATAACATGCGACTCATTTATAAACTAATAATAATCAAATAATGATTTGGTTACATGTTTAGAGACCTGTCGAGGGATGAAACAAGTACATGGGTTTGTAGTTACATTATACTTCATAACATTATATATTAATGATTTCACACTATTATATTTCCATTACACAGGCCATACGTTATAGAAACCATTTGGGTTGGAACACTAATATTTATCTCACACAATATTCGGAAACCATTCAGTACCCAAGGCAGATTACATGTATATCAATGTTGAAAAAGGAAAGCATATTTCTCCAAGCACTTGATTGATTTCTATTTAGGATTGATCATTATTGAAGATGACTGAGATTGAGTTTCATATTCCTAGGATAGTCTTTTTTTTCTTTAGACTTTTGTGAAACTTGTTATGGATGTTCTCTTGTATCCATGTTTTCCTGTTTTTCAGCGACATGACATATCATCATCAGTTATTCCGGTTTATTCTGTTATTGTTACCATTGTTTATTTATTACAATTTATTGCTTCATCTGTTCACTATATTGCTTCCACTATTTACATTATTTACATTTATCCGATGTGATACACCATGATAATGCGGTCATAGTCACCCCATTGACACAACCAAGGCCATAATTGATACCCATTAGCCTCTGGCATTTTGGGATATGTGCATGAGTCCATGTGACCCCCAATGTTCCAGGAACCTATTAAGTAGCCTTTAGTTCTAGAACGTCATATAGACCTTATATAATTAAAATATTTTATGTAATTCAATTTATGTCCCTCCATAAACATATAAAAGGGATGTTATTTTCATGAATTATTCACCTAATATAAGCCCTAAATATCCAAAATACATGACCAAATACCTTCCTACAATTATTCCATTCATCAAATATTCCTAGTTATAATTCTAAGAAAAATAAATCATGAATTATGGTTTAATCCAAAGGATGTCTCTTAATGAATAGGTATAAAACCTAATCGAGGACTTTCAATTTTAATTTTCCTTCTATATCCAATAAATATACTATATCCATTATAAAAAACTTAATACAGTATAAAAAATATAATTATATATTATTATAACAATGTTAAGTCCAATTTTATTTTCAATTTAAGTAAATAGAGAAAAAATATCAATTTTATGTACGTGTGTACTACCACATCCATGTAGCGATATGATTCATTATACATCACAATCATTAATGATTTGTTATTATGATGAATTTAAATTTTTATCAATATAACTATGAAAAAAAATTATTCTAAAATTATAATTTCTTGTGTACATTCTTTGAACCCCATTCATTATAATGAAATAATTTCCCTCGTGCGTGTGTGCTAAAACCACCTCCACAAAGTGATGTGATTCATTTTTATTCCCACTTTAAAAGGCTGGAAATAAGAATGTATTTAATAAATATATATTTTCTTTATGATATTTATGATTTTGTAATTGTGAATTATTATTTAACAATATTTTTTTGATTCCATCAAAAATTGGAAACATCACTCGTGCGTATGTACATAATATCATCTGCATGATGTGATGTAAATAATTTTAAATCACGTAACAAAATGAATGGCTATGATTATTTATATAATTATTAAATATTATCAACATGGCATGACTAAAATTTTATGGATTTTTCAGAATGATAAAATTTCAAGGACCTCAACTTCCGAATCGAAACAAACATGGAAGATAAAATACTTATAACTACAAAACAATTATTTAAATTAATAATTATAAATAAATAATTTTTGGAAGGTTATAATTGTACCATATATGATATTAAATCTGTGTAAATGGATATATTATAAAATTATAGTAAATATAAATTTATTACATATGATTTTTGAGTGCCTGTGAATCAAGAAGGACATAAGATATGGTTTCTTCATCCCAATGTTATTTGTCTGAGATAAGTTTCATGTCATGAACCTATTACTTTTCTTGAAGATTATATAAGTCCTGATTTGATAGGTTATATCATGGATATTTATTAATTCATGTTTATTTAAATTACAATTAAATTTTTTTACATCCTATGGGTTTTTATTTTAATGTTACCAAAGTTGTAAGGGCTTATTGTCTCAAATTGTATTATTTGGGACATATGTTATGACATAAAACTATCATAATTTCTTAGGAATATCCAATGGAACTCTGATATTTCAAATCATGAATATCCTTTTTTGTATTTTATTTCATGTTTCTTATTATTCTATTTCTTTCATGAGACATATGAATCAAATGTTACTGAATTAGATTTTGTTTTATCATAAAATATGGCTTTTTATCAGGATTATTTATAATGTAATTTTAAAAGATGAAATTATATGGTAATTATCTAAAAAATATCATGTTATTTATTCTAATATTATTATTTCTATAAATAAAATGTTTTACATTCATTTTCCTCAATCTATGTACTAAAATGTTAGAAAGATTTATTTTAAGGAACACCAAAATTATTTATCTCTCTGTTAGAGAATATTTTTTCCCATTTTCCTAATATCCTTAAAATGTTTTTAATTTTTTTTATTAGTCTAAAAATATTTTTAATGAACATTTCCTATGTTTTATATTATATATATTATTTTAAAATTAATCTTCTTGTCATTTTACAAAAAAAAGATCTTTTTAACAAAAATGTGAATGGAATAATTGTTTTAATATATACTAAACAAAAACACATTTCCCACTATTAGGAATACTATATTCATTTAATATCCCCTCATTGTATCTATGGTACATTTCAAATAAATATTTTACCATAATCATTTTGATTTTTTTGAATTTAAGAATTTATTTAAAAATATAGTGGGTATTATCCTCAATAAATATTCCAGTGATCCTTTCATGTATTTTTACATCAATTTTAATATCCTTTGATGTTATTTATACATAAAATATGATATTTTTAAATGAATAAATCCTTGTTTTTCTGTTTGTGGATAATTATTATGATGATAAAGTTTTGATGAAATACATTGTAATTACCTTGGGTAAATCTTTGATAAAATGATAGATGCTTTCATGATTTTTGTAATATATATTAATTGATTATAATTATGTGATCGGTGGGTCCTTTGTATCCCTACAATGAATTTTTTAATTATTAATGTTTATTATTTCAAAAGGGACATGGGATTATATACCAAGCCTAACATATGGTCCACTAGAGGATATCCCACACCCAAAATATGGTACATGTGAGTTTATTAAAATTCCTAAAGTTGGTACATTAGAGGTTATCCCATCCGTTAATGAGATAATATTGATGTTTAACCCATTACTCTAGAAGTTACATGGGAGGTTTTCAAAATCGTAACATGTGTTTGATGTCTTATTGGGAATCCTTTACGTAATATTTATATTATAATTACTGTATGAAATTTTTATTCCACTCTCTAAGACTTGTTCGTATTCTTGTGTTATGGTATCATTGATCATGATATCATATTATTCTATGATTCAAGTATTATGGTGTTCCACATCCTGTTTTCTGATTTTTTTTCCATTGCTGGGTATGAAATTAAAATGTTAATATCAGGTTCTCATAACATTTTGTTCATAATATTATTATATATTATCATCTATTAATATAAAATTTATTTAACTATACTGGTCATTTTATCTCACCCTTTTTTATGTTTCATTTTCACTATGAATGAAGAAATGGTTTAGTATGATTTGTCAATGAAATGTGATAGTTCTTATCGACTTAGTGCGAGATATGTGTATTATTTCTATACTAGTTGTATATGTATCAAACTTTTGAGATATACAATACCATTAAGATTCAAGAATGAATAATAATGATATGTAATGAATATCCATATATTAAGATTTAATATTTATTCTTTTAATGGTTGTATAACCTCATGAAGAGTGAGGAAATCTGATCATCAACTCATGAACTGTGAGTGTTATATTTATCCTATTCATACCACTTCTATTTACAAATAATGATTTTTAAGGACATAAAATCATAAACCTAATTAATAGATATTGAATTATTATTAAAAAATTCTAGTGTTGGTACAATTTTATCCAATTTTTATGTTAATAATAAAGAGATTTGTGAAAATAAAATTATTTTTATAGTCGATAAATTCAATGTGATTTTCGAAATGGATTGATTTTCACTACTTTGATAAAACAATATATAGAATAAGGTTATCAAAGATGTTATAAACCCTCAAAATCTATAAATTAATGGATTATTATAAACTCCCTTTATAGGTAAATATTATAATGTGGTTCCTAATTCCGAATAGTTGTAGACTCCATGCTAAAATGGTTGTATTAAATCAATATTAGTGTTAATAAAATTCAGAAGAAAAAAATTGATTCGAGTTTATAAGGTTTATATCTATCTAGATTTTATTTCCTATGACATTTGAATATATTAAATAAATATACCAATTTACAATAATAATCAGTTAATAAAATTATCAGTATGAGATTTTATTAATGTGGGTATGATGTAACACCCACGATTATACTATATTTTTTCTTTGAAAACCTAATAAGATAAGAAAATTATTTCACATGCAACAATAAAATGATGTTAAAATTAAAATATTAGATGATTATTAATAACAAAATATAATTATGAAAAATCATTAATAAATAAAAATATATTAATAGAATAAAAGTTCATAGATATAAATGGTAAAATATTAATAAGACTTATTATTAAATATTGTTCATTCCCAAGTAACATGTTTTTTAAATTTATGTATATTTTATACTAGTTTATTAAAAAATACATTGAAAATATTTTTTAATAATATATAATATTTGAGTTTATGAACTAATATATTAACATACATTATGTTTGGAATTGGTAAGAAATAGTTTTAAGAAAACATAATTCTATAAATGTTAGTTTTTTAATAAAAATTGTTTTCATTTATATTTTTAATTTTAAATTAATTAATAACATTATTAATTATGGAAATATAATATAAAAAAATAATACCATATTTTTATTCAAAATTTAATAATTATCGAAGGATTACTTATTTTTATTTTTCTAAAATAATTGATCTTTTACGTGATTGGTAAAAAAAATTTGGTTTAAACCGTCACATTTTTTACTTTATTATAATACAATAATGACTTAAATTTTTTTAAACATATTAATATAATATATTTATATTTATATAAGTAAAATAACTATTTTAAAAATACTATTTTGTAATTATAAACCCCATGTTTTAAATTTTTCATAAATAATAAATATTAAAACCTAAAAATAGTTTTTATTCAGAAGGATTAAAAAATATTTTTCATCACATATAGGAAATAAATATAGAAAAGGGTATAATTTTTTAGATCACAATCTTAAAATTATATATTAAGTAAAATTTTATTTTTAGGTATAAAAACTGATTACTAGGATTTATGTTAATTGCCACACTAACTGTGAAATTAGTATTTTCGATGAATAATTTTATTAACAATGTGTAATTTATATATAATAAAATAGATTAATATAATCTCAAAAATTAATATAATATAATTTATAATTAAATATATAAATATATAAATCAATACTTAATTGTTAGTCAATTTTATACATGATTGAAATTAATTAATGGTTAAAACATCAATTTAAACCAAAAAAATTAATCTATATATTATATTTTTTAATTAAAAATTTAATTATATAATTTTCAGAAATTGATTTGGTCTAAATAGATTCTAAATTTTAGTTCAGTGAAGTGAAATTTTTTAAGATTTTTTATATTATATTTTTAGTAAAACTTAAATTACATTGTTAAAAATTAATTTCCAAGGTAAAAACAAAAAGGATAATGTGTAAAAATCTAACACTAAAATTTCCAAAAAAAATTAAACAATAGGCAAAAAACATGGGTGATTATTTCATGACAAAAAACCCTATAAATTAATAATTTCTCACATTTTATTTTTTGAATAGTGAATAGTGTCCTAACATTTTTGAAAAATATCAGGTGTTCAAAAAATTTCACTTTGTTCCACTTATAAAAGGAGATAATTTCTATACATAAATGGTAAATCTCACATTCTAATTAATCCTAAAAACATCCATATTGAAATCTCATATATGTTCCTTTAATTTACATATTTTCCTAGTCTCTATATGTTTTCCTTTTCCTTTCATTTCCAATTATATTTTTAAGAGAAATTTCATGCTTTGAAAATGAGGGCTAATTTTTTTATCTGGGTTTTTAAAAAAATAAAATTTGATAACAGGGTATAGGGTTCGAATATTTTTAAAAATGTGTCCGGGATGCGTGAACGCCGTTCACGCATCTCACAGAATACCTAAATGATTCATTTTTTCTAATGGAAAGGTATTTCACTTAGATGAAAACATGCCAGGGTAAATAATATATGTGGAGAAACTCCACTCATATGACTTACAAGGAATTTTTGTATCCTGAAAGAAGTCATATTAAGATAGAAAATAAGTTCAATGTTTTTAAAGATAAAAACGAGTATCAAAAAATGGTGTTTAAAGAACCAAAATCAAATCCCACGTAATAAGAATCTCGGAAGAGAAGATGAAAAATTTGGAAGAAAAATAATGAGGTTGTACCAGCTGTGGAGGAGGGGGAAAATGTATTCCAAATAAAGAGGAAATTCATGGGAAGGAAATATGTGCATAATCCATGAAGCATGTAATAAGAAATAAATCACATCCCATGCTTGGCATAGAAATAAGAAGAAATAAAGGATGAGAGAAAACACTCACATTGAATGTTTCCTCTATAGAATACAAGAGGTTCCTCCTTATTCCTTATTATTTTATGTGTTATGAGTTTACTTGAATGGAATTGAAGGAGAAGTATTGTTCACCATGGAGTACATAAATTCCCATGATGAAGAATGAGTTCATCTCTTAAGGAGGATCTTATAAGAGATTTGAGGTATTCCAATCACATTATCTTACATTTTTTCTTAATTATATTCATTAAGGTTGAGTACTTATTTAATGAAAAAATGAGAAAAGGGGGATTTGTTCTTGCACTTGAACTTTCTAATGTGTTTTTTGAAGTGTGTACAGGATCATGTATTTCTTATCTTAAAATTACTCATCCTGATAATTGAGAATATCTAATTTTAGTACCACATATGAGTATGTGTTATAGGTAGATTATATTATATTGGTTATTTAATTATTTCTTTCTACACTAGGATGGATCATATAGATATAGTGTTTATTAACTAAAGGCTTTGTTCCAAGTATCATGTCATATCATCCCCTTATTTAAAATATATGTGAAGATTTTTTTGAGAAGAAATATGAGTTTAAAATTGTCCAATTATCCTTTTCATTTTATTTTAAATAAGGGGGAGAATAATTGATGTTACCACATATTAACTTTTATGATATGAATGGATATTAACAACAGAAGATAAAGGGGGAGATTGTTGGAAAAAATGGTTGTATGTTTTATCAATATTTCAATATGTGAAGTGGTGGTGCTTGGATAATTTTTATGGATTCATGTTATGTAATTTAATTTCATATTTGGATAATTATCCATGTTTTAAAAGTGAGAATTATTTAAGATTATCTTAAATAGAAAAAAATGTGCAAAGGAGTTTTCAAAAATGTTCACTAAAGTATGAATGAAGAGATATATGAAAAAAGTATAAATATATTATTTATATTTTTCATGAAGAATAAGGATTGGTATTTGGAGTGAATATGGAATTTGGTGGAATATTTTATCTAACACATTTTTTTAACTTTGTTTAAAAAGGAATCCATCCAACTAGCTACATAAGGGAATTAGGTGCAGCCACTTTTGAGGTGGGAACTGGAGTTGACTATTGTATTGGAAGAAATGGTAGGCGAGCAAGAATTCACATGAGGCACATGGTATTAGAGTGGTGGTTCAATCATGTGCAGTGGAATGGTGTTAGAGAAGACAACATGGGTCGATGCCAGTGAGGATTTGAGAGCGTACCCCAGTAATCACTTCTACCAAGCTGAAGGAATGATAAAATAAATAAGGAAGCACTCAACCGAGTGATATTATTATATGGGAAAATGGTGACACAATCATTGTCTCTCCAGTAAAAACATGCAGACATTTACACAACAGTTTGATCTAACTTTTTCAAGTTGTCTAATTAGTGAGAACCTTCTTCCCTTTCTCAAGGGTTTTATAGAGCATTGGTTATCTACCATTGATGAGTCACAACAATCATGGTTGGGAATCCTTGGATAAAACCAAGGACTCTTCCATATTAAGAAGTCCATGATGAACTTATAATATCCAAGCATGATCCAAGAACAATTCATGTTCAATATTCATGCATTGTCGTGCATGAACTGAAGGATCCCAAGACTTTTGATGAAATAGAGTCTTGAAATGAAGTAAGATCTAGATTTAATGCCAAGGTACAATCATGATAATATATTCATGAAGTTACAATTTCATTAATATAATTTAAATAATAAAATGAATAGTTCATGTGATGAGAGTAAAAATTTATTCTAAAATGAATATCCTATGTGATGAAATGTGAAACATAAGTATTCGGGTGATTAGAAGATCATATTTTGATGAATCCACGTGAATCAGATTCTTACATGAGTTGTAACATTTATGTGAAGAATGGAGAAGACCCGAGCATTGGGTATTTTTGATGGGTTTTTGTATTTTATTATGTAATTAAATATGAGTTACATGTATGAATATAGATAATGATTCATAGAGATAGACACCACATTAAGAAGAAAGAGGGGAACCTTAATCCTTCTAGTATTCTTTATGAGTTGCATGAAACAAAATACCCACAGAAACTAATGGGGCATTCAATATGAGGAAAATATGATACCACTACTGATGAGTATTCATATATAAATTTGTAATTAAATGTGTTATTACGAAACAAATTTAAATAAGGATTTAAATGATTGATTTTAAATCATGTAATAATGATATATTACCCATGAACAATTATTGTTTGTTTTGTGAATAAAGTGTTTATGAAGGTGATGAAGACTCTGTGTTGAATTGAAATATTATTTCTGATAACTCGATACAATAATGTATCAGGTAAATACAGAAAGATGAATTGATGAGTTCTTGAGTATTTGAATATTGAGGAGAATCTAGATTGCACAAAATCTGAAAAGAGTCTTAATATAATAATTTCTAAAATTATTGATAATGTACACAAGGTAGGAGTGACTAGATTTCTTATAGAGTAAGTCTATTTGAAGAAGAACTTCTTCCTAAATTTGGAAGTAGATGTATCTTTTGGATTATAGAGTAGAATGAATCTCCAATGTATTATGGAGAAAGAGAGTGTATAGTGGATTATTTTTTGTTATAGAGAGGAAAAATGGATTATATGTCATTGTATTAACTTGTGGAGATAGTGAATAATACATGTTGGGGGGTATAACCAATATAGAAATGAGCAGTATTTTCAAAATAACCCTGTAAATAACATGTGATTCTCCCTATTTCATTACAACTACACTTGAGGAATGATTGAGAGTTTATATTGAGTGGATCAAAAACCTAAACAAATTTCAATAGGTTGAATTTAAAAAAAGAATTAGTAAAATAAGGCTACCACTGATTCACCTCCCTCTCATTACCACCTAATTGATCCTTGGCCACTAAAAATATCTCTTCGTATCAATAGATCTTGGTGAAATAGGTTTACACACATCAATTTGCATTAGTTCAATCACTCTTATTGACCATTGATCTTTAACCTTTTATATATTTCAAATAATCTTCCCTTGTTAGAAAGAATCGCATGTATGAGTATGATCACATGATAAATTAGAGAGATCTTGAGCAGTGTCACATTTCAACAGATCTTCCATGTATGATTGGCTCATATAAACAATAAATTTATACCACAACCTATTTTCTTCTTCCTTGGATATAAAATACATATCTTCTTGTCCACTCACAAGATATAGATTCCCCTTTGTGTGTTTTCCTTACAAAACAACTCCACTATATTTTCCCTTGATAATACACACCTTATTTGTAAATATTATAGTGTGTCCCAAGTCACATAGTGACCCTCAAGGCTATGGAATGAGCATTCTAAGAATTCCCCATATTTCCACAAAAATAATATTTGATAAATGGTTTATTCATGTGCATCACTAATACACCACTCATTATTCCTTAAGATCACTAAATATTATGATTCTAATTCATACCAAAATAAATATTTATCCACATAACAGGCTCTTGTGTTCTAACACCAATCATTACTGCTTTCTGTTTATGAACAATAACCATACCATTTGTGGCATTACGATGTATCATTTTCTTCCCTAAACATTTTTTAACTATTTCTTGGACCTATGAACCATAATTCCCCTTTTTTCCATCACTTGTGTGACCTAATTTCCTAATATCATATTAGGAGTCAAGAGTTTCTCTTGATCCTATATTTAATTGTAGGCCAACAAAATCCTCCTAAAGTTCTTCAATACATTTTACTTGGTCTTTTAATATGTTATTCATAAAATAAATAGCCTTGGATTATTATTTAACCTTTATCTTGAACTTATTGAATTTATATGAGTATTATGGAATTTCTAATTATATTATTTATTATACACATATATATATATATACATTGGTAGATAATTTGATAACAGTAAGACACTTATTAAAGGTATAATAGAAGTCTAGATAACAGTAATACACATACAAAACGTATCATAAATCAAATGTCAACCTAATCTACGCCTCCGGTGTGGATGCTCCTCTGTCCCACAGTCAGGCGTATACTGGATGCGTCCATGCCGTGTCTGTCTACGTCTGTGCTCTGGCGTACGCCGCACATCCTCATCGACAGCCACCTCCACATCCTCCTATGTGACAGACGGTGGATGTACAGTCCCAACGCCTGTACCCTGGCCTGCATCTAAGGATAGTGGAAGCTGGCTGGAACTCTCACCAATATAGGAAGTAGATGGCTGCTCTGCTGCGGATGACTGCAATAAAACATCGAACTCAATCCACTCAGCGTCTGTAAGTACCTGTGGCTGTGCCTGAGAAGCTGGAGGAGCATATGACTGGTCATGCTGAACACCCTCCTCCAGTGGAATAATATCATGTGGCTGAGCAAGCTGAGCAGCCTCATCCTTTGGAACAACAGCAGGCTCCGCGACCTCCGCAGCAGGCTCCGCGGCCTCCGCAGCAGGATCCGCGGCCTCCGCAGTAGGTGGTGGATCAAAGAAAATGCCATGATAAATCTCGTCCATCGACGGTAGCAACTGTCTTACAAGGCTATGAAAATATGCTGGGTCAAAGTCAGCTCTCTCCACTGGATCAGACATATGCAGTAGATGACAAATACGAGTATCCTGCGAAAACAAATTCTGTTGTTAACTAATTTGAATAAAAAATATGTTGAACTGTGAAAGAAAGAATGCATACCAAGTCATGGAAGCCTCGTCCGTGCCGTGTCAGAAATCTGACGGGAGACCTGATGTACCAGCCTGCATAATCCATCTGATCCATCAAATGAAAGCGTACTGTCCCTGCCCCTAGCAACTGGGACTCCCGTCGCCTGTCCCATAACGCAACATATCTCGCATGGTAGCTCCTCCAATCAAAATCTCTCTTCCCTGACATCTTCAGGGAATGCAATGAATCCAACTGACTGGGCGGGCCAGGAAATGGCTGAAGGAATCCAAACTGTCTCATAACCCTATCCGTCTGATGCCACTCGACTATATGAAAATGAATCAGTGGAACCATGCAGGAGCCGATATCAAGCATCACTGTACAGTATGGGGGCAGACTCTGAAGGATAGCATCGTATATGGCATCCATGTAATCTAAAAGAAAAAATGAATAATCAATTAATAAATGAATAGATTTACAGTAAATAGTAAAGATTTAACAATATAAATAATAATCACTTACATCGTCTGGTCGAATGCTGTCTAGCATAAGTCTGTAGGCGTGAACATCATGTCTGGGAGAATCTGAATGTCGATGCGCCTGACTCCACCTGTAGATAACATTTTTTTACATTTCATAAAAGAATTTTATACAAGTAAGTTAGATATTAGAAAGAATTAATAACATACCAACGTCCACGTGGAGCCTCTGCTACAATATCTACGGGTAATGGCGCACGAGCATGGGGAGCTAAACGAGGTATGTGCTCCCATACCCACATCTGTAGAAGAACCATGCATCCTGTGATCTGCATCTTATCGATGCAACATGCGCTGCATAGGGCTCTATATGTATATGCTAGGCAGGCAGACCCCCAACTATATCGACCTGCCTGGTCCAAATCCTCTAAAAAAGATAGATACATCAGGTGCACAAAAGTAGTAGAGTGGTCAACAAAAAGCGTGCCACCGATCAGCCACAAAATATATTCCCGTGCAAAGCGCAGTACGGTGACGTCATCAGCATCATCTGGTAAATGTGTGAAGTGATGGTCTAACCAAGGCATCCGCAATCTACCACCGACGATGGTCCTGCCATCTTCTTGGACCTCTATGCCCAGAAGTCTATGAACAAGCTTAGGCAAATATGATAGAACTCGGCCTGTCAAAGCATGTCCGTCGATAGGGAGGCCCAACATAATAGCCACATCCTGCAATGTAATAGTCATCTCTCCCTCACTGAAATGGAAAGTATGCGACTCTGGTCTCCATCTCTCGACAAGTGCGGCAATGAGCTGATGATCAAGAAACGTGAAGTCGCACATCGCTACGCCATAAAATCCAGCTCGACGAAGATGTGGGACGATAGCGGGAGGTGGTGCAGTATGATGGAAATGGTGAGATCTACGTACACTCAAGGGAGCCACAGGACGTCCCTCTAAAAGCAGTCGTGATACATGAGTATCCTGAGATGTAAGCAATGGAAAACCTTCCATCTGCACACATGATATCATCGTTACTTATTAATAGTGGAATCATGATATATTCATTTTTATTTGGTGTCACAATCAATATTAGCCTAGTCTCACAATCAACATTAGTTAAGGATGCTTAGACACTTAGATGCCATTACTAAAACTAGACATCTTATAAGAAAACCATAATTTAAAAGTGAAAAATTAATTATTTCTTCTTATTTGTGAAATTACGTTTGTTAATTTATCAATTATCCATTAAATAACCATCAACATTATTCCACATTAAAAATTAACAGGAAAAAGTGAAAAATTAATAATTTCTTCTTATATGTGAAATTAGGTTTTTTAATTCATCCATTATCCATTAAATAACCATCAAAATTATTCCACATTAAAAATTAACAGGAAAAAGTGAAAAATTAATTATTTCTTCTTATTTGTGAAATTACGTTTGTTAATTTATCCATTATCCATTAAATAACCATTAACATTATTCCACATTAAAAATTAAGAGGAAAAAGTGAAAAATTAATTATTTCTTCTTATTTGTGAAATTACGTTTGTTAATTTATCCATTATCCATTATATAACCATTAACATTATTCCAAATAGATCAAGTTCCTAAGTAACTATAGAAACTTCCACAATAGGTTATTCAACCACAACCTCTTCCTCTTAGTCTTCTACTTCTTCTCATCCTCATCCTCTATTTCTTATTCTTCTTCTTCTTCATCGACACCAACCACAACCTCTTCCTCTTAGAGCAGGTACACAGACTCGATCATGGATGATGAGATTTGGAACTCTGTCCTGCCACTTGGGGACATCTCTTACGAGTATGTCCATCTGCGTGGCAGATACTGCATCGTATTCTCCCTCCTCGTTGCCGAGGCCAATCCATCTCATTTCTGATGCGAGTTGACTTCGGTCTTCCTCGAGGCCGCAACCTAGTAGCATGAAGCCAATAATTTTAAAAATGACACACATTGAAAAAATTATAAATGATACCAAAACCGACTTATGAAAACCTGGAAATATCAGGGACAATGGTCGGTTGATCAGCAGGCAATGTGATAGAATGGAAGTCACCAACAGGCATCCAAGCAGCACTATAACAGTTAACCAAAGTGCTCATGTGATACACCGGGTCAACATATGGCTCCCACGATATATTTACCGAAGCGCAAGCTGTAATAACATGTACACATGGATATCTCAATGCCTGAAAGCTGACACAATCACAGTACCTGTTATCCAACATCGCGACAAACACTCCACCATTAGTGCATGCACCCTGGTTGTAGCACTTTCTTACCCGAAAACTCCTCTTTTCCCTGTCAAAGGCTATAACATTCCATCGTGAAGCCTCATTCCGTATCTGGTCAATATCAGTTTGAAAATGCTGAGTAAAAAGCATTCCATTTTCCGTCCTCTGGTAGGCCTTTTGGGACCGGTCAACAAAGTAGTGAACACATCTAAAAAATGTCTCTTGCACTAACCCTGTGATTGGGAGTTTGCGCACACCCTTGAGGACCCCATTTACACACTCCACTATATTAGTGGTCATATGCCCATATCTCATGCCACCATCGTATGCTAATGACCATTTTTCCTTTGAAATTTGTACCATATATTCATATACCTCCTCATTAACTGTTCGGATCTCTTCAAGACGCCGATCAAGCCTTTCTTGTTGGGGTTAATATGCTGAAAGCATAACATAATAATGTATTAAAATGGATAGTAAATTTTGTTAAAAAAAGAAATTTTAGAAAACCATACCCAATTTGAGGATCGCCTTCTTTATGGCCTCATCTCTAAACTGCTTATGCACATTACTTGCAATATGTCTAATGCAATAATGGTGATAAGCATTCGGCTCAGTCCAAGAAACCTCATCACTACTCATGGCCTCTATAATCGCTCGATGATGATCAGATATCAGACACACGCCATGTTTCTGCGTGACATGAACACGTACACATGCCAAGAACCAGCTCCAGCATTCAAAATTTTCTTTTTCAACAATAGCAAAAGCAAGTGGCAGAGGAGCGCGATTACCATCCTGTGTGGCAGCAATGAGTAGAACACCTATATACTTTCCATAAAGGAATGTGCCATCTACCTGAATAAATTGTTTACAAAAGGGAAATGCAGCAATGCACGGTCTGAATGCCCAAAAAATCCTCTTGAACTTCACCTTTGACCGATCAACTAGATGATTTTGGGATACATACTCAACAGTGTCCAACTGATAAACAATCTGATTATTGAGAGACAACAATTCCATAAGCTGTGGCAACAACGCATAAGACTCATCCCAATCACCATAAACATTTACAATGGCTTTCTGTTTTGCATTCCAAGCTTTGTTGTATGATACCTTATAGTTATACAACTGTTGAATTCTTTCCTGAATAAGGGCAACAGGAACATCCTGACTTGTTCGTATCATCTCACAAATAACAGTAGATATAAACTTTGCATCAAGAGAAGAGTGATCTTGTGCCAAGCTGGGATGCAGACAAGTGTGTGGGCCTTCTAATTTGGTTATCTTCCAACATCCATAACATTTATCAAATACTGCTCTTAATCGAAATTTACATTCTGACCCATATTTTTCACAACAAATGAGATATTTGGTCTTCTTTGACTCATAAACCACAAATGTGAAATGTCGCTCAATGTGGTATTGCTTTATCACATTTTTCATGACCTGTTTACTTTCGAACTCCTGCCCAACATATATGGCATTATCATTTGATGCAGGCATATTCCCTATAATGCCAGAGAATTCAGAAGCTGGTGTAATGACATCCCAATCAAAATGTTGTTCACGAGACATTCCTCCAACTAAGGAACTCAAAACTGAAGGCTGATTACCACTAACTGGTGGATGTAGTGGATGTCTGTCTCTCAAAGGAACCTCAGAAGGTTCATTTCCAACCACATCATCTCCTGCTGACTCCCCAGATTCTTCTTCCTCAGATAAACTTTCTTGCACTATATCAGCACAGAAAGGGATGTCATCTACATTTCCTTCCAAATTTTGATGATCTTACTCATTACATTCTTCCACATGAGTCGAATGAGAAGGAGGCAATAAAGAAGACTATTGTGAAGGACCGACTTCTATAGAGGTCACAAAGCATGGTTCTGTAGTAATCGATTGCACCACATCAATATCAGAAATGACAATAAATAATTCCATCAAACCATTAATACACTGTTGCCTGAATAACTGAGAAGCCTCCATCCAATCCTCATCATCGACTATAGGGTTGTCGCTGTGCCACATACGCTCAGGATATTGAAGATGTCGGTATCTAATTGAACTGATTGCTTGTCCTGCACTCAATTTTAACCGACTATGAATCTTATTACGAACTGCATCCAATGTCATACAACCATGGAGATTTACCACTTTGACAGGTGGCACACTGTAGCTAAAACCCTGCTCGGTACAAATTACCTCACTGTTGCAATATATTTGAGCAGACATAATTACCTATTAAAAAAAATTTAAAAATATTATACACTACATTAAAATTTTAAATTATTTAATTTGGTTTTGAATAATTGATTATCTTGAGACTTTTTTATGTATTGATTTATCACTGTTAAGGTATAGTGATTGTGATTTTAGCACAAAAGCAAATTTAATATAATGTTTCATAAAGTTTGATTACTTATGAATATATAATCATGACTTGATCTTGAGACTTGCGATTAGTTTATCATTATCTGATAAACTCACCACAATTTATATGAGTAAACTCCTGTCTCTATTATCAAATATTGCAGCAACCGCCAATCTCCTATCAAATAGCAACGCCACCACGCCACCTCTCGAACGAGTTCTCAAATGCCTCTTCGTCGACACCTCTTCGGGGATGCCTCTTCGTCGAATTATAAATTGATATTTTTAAAACCTTATATACATATATTATTTCTCAGTATCATCTTTCACTTATATGGAAATAAATATTTCCAATCATTCCCCCATTCTCCTCTAGATTCAATGTTCATGAAAGTATGATATATGTTTCTTCTTTTTTAGTCAGTGGATGAAATTTATTTAATTTATGAAGTTATTATTATAATTATAGATATATCATGCGTAGATAAAATCATAGATTATACTTTAGTACATGTTCATGAAATTGACTGGAGACATTACCTCATGAAAAATAATCAACTAAACCAAAGTAGTATCATAGATATCCTTCAGGAAGAAATAATTTAGTTTGATGGAAGGTTAAAATATCATTGGGATATTGAGTCTTCCCCATATTAAACCTTATGGGATGTTAAATTTAATAAGAAATTATATATTTTTAAAGGGATACAATATGGAGACCATGGTCAAATTGGATTAGGGAATGAGATCCCAATAAAAACTTCATTTATGATTTCCCAATAGAATTGTATTTTATACGGAAAATGAGTGTGAAATAATAAAATGGATCCCATACCAATGATTTTATTACCACTGGACATATTTTGGTGTTTTAAATACTTGATTTACTCTTAGGTACACATTAGTTCTTGTTAGTAGGGTCCCATATAGTGGATTTGAATGTTACCTTTTTAAAAAATATCTTGATGATAGTTAGTGACCAATAAAACTCGAGGATGAAAACCATTATTGAAAATAGTGAAATAAATTAATCTATTAAATTTATAAATATAGAAACTACTTCATGTCATGATGGAGTCTTTGGTACCTTATAATCTTTTTCTTATGACATTATCAAGAAATAAGTCCTTAATGTAGTTCATGACAACTTCAGACATGTATTCTTCAAAGATTCACTAATTCCTCCACTATTTCACTTATATGTAATGTTATAAAACATAATATCTTTATAAAATTAATGTTTATCATTTTCTATATCTTCTCATACAGTGTTCTTTACATTTTTATGAACAATAGGTTCAGTTGATGCATTAGCCTTTTAATATTAGATTAACAATATGTGTTGTTTAAATGTAGAATTATTCGAAGATATATTTGTATGTCCCATTAAAATATATAAAATTCTGAGAGATGACTCGCAGGTCATCAATACCGAAAAAATGAAATTATTACAAATTGAATAACAACATACACAAAATAAAACATGCAATTTCAATTATGCATGGTCGGTCATCTCAAGATCAGTCATCACTCATACCATGTTTTTTGGTATATTTATTATATTATCTGTATTATATAAAATCTATATTAAATACTACACCTCTTTTACAAAAATTTAACTTCATGTGTATATATATATATATATTTATTAAAAACATTAAATAAATTTTATTATAACAGATCTAATTGAGATTTACATAATAAACACTTTTGTTATTTTAAATTTTATGAAATTGTAATGTTTTTTGGGCATTCTTCTACTTTTCAAAATATAAGTAAATATATTTTATACTTTATTGATTAAAAATATTATTACTAGTAAATAAAAGTAATTTAATTTACACTTACATCAAAACCATCCATTAAAATAAATTTCTCCAACATAAATTACTTTTTCTAAACATTAAAAATTTTAGACATAACATAAAACATTCAATATTTAGACAACAGACATTCAAAAAATTAAATCATACGAACATTCAACATCAAGAAAATTAAATCATACAAAACATTTCATGTATAACATATGAAATAAATAAATCATACACACAATTAAACATACAAATGAAATAAATAAATACAATTAAACATACAAATGAAATAAATAAACACAAATAAACAATTAAATTATTAAATAGAAATTTTACCTCAATTAAAGCAGCAAATATTTGTTGAAAAAGAATTTCTGCAGAGCTTCGCAACGAAAATCAGAGGAGAACAAGGGGTATTGGGGGGGGGACCCCTCCTTTTATAAGTTTTCTCAGCCGGATGCGTGAACGCCGTTCACGCTTCCTTCAGCTCGTCCGCGAAGGATGCGTGAACGCCGTTCACGCATCTTTTCCCGCGCAAGGATGCGTGAACGGCGTTCACGCTTCCTTTAGCTTGTCAGCAAAGGACGCGTGAACGCCGTTCACGCATTACCGTCGGGGTCCGGGATGCGTGAACGCCGTTCACGCATCCTTCACCGCGGAAGGATGCGTGAACGGCGTCCACGCATCCCGGACCCATTTTTAAAATTATCCGAACCCTAACCCCTTTTATCATATTTTAAATTTTTTAAAACCCAAAAAAAAAATTACTCGAAAATGAGTAATACTGAAAACATAAACTTATCTTTTTAATATTCCACTAAAAAATATAATATGTACATGAAAGTATGAAAATATAATTTTTTAAAATATTTTAAAATATTATTATACAATTTTAATATAAAAATTCTATCTTCCCCTAAAACTAATTGAAAAATGGAGACATCAACTAGGTTTTTTTGGATTACTGCATCTATGAATGACTTGTTCTATTTTCTTATAGTATTTTTACATGTATGGTTCAAAAGAGTTATTTAATGAAAAACTATAATTGTAATAAAATTATCAATATTTAGATATTATAATTATTTCATTTTTATACCCGAATAACAATCTATGAAAATGGGTGCATCGTCCTTGTATGTGCAGACTACAGCCTCTACCGAAGGATACATTTCATTAAACATTCCAAACTGAAATCGATGACTATAAATTTGTATTTTATGATATAAAATGATATTTATGACATAATTAATTTTTTAAAATGAAAATATTTAATGTTATATAAGTGATATTAAGAATTACAAATTATAGTGAATTTATTTTCACTAATGAACATATCAAGGCATATTTCGTAATTTGAGTCCATTTTAAAAACCAAAGGAATAATATATATTTCTCCCTAAAATAATAATAGAGGATATAAAATTATACCATTATGAATCTTATGAATATATTTAATAACACCTCTTACAATGGTAAATGAACAATTTGGTTTTCATATTAATTTGCTAAACAACATCAAGTAACCGACATGAGTGAAAATTTTGTAGTAAATTAATAACATATATGGATAAATAAACCATATAATATGAATTATATATCAACAATTTTATTAATAATGTTATTAATAACGTTTTTAATAGTATTAATTTCATTATTCAGTATTTTAGGTACCTGGATAGAATGAAACTTTACCTAAGGTAGGGTTTTTTATCTCAATTATGTTTCATTAATATATGATATGTGTTCATCAATTTATCCATTTTCATGTTTTATGTATTTGAATTGGATTAATTTATTTATTTTAATTATTCAATTCAAGTTGATTTATAATATTATATCATTTTATACCTTTTATGGTCATTTCAATTTGAATTTTTTTAATTTTTTGGGGGGTTTTCTTAACTGAAACCCACTTTCTTTGGGTTACAAGGTCTTATCAATAACATTATACTTCAATTCCTAGATCATTAAACCCTAATATTTTATATTAAAATATCTATTTATATCTAGGTGAATTAAAATTTTTATTCAGATATTCATATTTTATGAATTTTATCCGTATACAATTATTCTATATTTAAGAATAATTATATTTCCCATTGATGTTAATTTTTCATCCATGGCTATATCTTTACCTCACACAAATGTGCGCTATTATGTTTGGAAACATTTTTCTTTTATACCTAAGGTGACCTTCATCTTTTGATTATCGACTTTTCAAGAAGAAATTTTAATATCTATTTCTTTATTTGGGTTTCAATAAATGGATTTTGAACCATTAGAATTGGATTTTTTAACAACTATCCAAATTTTTGAGTTACATAATCCATTTAATTTTCAGCCTTTTTCAAAATTTCTCAACCGCCCGGGCCCTAGTTACCCAGAGTCGGTGCATTATTACGTATCATTGGAATAATAAAAAAAGATCAAGTCTTAAAAAACCGATTAGTTTAGTATTCTTGGAAGTACTAGATACATTCATATGGTTTACATTGTTGGATCCTGAATATACAGATTATACGCAAGAGGGGGGTGAAATGTGTTTTTAAGATTTTTCGTTATTTCTTTTATTGAACAATTTTTTTCCTCTTTGCTTTATCAGATTTGGTCATATAGTGGAAATAAACAAAACCGGGGACACAAAGATGTGTAGTGGTTAGTGGAATAGAAGGCCCCTAGTCCACTCCACCAACGCTCAACTCCATGAGCTTGATGATTTTCACTATCTGGTCCTCATTTCAATAGACTGGTCGACAACTGAATACGAGCAGTTGACACCATTACAATCCAAGGAAAAACAAAACCTTCTGGTTCAAACAAGAACCTACACAGCTTAGTACGAGAAGCAGGTTACTCCAGATAAAAAGAATTTCAGAAAGAATCTTTTCCAGATGATCTTCACAATTACAATAGAATGCAATTGCCAGCATATGGATCGTCATCTCTAGAATTATTTATTTTCAAGTCGAAGTAGTTTTGAGACGATCCGATTGCAATAGATATAAATATATAGTTTACAACTTCAGCAGTAGTAGATCCACAGTTGATATTCGATGCAGAACAAGTGAATCTTCCATCGAGTTCCTTATTCTTAAAGGAACAGAGCTTTGACGCTACTTTTTGAATCAGCAGATCAATCGTGATTTTTTTAGTCTCTATTTTTCACCTTATTAAAAATAAATGATTGATCACCACTCTCATGTATATGTTGTTTTTCAAAGAGAACATATACATTAAAGCTGAGCATATCTTCTGCACATTTAGATCCATAAAAGCCACCTTCTGATTCGCGATATTCAAAAATTTGAACTTACAGAGGTAGTCGTAACTTCCCTGAAAACTCAGCATAAAAAGCTCCTTTTAATTCATTCTTTAATCCAATGATAAAATGGCTTTGAATTAGTCAAATTCTTACTTTAAAAATAACTTTAAATCCAGCTTGAAATCTGCCCAATAACCACCTTCCTGATCGTTGCATAAAAATATCATCTTTTAAAACTTTCTGACGCCAAACGTAAGGTTGATAACGTGACCTCCAAACGTAGGGTTGATAATATAGTCCTCAAATGTAAGGTTCACTATGTAAGGTTGATCATAAATTTAAGGTTGATCATCCATACTTTTTCTTCAAATCTCAAACATACGGTAAAAGATCCATAATTTTACTTAATCCAAACATTTCCATAACGTATGGTTGTTCACAAAAGTAAGGTTGATAAACCATACTTTTTAGAAACAAATGTAACGTTTAGTACCTACGTACGGTTCTCCTTCCATACATTGCTGATAATCAAAACATAATTTTCCTTCATAATGTAAGGTTCTTCTTCCATAATTTGCTGAAAATGTATAGTTGTTTAACCATTATTTTTTCTTATCTCAAAAAGTATATGCGTTTTTCATCCTTACGCTATGTTTGTCCACGTAAGGTATTAATAGTGATTCCATGACGTGCTTAAAGTAGATTCCGAACAAGTAATAAATTCTCCTTATTTCAAGATTAAAATAAATTAATAAAGTCCTGAAAAATACTAAATAAAATCATTAGAAAATAATTAAAGGTATTTGTGAGAATCAAAATTATCAAAAAGAGACAGAGTATTATTTTCAATAATATCCCCCTTTAAATAACATTTTTATATATTGTTGAAAACAATACTTATCTCAACAATCTATGCCTTTTTGATGATCACAAAACACATAAGATAATAAAACAAATTAAATGAAATTAACTCTCAAAATTTGCTACATAATGTTTTAGAATTTTGATAAAATAAAACAATATTTTAATTAAAAAAAATAAAAAAAATTCAATAAATAAAATTTTCTCCCCTAGAAAAATAAAATAATTTTTCTTTCCAAATTTATCCCCCTAAAAAGTAAAATAATTTTACATTCGTATTTAGAAATAAAAAATTTATCCCCTTGAATAAATAAGGGTTTTTTTAAATAAATATTTGTGTTTGTCCAAATTTATCCCCTTTTTGGGATAAAAACAGAAGGATAAATCATGGATTTTAATACATTTAATGTTGCACTGAAATGTAGTTAAATGCTATTATTAACTATTTGTCAATAATTAAATCCGGAGTACTGGAATATCAAAAATAAAGACAGTAAAACAAATAGAAAGGAAGAAATATATTTTCATTAAAAATGAAAAATAGATACAAGTATGATAAACACAGGAATCAAGGTTTAGGCAAGATAGGCAATTGGTTATATCTCCTTTGGATTGCAGACTTGATTTCTGTGAACTGTTCGCAAAGTCCCTTCATCATCCCATCTCCACGTTTGATAATGACCTCTATTTTCTCTTGATTCATATGAATATCCTTGATTAAATTGACTCTGAAAAACTCATGAATCCTTTCTTCTTTTTTGATATGCACTGACAGCTTCTCTGACATCTGATTTGACAGATTTCTGATTGGTGGCTCACTAGATATTAGTTGATCCAAAAAAAATTTATGATAGTCTAGTAACACTAATAATGGAGCACTGTTACATTGAATATCTTGTAACCAGTCATTCATGTTTCTCATCGTGGCTGTGATGGCTTGAAATATTCGGATTAAATTAGGTGAAGTACCTGATCCACTAACAGTACTATTTGAAACTGATGCAAATTAGTTCTCCATAAACAACTTTAGATCTGATAAATATGTCTTCATAACCATTTCAATTTTCAATTTTTCAACTGCATTCAGTATATCCACATTGAACATTTCAACTTCGTGCCTTGAAACTGTACTCTCTTTTAGCTTTTGAAATCTCAATTGTTCGAAGGTTAAGGCATTTCTGAGAGTGACATTCTTAGATTCTAACTTAGATACCTTTTTGTATAGTTCCTCAACTTATTTCTTCCTTGAATAAGAGACATCATGTGCTTGATTCACATTCTCAGGCTCTAGATGATGCAGTAGTACAAAAGGTAATGATTCAGCATCAGATTTCTCTTTTTCTTTGTTTTAAGTAGGTTTGTCCACAGATTTTTCCTTAGAGACCGCAGACTCCTCCACAGGAAAAATCCTCTTGAATGACTTCTCTGTGAGCTTCAGAATCATGCTCATCACAAACATCAGCATCTTGGTTTTCCACTGGATTTTCAAGAACAATATTTTCTGAAGTTTCATGAGGTCTGGCCACTTCCTCACTAGGCACTGCCTCCTTATCTTGGTCTTGTTGAAGTGTAACTTCAACATCAACTACAATCTGTTCTTGATTCTCCCATTTATATTCTTCTTGATCTTCTAATCCCTCTACTGGTGTTGTCCTTTCACTAATATCTTCCATGGTCTTATCAATAACCGCTTCTCTTACAAAATAATAAGCAATTAAAGCTTCTATTGTTGCCAATGCAGGGGAAGTAATTTCCTCATTAATAGATCGAGTTCTTCGAGATTGAAGTCCCTCTTGACTTATTTATTCTTCAGCAACATCCACTTCAAATCAAATCCTTCTTGCTACATTGCTGACTCTTGATTCAGCCTGCCCCTCCTTGGACTTAGCAGGTTGAGCCTAAGCACTCTCTGAGTCTTCCTCAGCTCCTACTGGCATGGTTTTTTCTTTAATGGTGCTCCAAAAGTATCCAATCATCCTCAAAGTTCCAGCATTAAACATATTACTGTGATGACAGTGTAATCGGGCATCCACTAATCTCATCATGTCTCTCTTAAGAAACAGTTTAGAAATAAATCGACCGAAAGGATAAAAGTTCATCCGGCCGTTACATTGACAGTAGTAATTGAGGTACCTGACCATGTACCTTGAGAAGTTTAACTTGATATCACTTAAAAAAAGATACATTATGTTCATATCAGGGTAAAAAATCTTTTCCATTTCTGCCATTCTGGGAGCTATTCCTGTCTGAACAAATTTAACCAGGATCTTTTGATCTGTTTCAAAATCTTTCACCATAATTTTCTTAATAGTATATGTTCCAAAAAAAAGACATAATGTCCTCGGATTTATGCACAACATCTCCTATATTCTTCAAATAAAAATGAAAAACTCCCTCATGAGGGTAGTTGAGAATCTGACCACTTTCTATTGACGAGATTGAGAAATCTCAATCCTCTATCTTAGCCATCATACTATCCTTAGTATCCCCCAAACTAAACTGTACAGATTTGAAGAAGTATCTAAGTTCTACCTCATACAGAAATTCCGTATTTTCACGGTTGAATGTTTGTTCAAGGTTCTGAAACAACAATGCTTGTTTCAACAGTAGATTTGTCTGAAATAACCAGTCGAGATCGATTACCTTGCCCTGTATGATTTTTCTTCCTTCTGTGTGTTGTCTCTTGACATTGCTTGGCTCGACTTCACTAGCTCTTTTAGTCCTTACCATCTTTGCGAGAATATCTGATGATTTGAAGGTTAGGGTTTCAGAGGATCGAAGATTAGGGTTAACGAGTAGAGGCTGGTGTTAGGCGTTTGAATGGGTTTTGATAGAAGTAAAATGGTTCAGAAATCTAAAGGGTTTTATGAAAAACTTAATTCCCATGTTTATAATACTCATTACATATAATCAAAAATAAATAAAATAAATTACATTGATAAAAGAATCTTATTCTGTTTTAAAAAAAAATATAAAAATTATTTTTAAGTAGAATAAAAAAAATTATGAAGTAAATTCTATTTAAAATCAAAAAAACCTAGCTCCCCCTTAATAAAATCAAACCTTGCAGTGGTAAGTGGTATAGTAAAAATATCAGCTAATTGAATTTAAGTATTTATAAATTCTAAAAATATATCCTTTTTAATAACATGATCTCAAAAAAAGTGATTCCTTATATTAATGTGCTTTGTTCTAGAATGACTAATAGGATTTTTTGAAATATTAATTGCAGTTGTATTATCACCTAAAATGGGTGTATTGTTAAAATTTAATCCAATGTTCATAAGAGTGTTTTTCATCCAAAACACTTGCGCACATCAACTTCCAGCAGAAACATATTCTTCCTCGGTTGTTGACAAGGCAACTAAATGTTGTTTCTTATTAGACCATGACACTAAAGACTTTCCTAAAAAGTGACATGTTCCTGATGTGCTTTTTCTATCTAATCTACAACTTCCAAATTCAGCATCTGAATATGAAATCAAATTGAAATTAGAAGTTTTACGATAAAGAAGAGATTGAAAAACAATTCCTTTTAAATATATGTAAAAATTCTTTTATCAGATGTTAGATGAGATTCGTTAGGATTTTATTGAAATCTAGCACAAAGACATACTGACTACATTATATCTGTCCTACTAACAATACGATATAATAAACTACCAATCATACCTCTATATAACTTGTTGTCAACTGATTTTCTAGTTTCATACAAATCAATTTTTATATTAGTACACATAGGAGCTGTAAATGTCTTGCTGGTTTCAAGTCCAAATTTGTTAAGTAAATCACTAATGTATTTTCTTTGATTCAATACATTTCCAAAATCTTTTTGATAAATTTGAAGTCATATGATGAAATTTAGTTCTCCCATCATAATTATTTCAAATTCTTTTTGCATTAACTTTATAAACTCATGACAAAGGGTTTTAATATTTGATCCAAAAATTACATCATCAACATAAATTTGAACCAATAAAACATTATTTTTTACAGTTTTCTTAAAGAGTGTTGGATCTACCATTCCAACAGTAAATTCATTTTTCAAAAGAAAAGAACTTAATCTTTCATACCAAGCACTAGGTGCTTGTTTAAGGCCATAAAGAGCTTTAGTACATTTAAAAATAGAATATGGTTTTTGAGAATTTTCCAGACCAGGAGGTTTCTAAACATAAACATCCTCCATTAAATAACGATTTAAAAAGGTAGATTTAACATCCATCAGAAATAATTTAAAATTCATATAAGAGGCATAGGCTAAAAGGATTCTAATGGCTTCTAACCTAGCTACAGGTGAAAAAGTCTCATCATAATCTATTCCTTCTTTTTGATTGTATCCTTTAGCTACTAATCTTGCTTTATTTCTAGTTATTGTGCCTTGGTTATCCTGTTTATTTCTAAATACCCATTTGGTTCCTATTACTAGATAATTTTTAGGTCTTTCCACTAATTCCCAAACGTCGTTTCTTTTAAACTGGTTTAATTCATCTTGCATTTCTATTACGCATCTTACATCATCTATGGCATATTCTATAGTCTTGGGTTCTTGTTGAGATAGAAAGGCAGAGAATTCTACTAGTTTTTCTAAGTTTCTTCTAGTTTGAATTAATGTATCTAAGTCACCTATCACAGTTTCTAAAGGGTGATTCTTTAGGGTTCTGGACTGTCTAGGAAAAACTGTTAAAGGTTCTTCAGTATCATGTTCCTATGAACTGGACTAAATTTATTTTATATCATTTCCAAAATCATTCTTTAAGTTCTCATGTTTCATGTTATCATTAGAGTCAGGTTCATCCATTTGATCTGTCCTTTTCTCAAAGGGATAAGATTCAACAAATCATACATGAACGGATTCTTCAAAAATCCTTAACTTCTAATTATAGACTCTATAAGAATAAGAAGTAGCAGAATATCCTAAGAAAATTCCTTTATCAAATTTTTGATCAATCTTACCAAGATTATCTTTGGTGTTCAAGATGTAAACCTTACATCCAAAAACATTAAAGAAATTTACTTTAGGTTTTCTGTTATTCCATAGTTTATAGCGTGTATTTTTCAAAATAGGTCTAATTAAAAATCTATTAATTATATACAAAGTTGTCTTCACAGCTTCTGCCCAAAAATATATAGGTAGGCTATATACATTTAACATAGTTCTATCCATTTCTTGAATTGTTCTATTTCTCCTTTCTACAATCTCATTCTATTGAGGTGTTCTTGGTGCCGAAAAGGTATGTTTAATAACCATGTTTGAGAAAAAGGAATTAAATTCCTGATTCTCAAAATCTCCACCATGATCAATTCTCAATAAGATTATATTAAAACCTTTTTAATTTTAATAGATTTGTAGAAAATTTCAAATAATGTAAAAGATTCATTTTTAAATTTAAAATAGAAAATCCATGTAAATCTTGAATAGTCATCAACTAAAACATATACATATAATTTACCATCTATTCTTGATAATCTTGAGGGTCCAAGCAAATCCATATGAATAAGTTCTAGATGTTTAGATTTAGAAACTTTATTAATAGATTTGAAGTATGATTTGTGTTTCTTGCCAAGTTGACATGCATCACAAAATCGGTCACTTTCAAATTTGAGACTAGGTAAATCAGAAACTAAATTTTTCGTAGATAAATTATTTAAAACATATATATTACAATGTCCATGTATCATATGCCAGATCCAAGATTCACTTACTTTACCAGTCAAGCAGTTTACTTGTGGTTTACAAAAGGAATTTAAATCCAAAGTATAGACATTATCATTTCATGGTGAATTAAATTTAAACAGTTTATCTTTAGAAATAGTACAGAAATTCTTAGTAAAGTCAACAGTATATCCATCATCACAAATTTGAGAGATACTTATTAGATTTTGTTTTAATCCTTGCGCATAAAGTACTTTGTTGATTGAGACTGTTTTTAGATCTCTAATAGCTCCAATGCCAACGATTTTTCCTTTGGCATTGTCACCAAATGTGACAAGCCCTCCTTCATTTTGATTGAGTGAAAAAAATTAAATGAGTATCCACTCATATTTCTTGAGGAGCCACTAACCATGTACCATATATCTTTTCTTCTCTGGTGTCCTCCTACCTAGAAAGACATTCAAACAAATTGCTTTGGTACCCATATTTTGTTGTGTCCATGGGTGTTAGCTAGCAATGATCTAGGTATCCAGATTTTTTTGTTCTTTTAAAATCAGGTGAATCATATAATTCTTTTGAAACATAGGATTTCTTAATACCACATATTTGAGGTTGTCTAAAGAAATTGTTTTTGGCTATATGTCCCTTTGTCCCACAAAAGTTACGATTAACCTTTTTAGAGATAGGAACAAAATAATTTTTATATAGATTATTTTTTTCTCCATTACTGCCAATTCCAAATATCTCCTTTTTAATGACAGTTTTTTCAAGAATTTAATTTAATGAATTCTCCCCTTTTGTAAAAACTAATGCAGCCTATTTGTAAGATTCTACTTCAACCTGCAGTGTTTTTATTCTTATTTCAAAATTAATATAGTTAGTTTTAATAGATTTGTATTTATCAGTTAATTCCTTATGTTGTTTCAGCATTTTATCCCATTATTCAGAAATAGTTTTGTGTTTGTTCTTTAGTGACTTTTGTTTCTTAAATAGTGAGTCATATCTTTCTTCAAGCATATTGCAGTAGGCTACATGTTTTTCATTTGTGTAGCTTGATTCAGAATTTGATTCATTATTTGAGTAAATGGAGTAATATGAGTGCACCTCATGAGTTTCTTCCATGAAACACATTTTTTTTATTGAATTCTTCTTTCTCTGAGCATGATTTAGAAGAGCTACTAGAGTCTTCAGATACACCCCAAGTGGATTTCATAGCTTTCTTGTCTTTCTGCTCATAGTCATTTCTTTTGAAGAATTTCTTCTTCTTTTCATCCTTCAATTATGGGAAATCTGGTCTGATATGCCCCATATTCTTGCATTCATAGCATCTTACTTCTTAATCATCTCTCTTAAAAGATTTTTTGAAGCCACTTTTTGTGCTGTAGAACTTTATATATTTCCTGGCTAGTTGAGCCAGCTCTTCAACTGAGTTTGATGACTCAGAGCTCTCTAGTTTAGCATTGAATTCTATGTTCTTTATATTTCTATTCTCCTATTGTGAAGTTACTTTCATGGAAGTATCTTCTCTTTTGATAATAACTTCATGTTCATTATCCTCGTCTTGCATTTCAGCTTCATACATCATCAGTGTACAAATCAGCTCTCTCGTGGTTAGATTTTTTATAGGAGTTGGTTTTCTGATTGCAGGAGAGATACCATTCCATCATGTCGAAAGTACCCTCAGTACTTTTAATGCTTGATCAGCCTGCTTGATAGGTTCTCCTAGAAATGTTATATTATTGAAAATTTCTGTCAATATCCAATTCATTTGGGTAATGATTTCTCATTCAAACATTCTGAAAGTATAAAATTTCAGTTTTATAGTTGCATATCTCATTTGTCTTACATGTTCTGTTCCTTCATATGCCACAACTATTGTCTACCACATCTCATATGTTGTCGGGCACTGAGATACTCTGTTAAATTCATATGTTTCTAGACCGTAGATGATTTCATTAATAGCCTTCGAATTCATATCATACTCTACCTCTGTAGCAGCACTCCATGTTTCAGAATTTTCAGGAATTTCATAAGGAGTCAGAATCTTTTAATAGACTTTATATCCGAGGTTTTCCATATATATTATCATGTGTGATTTCCAGCAGCCATAGTTGTCTCTATTGAAATATGGTTCTCTGAACAATGACTTCCCTTCTCTTGTATCAGTCATGATGCTCTGTTATATTCTTTAAATGCATCTACCGTGCTAAGTCTCTATCAGAAGCTCCTCCTGAGATACCAATTGTTGGATCCTGAATATACAGATTATACGCAAGAGAGGGGTGAATTGTGTCTTTGAGATTTTTCGTTAATTATTTGATTGAACAAGTTCTTCCCTCTTTGATTTATAAGATTTGGTCATACAGTAGAAATAAATAAAAGCAGGGACACAATGATGTATAGTGGTTAGGGGAACAGAATGCCCCTAGTCCACTCCACCAATGCTCAACTCCACGAGCTTGATGATTTTCAATATTTGGTCTTCGTTTCAACATACCGGTCCATAACTGAATACAGGTATTTGACACCATTACAATCCAAGGAAAAACAAATCCTTTTGGTTCAAAAAAAACCTACACAGCTTTGTATGAGAAGCTGGTTACTCAAGATAAAAAGAATTTCAGAAAGAATCCTTTCCTGATGATCTTCACAATTGCAGCAAAATGCAATTGATAGCAGATGGATCGTCGTCTCTTGAAATATTTATATTCAAGTCGAAGCAATTCTAAGTCGATCCAGTTTCAATAGATATAAATATATATTTCACAACTTCAGAAGTAGTAGATCCACGGTTGATATTCGATGCAGAACAAGTGAATCTTCTATCAAGTTCCATCTTCTTAAATGAACAGAGCTTTGACGCTCCTTTTTGAATCAGCAGATCAATCATGATTTTTTGCAGTCTCTATTTTTCACCTTTTTAAAAATAAATTATTGATCACCACTCTCACGTATATGGTTTTTTTTAGAGAGAACATATATATTAAAGCTGAGCATATCTTCTGCACATTTAGATCCATAAAAGTCGTCTTCTGATTCGCGATAATCAAAAATTTGAACTTACAGAGTAGTCATAAGTTCCCTGAAAACTCGGCATAAAAAGTTCCTTTTAATTAAATATTTAATCCAATGATAAAACAGCTTTAAATTGGTCAAAGTCATTCTTTAAAAACGACTTTATATTCGGCTTTAAATCCGCCCAATAATCAGCTTTCTTACTGTTGCATAAAAATATCGTCTTTCAAAACATTCTGATGCCAAATGTAAGGTTGATAACGTGACCTCCAAATGTAGGGTTGATAACATAGTCTTCAAACGTAAGGTTTACAATGTAAGGTTGATCGTAAAATTAGGGTTGATCATCCATACTTTTTCTTCAAATCTCAAACGTATGGTAAAAGATCCATACTTTTACTTAATCCATACTTTTACAAGAATGTATGGTGGTTCACAAAAGGAAGGTTGATGAACCATACTTTTGAGAAATAAATGTAATGTTTAGTACCTACGTACGGTTCTCCTTCCATACTTTGGTGATAACCAAAACATAAGGTTCCTTCCTAACGTAAGGTTCTTCTTCTATATTTTGCTGAAAACGTATGGTTGTTTAACCATACTTTTTTCATATCTCAAAAAGTATACACGCTTTTCATCCTTATGCTACGTTTATCCACATAGGGTATGAATAGATATTCCAGGACGTGCTTAAATAATATTCTGAAAAATTAATAAATTTTCTTTATTTCAAGAGTAAAATAAATTAATACTGTCGTGAAATATACTAAATAAAATCATTAGAAAATAATTAGGGGTATTTGTGAGCATCAAAATTATCATAAAGAGATAGTGTATTATTTTCAATAATCTCCCCTTTAAATAACATTATTATATCTTTTTGAAAACAATAATTTTCTCAAAATACATTACATCATAAAATGAAAAACTACAACAACCTTGTTTCCATAGACAACACTGAGATCCCATAGACTATACCTGCAGGTCAGTAAAAATATACTTCTTCACATCCTAGGAAAAATAAAACATAGAAAGGGGTGAGCTCAGATGCTCAGTAAGGATAAAACTATAGAGGAAACATTCATAAATAAGAATAAAAATTTATGGAAATGTATAAGTCTAAAACAAAAGTCTTTTAAACATGAACTTCAGCATAATATGGAAAAGATAAAATCAAATAATTCCATTTATTTATTCAAATAGATATTCTACTACTAGAATAATCACATACAATATCAATTTACACATTCATAATGATGGAATGCATAATGAAAGACTTCATAACCACATTGTCAAGGCCTTGTTCCAAGACTGTAGATAAGATTTTTTCAAATCCTTATGCCAAGACACTAGTTTGTCTCATGAGACCTATGGATGCATCGAGTAGCTATAGCAGGCTCCACCCGTCACTTACTAAGTCTAATTCCTTACTCATATGAAAAAGAATTAAAAATAACATAAACATTCATATGAAATATGGCCTAAGAAATGTCAATACATTATCCCTAAACCATGAATGGTATGAAAATAACAAATCCACAATCAAACATATCACAAAACCTTCAATAATATATGGATGTTTTGTATCATAATAAATCAACTTCAAATAAGCTTAAAATCGATCCAAGGATGTTGAAATAGATGAAATCAAAACATTTTTTTAGAGAAATATCTCTTTCAATTTGGAAATCATTTAATAAAACATTTATTTTGAAAATATTCTTTTAGGATTGTAAGGGAAGATTCGATGATGATATAACAGCGGAAAATAGTCACAGCTGTCGTATAAGTTAAAAAAAATTCTTAGCATGATTTTCTCGAAAAGTTCATAAGGTCTCTTGTTTGGAAAATGACTGAAATATTCCTTTCAACCCATTTTATAAAAAGTCAAACAAGGTTATAAATTGCATTAATCCATAGTCTAGTAAATAGTAAAAAAAATTGGAATATATTTTTAAGAAACATGGATGTGGATGATAAAGAGGTCCAAGTAGATACATGCGTTAAAACAACCTCGAATAATAAAGAGATTGTGAAATTAACTCTTACCTTGTACATTTCCTTATTATAGTGTAGGTTATCCTCTTATATAATGGTGAAATAATTTTTATTAAATTATACATGAATCATATAAATTAATATTAGATAATATGTTATCTTTTAACATTTCTTTGTTAATAATATCTTAATATTATTGTCGTTTCGGGTGTTACCTGATTTGTTTTCATTTAAATGCATTGTTAATTAAGTAAAGTTTGTTATGGATAGGATGTATCTTATTCATATTCAGAATTATATAAAGTCTTTAAACATTATTTTTAATCATAGAATGAAAATAAGTCTTGAATGGATATGATGGGGAATGAATCTCATCACGTTCGTGGAGATGGTAATCCGTACGTACGCATGAGCGACAATATCATTCTTTTGATATTAAAATATTATATAATTGGATGTTATATCATATATAATGAATCATTATCATGTTATATTTATTATTTACATCAATTACACATCATTATTATACCCATCCAAATTATAATTTATTGAATAACAATTACACCACAACGTGGAGACGATAATCCGCACGTAGGCACATATGGTGAAATGTCATTCAAAGGATGGATAGAATAATGAATATGGTTGTACCATATTTATAATAACATCACATTATATATAAGATATTGGAGTCATTATTTTATAATGTAAACAACAAAGAAAGGGGAAGTGGAAGAAGAAAGGAACTTGAAGGTGGTGAGGAAGTATTTACCACTTCTTCGGGTTCTTCCTTTTGATTTGATCAAAAGGGTTTAATTAGGATGGATTTATGACTAAAATAAGGCCTCAGGGATGAAGTTAGGATATTTGAGAGGGTATTTTCACAGGGTTTGTCCGATCCAAAAGGCTTTAAGGTGTGAATTTGAGGGAATGGGGAGTGCCCTTTCATAAGAGGCGTGAGACGCACCTTATGAAAAGCTATAAATATTATTTAATAAAAAAATAATTTTCGGTTTATAATGGCACAAAAATTTATTATTTAAAGGATAAGGAGGGGATGGGTCTAAAACCACTCAACCAATAGGTTTTATATAGTTTTGGGTCATTATATTAACTTTATCTTTTAGATTTAACTCTTAGTTAAATTGTTTGACATTTACCGCGTCTCTTTGTATTTTTATATTATATGGTTAATAATCTAATAATAAACTACCAAGTGAACCTAAAGGGGTTAGATAATGACATATATAATATTATTTAACACTTTTGTCCTATTCTAAAATTTTTAGGAATTGAATATAAATTAATAATATAACATTTGTTTTAGAAACTATTTTATGTCAATTTTGACACTATTTGGTATTATGTTTTTTATAAATTTATTATAGCATTATTACTTCAATAAAAATTCTTCAAACCAACCCTAACATGTCAAATTAACCTAAAAAATTATTTGAATTCATAAAAAGTCTCAAATTACATTTATTTGGATATTTATAATTGCAATTATTCTTATATTTCATTAATTAGGTAATTACTTCATCATCATCATGTCATAAAAAAATTAAAATATTTAATGTCGAAAAATTATAAATAAAATAAAATTATTTAGGAAATATTTTTATATTTCTAATAAATATTTGTAGTCTATTTTATATTGTGTGTAACCCTATATTAATGATGGTTAAGTAACTAAACATTGAATTTAACACTTTTAACTCTTCTTTGAATTAAATAATAATAAATGTCCTAATCTAATCAAAGTGGAACAGAGAGGTTCATATATTATTCCTAAGGTTGCTTTCGGTCGAATTATACTTATCTAGTAGAATTAGGACATGTTTTAGGGTAATAATAATATCATTTTTACCCTTAATTATGGTATTTACATTTAACCGTGGTAAATAAAAGTAAAAAGTTAGTATTCACCCACAATTATTTTCATATTATTGAACAAAATTTTACTTGCTGATATCAACTATGTCTCTCAGATTTTTGAAATTAAACTCACAAAAGCAGTAAAATTATGTTTTATGTAAATTTGCATATGCTCCTAGGAGACGGGTAAAAGACGGTAAAAAGTTCATTAAAATTTTTATATAACTAAAATTATTATAACCTGACTCCAATGAATTAAATTGAAATTATATAGGTATTTTGTATCTATTTTGACCTAAAAGAAATTTAAATAAAATAAATAATTATTTAAATAAAAATTTGGTTTTAAGCTATAACTATTCATCAAAAATAGAAAGTTTTCAGAAAAATACCAAAAATTCAACCTAAGCAAATTTCGATATTCCCAATCAAAAAATGAAGTCCATTTTGAATGATACAAATTATAAGACAGATCGGGTTCCAGTTCTAATTCCTCATATGTGAGTACATGCGTTGGGTCAGGCAATCATTTTCTCAACAGTGATATGTGGAACACATCGTAAACTTTGGAGAGACTTGGTGGAATTTCCAAAAGATAAGAAACACCCCCAATTCGTTCTACAATTTCGAAAGGTCTGATGTACCTGAGATTCAATTTACCCTTACTAAAACTTATAACACTCTCCCATGTAGATACATTCAAGAAAACATGATTTCCTAACTGAAATTTCAAATACTTCCTTCGGTTATCAGCATAGCTCTTCGGTGTACTTTGATCTTCCTTGAGGTTTTTTTTGATTACCTTCACCTTTTCCATCGTTTCCTCTACACGTTCTAGGCCTATGAGTTTTATTTCACCAAAATCATCCCAAAAGGTTGGTCTGTGAAATTTCATTCTATATAATGCTTCATAGGCTGACATCTGAATACTTGAATGGAAGCTATTATTAAAGGAAAATTCTACTAGAGGTAAATATTGATCCCACATACCTTGAATTTCATTTTAGAATGATCTAAAAATGTATTTAAAGATTTGAATAGTCCATTCTAATTGTCCATAAGTATGGGGCTGGTAGGAAGTGCTCAAACAAAGTTCAGTATCTAGGGCTTTCTGAATAAAGTTTTCTGAATCTTGCTGTAAAACTTGTATCATGATCAGAAACAATGGATAGGGGTACTCTATGAAGTCTTACAACTTCATTAATATAAAGTCTTTTTAGAAATTCAAATGGTAAATCTTCTCTTATAGAAAGAAAATATGCTGACATTATAAGATGATCAATATTGACCCATATTACACCGTTCCTTCTAGAAGTATTTGGTAGTCCCTTGACAATGTAAATCGTAATATTATCCCATTTCAACTCTGGTATGTGAAGAGGTTGCATGACTCCTCAAGGATTTTTTCTTCTAGCTTTCACTTGTTGACAAACCATACATCTTGACACAAAATCGGCAATCTCCCTCTTCATTTTTTCCCTCCAAAAATGTTCCTTAAAATATCTATACATCTTAGTGCTACTAGGGTGTATAGGGAAATTGGAACTATGAGAATCATCCAATAATTACCTTTTAGATCAGGTATATCTGGAACACAAAGACTCTTACCATAATTCAAAATTCCATCTTCATATGCAAATTCACTCAATATCCCTTCATTCATAGCATTAATATTCTTTTGAAGCTCTTCATCATCGGTCTAAGAACTCTTTATCCTTTCTAGTGAAGATGGTTTGGAAACCATTTAAAAAAGTATTGAAGTTTCACCTTCCATGGTGATTCCCATATCCATCTCTACTAGATCCATGTATATAGGATCCTTTACAACTGTCATCTTGTTCAAAACTCCATGATCCTTTCTACTCAAAGCATGTTCCACCTTATTTTCCTTCCCCGGGTGGTAGTGTATAGTGAAATCATAATCCTTGAGTATTTCAAGCCATCTCCTTTTCCTCATGTCGAGTTCTTTCTGTGATAAAATATACTTCAAACTCTTGTGATCGGTATATATCTTGCATTTGACACCATAGAGATAGTGTCTCCAAATATTAAAAGAAAAGATTACAGTAGCTAACTCAAGATCCTAAGTAGGATAGTTTTTCTCATGAATTTTTAGCTCTTGTGATGCATAGGAAATAATCCTATCATTCTGCATAAGGACACAACCAAGTCCTTTCTTTGATTCTTCACTATAAATAACAAACCCATCATTCCCCGATGGTAGAGTCAATATAATAGAATTGACTAATTTTCTCTTCAGTTCCTCAAAACATTCTTCACACTCCATTGTACAAACAAATTTAACCCCTTTTAGTGTGAGCTTTGTTAATGGGTTGGCCAACTAGGAAAAATTCTGGACGGAACGTTGATAATTACCTGCTAAACCAATAAAAATGTGTACCTCGGTTATACTCGTTGGTGCTGGCCATTCCTGGATTTCATTGGTCTTAGAAGGATCAACAGAGATTCTATCCTTAAAGAAATATGTACAAGATAAGAAATATCATGAAGCCCGAATTCAAACTTGCTAAACATCCCATATAATTCATGCCTTCTAGGAGTCTTCAAGATAATGCATAAGTGATATTCATGATCTTCGTTTCTTTTATAGTTTACCTAGATATCATCAATAAATACCACAACAAAGTCATAAAGATATTCCTTGAAAACTATATTCATTAGACCTATAAAGATAGAGGGTGCATTAGTCAATCCACAATGCATTATTGTAAACTCGTAATTCCCATACCTGGTTCGAAATGGTGTGTTCAGAATTTCTTCTTTCTTCACACACAATGGATGATATCCAAATAGAAGGTAAATATTTGAAAAGTATTGAGATCCATGATGTTGGTCAAGTAAATCATCAAAGCGGGTTAGTGGATAATTGTTCTTTATGGTTATAGAATTGATCTCCCTGTAGTTAATGCACAACCTCATAGATCCATTGTTCTTCTTAACAAAAAGGAATGGGGCTCCCCATGGAGAAACACTAGGGTGAAAAAATCCATGATTACTCAATTCCTCTAGTTGTTTCTTTAGATCCACTAATTCCATAATGGCCATTCTATAAGGCGTCTTCGATATGGGCCTTAAACCAGGAATTAAATCAATGGAAAACTTAATTTCTCATTCTGAATGATGTCCAGGTAAATCCTCTGGGAACACATCAACATATTCATGAACAATAGGAACATCCTCTATTTGAACATTCCTTTCCTCACCCATAGTTATTTCATTCTATTCCTCCCTAATAATTGAATTTATTTGAGCTATTTGGGGTGGATCTAGATAAGAATAGGGTGGTGACATTTCTACTCTAAAGATAAGGTACACCTTATCATAATTATAAATTGTTACCTACTTCTTCTTACAATATATTTTCGCATCATGGTCTGAAAGCCAATCCATATCGCGGATTATATCAAATTCAATCATGGGTATGAAGATGAGATCATCAGATAAATAACATTTTCATGCCCTAATAGTGACTTATTCACAAAATATTGCAGCTATGATACATTCCTTAGGAGTTTTTACTAAAAACTACCTTGTTAAATCAAATTGGAAATATCTATTTTTCTTAGAAAAATGGGAAGATATGAAACAATGTGATGATCCAGAATCAAATAAATTATTTTCTAAACATGAAGAAACCATTAAATTACATGCTACCACGTATTTCGGAGCTTCAACCTTAGTAGTAGTAATAATATTGGATTGGACTTGATCCCTTTTCCTTTTCTAAGGTTAGTTCCCCTGACTATTAGGAAATTCATTTTCATAATGCCCCCTTTCTCTAAAATTATTGCATTCAACATTGACAGCCTCTTTGTTCCCCTTGTAATCACAAGCTTGGTGGCCTTTTTCACCACACTGGTAACAGAATCCCATTAACTTCAAGAAAGTACCAGGGTTTTTCTTCCTACATTTATTGTAGGATGGATATTAAAATTTTCCCTTATTCCCCTTATTTTCATTTCCAAAGTGTTCAGCAAATATTATATTCTCTTTCTTTTCTTTAATGTCATAAGACTTAGAGAATTCTTTTTTCAGTCTTGATAGCACATGAGACAATATCTTCATACGGAGAGAAGGATAATGAGACTAATTCTTGATGGAGAAATGGTTTTAACACCTAAAATAATCAATTAGTCTTACTTCTTGGGTTACGTATATAATCTGCAGCATGCCTCGCTAACCTTGTAAAGTTAGCTTCATACTTTGTGACATTCTCATACCCCTTTTGCCTCAGACTCAGAAATTTTCCTTCCATATCTACTCGATTGTCATCAGGAAAGTATTTTTCTATGAAAATTTCTTTAAACTACCTCCATTCTATATTTGATACTTCATCATCTTCCATTGTTTTTTGAATCAATGACCACCATTGATCAGCATCTACAGTGAGGCCGTAAACTTCCATGACAACTTTTTATTTTTCGCTACTCCCCAAGGAATTGAATATTTTCTTTATGGAATTTATCCATTGCTCAGATACTAGTGTATTTTTACCCACCCCCATTTAATTTTGGTGGTTTTTTCCTCATTTAAGTGATATAACATTGATCCTCCAAGCTGTGGATCAGGGTGCTCCGTACTTGTAAGGTTATTATTCATAACCTGAGTGTGTTGTCCCAGTATAGTGATTAGCAGATCAGCACCAGTTTCATCACCAGCTCCACTATAATTATCATGAGTAGGAGGGAATTCCCTACATGGAGTGTGTGCATTGATAGAGTATCCATTCCATCCACTATGCTCCATTTCTAAACAATGGCATAAACTAGATTAGTTTATGAATAGAAATACATAAATCTAAACTTATAAAACACTTAAAATAAATTGAACAGTTTATGGATATAATCCATAATAATAATAAAAATTATTTGAGGATGTATATACTCGTAAACCCTTCATAATGGTTTGTAAAGAAAATTAAAATTATGTTAAGCATATCCCCCAAGAGTAGTATAACCTAGAGTGCAGCAAGGCCCATTGTCATGCACCAGTTCCTATACGAGTCTAGCCCAAAGCGGTGTTTTCGAGTTTTACCCCTAGGTACATATATGCCAGAGCAACCTCTACCTTCTCATATCCAGACAGGGATGTATTTCTTATAAAAATCACATAATTTCTTCAATACCAAAAATCTAGGAAGTTATTCTATACTAATCCTCAAATTCTATCTTAGGGCTACGTGCTCTAATCATAGTTTCTGTAAATTGAGTTTCTAAGGCTTGTACTAAACTTCCTGTGATTCCAACTATAACGCCCCGACCCATGTTACCCAGAGTCGGTACATTATTACGTATCGTTAGAATGATTAAAAATGATCAAGTATTGAAAGACCTATTAGTTTAGTAGCCATGGAAGTACTATATACATTCATAAGGTTTTCATTACACCATAAAATTGAAAACTACAACAACATTTTTTCTCTATACAACACTAAGAACCCATAGACTATCACTGCAGGTCAGTCATAATATACTTCTTCGCATCTTGGGAAAAATAAAACATAGAAAGGGGTGAGTTCAGATGCTCAGTAAGGATTATAATATAGCAGAACAATTCATAAATAAGCATAAAAATTAATGGAAATGTTAAAGAATAAAAAAAACTTTTAAAATTGAACATAAGCATAATATGGAAAAGATAAAATCAAATAATTCCATTTACTTATTCACATGGATATTCTAGTAGTCTAATAATCACATTCAATATCAATATCCACATTCATAATGATGGAATGCATAATGCCGGACTTCATAACAATATAGTCAAGGCCTTGGGGCAAGACTACAAATAAAATTTTGTCAAGGCCTTGTCCCAATACACTAGTTTGTCTCATGAGACCTACCGATGCATCGAGGAGTTATAGCAGGATCCACCCGTCACTTACTACGTCGAATTCATTACTCATTTGAAAAGGTTTAAACATAACATAAACATTCGTATGGAAACTTTCATACAAAATGTCAATAATTTATCCATAAACCATGAATGGTATGAATATAATACATCCACAGTCAAACATATCACAAAAATTTCAATACAATATGGATGTTTTGTATCATAATAAATCGACTTCAAGTAATCTTAAAATCCATCAAAGGATGTTGACTGAGATGAAATCAAAACATTTTTTAGAGAAATATCTCTTTCTATTTTGAAATCATTTAAGAAAACATTTATTTCTAAAATATTCATATTGTATTGTAAGGGATTCTTCGACAATGTTTTAATGGCATAAAATAGTCGCACCTACAGTATAAGTAAAAAAACATTCTTACCATGATTTTATTTAAAAGGTCACAAGGTACCTTGTTTGGAAAATGATAGAAAGATTCCAGGCAAAAAATTATATAAAAACACAAAAAAGGTATAAATATATTTACCCTATTGACTAGTAAATAGTAAAAATGTTTTGGATTAAGTTTTTAAGAAACATGGATGTGGATGATAAAGAGGTCCCAGTAGATACTTCCCTAAAAACAACCTCGGTTAATAAAGAGATTGTGAAATTTACCCTTACCTAGTACTTTTCCATGGTCGATGGTAGTTTAACCTCCTTTATAATAGAGAAATAATTGTTAATAAATTATACAAGAATAATATACATTAATATGATATCTTATATGATATTTTAACATTTCTTTATTAATAATATTTTAGTATTATCATCGTTTCGGGTGTTAACTGATTCATTTTCCTTTATATGATTTGTTATGTAAGTAATGTTTATTGTGGACATGATTTATATTATTAATATTAAAAATGGAATTAATTATTTACATATTATTTTTAATCATCTAATTTAAATTATTTTTGAATGGATATGATGGGGAATGAATCTCATCATGTTCATGGAGATGGTAATCTGTATGTATGCACGAGAGAAAATATCATTATTTTGATATTAGATTAGTATATAATTGGATTGTATATCATATTTATAGAATAATTATCATGAAATATTTATTATTTACATCAATTACACATCATTATTATACCCATCAAAAAATTAATGTATTGAATAACAATTACACCACAACGTGGAGATGGTAAGCCATACGTACGCGTGTATGGTGACATGTCATTCAAAGGATGGATAGAATAATGAAAATGGTTGTACCATATTTATAATAACATCACAGTATATAGAAGATATTATAGTTACTATTTTATAATGGAAACAACAAACAAAGAGGAAGTGGAAGAAGAAAGGAACTTGAATGAGGTGATGAAATATATATCTCTTCTTTAGGTTCTTCATTTTGATTTGATAAAAAGGGATCAATAGGTTGGCTTTCTGACTAAAGAAATGGGACTAGGATGATGTGAGAATAGTTGAGAGGGTATTTGGGAAGTGTTTGGCCGATCCAAAAGGCTTTCAATGTGTGAATTTGAGGGAAGGGGAGTTCCCTTTTATAAGAGGGGTGAGGGGCACCTTAGGAAAAGCTAGAAATATTATTTTATAATAAAATCATTTTCAGTTTCTAATGGATCCAAAATGAATTAATTAAAGGATAAGGAGGGTATGGTGAGAAGAACACTCAACCAATAGGTTGTATATAGGTTTGGGTCACATTATTAACTTTATCTATTAGATTTAACTCTTAGTTATATAGTTTTACATTTACCATGTCTCTTTGTATTTTTATATTATATGGTTAATAAACATACTATAAATATCCAAGAGAACATCAAGGGGATCTTTAATGACATATATAATATTATTAAATACCTTTTTTCAAACCTTATATTTTTAAAATTTTAATATCAATTAATAATATAACATTTTTTTAAAAGAATCTTGTATGCCAATTTTGACGCTATTCAGTATTTTATTTTTTCTAAATTCATAACAAAATTATTACTTAAAAAAAATCATATAACCACCCCTAACATGTAATATTAACGTATAAAATTAGTGTAATTCATAAAATGTCTCAAATTATATTTATTTAGAAATTTATAATATCAATTATTTTAATATTTCATTAATTAGGTAACTACTGCATCATCATCGTGTAATTAATAAATTAATCTATTTAATGTCCAAAAATTATAAATAAAATACCATTATGTAGGAAATATTTTTATCTTTCAAAAGAATATTTATATTCGATTTTATATTGTGATTAAACCTATATTAAAAATGTTTTAGTTATTAAACATTGAATTTAACACCTTTAACATTTCTTTGAATTAAATAATAATAAATGTCCTAATCTAATCCACATGGACCAAAAAGGTTCATGATTTATTCCAAAGGTTTTTGGGTTGAATTATAATTATCCAATAGAATTTGGACATGAGATATGGTAAAAATAATATCATTTTTACCCTTAATTACCCTATTTACTTTTAACCGTGGTAATAAAAGTAAAAAGTTACTATTCACCCAATATTATTTTCATCTTATTGAACCACATTTTTACATAATTATATCAACCGTGTGTCTCAGTATTTTGAAAATCAACTCAAAGAAGCGGTAAAATTAAGTTTTATGTAAATTTTAAAATTCTCCTATGAGGTGGGTAAAAGACGGTAAAAAGTTCATTAAAAAATTTATATATCAAAAATTATTATAAACTGACTCCAATGAATTAAATTAAACTTATATAGATATTATGTCTCTATTTTTTCCTAAAATAAATTTAAATATAATAAATAATTATTTAAATAAAAATTCAGTTTTAAACTCTATATATTCATAAAAAATTGATAGTTTTCAAAAAAATACGAAAAAATCACCCTAAGCTAATTTCGATATTAAAAATCCAAAAATGAAGTCCATTTTGAAAGATAAAATTTATAAAATTTCAAAAATTGGGTATTACTATTCATAACAGCTAGTTTGATTGGTTGTGGTGTGTTAGAACTCGAAGTTCCGTACAACACACGCTACTGTACTGTTCAAAGAGAAGCATTCTGTGGAAGATTTGGTTGTTACAATTCTTATAATATATTTTATAAATATTATATATATATATTATACATACTTATATATTAAATTTACATTACTTTTATCTTGTGAATAATACGTATTTATTATACATTAAGAACCCTGACATTATTGTAAACACGACTTAAGGTAACATTCTAATTTCTTATTTCATTCCAAGTGTAACCTACATAAATTTTTTTAACCATTAATATCTCTAAATTCTTAAATAATTTTTGTACAAACCTCTCGGATTAATTCTTAAAAATGGAATATATTAATCACTTTCGTTGCTTACTTTTTTTCTCATTTTGAAAAATAGCACCTATAAATATTTTATTATTTTTATTTATTCCTTCATAATTATCCTAAATCATATAATATAGGAACTAAATATTCAATAAAAACCTATATTTACTAAAATATAAACAGAGAAAATTATTTAACTTCTTCTTCTCTTCATAATTCATTTCATATAACATTCAATTAGTCTTTGAGACAAGATTATGGAACAAAATAGTTTCTCAAAGGTTTTATCATTCATATACAGTTTGTATGGTTTTATTTCATCATTTGGAACACATATACATATACATATTAGGATTTTAATTTTATTATGGATGGATATGGAATTATATATCATTCAAATTATTGAGATGTTTTTTATTCTCATAAGATACCATGTATGGTACTTGAGCTCCTAGCTTAGGAACATATTTTTATGTGATAGGTTTTGTCGAAATTATAAATCCCCACCCCCAAATAAATTGGTTATAGATTTATATATCATAAGATAATATGAATGTGAATGTTAAGTGAACATATTCCACAATTAGAATTGATGAATTATATTTATACGAATGGGGATTGAACTCAATCAACCATAGGAATTTTACAATAATAATATGAAGGTTTTGGAAGTGATACATCACATATTCCAATGATGTCATGTTTTTTATTGTTTCCAAATATTCACGATTCCATGATTTTATGATATCATTTACTTATTCAATGTTTATATTCTAATCTCACACACTTATTCTATGGAAATTTTTTGTCATTTTAAATTATATTTTCCACTATCATGGCGTAATGAAAAAACTTATTATTCCATGTTATGTTTAATGAAAATATTCAATCTTGTCCACATTTTAGTAAATATTTATGACTTTAGACTTATCTATATTTTCATGATTTTTTACCTTACTGGGGATTTTATATCAACACTTATTATATTTCCATTCACCATAATAGAAGGATGAATATATCATATGAAAAATATAGATGAAATATTAGTGTGGTTTAATTATTGATAAATGTTTAGTAGTTTTTGAAATTAATATACTCTGTAACTGGTCAACAAAGAAACTAAACAAAAATTCCTTGAATATATGTGATATTTGTATTTTTTGTAATGTTTAACATTTTTAATTTATGTAAATAAATTTTATGTTTATATTTGGTTTCTATAAAATGATCATAAAACCTTTTAATATCTTTTATTTTGAAAAAATACTCATTAAAATATACATTCTCTTATTTGAAGGTTTAATTATATGAAATTATAAAAAATTATTTCGAATCACCATATTCAATGTATCATTTATTTATATCTTTTATTCAAATATAGAAATATACTAAAATGGATATTCAATATCATCACTATCGAACATGTGGCCTCATAAATTTTTTTACATTAAATCGGCTGAATGATTCCACCAATTCAACTAATCGTTATGTACACCATGCATGTAACTCAAAAATATTATCCCTAAATTCTTTTGGTTCGATATGGTCAATAAAGATTTTAATATGAGTATCAAATGATTATTTATTATAGAAAACTACTTTTAAGGATGTTAATTAAGTTCATTCACTAATATATCCTTAGTTTATTAATCCCTAGACTCTAGAATAGCTCTATATTCTTTTTTATCCATCATTATTCCATTTATGGAATTATCTTCATCTTCTGATTTAGACACTAGATCTAATAATAACATGTTAGTGTTTAAATACACATGTTATTCTCTAGAAAATGTTTCAGTTTTTTGAGAATTAACCCTCTAATTGGGTTCATAATAATATTATAGTCTTGTGACACATTTATACCTAAAGGTTTAGATGGATTTGATTATCAAGGATAATCCATTAGTGGTGTTAAATGAGTTTATTCATACCTTAGAATCATCTACTTTAATAAAAATATTACAATGAATCGATGTTATTATTGATTTTCTAAATAGGAATCTCTATTAATGTGGGTTTGTTCAATTATGTAGAAGTTCTGTAATGGATATTAATGGATATGAAAAATTATTGTGTATTATATAAGAGGTTTTAGATAGGGGATTTTTTGTATAAGATTATGGAGATAAATGAGTGGAAATTTTAGATTTTTTAGAATATCTAGTTTCCTTTTATTTTAGGGTGTTTCTAAATCCATAAAATTAGTATTCTAAATGATCTCATGACACAGGGAAGATATTTTTTGTTGAATCTCTTCTCATTGAAGGCTTGAGTCTATGAAATTTTTCAAACATCTGATAAATTTATCTGGGCATTCCATGATTACCAATAGATATTGTATTGATCCATATCATTTGTAGACTTCCAATTTCGTGTTTCTTCAAATAGAGTAAGTGGATGAGTGGACCCATCATGAAATAATGTAATATATCTAATTATCTTTCATGAATGATTATAATTGTAATTTTAAAATTCCATCTCTAAAAATTTATATGGGTCCAAAATTAATATATCTAGATTATATATTGTTTTCCAACAAAAATCACATAATTAAAGGACATATTACTCAAATTTCATAATAGATGGTTCTATATGATGATTAAATATTGGGTATGTAGCTCTATTTGTTTTCTATAAAATATTCTATGAATAATTGAATTAAAACATCATTTTTATTTTGGAGTCATTATCATCACTTGAGGATTTTGTGTGGTCATTATATGAACATAAATCAATGAATTGATGATCATGATCATGAAATGAATGGACTAAATTTGTATTTTCATTAAAATAAATAATCATGGAACCATTAATGGAAAGGTATATGGGAACATGAGTTCTTATTGATTCTGACACTACAGAGAGATATAAGTACATATTATGGTAAATTTTTAAAGGATATTTCAATTATTACAACATTATTTTATAAACATAAAGTTTCTATTTTGTGAATTACATGTCTCACCTTCTAGTAATTAGCATATGAAAAGATCTATGATTACGAAAGAATATTCTACAGTGCATTTCTTAGAGTATCCATTCATGTTTATTTATGTCCAACATATTATTTTGCATGAAATTTCTTATCCATGTATTTTCCAGATTGAGATCATCGATACGATTCTTGTCTTTGAAATCTATTTGATTATACAATAATCACGACCTGTCCCCCAGGGCCTGTTACGTGACTACCCCAGGCCCACCTACCGAAGGCTAGGAGAGGGTGACTAGAACTAAAGGAATTATCATGCATGTGGTAAGAATTTTTGAGTAACTATACACACACACACACACTCACATCCCCAACCAGAAATGATGAAAAGGAAAACATGCATACCACTAAGACAACCATTGAATGTTGAAGTACGAGTTTTAAGTAAAAAGGGCCTAAATACCAATCCAAAAAATGAAAGGATATAAACGAGGGAGTACAAGGTCTCTAATAAACTGTATATTGAAATCCATACCTCAAGGGTAGGTTTAGAGTAGCTTCCAAGAGCCATAGGAGTACACCTCGCCTGTCCAATTACAATGGGTAGCGCCTAGTTCTGGACCACCAAGGTCTCTATCAAAGTATCAGTTCTCTGCACAAGACATGGAACGTGCAGTCAAATTCAATTTCTGGGTGAGTAACATCATGCTATATATCATTTTTTTTATTAATAGAACAGAGGAAAAACACACAGAAGAACCCCAAAGCACAAAGAAAGACCACAAAGGAAAAGTACACACTAGGAATTTTCATCTCACACAGGTATAACCTAAAGTATAGAAAAAAAGATTATCAGTGGTAAAGATGAACATCTTATACTATTTTGGGACACATACATGATGATCCACTCAGGTTTTTCAGGCCATTGAGGTACATCCGTCTACCGGGCCATTGAGGTATACTCGGCTACTGGGCCACTGAGGTCTACTCTTTTGTTGGTCCACTGAGGTCTGCTCGGCTATCGGGCAACTGAAATCATCTTGTCTGTCAGGAAACATGCTTCCAATAGGCTACCTAGAAACTGAGATCTTCTCATCTACAGGGACACTAATATACACTCGGCTACGAGGCCACTGAGGTCCACTCATCACTTCCGTGTCTTCAAACCCAATAATAGGATTTCGGCTCATAGCATGCTTGTTTCTGGGAGAATCTAACTCTCAAGCCATCTGTTATAAATAAGAATCAACATAAATTCACTAGGAGTATTAAAAAAATCGTCTGCTCATCACATGGGTCCCAACTCAGCATATGGATCATCAATCAGACGTAAATTTTGGATGTTATGTCGGTTTTACAGAAAAGGGGCCGGTGGGGTATGGGTCTGATCAAACTCGGTCCTAGTCCGGTCCGACCCGGTCTGGGTTCCACCATCCCAACCCAAGTCCTCTAACCTGACCTGGTTTGTGACTTATCCAACCTTCTATGTCCACCCTATAATATCTAGGTCGCGGGTTCGGCCTTCTAGAGCATTGTGGGTCTGGCTTGCTGTGTAGCTCGGTGGGGCCATCCACCTTCTTCTCATCCCACTATGAGCAGGCCAGCCTACTCCGACCAAGATGAGGGGTCACATCGCATATTTCTGCACCTTGAGGGTCACCTTATGGTTTATTGTCATAGTCTAGGTGGACCACGGTCCTCCGGCCATGTTATGTGGCACGACTCACTGCTTCCACTCACGCCGCTGTCAGAAACTCGATCCTCCACCTACAGCTAATGTCATGGGCCACCTCGCTGTCGTCGGTGCGCCACCTTCTCACACCACCATAGACATCATGCTGAGACCCCTGTACTCCACCCTTGGTCCCCTTCCATGTTCTTTTTCTGCCAACATAGTGAACCTTCTGTGCGCACTGCCCTCTGTACGCTACCACTGCTAGCGCCAGCGTGGAGGTAGTCTCTTCCGCAGGCCACTAGGTCCACTTCGAGGGTCTATTTTCCAATCTTTAAGCATATTTTGGATCCTAAAATCATCTTCACCACTACTATGGGCTCAAATTTTCCTTACTGTTAATTTGGGGGTTTAGTCACAAAGAACACAATAACACCCACAATGGTGGAATCTGAGCCTTGTTTAGGCCATCCCGATCCCTCCACATTAGAGGTTAAAACACATTGGGGAGGTTTTATTATTCTATCATGTATAACCATGAATCAAAAACTCCAATATCAATTAAACCACCCACACGAACAAACAACCAATGGATCACCCTTTTAGTGAGCTGATCCACCTTCATTGTTTAGAATGAAAGAATAGAGAAACTATTCCATCAATAAAAAAACCCTACCTCAACATTGGATCATTCATTGGTGAAGATCACCCCCACTATGTTCATTTCTCCACAATCCATCATTGGTGGCTATTCATTGATTGTTGCCTTCCATTGCCAAATATACAAGGGTTTATAGTGGTCCCATATCAAGCTAATGACCCATACTCAGCTAAACCATTAAAATAAGAAAATGTGTTTCATCAAATCTATTACATCGCGTTGAAGTGTCGTTATGTTGTTTCATTTAGGAAACCACATTTTCTTTATTCTCATGATGCAATACCATTATGTTTCAATGATATTATAATTTCAAATATAATAAAATTTAAGGATTATTTTATTCCCCTTAAGAAAAAACATTTATATAATATTTCATAAAAAGTCCAAAAACTAACTTTTTTCCTTATCCTATACTAGTCATGGTTTAGTCCAATCTTAAAAAAATTCACTATTACAGACATAATAGTTCCCTAAAATGTTTAATTTGGGCACATGTTTAGATGTTTCAAAAACCGTGAATGTAAGATATTTAAAATAAACTTAATGAAATGTTTAAACACCTATTTCGTGATCACTGGGCCATAGAATAAAGTGTAATCAAAGCATACAGCCTTGAAATAATACCATATAATTTTTAAAAACATTAACCTTGATTTTCAGTACATTACATTACACTTTCCTTTAGGGATTTACGTTCTCGTGAGAAAAAATTAGGGCTAAAAACAAATGGGGGTACTGAGCATGAATATGATCCTTCCTCTGTAATGTTCTCTCCTAGAGATTTTTATGCTACCAGAAAATGTGGACCGTAGGAGTCGACCATCCGCAAAAGATCCACTTTTGTCGATCCTCAATCTCTATCGGAGACTCCACAAATGTCTCCCCATCATCAATGTCTAACTCAACCAAGTTGATGGCGTGTGATGGATCATGCACATAGCTCCACAGATGTGATATGTGTAAGACATTATGCACCTGTTGTATCTATAGGGGAAGAGATAGGTTGTACACCACCTCTCCAACTCTTCTTATAATATATAAAGTGATGATGAATCTCAGTGTAAACTTAGGGCCCTTTCCAAATATTCATAATCCCTATCGAGGTGAGACCTAGAGGAAAACATGGCCTTTCTCCTAGAACTTCAAGGGCCTATGTCTCCTATCATAATTAGATTTATGTACTCTATGTTCATTCCTATTCCACTCCTTGATAACTTGAACCTTCTCAGTGGTATCCCATTCCAACTATGGACCCCTGAGGGATTACCCCACTAGGTCAATCCTGCATAATAGTGATCTACATGGTCTCTCATAGAGCTCCTCAAATGGTTCCTTACGGATGGTGGAGTGGTAGTTTTTGTTGTATAAGAACTCCACTAGTGGTAGGTGATCTTCCCAACAATGACCAAAGTCCAAGATTCAATCACGAATCATGTACTCCAATACTTGGATATTCTTCTCAATTTGGCAGTCTGTTTGAGGGTGGAATGATATACTCAATCGAAAATGAGTCCTGAATGCCTCCTGCAATCCCTCCCAGAATCAGGATGTAGAGAATGTGTCTCAATATGAGACTATCATTGATGATACCCCATGGAGTTGAACTATCTTCTGCACATAGAGGTATCCTAATATCTCTACTAAACCCTCATCTCAAATGGGTAGGAAGTGGGCCGACATGGTGAGTTGTTCAATAATCACAGTGATGGCATCGTGACCCTTGGATGTGTGGGGGAGACCCATAATTAATTACATTGAGATACCATTCCACATCAACTCTAGAACCTCATGTGGCTGAGTCAAGCCTACTGGAACCTGATGCTCTTCCTTCAATTTCTTACAAGTGAGCCACCATGAAACAAAATCTTTTACAAACTTCTTCATCCTCAACCTCTTGTATTGACGTTCGAGGTCTTTGAACATATTTTCAACTCCTAGATGTAACACTAATATGGAGGTGTGGAACTCCCTCCGAACCTCCTCAAGTGATTCCACTAGCACAATGGTGTGCCCTATGAAAAGGAAGGTGTGGTCCCCACCTATTGAATATCCATCCGGAGCTTGTCCTGGGGATAATTGAGATTGTCAGGCCTTGTAGTCAACATCCACAAGTTTTGCCTCACTAAATCACTATAATAGTTGAGGAGTGATAACCATTGACTGATGATGAATTACTTCATATCCATCCATGAGGGATATATGCACCATGTCTAACTGATTTGACAACTCCCTCAGCAAGTGCAAACCGGAGCTCATATTGAGCGCATATGATACCATGTTCCACTTCCCATGAGTATAGACTATCACAAAGTCAATGTACTAGAGGAACTCTAGCCACCAATGATGCCTCAGGTTCAGTTCCCTCTTGGATAAGATATAACTGATACTTTTGGGGTCAGAGTAGACAGTAAACATAACACCCAAAAAGTAGTTTCGCCACATATTCAAAGAAAAGAACACTACTTCTAGCTCAAGGTCATGGGATGGGTAGATCTTCCTGTGGTGCCTCAACTATCATGAAATGTAGGTGATTGGTATTTTCCCATGCATCATAAAATCACATATTATGTTCCCTAATGCATCACAAAATACTACATATACAACGCCATCCTCTAGTAGTAGGAATATGGGGGAACTCGTCAGTCTCTACCTCAGCTTCTGAAAACATTATTTGCACTTTTTCATACACAAAATGGGTTTTACCTTCCGTGTAAATTATTATAATATTCATTATAGCCTATAAAATATGGGCATGAACCTCTGGTAGTACCCTGGTAAACCAAAAAAAACATTATACCTAAATCACTCTCCTGGGTGGTTTCTAAGTAAGCACCACCTCTATCTATTTCGGATCCACTACAACTCCATCCTTTGAAATGATGTGTCCTAGAAATTAGACTTCCTGAATCCATAACTAACACTTCGAGAGATTCCCATAGTGGGGGTACTCTTAGAGTGTATCCCTGAATATCTAGAAGTGTGTAGTGTGATCCTCCTTCGACTCCGAGTACATTAGGATTTCATTAATAAAGACCACGATGAACCGGTCAAGGTAAGGCTGGAAGACCATATTCAGGAGTCGAATTTGCAATTCTACGGAATTGGTTATGCCTAAAGGCATAAAAAATAAATCATATTGGCCATACTGACATTCGCATGCTATCTTTGTTACATCCTCATCCCGTACGTGAAGCCGATGATATCCTAATCTGATGTCTATCTTCGAGAACCATCTCGCTCCCTTTAGCTGATCGAAGGGGTCATTAATCCTTAGTAGTGGATGCATATTCTTTATGGTCACTTAATTCCAGAGTAGGAAGTCTTCATACAACCTCAAACTCTCATCTTACTTCTTGGTAAAAAATACTGGGGCTTCCCACGGTGAAACACTAGGCCTCATGAATCCCTTCAACTACAAATCCCCCAGTTGTACCCTCAAGTCCCAAAGCTCTGCAAGAGAAATCCGATATTCTGCTGTTTATATCGGTTTCCTCCTATGATAAATATAAATTTATAAGTTAACCTCCATATGAGGGGGGTAATCCTGGAGCATCCTCGGGAAATATTTATTCGTTCTCATCCACCACTACAAAAAAGTGAGGTATCTTCTTGTTCACCAAACCAAGGGGGAGGCAAGGAAACTAGAGAGTGGTATCCTGCAACCTTTTCCAAGAATGTTCGTTCTATAATTCTAGGGCTCCATTTTCCCTAGTGATAGAAAAAATGGTCCCATCCTCACATACACACATCACTCTAGGCCTAATAAAATCAATTGGAGCATGAACTATGCATAAAGATTACATACGTATGATGATGTCATAAGACCTCAACTCCGCTACTAGGTGATCCCAATAGAATCTCTCACCTCTTAGAGTAATCTCAGACTATCGAAATCAGTGTGTAAATATTGAATCCCCACGTGTAAGAGTCTCTAATCATAAGGATCTAACCAATGTCTCCACCAGAATCTCTGAGATCCGAACAAGGTCTCTGGAAAGGAAGGAGTGATTGGAACCTGTGTCAATAAGATGTTTAGATAATGTGGAGAAGAAAAATATCACACATATAATCATCTCTAGAGATCTTTTGTGATAGTCCTACATTTCCTTTAGTTGTCCTTTCCCCTGTACACTAGCTCATGGAGCCCATGGTGGACCACCAGGGGTGGTGGTGGTAGCACCTAGAACCTTGGTCCACTACTTGTTGGTCTACTAGCTCCCCTTTCATGTTAGCCACCACGGTGACCACCCCACTCGATCATCGGACTCTGCCTCAACAGTCCCTAGACCATCATCCATTCATTTGAGTGGAAATTGTGGAAATCACGAGTCATGTTCCCTTGCCCTCTGCATGAGTAGCACAACCTACCCATCTGATGGCTCACTCCTCCCTAGGGTTCTTGTACCGTCGATCCCACATCTTGGGGACATCCACAGAAATTCCTAGATTTCTTGGGAACCTATTTATGCTTCATTATACCCACAACTAGAGACTCTACCACCCAGGGTCTACTGGTAGCCCCTGCTGCTGGCACCTTCCCTTCCAGGAAGCTCTCCATGAGTAGGGCTCACTCCAGCACCCCAACTTGAGTATGGATGGTAAAGGATACCATGGATGCCCTAATATCCTGGTGTAGTACCTTCTCAAAAACATGATCCCTAGAGAAAGAGTACCACACCATGTATGTTGAGTATCATGAAATATCGATGATTCATGTTTAGTATTCTACTTCTACCATTCCACCCTACTGTTGGTGTAGTATATTATGTATGAGCATTGAGTGCAACGTTGCTGGAAAGAACTCCTCTCTGAAGAGGAACTCAAATTTTTTATTGGTGAGGGCCACCTCATCATGTTTCTAGATCATCAAGCTACACAATTTCCCCATAGATCCTTGAAGAAGGATCACAGATAAGATATCATATCTTGTTGAGAGGCCTCCTCACCAAACAAAAGACTCGAGTAACCTCCTTGATCCAATCCTCTACCACCTCGGGGTTAGTCTCACCCATGAACCTGAGATCTCTCTACCTATGGAACTCATGTAAGGAACTGAGCCTATGTGCGTAATCTGTCAAAAGAAATCATAGAAAATACTAACCAACGGGTGGTGGAAATACTAATGCACCTCCCGGGGGGGCCGTCTCTAGTATTGGTCCCTATAATGATGCCTCGTCACTGGGCATACCATCCTCATGGTTACGCATTGGAATCTTTGTTGGCTGTTTATGCGGTGTAATCCTAAAGAAAATAAATATAAAACATGGTTAATTGGTCATACATGGTGATCTTACTGATGAATGACCTGAGGGAACAATCAAAATCATATATGTTTCATAAAACAAATGGTTTCATGTACCAAGTCTAAAAGACGAATTCAGGGTCCTGGTGTACGGATACATCGACCTCTCCTCTAACACTAGACTACTTGATCATGGATGTAAAACTCAAAACATTCAACACTGTTCCCAAATGAAAAACCATAGACTCTCTGTCTTTAATGTAGAATAGACCACCTATGTTACCAATTTATCATTACCCGTCCCCCAGGGATTGGGTCGTTACTACCCCATGCCCGTCTAATAATGGGTAGGGGCTGGCGACTAGCGCTGATGGCTTTATACTTCATGTGGGATTCATTTTTCGAGTACCTATACCCATGCACACTCACCACCCCATCTTGAAACACTGAAAAGGAAAACATGCATTCCACTAAGGAAACCACTAAATGTATAAGTACAAGGTGTATGTATAATGGGCCAGAATAAAAACCCATCAAAAGAGAATATGTAAAAAATGGATTATAAGGTCTCTATTAATCCGTCCACAGAAAACCCTACATGAAGGGTAGGTGTAGAGTATTTTCTAGGAACTATTGGAGTATTCCACACTTATCAAATCTTTTAGGGAACTGCCTAGTCCCAGTCCACAAAGGTCTTTGTTAATGTTTTTTCTCCTAATGTATAGAAGGAAAAATTATCAATCGTAAAGATGAACATCATTTAATATTGTGGGACTCATCGAAGATGAGTCACTGAGGTATGTCGGGCCGATTAGGCCCTCTCATCTATCGGACCAATGAGGTACTCTTAGCTACCATGCCACCAAAGTCTGCTCGTCTTCTAGGACATTGAGGTCTTCTCGGCTACCCATCCAATGAGGTCCCCTCTTCTGTCTAGCCACTATGGTCTGCTCAGCTACCGGACTAGTGAGGTCCCGTCATCACTTATTTTTCATCCCATCCACCCACATGATTTCTTCTTGTAGCATTCATGATTCCAGAAACTAAACTTCTCATTACATCATTCATAACTTATCCTTCACAGAAACTCAGTTTGAGTATGTAAAAAGGACCTCCTCATTCTGATGGTCCCAATGCCTCAAATGGACTGTCAATAGAATGTGCAGCTTGAATGTTATGTCCATTTAACTAAGAAGAGTCCGATGAGGTTCGGGATCGGTCCGACCAGGTCAGGCCGACCTGACTCGGATCTAACCCAATTATGGTACAACTAAGACCACTGGGCCTGACACTAAATAGCTAGAACGTGGGTCCAGCCCGCTGGGCATCCCATGGTAGAACGACTTCTCTTGCCCAACCCACTTGGAGCGGGCCAACCAGCTCTGACTGACACGCGGTTGGTGCGCCACGTCTCCCTCCACCACACGGGTCATCGAGGGGTCCTCCTCTATGGTCCAGGTGGACCGTGGCACTCTATTCGTGGCCTAGGTGGACCATGGACCTCCATCCTTGTGACACAGTGCGACTCACCGCCTATTCTCACACCTCTTCCACCATCCATTTTTGGTGGCTCGATCCACCACCTTTGGTCGATGTTGTGGGCCACCTCTTTAGTGTGACGCATTCCCGCACCACCTAATCCCCTGTACTCCACCTACATCCCCTTAATGTGAGATTTTTACACCACTATAGTGATCCATTGGCGTGCACTACCTCCTGCATTCAATCACCACCATGTGCCACTACCGGCCTCTTCCACGGGCTACCGGGTTCGCTCTAGGTGTAGGTTTTCTGATCTAAAAGAATCTTCGGGATCCTTATATCATCATTTTCACTTCTACGGTCTCAAATTTGTCATACAATCAATATGGGGGTTCCATCATGAATAACAATAGAAAACCCATAACTGGGGGATATGTGCCTTGTTCATGTCCGCCTAATCCCTCTACGTTAGAGTTTAAAACATGTTTGGTGGATGTTTTTTTATTTTATCTCGTATAATTCAAAACCAAAAACCCTAATATCATGTAACCATCCCACGTGAACAAACAACACATGGATCAACCTGTTTGTGGGTTGATCACCGTTCATTTTTTAAAAATACTTAACAGGGAAACAATTTCATAAATAACAAACCCTTATCTTGACATTGGATCGTTCGTTGGTGAAGATCGCACAACTACATTCGCCACACCACAATCTATCATTAGCGGTTGTTCGTTGATCATCGCTCTCCATCACCAAATCTCCAAGGGTTCAGAGTGATCCATGATTATGCCAATGATCCATCCTCAGCTAATCCATTAAAAGTATAAAACATGTTTCAGTGTTTCACTTACATTGTGTGGCAGTGACGTTGCACTGTTTTATTTGTGAAACATTGTTTCACATATGCTCTTGTTTCAATTTCTTTACATTGAAATAAAATTTGAATATCAAATAATATAATATTTATGGATTATTTATTTCTCATAAGAAAAATCTCTTATTTTATATTTTTTAAAATGTTCAAAAACTACCATTTTCCTTCAACCCACCTCAATCGAGGTTAATTCCTTTCATAGGTAAAGTCGTCGTCCTAGATCCAACATAGGCCTTATATTTTTTAATCCAGGAAATTGTTTAGATGTTGAAGAAAATGTCCACGTGTGCTATTTTATGTAAACATAAAGAAAAGTTCAATCACCTCTTCTGGTTTCAATGGGCCTCAGAATCAATTTTCATCTGAGTGCGTGGCCTCGAAATAATCCCATATAATTTTAGAAAATTACATGGAATTCTTTGACATTATAATAAGGTATCAGTATAAGTGTCCACCCTGAGTGGATCCCTGATTACTTGAATATATAGAAACATATTTTCTAATATCTATGGGATCCCCAATGGAAGTTTATAATTATAATGGAGATTAAAAAACACCATTTTTTATTTAGGGTTATATACAAAATTCATATATAGTCCTTATCATATCCATTAATGTAGGTATCATTTAATAAATTCCTCGTAATAACTAGAATTCCCTTGCACACATTAAGAGTTAGAGTAACCCTAACAACTCCATAATTGATATGTTAATTAATATTAGATAATGAAATTGAAATATACGATTCCTCAAGTTTAATAGGAATTATTATTTCTTATTCATTTTATAGAACAATGCACTACTTTAAAGCAGAAGCACCAATTTAATCCTTTGTGAATTGAGAATAATTGGAGGCGTGTTTTTGTTTTCCAAAATGAAGTATACCAGACGGTCTATTAAATAAATTTTACGGATTTAAGATATATAAGATAGAAAGATAGATTTTATTAATTTGGAGATATTATACAGTGTGAAGTTCAATAATCTATGATGTCATAAGTAGTTATTGAGATATTAAATGGATTACTCGAAGAGTAATATAAGGAGATGGTATGAGAAGTAGAAGGCTCCATTGAGGAATTTTCTTGATATTTTTTACTTAACAGGATATACTAGACATGAAATAACTCACTTATTCTTAATAAAATTTCCATAAACATTTCTAACCATAGATGCATCAATGAAAAAATATCCTCTAAAAGGATTAGATAAGGATAATGGAGAAGTCATCAATTCATATAGCTCTTATTGTCACCATCCTGGATTAAAGTAATTGGATTAACAATTGACTTATTCGTCAAATCAATTTCCAATATAGATCATAAATATTCTATCATTGAATCACATTATACAAGAATTTTAGTCTCTTATTATTATTGTTTTTAGAAAAAACATTTACATGTTGATTTTAAACCATCACAAAAAAACCACGAAACATATTTGAATATGAAACAACTATACTGGGATTACACCAAATTGTTTATACTCTACACAATCTTAAATAAATATCATATTTTAAGATAAATTATCCTTTTGGGACCCCAATAAAAATGATACATATTACATTCAATATTTTTATGGATGAGATCGTTGAAGATTGAAGCCATAGTTTACTATATCATATCATATATATCCATATTAATTTTACTATATTTGAAACCATGTATAAAAATTCAGTTTTTAGTGATGATCATTTCCAATTCTTAATAAATGAATTTACCTAGAATATATATTGTAAAAACTGTATCATAAACTTCATCCAAGAAAATAATAAAAATTTAGATTTTAATTGACTCCTAATGAAGTATAATCAAGTATGTATGGGTTTAAGGAAAAAATGACTCTCTATACCATTTCAACATCAACCTATATCATTAGTTATCCCTGATTGGCAGGGACCTCCATAGATCCATCCTCATGAATGTGAAGAAACTCTACCACCTCAAATTGTATTATGAAGCAAACCTCGTATTGTGGTGATAAATCATGGACCAATGGGGGTATATTTAGTCTTAAAACCGTATTTGATCTACTTAGCCTCTTCATGTTACCTGATGGAGTTCTGTAAACGTTTCATGTACATGACAACATTGAATAGTGTTCTTGTATTCATAGGTTTAGGTAAATTGAATTAATACTTTTGAAACTGAGTTTTATTAAATACATTAAATAGATAATCACCCAAGTTAGTGACATGTGTTTTTATTTTACTTCTTCCTGAGCAGTATTATACTTCTGCATAAACTCACTCAACAAACTCTAAAAACATTTTATTAATAAGAAACACTATCACCCAATAATTTTAATTTATAAATTTATAAATTTATAAATTATAGGATTCTCACAATAAAAATAAATAGATAATATTAATTATCAACCCTGAGTATAAATATCATATATACATCAGGTGTTTATTTCATTTCCTCGGGGAGAAATATGTTATATCCTTTAACCATGGGTCTAATACCAATTTTATAATGACATAGAATATAGAATAATGAATAACTTTATATGCATAAATGGAAGGGTAGTGTAACAAACATTGAATATTGATCAAAAATAATACTCTGAAACATATAGAAATAGAGAAAATAATTATTAGGAAAATGTAATTGGATCCCACAATGAATGGTTGAATTATTCTTACACACATGACATGTTTTTTATAGTCATGTATGGCTGAAATATGTGAATAATGTAATCCTAAAATACCAATGTATTAGATACATTCCTCATATTACTATCTTAATTATATATTACATAAATCATACACTCACAATAACAATCAAATTCAACCTCTCATAGACACTACTATATTAAATTATCTCTATAAAATTTACTTTCTCAAACCTTACAAATCACATAGACTAGATGAAAGTGTAATATCATGTCATCATTAGGTTGTGTACCATATATGGTACCTAATTTTATTAAATAGGTGGTTCTATGTGCATGTAAATAAGTTTATTTATTTATTGTTTCATAGTTTATTAGAAGATATACTTTTAGAATGCTCTGTAATTATTTATATTTTAGCTTTTTAAAATCTATTTTATTAGAATATTTCTTTTTTCTAGTTCTATTATGTATTTGTTGTTGGTGTGTAAGAATTTTTGTAATGTAGTGTAAAGATGTAGTTGGGACACAAGGAACTATGACATTTTTTCTATAGTTTTACCTTATATTATTATTTTGGTATTATATAAATATAATAAATTTAACATGGGTAGAGGAAAATAATCTTTTTGGGTAAATATATATATTACACTTTCCTATAGTTCTCATTGATTGTTTCTATAGAGAACTATGCTTGGAATACATGGAAATTAAATTCCTTTGGTAGAATACATAATGCATTACACAAATATACACCCAAACACTGTATTAGATTTGTTTCATTGGAAATTTTTAATATAATCTTTTAAATTGGTGGAAGATCATCAACATCTCCAATAAATATCTTCCCATTTTGTTTTCCTACCGAAAATCATACATTATATCCTAGGGAAAAGAAAAAATAAAAAGGGTGAACAAAAATGATCATTAAGGGGTAAGACTTGAGAACATAAAACAAACTACAAACATAAGAATGTAAAAGAACATGATAATAAAGATTAAATATCAAAATCTTGAGTCATGAAATAAATCATGGCAATACGTAAGGCATAGATCACAAAGGAATATTAAACATGATAAAATAGAATTGGCATAACACATAGAATTGTCGGAAAAAATAAGAACATAATATGATATAAATAGTAGGAGAGAAATTTTTACAAATACCATCATAGTGGACAAAGTCTATTACTGAAGTCCGTTTACTTGTCATTCCAGCCATGTATTACTGAACTATATTTACTAGTCATTCCAGCCCTGTATTACTGAAATAGAATTACTCTTCATTATAATCATATTTATGTCATGAGATATAAATCGTTACCCAATGCATTAGAGGGAAATATAGTTCATACAAATCTCATAATTAAATATTTCTTACATGTTCCACAAAAACATAAATCATTCATCATAGCATAACCCATGAATTATAATGGGTTTCTTAAACTTCATTCCTTCATAATTTAAATAAAATAAATGGATTTCATTAAAATAATATAATCAAAAACACACTCTAATAAATTTAACAATATGGATATAAACATAAACCTATGTCATCTTATATGGAAAATAATTTTGATAAAACACTTGAACTTAATTAATGAGGAAAATATTTTTTCTTTTTCCAAAATGTTTTCTTTTCTCAAAATGCCACACAATTTCAAAAGGAAAGGATTTATTTCAAAACATTAATGAAATATTATAGATAAATATACTTGTAAATAATGATTCATGAAACTATAAAAACACATTCATTCCGTATAAATTAAAAAAACATTCTCATCATACTTTTTCTGGAAAAGTAAAAAAGTATCTCAAATCAAATAACAACAAAAAATACCTCTCATATTGTTTAATAAAAATTAATCAAAAGGTAAAATAAACATAAAAAATGAAAAAGTATACAAATAATATTAAATTATTATGACACATGGATGTGAGTGATAAATATACCCCAGTGAATACTTACATATAAATAATCTCTAATATAAATGAGATTGAAAAATTATCCCTTACCTTAGGTCTAATTTCATGTGTATGGGTCCGAAAATCCATTATAGTGTGTTTAAAAATATTTTTAACTTATAATAGAACCATATTAATATTAATGATATCATTTATGCTTCACTAATGACAATATATTACATGTTTATGTTTAAATTCTATGTTGAAGAAACGTTTTGTGTAATGATCGTTTTGTTTACCGTACGTGTTTTGACTTGTTATTATTGTTATTATTACATATATTTCTATTAAATTACATCCAAAATGTAAATAAATATTTATATATCAAAAATATTCAGTATATAAATAAATATAAATGATAGATAAGTGAAATTTAATACACCGTTCATTGAGACAATAGGTTGGACGTACAAATGAACGATGTTTCTATTTCCTTATTGAATTGAGTGGAAGAAAGTAAATGACATTTACATATATATCTCCAAAAGAATTATTATTTCATATATCTCTTGATTATTTATTCTATATACTTTATAATCAATTTTGAATGGTTATCGTGGATAATGAATATCATCGCGTCGTGGAGACGGTAGGTCGTACATACGCATGAGTGACGATATCATTCACTTAATGGTTAAATGGTATTGAATTGGATGGTATATTAATTATAGAGAATAATTATAATTATATATTGATTATTTACATCCATTGTACTCATAATTATACACATCCAAATTATGTATTTTTTAATAAAAAATTATTCCACGGTGTGAAGATGGTAAGTCATACACACACACACGCATGGTGATGTTGTTATTCTTAGGATAGCTTAAAGGAGGTATAACATTGTACCATAATTATAATAAAATATAATAATTTATAAGATATTGGATTTATTAATTTTTTACGGAAACAAAATAATAAGGAAAAGTATCAGAAGAAAATAATTTGGAAACATATGATAAAGAATTTACCTCTTTTCATGTATCCCCTTTGGATTTGCCCAAAAGGTCTCCCTAGGTTATCTTTCTTTGAAATGTTTTGGCTTCTAGAAATAATAGAAGGTGGTTTGGGGGATATTTGGATAGGGTTTTTATGATCCAAATGGATTTGGAGGTGTGAATACAAGAGAAGAATAAGTGACCATTTATAGGTGAGGTGAGGGGCACTTTAGGAAAGTCTTTAGATATTAATTTTTTATTAATTTGTTTTCAGTTTTTAATGGTACGAAACCCATTTTTTTCGAATATAATATGATTATTGGACGAAATAGTCTCAAAATATATGTTTTAGAAAAGTTTAGGTAACAAAGTAACCTTATATTTAGTTGTAACCCTTTGTTAAAAACATTAACTCTTTCCATGTCTTCTTATATTTTCATAATATATGGTTACTATAGTTACTATGAAATGAAAATATAACCACAAGTGGATAATTAATGAAAATGTTAACATTATATATGTTATTTGGCCCAATATTATATTTTTAGGATTATTATATCATTTAATAAAATAGAATTTTTTTTAAACTCATTTATGTAATTTTTACACTATTTAGTAATTCATTTTTTTAGTCATAAAACATTATTTATTCTAGAAAAACCAAATTAAATAAAATATAACATTTCATAATCATCCATAAATTCTTTTAAAGCATCAAAATGTTCAAATTATATTTATTTTTATATTTATAATATAATTTATTTGAATCTTTCATTAATAATGTAATCACTTCATCATCATTGTGTCATGAAAAATTAATTTATTTGATTTCATAAAATTATAATTAAAATAAAATGTTGTTTCAAATATTTCTAGCTTTATAATTTCTATTTATAGTATAGTATATATTTTATCCAAACAAAATTAATTTTTTCAGTAAAAGATACATGTTTATGTGATATTTCTCTTTACTTTAAATTAATTCTTATAACATGTCATTATCACACCCATGTTGATCAATGGGGTCCCAAAATTAACCTAAGAATTCCAATGGTCAGAAATATATCATTAAATAGTATTAGAAAATGTGTTAGGATAGTTTAGTATTATTATAATTTTATGTTTTTACCCTTATTTATGATATTTATCCTTTAACCATGGTAAAAAAAATAATTACTCAAGTTAATATTCATAATGATCAAAAATAAAAGGTATATATTTTCAAAATTTAGATCTTTTGATTCCAAATATATAATCCATTTTTTCATAATCAAAACACAAAATTGGATTAAATTAATTAACAATTAATCCCCATTGTCAAAATCAAAAAATGGGTTTTTTGAGAAGAAAAAAGTATCAAAATATTGACATAGTCTTATGTACAATTTAAATGTGAAATCGCGTCCAATGAGAAAAAATGGATTAAATAATAAAAACACAATAAAATTAATATTTCATTCCAATTAAAAAAATAATGTATATATATAAATAAATTGGATGAAAAGGTTGTTTTGAACTAAAATGCATTATATTCACTATTAATTAAAATATGAATTTCATTAGAAAAATACCAAAATTTTAACCAAGTAAATTTTTAATGTTCCTATTTCAATGAATAATTTTATTATCTCAAATATAACTTATAAAATTAACAAAAACTATATTTAAAAAGGGTTCTCCATCAAATGTTTCATGAAAATAATTATTTTATCCAAAAAAATGATTTTTTTCTTATATCATGTCTAGAAAATACATAAGATGAATGTTAATGTTATATAATTTCCAAAACGTGGTTAGTAATATTCATAATGGTTATTTTATATCCAATTAAATTATATTATTTTTATAATATATCATTTTTTAGTGAAACTTGGTATTACGTAAACCATTAGATATAGAGGAAGGTCGCTCTTGCGTGAAACCCAACACAAGTTAGTGTTTCATATAGTGAAATATTCTATTGGTGTTATGTATAACAGTATCAAATCATGGTTCTTTTATACATTGAACAAAATCTATACCCAGTGGTGCATGTATCGTACGCCAACTTAGTGTTGCATGTAACATACGACAAGTCATTTAGTATGAAAGGAATGTCTGACTTAGTCCATTGCAATATATAAATGAAAATTTTAATTTATTCAGAAATAATGGTCCATAAAAACTTATGGTGTTATAGTTCATATATTATAATTGTGTTAGGATTTTAGTTAATTTTTTTACATAACCTTGTTCAGGGTTATAACTAATATATGGTTTTAAATTTTGACTCAGATCTAGGGTTACATTAAACGACCACTTACAACATTATCAAAGGAAATACCTTCTTAATGGATTAGTGATATCTTTACTCTTCATTTATTGAGTGTATTCTCTCTAGTGATATAATTTTAGGATCTTACACACAAAAAATATCTAGTATAGAACCCTTTTTGTATGGTATTTTATGATAGGATCTCTATGAGTCATGTTGAGATATAATCTTGGGAATAATTTGGGGGTTAATTCCATTTTTCCCATCTATGAATTTGAGTCAGATAACAATAATTACTGAATAAAAACCTTTTTATATTTCTTATTCTTACAGTGGATAAATTTTTCCATGTTTAAACAACATTATTTAGATGTGTGGAAAATTACCAAAATCATCATAGGGTTTGTAAATTTCAGGGATTTTTTAGTTAATAAAACATCCCTAAAAAATTCAAAAAATCAGACTTCAGCAATCCAGATCATCTATTTCCATTATACACTAGGTAACCCATTGACAATAATACTCACTCAGTATTTCCTATAAATATATATAATTGGTTTCCAGATTTTGTGTTTCTACCATAGCCGGGGAGGACCTCTTTATCATGAAAAACAATTACAATTCTTTGATATATTACTATCTCTATTATCAATTCTAAATAACTATATTTGAATTTATAGATAATCATGTATTAATAGTATATTACCTTTGAATAACCATATCATCCTTATATTCATTCATTATAATAATAGGATCATTACAATGAATGGGGCATATGAAAAAATGGGAAATAAATATATTTATGCATTTCCATGCACTTCTCATTACAGATCATCCCCAAAATATTTAACTCTTATTTCTTCGTAACCTTCAGTTAAAAATTATCATTATCCAATGTAATATCTATATTACATATTTAAATATCACTTTACATTTATGAGAGAACTAAGGAGTATAATTCATCAATGGGCAGAGCTTCGAAAACCTAATCTGAATAGTGTTACCCAAATCTAATACATAAGGTCTATAATAAATTATTTATACTAAGGACTCCATACCTCCAAATCAAGTACTTTAAACTAAAAAAGCATACTTTTCTTATACTTTGGAAAATTATTAGGGTGGTATCCAAAATTTTAATACATATAATAGTGAAATACAATGAGGTTCTCTATAAATAGTTGATTACCAAAAAAGGAAAGAAAACATGAATGTGATTATTTATCTTCAATCAAGTGTAAAAAAGTTTAAACAATCAAATTTAAATAATTATATAAGGTAGTAAATATTTAATATGTAAATATTTGGAAACAAATTCAACCTATACTAATGAAAAATATGTATAGATTGTGATATTTCTCAAACACCAAACACATCAAAACTGAATCCAATGATTGAATGAGTAATTCTATATAAACTCAAGGTAAATTTATATCAAATGAAGGATAATGTGTTAAATAATCCTGAAATTTCATGGGATTCCAAAAACATCCTGATTTTTTATAATCCAATTCAATATTATCACTATTCCATAATTTATGAAAGAATTAAAGACAATTTCAACATTAATGCGTAGATGGAACCGAAGCCCTTTATGTTGGTAAACACTTGTATGTACCCCTAAAAAAGGGATAACACTATTATTATCATGTCATTATTTGGTACTAGAGAGGAACCATCAACCAAAAATACATTTATTTTCCATTAAAATCATTTGGTATCAAATTGTAGATTTCTTTGGGCCAGTAATTGGGAAAATTTTTTATATCCAATTTTAATAACAACATTAATATTTGTATTCTCACTATATATAGTCTTAAAAGTTTTGTTTTCACACGAATTTATATCCAAAGATATTCTAATCAGATTTGATATCCTTCTTTCCTTCAAAAGGGCCATATAGAATAGTAAAGGCCTTATCAAATAAACTCATCTCTATATGTGAAAAACATTTATATATATATATATATATATATCAAGTTGAATGTTTCAGTTCGGTTAAAAAAATTCATAAAAAAAATAATATATATAATTCCCTAAGAAATTTAGTCATCCATTATGGGATAACACCACTTTCATCATCACACCATCTTTCAAAAAGGAATAAATATGTTAATATAAAAATCTAACTTCACAAAAGTTTGAATCTCAATCATAATATCCTTTAGCAATCCCACAAAGAATTCACTGATCATTAGGATCAAGGTATTATAGACGTAATAAAATCAAAATGGTATTTTAAATTATTTTATGTTATTAGGAAGTCAAATAGAATTGGAAAAAATATAATACTTATAATAAAATACTATTATATTGATAAATTTCTTGAGGATGGATTGTTTCCTTTTCCAAATAGAGTAACCCCTTTCAAAAAATATTTATAAGAAAAAAATACTCACATAATTAAGACTATAATAAGGACTCTTGTTGTTTGAAAATAAGAGGGATGACAGAAAAAATAATATTTTACATTCTAAGAAGACATATTCACTATAATATCTTACCATTTTGCATAAAAATCGACCTCGTTATTTTATAATCCCATTTCAACAATTATTAATTTGATGATTGAGAATTTTTTGGTATACATCAATAATATAAATCTCTTCCCACTGGATATTGAATCCCACTATATTTTTTTATCAATGTACTATAATATAATCCAATAATATAGTTTCATGGGCTCAAAGAAAATGATATTGATTGCTTAAACAAAAATATATTTTTTTGTGAGGTGTATCTCAAAAGTTTAGTACCAATTAAATCCTTGTATTTCAATCATATATGATAATTTTCTAGATCAATATATATCCTCCAAACAAATAGATTCATTATTATGGATTTCTAATTACATGGATGAATTCATATATGCCCATAAAAAATATTATAGTACTCAATAAACGTTGTTATTGAATAATTATCCTCCATAGAATCATAATTGCATAAAATATATAGAATATACTAAAATTAAATCTATGAATTTATCATCTTTAAAGGCATTAAGATATTATGGGATGATCCTTCAAATAGATGCATGAAAAATATACTAGGGATTACTAGAGCTTAAATAAGATCAGCAAGTTAAAAGTTATATCTATAGATATAAGAGTTTGTATTTTAAATTTGGGGAATATAATTATCATTCAACATAAAAATAAATCATAACTATTAATATGGGAATATATATGTTCTAAATTCATCTCATTGGTAAAAACGTTTTAACTGAAATAAATATATATTATTTTCCTCAAATGTATCAATTTAAATAGAAAATAATTCCCAAAATAAAACTCTAAAAAATTTCATTATTCCACATTAAATATAGAACAAAACATTAGGGATGATTAGGAAACCAATCATATGTGAAATTATGTTCAAGGAAAAATGATATAAAATATCATCCAACCATTACTTGTTTTGAACATTGTATCCTACAGAGCCTCCAAATGATCTTAAATTTACTCCAATCGAGCTCATATACAATAAGACCCTAAAATAATGAATTCATATTGTCCCATGTCAATATAAACTCATCTACATTTATTCCCCCATATTAAAAACCCAAAAATTATGGTATTAATCATCCATCCATTCTGATTAATCATTGTTAGTGAAAAAAAGTTTTTTAGAACATATCTTATCTCATTCAACTATTAGGAAATTGATATTGAATTATTATTCCTTCATTTATTCCTTTTAGTGCATAATAATTTCAAATGTGGTCATTCCCTCCCCCCATCCTTTATTAATCATTGAGGTATTACAATTTATCTTGTTAGGGGATGTTATCTCTATAAATCCAAGTGCATCTGTTGTTCTAATTTTTTCTCCATTAATGTATATTGTGCCATATTTTTTATCAATGTACATTTCTCTATTTCACCACTATCTTCCAACATGGTACCTAACTATATTTTCCCATACGGGTCTTTTAAAACATATTTCACCTTCAGAAATATGGATTTTGTTTTATCTTTTATTAATATTGAAATAATTCCTTGTTGATTAAAACATTTATATGATGAAAAATAAATGAAAAATTGTATTTATTAGGTATATTTGAATGATAAAATTTTATTAGATTTTATGTTTATTTTTATATTGGTCCGTTGGTCCGTTATTCCACATGGGCTCATTTTTATTGGGTATTATCCTTTTGGAAGAACTATTTCCCATTAACTTACAGGACACAATGGCTATCTAATTTCTTTAATTCATGTTCATTGATAAGCCTCATTACCCTATTGATAAAAACCATCCATGTGACCCTCTAGTTAACGAATGCACTTAGGTTCTATTCTATAAATGTGTGTGTGGTGTGTTTTGGTTTGGAATGGGGCATCAAGGCTATTTTGAACTTAGGTGAGTGATCACCCCTTCAACCCTATCTCTTTGTCTCTCCATTTTTAATATTTCCCACTCTAGTGTGGATTGGATCTTGGTTCTCCCTCAATAAAACCCTATCTCACCAGTCCTTTATTAACCAAGACTTGTATCATTACATTTCTCCCTATAACTCCATCTCGTTACCATTTATCTAGTTGAGACAACAACCTTACATGGAAGAATAGGTTCAACTATTCAAATTCATAGTTCTATTAGAATACTGAGGATAAATAAGATACGTTTCAAGGAACATTTAGTGAAATTTTCTTCCTTTTTAAACATACCAGGAAAAACAGGTTGTGATTCATCTAACACTGTAAGTATAGTTTTAGTGGGTTTTAGTTTTTTACATTTCAAGAAATGTATAACTTTTTTACTTATTTCCTATTTCTTGTTATTTATGGAGCATTAAAACTTGTAGTATTTCTCTTCATATATCTTAATAAAATGTTTGTTTTAGTGGTAGTGCCATGTTTTGAAATTAGTTAACCTAGGGAACAAATCAAATTAAATATAATATTTATTTACTCTTTCATTTCAATATTTTTTCTTATATATTTTTCTATCATTCTATAATATTATTCTACATTAAATAAAAAATTCAATTCGGCACTTATGTTGGTTGGTATTCTTTCTTGATTTGGGTAACCACTCTACCTCACAATGTGGTATTAGATCCCAACTACTTTTTTTCAATTGAATTTAATTTCTATTTGTATTTTTAATTATATGTTGTTAAGTTCCTAGTATTAATTTTCTACAAAATAATCTCACTCATAAATCACCACTACCATTATTGATTTCAATTTTTTAAATCCTTTTTCCTTATATATTTCTCTATATTTCATATCTCATCAAATAAACCATGATTTAACACATTGATTATCTAGTTTAAATGAAAATACACATAACATTATCTACAATAACTCAGAATATACTATATAGGTAAACATCTCAACAATGAGTCATGAAATCAAGAAATTTGATGGTGATAATGACTTTAAATTTTATTGAATTAAGATGAGATCCATATTTAAACAGTAGGTCCATATTGATTCTTTTTGTTTGCCTAAGAAGACTATTATTATTGTGAATGAAACAGGATAGCCTGATACATAATATTTTTATGTTTTCCTTGTTGTGTTAGTTAAACCACATAGCTGCTTTTTTCATTATTTAGGTTATAATGTCTATAGAAATGTTTCTTATGAGTCTAATTTTGCTAGAATTTTTCTTATACTAGATAAACATTATAGGAATGATTCATTAGTTGTTAGGATTTAAAAAAAATCCTATGTTTACATTACAAATGAAACCCAATACTTCAATAAAGTCCCATCAAAAATGAGTTTAAGAATGTGCTGTTAGACATAGCCAACATTAATGTTTCTGTTCATAATGAGGATCAAGAAACACACCTTAATCACCATAGATAATTCTTTTATCACACTAGTAGATACCCAGATTTATGTTTGAGACACTTAAAACCATAATAGGATTAATAAACAACACTTTCAAAGTAATTAAAATTTAATCCTAACATTAAAGGTGTGTCCAAGAGCTTGTTCTCTAAGGGTAATCCCCGATGTAAACACAATAATTTTTTTTTAATAAAGATAAGAATAAAGTAAATAATGAACCCAATCCTTGGTCAAATTCTAGGGATAGAAAGGTCACCTATTTACCTTTTGGAAAACTATTTAAAATTAAACCAATGTGTAGGAAACTAAAGCATGTTTTATAGTCTTGAAAACCCATTAATCAATCCCTTATGATAGCCTCTAGTTATGGAACTACTAATGTAACACCCCAGGCAATTAAAGAATATGACATTTTCATATTTATCCATATTTGTGAATAAAATATTAATATTACTGTAAATGGAATGTTATGCTCGATGGCGTACCCAATACGCAACAACGAGTTTCTTTGAAATCTTACGTTGCACTCTAATAATAAAATAATATTATTTTAAATGGTAGTTAACGCCTAGCCGTTGTAATGACGGGAATGAACAGAACTAACCACAAAATGATTATATATGTTTTTTCAAATATTTTTACTTTTATCCAATAAATGTTAGAGGCTAAAAATGCAAATGAATCCAATATTAAGCATTAATCTTCAAATATTCATTAAAAGGTCGATTAAACACCTTTTGATGGTGAACCCCTCTTAAATCCTTTTTTAGACAATTTTATATGTTTTATTTGACAAAATAAAATTATTTTTAGAATCGGGACATCAAAATTTACTTTTTATAAATTTTTGGTATTTTTCCGATAAAGTTCTTTTTTTAATGAATAGTGAAAATGTTGTATTTTAAATAAAAACCACTTTTTAATATAATTTATTTAAATGATTATATTATCTTTTGATTTTGTTTTAAAGTGAAATAAGAATATATTTTTACCATTTAATCCAATAGTGGTCATTGGAATTGATTTTACTTTGAAATTGGACATAAACTAGTGTCAATCTTCTAATAGATATTGTTTCTTAAAAACATGCTATTTGTTTTGACAGAAGGAATTAATTATTAAATAAATTAATGAAACTTATATGTTTTTAATTTTTTAAAATAGGCATCATTTTTGATTTCGGAATATCAAATATAGCTTAGGGTGAATTTTTGGTATTTTTCTGAAAAACTTCAATTTTTGATGAATAGTGAAACCACTAAGTGGTAGTTTAAAAACTGATTTTTTCATTTAAATAAAACATTACCACTTCTGTGATTTGAATTTCAAAAATCCGACACACATGGTTGTCATTAGGATGTAAAATGTGGTTCAATGGGATTAAAATAATTTTTTGTGAATAGTAACTTTTAAGTTTTATTAATCGCAATTAAAGGTAATTAGTGTAATTTAAGGTTAAAATAATGTTTTAATAATATTAAATGGATTTAACACATGTCCTACCCTTATTGGATGAGTCATGGCCGACCAAGACAATCCATGGGTCAACTTGGGGACCCAATGGAGCCACTTTGTTAGGAAAATAACATTAATACCTTTTTATTTAAAGTTAAAATAAAAATGTCACAAACATGAGTTGTTTTACTAAAACAATTTTTAAATGGGGTTATACAAGTCATATTTTAGACTTTAAATATTCATTAGAAACATAAAAATAGTTCCTACAACATTATAGTTTTTTTATAATTTTTAGACATTAAATAAATTAAATTATTTATGACACCATGATGATGCAGCGATTACCTCATTATTTAACGATTTAAATAAAATGAAACAATAATGTAAAATATAAGACCTACACATGTCAAAAACCTATTTTATGGGTGGATTTAAAACGCTTATCACCTTATGCTCGAAATATATAATTTTGGGACCTTTAAAATCCTAAAATCATTTTATAATAAAGTAACCTTTTTTACTTTCCAAGAGTGCCCCTCCTCTCCTCTTATAAAAAGCCCCCACCTCTACACCTTACCCACACCTCTAAAGCCTTTCGATCAGCCAAAACCTGCCCATTTTGTCTCTAAAAATCCCTATATTACTCCTATAAGACTCACTTTGGGCTTAATCCTTTCCAAGGAAGCCTTTGAGCTCAAATCAAAAGGAGTTACCCGATTTAAAGGTAATGTCTTCCCTAGTGTTCTTTTGTTTTATTTTGCTTCTCGAACCCCATAAACTATTTTTATTTATTTATTTTGTAACAACGCCGGTATATTCAATATAATATGATGTTTTTATGAGGATTATTAGAGCTACACTAACACACACCTTCGTCTAATGGTTAAAGAACATACTGTTTTGTGGATGGTGAATTACTGCCTCCCGAAACGATGATTGTTCTATCTTCTCATACCACCTCTCATGGTGGCCATTATGATGGAACTATATTTATTTATGATATATATTATATTATTTCCTATCTATTCTTCTGTATTTTATATTTAATACATACCTTTATGATTTTCATGTTGTGCAAATGTGATAATTTTATTTGAGAAAGTGTGGACTACCGCCCCCTCAAGTGATGTGACTCGTTCATGCAATACATGGAATGTATAAAGAATGAAATTGATGAACTTATGTGATCTATATAACATATATATTATACTGTAATAATAATAATAATATATATATATATCTCTCATCTAGTTTAACTCCATTAATGTACCAAGGAAATGAAAGTAGCATTCATGCGTACGTACGACTTACCGTCTCTATGAACGGTACATTTCATTTCTTATCTCCAAATGTTAGGTACTATTATAAGTACATATATATAATGTATATATAAGTCATATATTACATCTAAATTATGGATATAATTCTGGAATTATAATATATATATCACTCTTTTAAATTTAATTCCATTAATATGACAAAAAATTTAAAGTAGCGTTCATGCATACGTACGGCATACCGTCTCCATGAACAGTGCTTTTAATTTTTCTATCTCCAAATGTTATGGAATAGTATAAAATGAATATATAATAGATATATATGATATTTAAAAAATTAATACTATTATAGAGTTGATGTACCTATAACTACATGGAAAATTCTTTTCCAACAAGTTCAATTTTTACTCATGTACCGAACATCGACAAAAACATCTGATATGAACTCACTTTATTAACCAATTATTATAACATTATAATATGTTATATTAACTGAATAATAATATTTAAAGTATTTCCTTACACAATTATAAATTTACCAGATTTTATAATTCAAGACATTAAAGAATGATCGAGTCATGTCGGACACAAGGTAAGGGATCCGACCTCTCGCTTTCTTTTCAAGTACCCTCTTTTATGTCATTTCATTTATTCTCCATGTTCTTATGTTGGAAGATGTTAGTTATATTATCCATACTATAATTTTTATTTTTATATGATGAGATATCCCCTCTTACTCTCATAAATTCTTTTTTTTAGAATTTTTAAGTGGCGTTGTTAGGATGCCGAATTTTCATAAGGGATCCTACCTCTCTCTTTGTTTTTAAGTACTCTTTTTATGTAACTTACTTTAAGCTCATATTTCTTATGTTGGGGGATGTTATTTTATATTCCTCTTGATTTAAATTTTATGTTAATATGAATAGAGACCCTATTTGATCTCATCAATCCATTTTTGGATGTTTTATGTGGCGCCGTTAGGCTGCCAAATTTTCATAATGGGATTTTCATCTCACTTTTTATTCCCGTGAGATTCATGCTACATTGGCCACCACTTACTTTTGTGTGGTGTATGTACTGCCCATTATTTTATTATTTGTATAATATAATCTCATTTATGGGTAGTTACATCTTCATTGTATGACCCTTCTTTCATGGGGTGTACGTTTCGAAAGTTGCCCAAATCGGTAAGGGAACCTTTCACCCTCCTCTTTTTAAAAGACTTATTTTGTTATGTCTTTTAATTTACATATTTTTATGTTGGGATATGTTATTATATATCCTTATTGATTTAAATTTTATGTCCATGTGATGAGATACCATTTTATCTCTCATAAACTAATTTTATGAATTTTAAAGTGACGTCGTTAGGCTGTCGAATTTTACCAAGGGAACTTCTTAACCCAATTTCTATTTCTTTGGGTTCAACATGTAGTTATTGAATATGTCATCCTTTGAATATGTTTTAATGACCATTGATTGTTTTAAACTTAATATCCTCTTATATTGGGTGTATTTATATTTTTCACACATAATTATGAGATTGATTTATCATTAATTTAAGGATACCATCTTTATAAGGGATTTCATCTCATTTTACATTTCTATTGAGACTTCATTGTTGTTATTAACCAATTCACTCTTATATGGTGTATAAACTATCAATTAGAATATTATATCATGAATCCATTTATTCTCATGATATTATAATTTTTTAATTAAATTTTATTCCCCAATTATGGTATTCAAGTGTCTCTCATTTTGTGAAAAACCCTTTATCTAAAATATCGTTTTAAATGTTTTAATTATTTATTCTTATAAATATTTCTCATTAATATCCATGGTTTAAAAATGGTTTTAAGGATTAATTATATGGATATTAATGGTTTAAAATGTTAAAAACTTCAAAGTGGTATGGGAAACATTGATTCAAAAATATCTTTATAAAATGGTTTAAATGGTTTTGAAAAGGGTTTTTAGAATGGATTCATTATCTTAAAATGTTATATTTTTAATGAAATATGGGGATGTTAAATTTCCTTTATGCTTAGGTTATGTGCTATGATTATGATATGGTTCTTGGGATTGTTTATGAAGACGGGTGGTTCCTTGATAAACTAAGGGCGGGTGAGCCCGATATAGCTCTCCAATGCATTGGGTAACATGAAGGGGTCAAACATTAAGTTTTCTCTGAAGAAATTTAGGGAATATATTGTGATGGGTATTCCAAACATAACCATGATGGTTACTCCCTTTGTAAGAATGTTATGAATGCCTGAAGTTACCTTTATGTCTTCTGATTTTTATGAGTTATTCTTAAATCTTATGATTTCATGAGGTATGTTAAATTGCTTATGTATTATGAGTAAAGTATGATTTCATTGATTCTTATGTATACGTGGACTAATGTTTTCTTTCCGTATTATTATAACCCTTATTGAGCTTTTTATGCTCATGCAAAGTTTTTTTTTGAAATGTTTTTCACAGGACATAAAATTGAATAGGGTTAAGGATGGGATCAAGGAAATGTCATGCTGTCTAAAACAAGGAACTAGAATTATAATATATATATCTATCTTTTAACATTAATTCCATTAATATGACAAAAAAATTAAAGTAGCGTGCATGCGTACGTACGGCCTACCGACTCCATGAACGGTGCTTTTAATTCTATATCTCCAAATGTTAAGGAATAGTATAAAATTAATATATACTAGATATATATGATATTTAAAACATTAATACTATTCTGTAGATTATGTACCTATAACTACATGGAAAATTTTTCTCCAACAAGTTCAATTTTTACTCATGTACCGAACATCGACAAAAACATCTGATATAAACTCACTTTATTAACCAATTATTATTACATTATAATATGTGATATGAACTGAATAATAATATTTAAAGTATGTCCTTAAAAAATTATACATTGACCATATTTTATTATTCAAGAGATTAAAGAACGATCGAGTCATGTCGGACACAAGGTAAGGGATCCGACCTCTCGATTTCCTTTCAAGTACCCTCTTTTATGTCATTTCATTTATGCTCCATGTTCTTATGTTGGAGGATGTTCTTTTATATTAATCATACTATAATTTTTATTTTTATATGATAAGATACCCCTATTACCCTCATCAATTATTTTTTTAGAATTTTTAAGTGGTGTCGTTAGGCTGCCGAATTTTCGTAAGGGGTTATACCACTCTCTTTGTTTTTAAGTACTCTTTTTATATAACATACTTTAAGCTCCTCTTTATTATGTTGTGGGATGTTATTTTATATTACTCTTGTTGTAAATTTTATGTTAATATGACAAGATACCCTACTTGATCTCATCAATCCATTTTTTGATGTTTTATGTGGCGTCGTTCGGCTGCCAAATTTTCATAAGGGGATTTTCATCTCACTTTTTATTCCCATGAGATTCATGCAATATTGGCCACTAATTCTTTTTATGTGGTGTATTCATTGCCTATTATTTTTCTATTTTTATAATATACTCTCATTTATGGGTAGTTATATAATCATTGTATGACCCTTCTTTCATGGGGTGTATATTTTGAAAGTTTCCCAAATCGCTAAGGGAACCTTTCAGCCTCCTCTTTTGAAAAGACTTCTTTTGTTATGTCTTTTAATTTACATATTTTTATGTTGGGATATGTTCTTATATATCCTTATTGATGTAAATTTTATTTCCAAGTGATGAGATACCATTTTCTCTCTCATTAACTATTTTTATGAATTTTAAAGTGACACAGTTAGGCTGTTAAATTTTACTAAGGGAACTTCTTAACCCAATTTCGATTTCTTTCGGTTCAACATGTAGTTATTCAATATGTCATCCTTTGAATATGTGTGAATGATATTTGATTGTTTTACACTTAATATCCACTTATATTGGTTGCATTTATATTTTTCACTCATAATTATGAGATTTATTTATCATTAATTTAAGGATACCTTCTTTATAAGGGATTTCATCTCATTTTACATTTCGATTAAGACTTTATGGTTTTAATGCACCAATTCACTCTTTTATGGTGTATAAACTGTCCCTTGGAATATTATATCATGAATACATTTATTCTCATGATATTATAATGTTTTTATTAAATTTTATTCCTCAATTATGGTATTCAGGTGTCTCTCCTTTTGTTAAAAACCCTTTAACTAAAATATCGTTTTAAATGTTTTAACGATTTATTATTATAAATATTTCTCATTAACATACATGTATTAAAAATGGTTTTAAGGATTTAATTATATGGATATTAATGGTTTAAAATGATAAAAACTTCAAAGTGTTATGGGACACTTTGATTCAAAAATATCTTTATTAGATGTTTTAAATGGTTTTGAAAAAGGTTTTTAGAATGGATTCATTATATTAAAATGTTATATTGTTATTAAAATGTGGGAATGTTATCTTTCCTATAGTATTAAGTTATGTACTATGATTATGTTATGGTTTCTGGGAATTGTTTATGAAGACGGGTGGTTTCGTGATAAACTAAGGGCGGGTGAGCCCGATATAGCTCTTTAATGCATTGGGTAATGCGAAGGGGATAAATGTTAAAGTTTCCCTGAAGATATTTAGGGAATATACTGTGATGGGTATTCCAAATGTAACCATGAGGGTTACTCCCTACATAAGAATGTTATGAATGCCTCAAGTTACCTTTATGTCTTATGATTTCTATGAGTTATTCGTAAATCCTATGATTTTATGAGGTATGTTAAATTGTTTATGTTTTATGAGTAAAGTATGATTTCATTGATTCTTATGTATACATGGACTAATGTTTTCTTTTCATATTGTTATAACCCTTATTGAGCATTTTATGCTCATGCCAATTTTTTTGAAATGTTTTTCACAGGACATACAGTTGAATAGGGTCAAGGATGAGATAATGGAAATGTCAAGCTGTCTAAAACAAGGAACTTGACATGACCGTTTTGTTCAAGAGTTTTTATTTTGTGAAAAAAATGGAAGCTAAGTATATGTATCTACTTTGTAATCATTGATATGTAATAGTTATGTCCTAATTCACTAAAACTCTAAACCTGAATAGATCCTCAATGTGAATTATATATTTAAATCAATATTAAGTAAGGTTTAAGGTCGAGGCCTTTATAACTAAGGTCCTTAATGTGTCTACCAATGTACTCAATCAATAGTGGGTTATTGATTCAGTTTGATCTTTTCATGTTTTTACTTTTAGATAGTCCATTCTAAAGACAATTGAGAGGGTAGAATCAGATATGATCATAGGTAATAATAAGAGGTGAATGGTTGAGGGTAGAGTTTATATTGTTTTAGAACATTATTATCATACTATCATAATGTTAGTTTATGCCAGGTGGGTTCCTAATCTATAATGATTCCTAGTTTCCTTTGGAGTCCTACAACAAAAGGGTTCCATCTTTATGTCTAGAACATGTTATCTTAGAATATCCAAAGGCCTTATAACCATTATTTAGGGATATTAAATCAATGGGAAATATATATTAAATTCAATAACCATACATGGTAGTTGAGTAATATTTATTCAACTAATACTAATAATACTATTCTTCAAAATTGTAGATTGGGTCCTTGAAAAACTATACAAAAAAGTGATGATGAGTGAAATAACACTATGAAATCATCCATTTTTTTATATTGTCTGATGGAAAAATCCATGAGGATTAGATTGTGTTGTTATAATTTCAAATCCACCAACCCCTTAGAATATTTACACTCTAGTCTATGGGTTATATCTAGGGAATCCTCTGTTGGTGATGTTTCTATTATGTTACCTTCACATTTGAATTTTATAGAAATTGGGGACATTCATTCTTAGAAACCAATTTGAAGTTTTCTATGAAATAAATCTTGAAATTATTTTTATACTCAGATTGGGATAAAACATAAATCCCTAAGAACTAAAAATGGTATTGAATACCTATCCACTGAGTTCATATAGTTTTGTGAATATAATTGTTTTAAAATAAAATGAATATTTATGTAAACTCCCCCAAAAAATGGATTATTAGAAAGGATTAATATGACTATCCTAAAATGTGTCTTAAAATTTATTTCAAGCTTAGGAATCAACAAATTCTTTAGGGAAGAGTCTTTAGACCCTAATTTCTACCTCATTAAAATATGTCCCTCTTATTCTAATCAGTTTAAAAAACATGAATTTATTTGAAATAATAAGCCCCATTCTTATTCCTACTTAAGAGCCTTTGGGTTTACATCTTATTCCCATGTTAAGACTGAAAAATTATAACCGATATCTCTAAATTGTATATTTAATGGGTATCTATAGAATGTTAAGTGTTATAAAAATTGTGGAGATAATATTGGTTATCAAAAGTACATTGTATATAGATAAGTTTCCTTTCATGAGTCTTCCTCTTATAAAAATCTGGGCTTCCACACCTAGAAGTATTGATCAAGACCCTTAAAAGGATAATGAAATTGAGACTCCATAAATGTTTGAGGCTCATATCTATCCTTCTCCACCTTCTCCTCCACCCACTATTGGGGATGATTCTGAGCCTTCTTCTGATTCAAATTTCTAATTAGAACCTGTTTCCCTTATTATGGATTACAAACTAATTTGAGATATAGAAATTAGGGTTCTGGAACCCCTTCTTGTTTTAGTAAGTATGATATGGAATCTTATGACTTTTATATAGACTAGGATCCTATTGAAAATGACTCTGAAACATCTAGTAATTATTTAAATGAAAAAAACTCAAAGTATTGTGTCATTTCCATGAATAAAAAATAATATCATTAAAAAAGATCAATGCATGGATTATTGTGAACAAACCAACTAATGAATAAATAATTGGTTCCAAGTGGATCATTAAAAGAAAATAAGATAAAATTGAGGGAAAAAATATCATGTATAAATAAAGGTTAGTTTCAGATGGTTTCATCCAAATAGAGGGAATTGATTACACTGAAATTTTTCCAATCTTGTTAATAATTCTTTAATTATATGTTTATTATACTTTGCTAGATATAATGATCTTCACATTGAATGGTTAGATGCTAAAACATCCTTCACGAATAGTGACTTGAAATTGACAATTTATCTGAAACTTCATGATGGTTATCCTAATGAATTAAAATAGAATTATTATTTCATTATAAACCAATCACAATATGTTCAGAATAAAGAATCTAGTTTGTGGTACAGAAAATTTGATTCGTTCATGTTATCTAACCAGTTCATTAGGTGTAAATAAGATGAATATGTTTATTTTAAATCAACCAAGGACTTCCTGTTTTATCTACTATTATATGTTGATGAAATTATTATCATTTAAAAAAATGTAAACCTTATTTATGATATTAAATAAAAATTAAAATTAATTATTTAAAGGAAATAATTAGGTACAACTAAGAAAATATTTAGTGTAGAAATCATAAGGTATATACCAAATAAACGGTTATTCATAAATCAGTGTGATTTTGTTTTAAATATTCATAAGATTATTTATGTTCCAATCTCTCAAACTAGTAAATATAACTCTTTGAAAATATTTTAAAATGTCTTTATCAGAAGCATCCATATCTAATAATGATATTCACTTTGTGTCTCAAGTACCCTATGCTCATATAGTAGTCAGTGTTATGTGATGTATGATCTGCACTTGGCCAGTTATTTCCAATGTAGTCTTCATTTTAATTTTATTTATTTCCAAAACATGGAATCCACACTGATATTTACATAATTGGTTCTTAAGATACCTCCCATGTAGCTCTAATATTTATTTTTGTTATGGTAAAGATGTATACAATTCAGAATTTATTACTCGATGTGTAGACAGTGATTACAAAATTAATATTGATACTAGAAAATCATTCACTGGGTATGTGTTCACTATATATGGGGTCCTGTTTCTTGTAAATAAAATATGAAATCCATGGTTTGACTACCAATAATGGAGTCTTGGTATATTACATTGACTGAATAATTGAGAAATTTCATATAGATGAAGGGTTTGTCTTCTGAACTGAACCTATACAATTATATTATTACTATCTATTATATTACTCAATCATCATCTCATTTATCCATAAATTTAGTGTTCCATGTTAAATCAAATCACATAGATATTTGGTTTTATTTAGTTAGGCATGTTATGGAATCTATAGTGGTGTGTATGTCAAAAAGATACATTTTTACATAAACCTTGTCACCCAAACATTGGAAATTCTTTTATTTCATTTTTTCATTGATTTGGATCATTTTGTTGAGTTTCTCAATGATTTTACTAATTTAATATTTGATCATTTGGTTAAAATCCGAAATTTGGTGTTGATAACTGGTGGTGTATGGTTGGTTTAAGGTTAAGGGAAACCATGAACCTTCACATAGGAAACCGTGAGGCTTGAGAGTTGGTTATTGGGGAATAGAGAAATGCATGTACAAGGTTAGGGAAACCATCTGACAAGAATGTAGTGAGGTTGTATATTTTTTTATTATCATATTTCAGGGTTGGTGTAATGTATCGGAAACCATGAGGCCAACCCATGTGGGTTCCCCTTCTCTCCAGTAAGGTGTGCATGCTTGGTATATAGTTCTTCAAAATGTGTTCCCAAACCATTCAAGTTTACCATGTCATTAAAAGGTTGAATTAACCTACTTTCCCCTATGATTTTTCAACCCAAATTTAGGATTCTCTAACCCTATTCGACCTAGGTGTTCCATGGGGGAATCCATTCTCTTCCTATATTTATCTCCTTCCACCTTTGATTCTTCATAATGGTTCATTAGTTAGTTTCCTTCAGATTTTGGTCGATTTACTAATCTATTCCCCCTCATATCTTGGTTTTGTAGCTCTTCCATGGTGGGGTTTCATCTTGGACGAACCCGAAAAGTTAGGGTTGATATTTGGGTTGATTCTTTTGGATGTTAGGATCTATGGATTATTTCTTGAGAGTGATTATTCCTTATCCAATAGTTTGATTTCATTCACACATCGTTTTGGTATGTGTTTCCATTAATTTTGAAACTAAGAAATTCTATTTGATTCTTGAGCATTCATAAATGGTTTCTAAATATGTTTCCCTTGGTTTTGGTGTGCCTTTATAATTCAATTTGGGTTTTTCATTCTTTTAAATTATTTGGTAAATTATTTTCAATGGGATCCTATAACTATATTTGTGTTTACATGAACGCAAGGTGTTTTATGAAATGTAAACTGATATTTTAAACTGAAATTCAATACTTTGAGTGGTGTATTCACTGGGTTATGTATTGATTATGTGGTTGGAATGAAAATTGGATATTATATATAGAAAATTTTGACCTTTTAGTGGTGATTCTAATGTGGATCATCTTGTGTTGGAATAAAAAAAGTTATTTTTCTTTAATAGGGTGTTTTCAAAGTGCTTCAAAGTGTATACGTTTTTTGATTTGGTTTATAAGAAGAAATTGATTTTATTTAAAGAATTCCTCTTTATAATTCCTTCTAAAAATGTCTAGTGGATTGTGTGAAAGGTGAAAAAAAAATTTAAATGGTTTTCAAGTGATAATGTGTTAAAATTTTTGTTTCTAATGAAAATTTGATTTTTTCCCACATGATCTGATTTTTTATATTGCATAAGTGATTGCAATTAATTGTGATAATGGTGTGTAGAGTGTTTAAAAATGTGTTTGGTTTGCGTGAGGATTTGAAAGGGTCTTTTACTTGAGAAATTATTGGATTTCATGTGTTCTTTTCTCATTGTGATTTTAAATATGTATTAAAAAAAATTTAAGTGGTATGAAATGTGATTACAAAATGGACATGGTTTTTTGAGTTAATTTAAATGTGGTTTCAAAACTGTTCTTTCGAGGTTGTCCCATTTAGAATCTTGATATATGTATTGATGGGTAACATGAATAAGGAACTATTTGAAGCTTTTTTTGAATCATGTTTCCACTATTTTATAGAATGGTTATTTATTTTAAAAGTAAAGGCCCATTTAGAATTGATATGTGAAAGTGTAATTTCATATTTAAATGGGAAATAGTATAAAAAGGCTTTGTAAATATGTTTGAATGGAAATTTTAAATGCCTAGTTGGCACCTTGTGTTTCCTTTGAAAAAAATTTTTATGTAATGTGATGTGAATTCCTAATTAGAAAAATATTATGTTTGGTAAAATTATTATGGATCTCATGTGATGTTTGGGCCCAATGAGAATAATGGAACATTTTGAAAAATGCATTGAAAACATGGGTATCATGAAGGGCCAGTTGGTATTTACAAAAGGATTAGGAAAATGGTTTTGACTATTGAAAAAAAGTATATTCCATGTGATATTTAATAGTTGGATGAGGGGATTGGGATAGAAATTTATTTTCATTTAGGATCAGGTTGAATTGGCTTATGTTTGGAGACCAATGGAACATTGGAATGATATCCTCTCTAAGGAATTACTCATGAGATAATTGTTGGTATTGATTCCACTTGAGAATTGGAGTAAGATCCTCTCATGTAGCTTGTGCATGAGAAATCTATAGGTTATGATGTTAAATCCATGATTTTTTTGAGTATTATTATTATCATGGGATTCCTAAGAATCATATAGAGGTTTTAGTGGAGGTTTACTGTCAACCAAAATTATATGGGTTGGTAACCCCTGGACATGATGTGGATAGGTGGTTTATTCCACTAGATTGGCTGGTTAAGAGAGGCGTGTTTGGTATTGTCTATGGAGCTACACCATATTCAAGTAGGTGAGTGTGATCTCAATATGTCCAGGGATTTGATATAGATATGGTTAGGAATGTCCCATGAATACTTGATATAAGATCAATTTATTTGTTCTTATTATTTTATTATTATATTTTCTAGTTTTTAAATAGTTTTTTGGATTCCATTATTTTCTTCATACAACCCTTATAATTTCATGGTATGGATTGCATTGTGTTTTTTGGATTAGGAACTATGTTGTGGAATGTCAAAACGTTTTTAAAAAGGAGGTATGTGTTTGGTTTTTTTAAAGAAAACATGTGGAAAGTTTTTTTATAATTATGACAACTTATTTTATTTCCATTATTCTTATAAGTTCCTTTTTTATTATGCTAGTTGTATATTGGATTAGATTTTTTTGTCGTGAAACTCTCTTGTTTTAAAGAGGAAACATGTTTCGAAAAGGGGATGCTCCCAATGAATGTTTTCTCATGATAAATAATCTTTTTATAAAGGAGTGTTAATTTTTTTATAATGATAAAAATCCATTTTATGAATGAATTTCATACCAATTCTTGTAGACTATTTTGAGAAAGGAAATCCATGTACTTTGTAGAGATTTCCTATTGATTTATTTAAGATAACACCCTACTTTATCCACTCGTCATTGGTTGACCTGAACTATCTTTCCTATTCAGGTCCTCTAGTTTGTGATGAATTTTTGAGTTGGTCAGTCTTATGGTAGGTGGTGACCAAGAGGTATTGTGGAGAACATTTTTCATGGTTTAGTATCAGTATTATTTTTGTTTTTTTATCAGTTGTTGAATATATATCATTTTTTTATATCATTTGATATTTAGTTTTGTTGGTTTTGATGTGTTCTTAGTTTGTTTATTTAATCATGGTTTATTATTACCAAATCTTTACCAACTAGATTATTTTGTTTCCTGAAACTAGTTTACAACCCATGGGGATCTGGAATACCCTTCAGACTAGGTCTTATATCGGGTTGGGTATTAGGTTGGACAAGTTCTAGGTTTAGTTTGTGTAAAAATGGTTTTAGAGTAAGCCCTTTAGGGGGGTATCATGTATCATAGAAATTGGTAATTTTGGGACTTAAGAGGTATGTGTAGGAAGTAATTCATGAACCCTTTCTCATTCTGATCCATGAGTTTCTAGTTATAGTCTTATATTTGATTCATTTTTTTGGTTTTGGTGTATGGATGAGTAATGAAAATGGGGGTGAGTCGGTGTAATTTTTTGATCTCACATGGAGTAGGGAACCATGTGGAGTCCGAATTTATAGTTTTAGGTCCTCTTAGTTATTAATATGTACATGGTTAGTGTCCCACTAACTATTGTTTCATGTTAGTCCTGGCCACTACTTCCTTATTCCTATAGTTTGGTACGAGTTGTGTTTTGTTTTGGTTCCAGTTTCTGTGAGTGGGATATAAAAATAAAAACGTTATTTTGAAATAGAAATTATTTCTTTCAAGTGGTTTAGGATTTCAAAATGGAATGGGTATTTAAAAATTGAATTTGATTTAGAATTTTTGAAATGTTTAGGAAAATGTGGGGGAAAATAAATTGAGAATTTGGTAAATTATTGTGTTTCATTATGAAGTTGTGTCTGTTAAATTTGGTATTCTTTATATACATTCACTTGTGTTTGTGTATGTATAGAAGGTTAGAAATAATGATATAAGAGGTGGTGTGATTTAAACCTATGTGATGGTTTATTGGATTCCATGGGTGAGTATTTGAAATCAATGTTTTGTCTTGGTTTTTCCAAAAATTTATTTAAAAGTAAAAAATGATTTCGATGGTGGATTTTCATTAAAATTGTTTTCAGTGTTTTCTAAAAATTTATTTTGGTGTTTCAATACTGGCCTTAGATGAAGGCAGTATTGGAAATCAAAATGAAAATATCATTCTTGAAAAGAGTATTCTTGTGTTTTATGTTTGTATTGAGAGTATATGGTTTTTAATTGGGATATTCTTTTTGGGTATGTTTTTAGATGAAGTTGACTCTGGATTTTTTCACCATGTGTTTCTATGAATATAATACCTAGAAAGGTCCCCAAAATATATTGTCAGCCTTCCTTGTTTTTGTTTATTCTCAATTGTTATGCAACATTCATGGTGATCTATATCTGTTAGAGTATGTGGAATGTCTTGAGGAAGTTGAGAGTGTCTTCAGATCATTGGTAACACATGAAGCAGTTAAATTTTGTGCTATTATGGGTTTGTTTGAGGGTCTATATTTGAGTTAATTTAATATTATTTATCCATCATCAATTCAATTTTTGATTCAATGGGAGTTCTCCATGACTACTATCATCTGATGTTTTCTACCTAAGGATGTGAAATAAAAAAATGTGGAATAGCTCTTGAGTATTCAGAAAGTCCAATGGACAGTGAAGTCCTATTTTGACCACATACAGGAGTTTGTTTCATTTTATCTGTAAGAATTGGCACATAATTTTCTAAAGGAACCAATTTGTATGCAGGGTCTTCATCCATATAACATGGATCAATCCCTCTCCTCCAACGATCTCCATTTCGATAATTTGGTGAATGAAGCATTCATAGCTGAGTTGGTTTTCAGATCATATGGTAGTTTGAAATATATTATCTCCTTATGCCTATGAAGTCTCCCCATATTTTGATAGGCATGTACTAGAGGATCCTATTTCTATAAATCCCATTTCTTTGGTTCCAACTTCATTTTTTTCAAAACATTTTATTGTGTGTTCCATGTGTGGTCAGTTTTCGTAATCAAAGTCATATTTTTATAGTCCTCTGAAGACATGTTGCTATTATTTCCATTTGGGTCATTTGGAGAATTCTTTTTAGAATTATATCCCAAATAATAATTCTTTATTGATGGTTTTTAACTTATGTCACTATGGAAGTAGATTCTTCGAGACATTATGTCCTCAACCATAGGTCCTGATGTGATGATTTTCAGGCATTCCAAAATCTATATGTGAGGGGAATTCCATGGCTCAGTCATTTTATCTAGATTTGGAGTATAGATTTTCAATTTTCCATTCTCGTTTTATGTTCCCTGTTTTTGAAAGTATTTTAGTGGTTTTGTTCTCATTTTATTTAAACTGTTGTTTTTCAATGCAAGCCTTAAATTTGTGTTCCTATTTGGCAATGATAATTCCTTTCTATGGATTTTTTTCAGTTCATGACCACGATTGTTTGGGATACATTAGTGATTATGTAAATTATGTGTTTTGGGTATTGTTCATTTTTTTAACTGGATGTATTCCAGGAGTTTATGATCTTTATGATAGGTTTTGGTTCCAGTTGGGTGTTTCCTGTTCTTCTTTCTATATTGTTTAGTTAATGTTGGGAATTCACATTTCATTGTTATCATTTGAATAGTTTTAATGTTTTATGTTTTAGATAAGTTCATGTGGAGTAGATTATCCTATCATGATATTCCATTACTCTTTATGTTGTTTCATCCTTTAAAAATGGTTATGTGTGACTTGTGAAGTGAAGGATCACCCCGTGGTCCATGGTTTTTGACATCTTTGTTAGTTTTTTGAATTGAGTTTTTTTATCTTTATAATAAGTGAATTTCTAAGGGAAGAAAGTGTTTTTTGGGATAATTACCACATCAGAACCTTGAAAATTATTAAATTTCATTCTTTTACTAGATTCATGTCTTTTTGTTGAGTTTCAGGTAGAGTTCCTAAATATAATTTTTATCCTTTTAGTGAATAATTGAGACTTTTGGCTTGACCGTAAGTGGAATATAGTTAGAACATGGTTAGGGGAAAACAAGAACCTTCACCAATGATAATGTGTGGATTCATAGATTGTGCCATGGAATGGCGTACGACCTACACATGGTTAAGAAAATAATATAGCATGTGTGCAGTGAGGTTCTGATTTTTGGATGTAGAATTTTTCATGGTTGGTGCATAATTTGGGAATCTGAGATGCTACTCCATGAAAGTTGTACCTTCTCTCCAGTAGGGCATACAAGGTTGGTGCATAGTTTGAAAAACTGTACATCCAAACAATGAACGTTTCCAAGGTAATTAAATGGGTGAATTTTGCACTTTTCCCCTCCGATGTTTTAACACTAAATCAGGATTATTCTACCCCATTCGACCTAGGTGAAACATGGGTGGGCTCTAAGCTTCTCTTTCTTAACACTCTGTCTTCCATGGATGTTTCTTGATAGTCCCTAGGTATGTTAACTCTATATTTTGGTTGATTTCCTCATATCCACCACCTCTTATCTTTGTTTCTTGTCTCTTCTTTGATGGGTCTTCATTTTATCAAACCCTATGTGTTAGGGTTGATGTGTGAGTTGTTTCTATTTGGTGTTTTCATGTGCATATTGTTTTGTGGGATTGATTCTTCCTTCTCCTGAAGTTCGGTTTCATTATCACATCTTTGAGGTCATTGTTTCTATCCATTTCATTTTTACACATTAAATTTGATGCTTAGTCCTTCCTAAATGGTTTCTAAATATGTTTCCCTTGAAAGTGGAGTCCCAGAATAAATATATTTGGTGTTTTTGATGATATTAAATTAGTGTGAAATGGATTTCAAGGGTCTTATATTAATAATTTTTTTTGTATATGCCCACAATATGTGATATAAAATGGAAATTATATTTTATAGTGAAATATGATACATTGAGTATTAGTTTCCAATGGTTGTGTTTTGATGATGTGTTAGAGATTTAAATTACATGATATAGGTGTAATTTGTCATCTTTTTTTTGGGATTCTTAAGTAGATCATGGTATTTTGGGTTAAAACAATTGATGTTTCATTAAAAAGTTTTTTCAATGTTATTAGAAGTTCATATGTGTTGGGATGTGTTTTTCTAGCAGAAATTGATTTCTTTTCAACTATTCCTCTTTTTTATGCATTGGAAATGCCTTTAGTGGGTTCTTTGAAAGGTGCACAAGTATTTTTATGGTTTTTTATGTGGTAATGTGTTGAAAGTTGGATTTCTAAAGAAAATGCATTTGGTTTGACCTGATATTTTTTCTGATGCTTCTAAAATGTGTGATATGAATTTTGAAAATGGTGTGTATCACATTTTAAAGTGGGTTTTCTGTGTGTGTGGATTTTAAAGGGGATTTACCCAAGGAAATGGTGGACTACATGTGTATATTCCACATTTTTTTTCAAATGGGTTTTATAAATTGTGCATGTGGTGTGAAACATGTTTCTAAAATGGCCTAGGTTATTTAAGTGATTTTAAATGTGGTTTAAATAGTGTTATTTTATTCATGGCCCAGTTGGAATCATCAGATACGTATTGATAGGTAATTTTCATAAGGTCATGTATGGAACTTTTTTGTTGTTTTATGTTTTTACCATGATTTGGATTGGTTATGGACATGAAATAAAAACTCTCATTTAGAATTTTTCATGTGAAAGAGCTGTGTCATATTTACAATGGTAATTACTCAAAAATGGGATTTGTTTTTGTGTTCGAATGGAAATATTTAATTATCAGTAATAAATATTTGTTTCCTTTTAAATGTTGATTTGATTTGAAGCGATGTGAATGACCGATTGGAAACTTATTATGATTTGGAAATTTGTTTTGGGACTCATGTGATGTATTTTCTCAGTAGGAATCATAGTATGTTTCAAAAATGAATTGAAATCTTGGGTAGAAAAAAGGTATGATTGATGTTTTTAAAATGATTTGGAATGTGGGTTTGATTATGGAAAACAGTGGTTTCCATGTGATATTTAATTATGGGAGAATATTCTTCTAAATTTTTATGTTTATTTGTGATGACTTGACTAATGTCTATATACTACTAGAAAAATGGAATGATATCCTCCCCAGGGAACTGTGTATGGAAGATCTGTTGGTATTGATTCCACTAGACCTTTAAAATGGGATCCTCTCTAGTGGCTTGTGTATGAGAATTCTATGGATTATGATTGTTATATATTTTTTCCCTACTATTATTATTATAATGGGATTCCTAGGCATCATCTAGAGGGTCGAGTGACAGTTTCTTGTCGAAACTGATTAGATGGGATAGTACCCCATGGACTTGATGGGTCTAGGTGGAGCATGCCACTAGATTGGTAAGTTTATAGCAGCTACTCGATTATTGTCTAGGGAGATACACCATATGATGGAATTTGTTTTCAATATGAGTATTTCCATGGTTTTCTTTAAGAGATTCTTAATAAATAACAATGATTATTATTTATGTGTTCTATTTATTTCTACGTCTTGTTTGGATACTAGATTGTCTAGTTTCTACCTACTTTTTTGTTTCCTTTAAATTATGAACAATCCCATTCTGATCTATTATTATGTATTGCACGGGGGTTTGGGTTATGGGACTGGGTGTTGGAAGGTAAAACCATTTTTAAAATGGAATTCTGCATATGTTGTTTTAAAAATGGAACTTATGGAAAGTTGTGTTTTTCTATTTGTGACTTCTTAGTTGGTTTCCATTATCTTAGTATGTATTGTTCGGTTATTCCTATTGGATTTGTAATTGGGATTTTGGTTTGAAACACACATTTTTTAAGGGGAATTGTGTTTTGAAAAGGGGAAGATACCAATGTATGTTTTTCTTAAAAATGTATGTTTCTAGAAAGATGTGTTCATTTGTTTAAAATGATAAAAAATAATTTTATAAAAGTATTTCAAACCATTTTTATGGATTATTTTTGTAAAGGAAATGTATAGACTCGGTCGTCGTTACCTACTAATTTGTTTATGCTGACACACTACTTGTTCCACATTGTATTGGTAGACCTGAGCTATCTTTCTGGTTTAAGTCCTCTTTTTGAGTTGGCCTTTAGAGGAGGTTGGTATTGTGGTTTGTGGTGACCAAGATGTCATAGGTATATTGTGTTGTGTGGGTCTTTCTCATCATTATGGTTTTTTTGTTTAGAAGTTTTTTTATCTGAATCACTTTTTTATATTATTGTACATTCAACATTTTTTTATACTGTATTCTCTGTTTTTTGATTTAACCATAATTTTATTGGAAAACTTTTTTCCTATCTATATTATTATTATTCATGGAACTAGTTTCTGGCCTATCTGAATCAGGAATGCCCTTCGATCCTTATCTCTTATTAGGTCAGGAATCGGGTTTGATGAAAACCCTGCATTGTTCATGGAAAAAGGGCTTTCACATTGAAATAGTTTAAATACATATGTTCTTTTCTCGTTGTGATTATAAATTGGTTTTATAAATTTTTAAAGTGGTGTGAAATGGTTTCCAAAATGTCCATGGTTCTTTGAGTGAATATAAATTTGTTTTTAAAAGTGCTCATTAAAACATGTTCCATTTAGAATCTTGAGATATGTATTGATGGGTAATTTTAATAACGATCCATTTGAAACTTTTTACATTTCATTTTTTCACCTTGGATTTGAATGCTTAGGCATTTAAAATAGAAATTCTAGTTTGGAATTGTGCATGTGAAAATCATGTTTAATATTTTCATTGGAAATGGTGTTAAAAGGAGTTTTTTAAATGTGTCTGAATGGAAAGTTTAAATTCTTGGTTAGCACCTTGTTTTTCCTTTGAAAATATCATTTTATGTGAAGGGATGTGAATTCCAAAGTGGAACATTATGATGTAATGGGAATTGGTTTTGGAACTCATGTGATGTATGGTCTTGGTGGGCATCATGACATGTTTCAAAATATGAATTGAATACTCAGGTAGCCTGAATGTCCAATTGGTATTTTGAAAATTATTTTTAAAGGGGTTTTTATTAAAAAAACTATAGATTCAATGTGATCTTTAATTGTTGGATGAGATTTCCTTTGAATGAAATTTCTTTTTATGTATGTTCATGATGAATCAAATTATGTTTGGAGACCACTAGAACATTGAAATGGGATTCTCTCAAGTGGATCCTGTATAGGAGCACTACTAGTATTGAGTCCACTAGATCATTGGAATGGAATCCTCTCAAGTACATAAAGCATGATAATGCAATGGATGTGGGTTTATATACCATGTATTTTGAGTAATAATATTATCATGGGATTCTTGGGGGTAACCTAGAGGGTCTAGTGATGGTTTATTATCGACCCCTATTAGACGGGTTGGTAGCCCCTAGAAATGATTGGGCTAGGTGTGGAGTCCCATTGAATTTTATAGTATTGACCGTCCAGTAGGTTAATATCTATGGAACTGAACCATTTGCTGGTAGATGAGTCTGATCCGAGTACATCCAGGGATTACTTCTATATATTCTTCGTAAATTTCCATGATTACTATTTATGTGTTTTGTTTGTTTCTAATAATTTTTTGGATAATAGATTTTCTATTCCCTACAAGCGTTCTTTGTTTACTTTAATTTCTTTAGAACCCAGTATGATTTCATTGTACAGATTTCACTAGTGTTTTGGTTTTCAAACTAAGGTTTGCAATGTGAAATCATTTCCAAAAATTAATGTTGTGTATGTAGTTTTAAAAATGGACAATGTAGAAAGTTATGTTCTGAAAATTATGACTATTTATTCCGTTTCCTTTATCCTCATGATATATTTTTTGGTAATTTTGGTGGGATTTGTAATTGGGTTATTGGTTGTGAAACTTCAATGTTTTAATGTGGAACCATGTTTTGAAAGGGGGGAGCTACATATGTGTGTTACTTCCAAAATTGAGAAATATTTTGAAAGTGGTGTTTGTTTGTTTAAAATGATAAATACCTATTTCATAAATGTATTTCAAACCATTTTTTGGGTATTGTTTTTGGAATGTAAATTCAAGGACTCTGTAGTTATTATCTATTGATATATTTAATCTCACACCCTTATCGTGCCACATAGTGTCGGAAGACTCGTGCTATTTTTCTAGATTAAGTTTCCTGGTTTTAGTTGGCCTTTAGAGAAGGTTGGTATTGTGGTTGGTGGTGACAAAGAGGTCCTGTGGAAATCATGTTTTGCGGCTTAGTCTCAGATTTGTGTTCAGTTTTCTTTTGTTCAAAAATTATTGTATGTGGATCAGATTTGTATATATTTTGATATTCAGTTTTTTTTTTGAGGATGTGTACCCTTTGTTTTATTTTATCCTAGTTTCTTGGGACAAATATTTTCCGTATGTAATATATTGATGACAGGAACTAGTATCTTGCCAATATGGATTGGGAACGCCCTTCGGTCCATGTCTCAGAACGGGTCATGTATCATCTTAGATTTCATCCCAGGCCGGTACATGAAAAACACGGAAGATAGTTTGAAAAAATCTATGGACCTATTTAAGCTCAAATATTATTTAGATATATTGAATTTTATTATAATACTGAATTCATAGGTGCAATAACAATTCCATTTTTTACGGAAATTTTTTTAGATTTTTTGAATTATAACATTTATTTTATCTTTTTTAAATTGTATCATTCCATGGTTACTTTTACATTTAATTTAAGAACCATGCAAGTATAATTATATTGATTGGATTTATTTAAATACTCAATTTATTTAGTATTTTCTAATAAATTGATTATGTTGGCTCGTTGAGATATTGTTCTGCATGGGCTCTTATTTTTGGGCCTTGGCATTTTCAGCTGAACAATTTCTCATGTGCTCTCATTCCACACATTCTATTTGATTGAATTGATTCATGTCAATTGTTCATCCAAAACTCTCTATTGATCTATTCATTCCATGTATCCTACTTGCTAACTGATTCTCTTGGTTTCTGTTCTGGCTATGTGTGTGCAGCATTCTCGGGTTGGTCATGGGATTTCAATGCTTCGACAGGATCACAGGAGTGATGACCCCTATACCCTGGTCTCTTTTTCACTCTACATTTTGTATCTACTTCTCTCTTATAAATAGAATCTCAGTTTTACGTCTTTAAAACACAGGATCCTCAGTAATTCATTAATGAATACTTTCCCTAGAATGATCCCCCCCATAGCTCCATCTCATTTTTGGTTATCTGGTAGAGACAAAATCCAGCTAAGGTGAAAGATGTACGGCCATTACAAGTGATATATCCACTATCATGGAGATGAAAAAGAAAGTACATTTCTAATAATGTTTAGTGTGATGATTTTCTGTCTTGAAGAGATCATGACAGATGGACTGTGAATAATCCGACACTACTATCATTTTTTGGGTTTTTGTTTTTGTTAATTTCAAGCCATGCATATCTTTTGTACTAATATTATAGAATCTCTTTCTAATAGTTCAATACAATTTGTAGAATTTTTTTCAATCTAATTTGTAAAACACATGTGTTGGTGGAACTATTCTTTCCAATAATATTGTTCCCTATGGGACTGAAGTTGCTTAATTCTATATGTTATTTACTCTTTTGTTGAAATATATTGATTCTTGTGTTCTGTTTGAATTATTTTATAATATTATTATTCATTATTCAAGGAATATAGTTCATTCCATATGTTGTTTGTTATTCTATCTTGATTTAGGTTACCAATCAGCTTCACACACATCCTCACTCTATAGATATTCTCCCACTTAGGCATTCAATAACACTCCCTTACTATACATACAAGGTTTCTAGTGTATTATATTGTAACTAAAGGGAATATTATAATGTTTCAAACACTCATTCCTTTATAATATTAATCTTAAACTTCTTTAAGAGTTTCTTATTTATTTTTTACTTTACCTTTGGATAGTGTTGTTTAATTAATAAGGGATTTATCCTAAAACGTGGACATTGAGCGTTTAATGGTCAGACATGTGTCCATCAGATTGGGTAGGTCAGAGTAGTCATTCATGTATATGGATTTCATTGATTTATTGATTAGTTAACTCCCCAAATCATATCTTCCATTAATCTCATGATTCACTTCTAATTGGAAAAATTGAGAGGTTTTTTTAGTCCTATTAACAGGTAGAAAATGATTATGATTCATCATTATCTGCTTATAGGCCATTATTCCAACCAATAGTTTGATCTCTACATTGACTAAATTTATTAAGATATAGATTTATATCACAATATTATTTCTCCACAAAGTTGATTTAATATTTTTCAACCACTTAAGCTCATAAACACTAATAGGACCTTCTTTGACTTATGTTCCCTTAACAAAATTGTTTCCAAAATAAGAATCCCCTAAAAGATCAAATTGATTCTACAAATAGACGTCACCTAACCTATCATATGAAGCATGAACCCTAATTCTAGTCCAAGAACCATTTTATAGAGATCTATGTACTCATATCAGATGATGATTTTCATTTTACTTCAAACCCATGGAATCCATGCGATCATTCTCATTATGTTTCCCTAGACAGATTTAAGTATTAACACTAGGAACAAAGGTAACCATGATCAGTTGAAGTTAAATCTAGGAACCCATTAATTATATATCCAAAAATGATCCCTTTGGAACATAAAAAATACATGAGAGAACAATCTTCTAATATTTCTCATGTAAATCCTCGGACAGTGAATAACTATCTCATGAACCAACTTCATCTCCACCATCCTTGAAAGTCTCATTGATTATGGGATAGCTGAAAGGAAAGGGATGATGATGAAAATAAACTATGACACTATGATACAATTTACTATAGACATATTAGGATATCAAAATGCTCAATTATCATGCACATCCATGTTGAAAATAAATTAGGAGGTTTCCCGTGAGAAAATTGGAAGTAAAATAATCATAATAAGACTCAAATTTCAGCTTCTAAATTCATTAATATACCTCCATTAACTCAATCCAAACAATATCAACATGTATCTTAGACACATACACCTCAATGAATATTCGTAGATTAAGGGGTTACATAAATATTTTATCATATCCTAAAAAATCAAGAAACAACCTTCCATATTTCATAACATTAAAATAACAGATAAATTTGTTAATAGAAGAGATTAATATGGGAAACTAACTAAAATTTCCATAACCAATAATTCACTCATCAGGTGAATTTTAAAAGTCCATAAAAAAGTCGGAACCTGAATCAATCGGTGATATGAGTGGTTATAAAATCGGAAAAGGTGAAGTATTAACCATTTTCAAAATGTATCATAAAATAATGAGAATCCCACAACAACAAAATTGATCATTTATTTAATCCACAACAACTATTGAAACACTATTATTATCACTGACCACCCAAGACATGATCCTTAATGATATTTATATTATCAAGGATGCCTTTATTATTTTATCGGTCTATAAGATATATATTAGTAAGTGTTTTCTTCATGATGGACCCCATAATGAGTTATAATTCTGGTTTTAAAAAAATTTCATCATTATGATACAACATTTATAATCATTATTTAACTTACACATTTAATTATTCTTAATATTTTGGTATTTTTCAAAATTCAATACATCTTTATTTGTATTTTTGTGATGTTTATAACTACACTAACATGCCTGCTATGAAATCAAATAGGTTAATAAATTATATCATTAGTTATATATGTAGTTTAATATTGTTAGAAATATTGAATCTTTGACATATGATATTTTTTAAATTTCATATTCACTTAATGGTATTTGGATTTGATTTATGATGATTATATTATCAAATGGTTATCTGTAAAAATTCTAGGATGATGGTAGTATCATTGTCAAAATAATTTTTCTCTTTTTTTAGTATTTCATCAAATATGAACATGAATGTCCCAATTATTTTACTAAATAAATGAATAATAACTAGTCTCTTAATAGAATTAGTATAACTGAAAAATATTAAAAATTATTGATCTTGAAGAAGAATAATGGAGTAATCCAATTAATATTTATAGAGACTATATATACATCATTCACTCATGAATATTTATAAATTTATAGCAGTATAAAATACTATTATTTTCAAAACCAATTTAAGGAACCCTCATATTGGTATTTATTATAAAATTGTTCTTTTTAGTTAACATGATAACCCTTTTTTATTAGCGGGTCACTTGATTTTTCAATGAAGATTAGAAATAGCGGGATAAGTTGTGATAATGGTCTTTTTTGTATAATATGAAGTAGGTTTAAGTGATTTAATTTTAGAAAACATTTAAAGGACCCTCACCATAGACAAATAGTAACGACATAAAATATTGGCCCATGGAGAATCATGTGAGAACTGAATTTAATAAATCTTATGGACTGACTGGTGATGGATCGTCATATTCGGAACAAGTTGTATACCATGAAAGGGATATCATTTATAAAAATAATTAGTTCACAGTACCATTGTAAATGTATATTTATAAAATTCTACATTTGTTGTCATCAAACATGTGTGAGGATTTATTTTTATGTATTGTTTAATTATATTTCATAAAACATTATTATTAAATTATTATTTGTGGGGGTAGATTTATATAGTTGATATTTATGTTTATGAATTATTAAAATTTTTGTGATGATAATGTTATGATACATAGAACTATGCCATTGGTGATGTAGGACTACCCTACATAGCTATATCATTCATGCATGGCTATAAATAATGTAAATAACCTAGTGGTGACCTCATCATTCAAGGAGAGATATTTCTATAACTGTTTGATAGGAATATTCCCTTCTTCAATATCTATAAATTTTTTCTTCATGTTATATATTCCTATTGTGTCACGTTATCCTTTCAATTTTCACCAAACCTCTATTCTGGTATTACTTTCTATGTAGTGGTAAATTATACTTGACAGGGAGAAGTTAAAGATGGTTTATAATTATCCTTATAGTTGTACAATATCTAAGGATAACTGAAATATAGGAAGTCATATACCACTCCTAGAATTACATAACTTCTCTATATAATAAAAACTATTCAATTTATAATATTGTATCAATTCCTACCAAATGAATTATAAATAAATATTTAAGATTATTTATCCCACAAATATTGATTGGGGAATATTTATACACTTGAGATTTAAAAATTGAACTAATTATGTTTTCAATGATGGATCAATCTCTATCTCCTGAGTTGTTGGATTAATATACCTATGGAACAAAGGGGGTTGAATAAAATCATGAAACTATAATCAAATATGACATTTAATGTTTAGAAATGGATAATAAGATTACCTTTAAATAATTGATTCTCATTCTAATTATTTTCTATTATTAATTGAATTTTATAAATGAAAATAAATATATTAGTAAGAATATAAATGTAAGGTTACAATCATAAAATTAAAAACATTCAAACCACATCAATCCTGAATCAAGGTCATTTATTATGAATTTATTATTAGTTATTGTATCTTCGTACCATAAAATTATAAAACAAATACCATATATAATAACCTAGATCAATTACATGAAATACTATTTCAATTGAAATAGAGGTATCCCTAAATTATTCCATGTAATATAGAGATCCAATGTTAATGGGAAACTAGAAACATGATACAAAAAAACTAAATGAAATAGATAATATCAATTTATATATAAATATATTTACCTTAGAGCTCATAGTTTTCCTATAAATGTGTGGGTTAACTTGAATAATTTCCTAAAACATGATGAGAGACATCAATACATGTAAGGATGAAAATAATAATAAATATATTTTATATAACTAGACGGTGAATGTTCATAACATCGAATTAATAGAGGAATGGGTTGTAAACCACCACACGAAAACATATAATAAGTGAAAAAGTTTTATAAGATAATTATAATCATATGATTATTATGAATATGGAACAAACAAAAACCATTCCATTAATGTAGTCTCACTGTTGAGATAACAGAACGTAATGTACAAGGCTCACTTCTAGTGCATCATACATAGTACATCATGAATAAAATAATTATACAATCAATAAAAGATATACTTAATTATATACCACAAAATTACATCATATATTCTTCATGAGGGATCTAAATATAAAATAATATTATATCAACCATAATCATTAAATATATCTAGGAAAAAAATATGGGTTTCATAATAACTTGATAGACTTAATCAAATAAATAATCATATAGACACCATAATATATTTAAAAAGTTTATAAAACTTATTATTAATGTTTCTAAATAAATATATGATAAATTATTTTAGTCCATGAATGAATGAAGAATCATGTGGGAACAACATAATAGGTGTTTTGGAAAATGTTGTTGAAACATGAAAAGTTATGTTTGTAAGAGTTCTGAGGAATTAGTTAAATTAAAAAAGGGATATATAATTGATTGAATTATACAAAAAAGGATGAATGATAATTCATAAATAAAATAAAATAACAATATTATAATGGTTTATGAAAGGTATGGATATATATGGTGATGAAAAACATAACCTCAAGAATAACAATGAATAATAATATTACCCTTAACATGAGTCCTAAAATTATATAGAAGCTGTTATGAACTCATAATATGTAAGTTTTCATTAATTAAATACTATATTAAGAACCATTTTTATATTTATTTCAAATCTTATAAAATATTTTTATCAATTTTTATTATTTTATTATTTTAGTTTTATTTGTTTCAACTAGTTTGGGGTTGTTCGGTTCATGGCTCCAAAAATTATTTGATGCTAAGGTAATGGTTAATGGATCCATCAGAACATAATGTTTAATTATATATGTTTCATAGCATTCTATATGTTTTTATTTACACATACTAGTATACAGTTTTAATTCATGGAATCTTCCATGTTAATCTTATTCTATAAAATTTAATTGTTCTATGATTTATTATATATAATATCATTATTAACATAAATATTATATCATTATAGAAAAATAGAAATAATTTTTTTTATTATATAAAATCATTAAATAAATTCTAATGTACAGTCATGAATGGTATAGTTGAGAAATAAAATACCATCTTTCACTTGGGTACCGTAAAACCACCATAGGAGAAACAATGTTTTTAATAAGGATTAAGAAAATAGATATGTTAGTTTATATTAGATATTTATAAAAACATTAAATAATATTGGAATATATATATATATTATGTCTTATTTTTTTTACACTTAAATTTACAAAATATATATGAAAAGGACAATAATGATAAAAACACAACTTTATTTTCACAGTTTAATAGTTTATGTAAATGGTATTTGTGAGAGGTAATGGATGGTATATCCCCATTTTTTTTGTAAAAATGATCCTAATTAAATGATAAATGAAGAATGGAATAATAATAAAATTAATTTTATATGAATTTTCGTGTAGAATGATAATACATGTAAAAGGATAATAGATATGATTATTGAGAACTGTCCCATGATTTTTGAGATTCCACCTTTTAAATTAGATTAAAGCATTCAGTTGAGGGGATTTTAGACACATAAGGTTCTTAGGGATGTTTGAAGGCGAGCGTGGAGATGTATGTGAGAATATTTTTTACACAAGAGTAAATATAGGACTGAGGATAATAGGGAAGAGGAAGTGAATTTATATTTCTATGGACATTTATTTGAGAATAAAGTGTTTTTTATTTTAACCATTAGGACAAATACTATGAATAATATTGATTCCAAATATTTTAATTAGTTCAAGATTAAAAATGAAGCTTATTTTACTTTCAATCTAAGGAAAAAATATGATCCTGAAAACTGATAATTAAATATATTGAATAAAAAAAGTTTATAAGAATAAAATTTAACATATTTTATAGGTTATGATTGTAATGCAAGGTTTTTTTGTATTATTATTATCATGGGATTTGTGATAATAATATAGAGGGTGGATTGAAGGTTTATTGTTAACCAAAATTATATGGGTTGGTAACCCCTGGACATGATGTGGATTGGTGGTTCATGCCGCTAGATATGATGGTTTAGATAGGGTAGATTGATATTGTCTATGGAGATACACCATATTCAAGTAGGTGAGTGTGATATCAATATATCCAGGGATTGGTTGTAGAGATTCATAGAAATGTCCCATGATTACTATATATATGGTCTGTTTATTTTTTCTTCTTATTTTATTATTATATTTTCTAGTTTCCACCTAGTTGTTTGGTTTCCATTAGTTTCTTCATGCAACACTTCTGATTTCATGGTATGTACTTAATTGTGTTATTTTGTGTAGGAACTATGTTGTGAAAGCTGAAAACGTTTTTAAAAAGGAGGTATGTGTTTGTTTTTAAGGGAACTTGTGGAATGTTTTTTTTATAATTATGAGAACGTATTTTGATTCCATTTTTCTCGTCAGTAATTTTTTTATTATTATAGTTGTATATTAAATTTGGTTTTTTTGTTGTGAAACTCTCATGTTTTAGAGAGGAACCATGTTTTTAAATGGTAAATCTCACAATGGATGTTTTTTTCCTAAAAATGGAATTTTTTAGAAAGCAGTGATAACTTTTTTATAATGATAGAAATCTATTTATGAATTAATTAAGAACCCATTAATATAGACTATTTTGAGAAAGGAAATCCATTTACTTTATAGTGATTTCCTATTGAGATATTTATGATAACTCCCTACTTTGGCCACTCATCGTTGGTAGACCAGAACTATTTTTCTGTTTAGGTCCTCTGATTTTTGTGGAATTTTTTAGTAGGTCGGTCTTCTGGTAGGTGGTGACCATGAGGTCAAGTAGAGATCATTTTTCATGGCTCAGTAACAATATTATTTTCTTTTTTTAGCATTGTTATATCTAGATAAATTTTGTATATTAATTGATATTTAGTTTTGTGGGTTATGATGTGTTCTTAGTTGGTTTATTTAATCACGGTTTATTTTTTCCATATCATTACCAACTAGATTATTTTATTTCCTGACACTAGTTTTCAACCCATGGAGATCAAGAATACCATTCAGACCAGGTCTTAGATCAGTTTGGATATCAAGTGGGACAACATCTAGGCCTAGTTTGTGACAAAATAGTATTAGAGTAGGCCCTTTTTTGGGGGTATTAGGTATCTTATAAATTATGAATTTTGGGAATTAGGAGGTATTTGTAGGAAGGAAGTCATGAACCCTTTCGTATTATGATCCATGCGTTTCTAGTTATAGTCTGAGGTTTTATTCTTTTTTTGGGTTTTGGAGTATGGATGAAGATTTAATATGGGGGTGAGTTGGTGTTATGTTTTGATCTCACATGTTGTAGGGACCAATGTGGAGTCCAAAATAATAGTTTTAGGTTCTATTAGTTGTTAATTTCAACTTTGGGAATGTCCCACTAACCACTTTGTCAGGTTATTCCTGGCCACGACTTCATCATTTTGGTTGTTTCGTACGAGTTTTTTTTGTTCTAGTTTCTGTGAGTGGGATATAAAAATTAAGACGGTTTTTTAAATATAAATTATTTAATTCAAGTGGTTTTGGATTTCAAATTGGAATGGGTATTTAAAAATGAAAAGTGGTTCATCATTTTTGAAATGTTTGGGAAAATGTAGGGGAAAACTAAATTGAGAATTTGGTAAATTATTGTGTTTCATTATGATGTTGTGTGTGTTAACTTTGGTATTATTTATGGGAATTCACTTGTGTGTGTGCGTGTGTATAAGCTGAAAATAATTATATAAGATGAGGTGGTATGGAAACATATGTGATGTTCATAGGATTCCATGGGTGAGTATTTGAAATCAAAGGTTTTTGGATGTTTTTTCAAAAATGTTTTTGAAAAGGAAAAATTATTTCGATGGTGGATTTTCATTAAAATTGTTTTCATTGTATTTTTAAAATGGATTTTGGTGTTTGGATACTGGCCTTGGATGGAGGCAGTATTGGAAATCAAAATGAAAATATCATTCTTGGAACTAGGATTCTTGATTTTTTTATGTTTGGATTGAGAGCCTATTGTTTTTAATTGGGATGTTATTCTTGGGTATGTTTTGAGTTGAAGTTCACTCTAGATTTTTTAACCTTGTATTTCTTAGAATATTATAGCTAGAATGGTCCCCAAAATTTTTAACCATCCTTCCATTTTTATGTTTATTCTCATTTTTTACCCAACATTATAGGGGATCTATATCTATTAGAGGATGTGGAAAGGCATGAGGAAGTTGAGAGTGTCTTCAGATAATTGCTAACTCTGGAATTTATTAAAATATGTACCTTTATTGGTTTATTTGAGGGTCCATATTTGGGTTAATGGAATATTATTTATCCATAATCAATTCAAGTAGGGATGGAATGGGAGTTTTCCAAGACCACATTCATATGATGTTTTCTACCTGAGGATGTGAAATTGAAGAATTTGGAATAGCTCTTGAATATTAAGCATGGCCAATGGACTGTGAAGGCCTATGTTGACCACATGAAGGTGTTGGTTTCATTTTATTTGGAGGTAGTGTCACATGATTAGTAAAAGGATCAAATTTTTATGTGGGTTCTTCATGCACATTTCAGGTATAAATCCCTCTCCTATAAGGATCTTCATTTTGATAATTTGGAAAATGAAGCATCCATAGCTGAGATGGTTTTTGAATTATATGGTTGATTTAAATCTAGTATCTCCTTCTACCCATGAATTATCCCCATATTTTGATAGGCATGTACTGGAGGAACCTGTTTCTAGAAATCCCCTTTCATTGGTCCCAAATTCCTTCTTTCATATCATTTTCTTGTTGTTACATGTGTGGTCAGTTTTTGTAATCAAATTCATCTTCTCATAATCCTTAGAAGACTTGTTGTTATTGTGTCCATTTGGGTCATTTGGAGATGTTTTGTAAGAATTATTTCCCAATTAATAAGTCTTTATTGAAGGGTTTTACATCATTTCTACAGGGAAGCATATGCTTCTAGACATTATGGCTCTAACCATAGGTCCTGATGTGATGATTTTCCAGCATTCCAAAATCTATAGTGGGGTGGAATTTCATGGATCATTCCTTGTCTCTAGTGTTAGAGTAGAGATATTCAATTTTTCTTTTCTCGTTTTATGTTCTCTATTTTTGAAAGGATTTTGGTGGTTCTTTTCTATTTTTATTCAAAAATTTGTTTTTTTTAATGAATGTCATAAATTTGTCTTTGTTTTTGGGAAGGAGAATCCCTGTCTATGGATTGGTTTCAGTTCATGGCCACAATTTTTTGGATACATTAGTGATTTTGGAAATGAAGTGGCATGGGTATTTTTCATTATTTCAACTCGATGTATTCCAGTAGTTTTTGATCTATATGATAGGTTTTGGTTTTGGTTGGGTGTTTCCTGTTCATATTACGGTATTTTTTAAATCATGTTGGGAATTCCCATTTCACTGTTATCTTTTGGAGAGTTTTAATGTTGTGTGTGTTAGACAAGTTCATGTAGTGGGGAGTACCCTCTCATGATCTTCCATTATTCTTTGTATTTTTTCTTCTTTTAAAAATGGTTATGTGTGACTTGTGAAGTAAAGGATCGCCCCACGGTCCCTGGTTTTTATAACCTTTATTAGGTTTCAGAATCAATTTTTATTTATCATTATACTATGTGAATTTTCTAAGGAATAAAGTGTTTTGTGGGGATAATTACCACATAATAACCTTTAAATTATTTTATTTACTTCTTTTCATGGATTCATGTCTTTTTGTTGAGTTTTGGGTTGAATTCCTAATTTTATTTTTAATCATTTTAGTCAATAATTGAGTATTTTGGATTGATAGTAAGTGGAATATAGTTGGAACATGGTTAGGGGAAAACATGCACCTTCACCCATGATACTGTGTGGCATGATATTTGGTCCCTAGGGCATGGCGTACGACCTACACATGGTTAAGAAAAGAATACAGCAAGTGTGCAGTGAGGTTACAATTTTATGATGTAGGATTTTATCATGGTTGGTGCACAATTTGGGAAGCTGAGATGCCATCCCATGAAATGTGTCCCTTCTCTCCATTAGGGTGTACACGGTTGGTGCATGATTTGTCAAACTGTATATCCAAACAAAGAAAGTTTCCAAGGTTATTAAAAGTGTGAATTTCCCTCTTTTCCCCTCTCATGTTTTAACTCCAAATCATGATTCTTCTACCCCATTCGACCTAGGTGTAGAATAGGTGGCTCTAAGATTCTCCTCCTTTAAACTCCATCTTTCATTTATGTCACTTGAATGTCCCTAGGTGAGTTTCCTCTATATTTAGGTTGATTTCCTCATATCCACTGCCTCCTATATTTTTTTGTCTCTTCCATGGTGGGTTTTAATTTTATCAAACCCTAAGTGTTTGGGCTGATGTGTGAGTTGATTATATTGTGTGTTTTCATGTGAATATTGTTTCTTGGGATTGATTTTTCCTTCTCCTGAAGTTAGGATTCATTCTCACATCATTTAGGTCATTGTTTCCATCTATTTCCTTTATTTCACATTAAATTTGATGCTTGGGCCTTCCTAAATGGTTTCTATGTTTCACTTGAACATGGAGTCCCATAATAAATATATTTATTGTTTTCATGATATTAAATTATTTTGAAATGGATTTCAAGGGTATTCAATAATTATGTTTTTATTTATATGCCCACAATATGTGGGATAAAATGGAAAATTATATTTTATAGTTAAATAGGAGACTTTGAGTTGTATTTTACCATGGATATATTTTTATGACGAGTTCAAGATTTAAATTGGAAGTTATATGTGTAATTTGTGATCTTTTTGTGGGGATGCTTATGTAGAGATTACTATTTTGGGTTAAAACAATTGATGCTTCATTAAAAAGGGTTTTCAATGTGATTGGAAGTGAATATGTGTTTGGATATGTTTTTCGAGAGTAAATTGATTTTTTTTGAATATGCCTCATTGTTGTGCGTTTTAAATTCCTTCAATGGGTTATTTGAATGGTGATAAAGTTTTTTAAAAGGGTTTTAGGTTGTAATTAGTTGAAAGTTTTATTTCAAAAGAAAATGGATTTTTATCACATGAGATTTTTTTATGTTTCTTAAATGTGTGTTATGAATTAGGAAATTGGTGTGTACCACATTTTAAAGTGGTTTGTGTGTGTCTGTATTTTAAAGGGTATTTACCCAAGGAAATGGTGGACTTCATGTATATTTTTCTCATTGTTTTTTCAAATGGGTTTTATAAATTGTGCATGTGGTGTGAAACGTGTTTCCAAAATGGCCTTGCTTATTTAAGTGATTTTAAATGTGGTTTCAATAGTGTTCTTTTATACTTGGCCCATTTGGAATCATCAGATACGTATTGATATTTAATTTCCATAAGGTCATGTTTGTAACTTTTTTGTTGTTTGATGTTTTCAGCTTGATTGGGAATGGTTAGGGACTTGAAATGAAAAGTCTCATTTGGAATTGTTAATGTGAAGGACGTGTGTCTTATTGAAATTTGTAATTTTTCAAAAATGGGATTTGATTTTGCATTTGAATGGAAATATTAAAGTCTCAGTAATAACAATATGTTGAATTTGAAATTCTTATTTGATTTTAAGTGATGTGAATGCGTGATTGGAATGTTATTATTATTTTTAAATTGTTTTTTGGACTCATGTGATATATTTTCTCAGTGGGCATCTTGGAATGTTTCAAAAATGAATTGAAAGCTCTGGTAGAACAAATATACGAATGATATTTTTAAAATAATTGGGAAAGTGGTTTTGATTATGTAAAAGAGTAGTTTCTATGTGAGATTTAATTATTGGGAGGATGTTCTTCTAAATTTTTTTGTTTATTCATAATGACTCGGCTAATGTATGGATACTACTAGAACTTTGGAAGGATATCCTCCACAGTGGATTGTGCATGGAAGATCTATTGGTATTGATTCCACTGGACCACTGGAATGGGACCCTCTCTAGTGGATTCTGTAGGAGAATTCTAGGGGTTATGATTGTTATACATTTTTTTCCTATAATCATTATTATCATGGGATTCCTAGGCATCATCTATAGGGTTGAGTTCAAGTTTCTTGTCAAACTTGATTATATGAGATAATACCCCATGGACTTGATGTGTCTAGGTGGAGCATGCCACTAGATTATCTAGTTTATAGTATCCACTCGGTTATTGTCTATGGAGCTACAACATATGACGGAAGGTGATTTAAATATGAGTGTGTCCATGGATTGATTCAAGATATTCTTAATAAATTCCTATGATTAGTATCTATATGTTCTATTTATTTCTACGTCTTGTTTAGATATTATATTGTCTAGTTTCTGCCTACTTTTTTTGTTTCCTTTACATTATGCACAACCCCCTTCTGATCTATTGTTATGTATTGCACTGGGGTTCTAGTTCTGGAACTGGGTGGTGGAAAGTGAACCCATTTTTAAAATGGAATTCTACATATTTTGTTTTAAAAGGGGAACTTATAGAAGGTTTTGTTTTTCTATTTTTGTATTTTTAGTTGGTTTCCTTTATTCTTATTAGATCTTTTTTGGTTATTCCTGTTGGATTTGTATTTGGGTATTTGGTTTGAAACATGGATTTTTTAAAGGGAACTGTGTTTTGAAATGGGGGAGCTACCAATGTATGTTTTTTCATAAAAATGGATGTTTCTAGAAAGATGTGTTCATTTGTTTAAAATGATAAAAAATAATTTTATTAATGTATTCCAAACCATTTTTGTGGATTATTTTTGTAAAGGAAATGTATAGACTCGGTGGTGATTACCTACTGAGTTGTTGATTCAAACACACTACTTGTTCCTCTTTGGGTCGGTAGACCTGATCTACCATTCCAGTTGAAGTCCTCTTGTTTGAGTTGACCTTTAGAGTAAGTTGGTATTGTGGTTGGTGGTGACCAAGAGGTCATAGGTATGTTGTGTTTTGTGGGTCTTTCTCATCTTTGAGTTTTTTTTATGTTTATAATTTTTTGTATCTGAATCACTTTCTTATATTATTCGACATTAAATATTTTTTCTTATATTGTATTCTCTGTTTGTTGATTTAACCCAAACTTTTTTTGGGAAAATTTTTTCCTATCTAGATTATTTTGATTCATGGAACTAGTTTTCATCCCATGGGAATCCGGAACGCCCTTTAGGCCGTATCTCTTTTCAGGTCAGGTGTCGGGTTGGATGACAACCCTGTATTGTTTATGAAAAAATGGATTTGCACATGGAAATGGTTTATATTCATATGATCATTTCTCATTGTGATTATAAATTGGTTTTATAAATTTTTGAAGGGGTGTGATATGTATTCAAAAATGACATTGTCTCTATGAGTGAATATAAATTTGTTTTCATATGGGTTCTTTAAAACATGACCCATTTAGAATCAAGAGATATGTATTGATGGGAAATTTTCAAAAGTATCCATTTAAAACATTTTTCATTTCAATTTTTCACCTTTGTTTTCAATGGATATGCATTTAAAATAAAAAGGATAGTTTTTAATTTTTCATGTGAAAATCGGGTTTCATGTTGACATTGGAAATAGTGTAAAAAGGGGTTTTGTAAATGTGTTTGAATGGAAATTTTAAAGAATTGGTTAGCACATTGTGTTTCCTTTGAAAAGTTCATTTAATGTGAAGTGATGTGAATTCCATAGCGGAACATTACGATGTTTTGTGAATTGGTTTTGGAACTCAAATGATGTATGGGCTTGGTGGGAATCTAAACATGTTTCAAAAAATGAATTGAAAACTCAAGAAGCCCGAATGCCCAATTGGTATTTTGAAAATAATTATTAAAGTGGTTTTTATTAAATAAAACTATCGTTTCCATGTGATCTTTAATTTTTGGATGATATTTCCTATGAATGAAATGTATTTTCATGTATGTTCAGGATGAATCAAATTATGTTTGGAGGCCACTAGAACTTTGAAATGAGATTCTCTCTAGTGGCTTGTGCATAGGAGCACTGCTGGTATTGAGTCCCCTAGATCATTTGAATGAGATCCTCTCAAGTGCATCATGTATGAGAATACTATAGTTGTGGGTTTCTATACAATGTATTTTGAGTACTATTATTATCATGGTATTCTTGTGGGTCATTCATAGGGTCTACTGATGTTTTTTTATCGACTCCTATTAGACGGGTTGGTAGCCCTTATACATGATTGGTAAAGGTGGAGAGTTACATTGGATTGGTTAGTATAGAGCTTCCAATAGGTTAATTTCTATGTAATTGAACAATTTTCTGGAAAATGAGTCTGATCTGAGTACATCCAGTGATTACTTCTAGATATTTTTATTAAATATTTATGATTACTATCTATATGTTTTGTTTGTTTTTATTTTTTAAGGATATTAGCTTTTCTATTTTCTACATGCCTTCTTGGTTTACTTTACTTTCTTTAGAACCCCCAACTAATTTAATTTTATGGATTGCATTGGGGTTTTGGTTTTTGAATTGAAGTTTGGAAAGTGAAATAATTTTCAAAAATGAATGTTGTGTATGTTGTTTTAAAAAGGTAACTTATGGAAAGTCATGTTTTGAGAATTGTGAATATGTATTTGGTTTTCTTTATCCTCATGATAGATTTTTTTGAAATTTTGGTTGTATTTGCAGTTGGGTTTTTGGTTGTGAAACTGTTATGTTTTAATGTGGAACCATGTTTTGAAAGGGGGGAGCTACATATGTGTGTTACATCCTAAAATGGGAGATATTTGGAAAGTGGTGTTTGTTTGTATAAAAGGATAAATATCCATTTTCTAAATTTATTTCAAACCAATTTTTTGGGTATTATTTTGGGAATCAAAATTCAAGGACTCTATGGTTATTATCTATTGATTTGATTAATCTCACACCCTTATCGTTCCACACAGTGTTGGAAGACCCAAGCTATTTTTTTGGTTTATGTTTCCTGGCTTCAGTTGGCCTTTGGAGAAGTTTGGTCTTATGGTTGGTGGTGAAAAAGTCGTCATGTGGAAATCATGTTGTGTGGTTTAGTCGTCGATTTGTGTTTAGTTTTATTTTGTTAAACAATTGTTATATCTGGATCAGTTTTGTATATCTTCTGATATTTAGTTTTGTTGGTTTGGATGTGTGCCCAGTGTTTTATTTGATCCATTTTTTTTGGGAAAAATCTTTTCCATTGGAAATATATTACTGACCGGAACTAATTTCTAGCCTTTGTGGATTGGGAATGCCCTTCGGGCAATCTCTCAGATCGAGTCATGTATCAGGTTAGATTTTATCCTAGGATGGTTCATGAAAAACAAATATGATAGTTTGACTAAATCTCTGGACCTATTTAAGCACAAATTTTATTTATATAGATTCAATTTGATTCTAATTCCATAATCATAGGTGCAATAACAATTCCATTTTTTACTAAAAAAGTTTTATATATTTTGAATTATAACATTTATTTTATCTTTTTTCCAAATTGAATCATTCAATGCTTATTATACCATTTAATTTATATACCATGCATGTATAATTTTATTTATTTCATTTATTTAAATACACAATTTATTTATTATTTTCTAATATATGGATTATGTTGTCTTGTTGAGTTGTTGTTCCGTATGGGATCTTTTTTTTGGGCCTTGGCCTTTTCAACCGAACAATTTTTCATGTGCTCTTGTTCCTTACTATATATTTCATTCAATTGATTTCTGGCCATTGTATATCCCCACCTCCCTATTGATCTATAGAATCCATGTATCATACTTGTTAATTTATTCTCTCGGTTTCTATTCTGGTGATGTGTGTGCGGCATGCTCTGTTTGGTCATGTGTGTTCATTGCTATGACAGTTTCACATGAGTGATGAACCCTACACCCCGATCTATTTTTCACTCTAGATTTTGTATCTAATTATCTCTTATGGATCAGATATCAGTTTTAATTCATTAAAACCCAAGATCCTCGGTATTTCATTAATGAAGACTTTCCCTAGCATGATCCTCCCCACAGCTTCACCTCTTTATCGGTTATCTCGTTGAGACAAAATCCGTCTAATGTGAAATATGTGTGGCCATTACTAATGATAGTATAACGACCCATACCTTATATACATTGTTAATAATTCAAAATTGAACCATACTTATTACAACATATAAGAAAAACACGAAAGGACCGTATAGGTATAGTGTCTTTAGAAACTGGGAAACATAAACAATGGGTTCATAAAGCGTCTACACTATCTCCCATTTATTTCATCATATCTATAGTCCCTTTTGGCATATCTTACTTAATAACCTTCTTCCTGTCTAGGAGAATGAAAACATATGAATGGGTGATCTCAAATGCTCAATAAGGGTAAACAAAAGAAATATCAATCACATCATATTCATAAGAACATAACTTTTTGAAATCTTATCCTGCAAAAGAGAGCATAATTTCATAACATGGGATAAATCCTAGAAGGGAAATGTAATCCCAATAATCATAACATAAAACATGAAACTTTGTGGCATACACACATAATCATAGAGAATCATTTCTTATTAGTCAAGACTCATTGCCAAGACTATCTTAGTGGACAAAGTCCATTTCTGAACCGAGTTCACTCCTCGTTTCAGTCCTGTTTCACTGAACCGGTATAACCTACCGTTCCAGCCATGTCTATCTCATGAGATATAAAATCTTTACCCAATTCATTGGAGGGAGATATAGGTCCCACCCATCTCATAATGATACCATTCTTATGTGTGACACAAAATCATAACCCATACATCATAGCATAACCCATGTAATAAAAATGGGATTCTTAAACAACATGACATCATAAAACAATTCATATTAGATAAAGGAATTCATAAAAATATTTCCATCACAACATAATCAAATCCATGTAATAATAGGGATAGAAATAGAACCCTTTATTATCTTAGATGGAAAATATCCTTTCTACTTCAAAATCATTTTACTTTCTTAACATTTCTTACAATTTTAAACAAAAATAAGTTTATTAAAAATAAACTTGAAAACTTGTAAAGGTAGATTTATGTAAATAATGTTTTAAAAATCCATTCATGCCGTATAAGTTAAAAAACATTCTTCTCGTACTTTTTTCGGAAAAGTCAAAAAAGTACCTCGTACGAAAAACGACAAAAGATTCCTTTCATATATTTTACTAAAAACTCACTGAAGGGTAAAATAGGATTTAAACAATTGTAGGTGAATGGAAATAATATTAAATATTGAGGAAACATGGATTTTGATGATAAAATACACCCCAGTAAATACCAAAGTATAAACTATCTCAGATAAAAATGATATTGTGATATTTTCCTTACCTTAGGTCCGATATGATTTGTACGTGTCCGAACCTCCTGTATAATGATTTAAATAATGTTATTGACTTATTACATAATCACAATTATTTTTATGATATCATATATGGTCATATTCTTAGCTTCTTAGTAGTAATATTTCATTGCTACTTGTTATTCGGGTGTTTATAACTATTTGTTCTTATGCGTGTTTTGTCAAAAAAATTCTTATTCTTATCTTTCGGTTATAGATACCTCATTTCCATAATGGTATTAGTGTAATATATATAATATTCATTCATTAAACTCATTTATATAATCATTATGAAATGAAGATCCTGTAGAACGAGTCGCATCACATCGTGGAGACGGTATTCCGTATGTATGCACGAGTGATGATATCGTTCCTATGATCATGGAATTGTATTGGAGTGTATGTATACTATTTCAGAATCAGTATCAATTTATAATAGTCATATATAGTCATTATTTTCACCATTATACCCATCCAAGTAAGGTGGTGGTGGAAAATAGATTACACCATGACGTGGAGACGGTATTCCGTACGTACGCACGCGTGGTGATTTCTTTTTCCGTAGGATGGATAGATGGTAAAATAGGGTTGTTTCATACTTATAATAACATATCAGAATATTATTGATACTGATGTTATTACTTCATAATGAAACAACTAAAGAAGAAGAAGTGGAAGAATAAATAAAGCTGAAAGAATCGGTAACAGACATTACCTCTTCTTTGAAGTGCTTCTTTGAGACCTTCTTTTAGGGCACTAAAATTGGTCTTTGAAGAATACCAGGACCTCTGGAATATCTCTAGGGAAGTGGAGAGGAGGAATTGGAAGGGGTTGGCCGAGCTTGAAGGCTCAAAGTGGTGTGAGGAAGAGGGGGAGGAGGTGCCCTTTTATAAGGGAGGAGAGGGGCACCTTTGGAATAACTAAAACTATTATTATATTATAAAGTCAAATTCGGTTTTAAATAGCTCCAAATTGAAATATTTTTAATCTAAGGTGGGTATTGGTCTAAATACGCTCATCCAATAGAATTTAGACAAGTTTAGGTTCCTATTTTAACCTTATCAATTAGATTTAACATTAAGTTAAATAATTTTACTTTTACCGTGTCTTCTTGTTTTCTTATACTATAAGGTTAATAAACTTACTATAAGCAGCCAAACGAAACCCAAGTTGTTTATTATTAATATATATAACCTTATCTAAGTCATTTGGCCGAAACATATATTTTTAGGAATAAAATAAAAATTACTAATATAATATTTGTTTTAAAAACTATTTTATGTCAATTTTGACACTATTTAGTAATTGATTTTTTTGAAACTCATAAAAGAATTATTAGTTCGAACCAAGTTAATTAAATCAATAATAACATGTCATATTAACCTATAAAATTATTTTATTTCATAAAAAGTCTCAAATTACATTTATTTTTGTGTTTATAACATTAATTATGTCAATATTTCATTAATAAGATAATTACTGCATCATCTTTGTGTCATAAACAAATTAGATTATTTAATGTCTAAAAATTACAAATAAAATACCATTATGTAGGAAATCGTTTTATCTTTCTAATGAATATTTATAGTCGAATTTATCTTATGTATAACCCCATATTTCAAATTACCTACTTATTAAACATTGATTTTAACTATTTTAACCCTTCTTTAAATAAATTAATAATAAATGTCCTAATCTAATCCAAGTGGGCCTAAATGGTCATATTTTATTCCTAAGTTTGTGTTTTTTCGAATTAAACTTATCCAATAGAATTTGGGCATGTTTTAGGGTAATAATAATATCATCTTTACCCTTAATTACCCTATTTACTTTTAACCGTTGTAAAAAAAAGTAAAAAGTTACTATTCACCAAAAAAAATTATTTTCATCTCATTGAACCACATTTTACTTACTGACATCAACCGTTTCTCTAGTATTTTTGAAATTCCACTCACATAAGTGGTAAAATTATGTTTTATGAAAAATTCAGTTTTTTTAACTACCACTTAGTGGTTTCACTATTCATCAAAAATTGAAAGTTTTCAGAAAAATACCAAAGTTTCACCCTAGGCTAATTTCGATATTCCGAATCCAAAAATGAAGTCCATTTTGAAAAATAAAATTTATAGAATTTCAAAAAGTGTTTATTACTATTCATAACGGCTAGTTTTAATAATATTTTAATAGCATATTGTTGTTTAGTGAAACTCGGTATTGCATATGACGCAAGCTATCGAGGAAGGTCGTGATTTCGTGTAAAGCAAGCCAAGCAAGTGTTGTGTAGAAAAATATTACTTTGATGATTTATATAAAATAAAAGTCTGGGGTGTTACAGAGAGATCAACTATCTTGAAGATGAGAAAGAAGATACATTTCCAAGAATGTTTAGTGTGACGATTTTCCATCTCGAAGAGATCATGAAAGTTGGACCCTGAATAATCCGACACTACTATCATTTTTGGGGTTTTTGTTTTTGTTCATTTCAAGCCATGCATATCATTTGTACTAATATTATTGAATCTCTTTATAATGGTTCAATACACATTATATAATTTTTTCCATTATTATTTGTAAAACACATGTGCTGGTGGAACTATACATTCCAATCATGTTGTTCCACATGGGACTGAAGCACATTAATTCTATGTGTTATTTACTCTTTTTATAAAATATTTTGTTTCTTGTGTTATATTTGAATCATTATATAATATTGTTATTCATTACTCAAGTAATATAGTTTAGTCCTAGTGTTTTTTTATTCTGGCTGGATTTAGGTTTCCAATCAGCTTCACACACATCCTCACTCTATAGATATTCTCCCACCTATACATTCACTAATACTCCCCGACATTCCTTACAATGTTTTTAGTGTTTTATATAGTAAATTAAAAAAATATTATAATATTTAAAACATTAATTCCTTCATAATATGATTCAAAAACATCTATAATAGTTTCTATAATGCCCCATCCTTAAACCTTACTTAATCTTGAGTTATCACAAGATTACACGTTGAGGATCTTTTCAGGTTTAGAGTTTTAGAGAATTAGGTCTTAAAACATGCATTACAACCCACATTTAAACAATGTAGTTACAATAAAATATAGTATTCTTTCTCCCATCAATGGAAACATATTGAAAATAAAACATGGATTCTTTCTTGACACTTCCTTGACACTATCATCTTATCATGTACCTTTCCCGTGACCTGTGAAAAACATTTCAAAAACATGGGATGAGCATAAAAAGCTCAGTATGGGTTATATAAAAAAACAAGGAAAGGAAACATGAGTTCATATATTTATAATAATGAAATCATACATTACCCATAAAACATAGGCACTTTAACATACCTCATAAAATCATGAACAAATCATAGAAATCAGAAGACATAAAGGTAACTTGAGGCATTCATAACATTCTTACATAGGGAGTAACCCTCTTGGTTACGTTTGGAATACCCATCACAGTATATTCCCTAAATCTCTTCGGAGAAACCTTAACGTTTCACTCCTTCACGTTACCCAATGCATTGGAGAGCTATATCGGGCTCACCCGCCCTTAGTTTATCACGGAACCACCTGTTTTCATAATAATGCCCAAGAACCTCAACATAATCGTATCACATAAAACATGCATAAAGGAAACCTAACATTTCCACCTTTCAATAACAAGATATCAATACAACACATTGATATAAAAACATTATGAAAACCATTTTCAATACCAAAATAAAAGATAAGTAAAACATGGTATTTATTTTTCTTTTAAAAAAATGTATGGCTTGTAGAGGAAGCCGAAACTCAAATAATGGTCATAGCGGTGGAGAAGTCGTTGTCGCCGCATACGTACGAAAAAAACATTCCCTTTTGTCGTTTAGTAAATGCTTCTTATAAAAAATATTCCTTTTGAATAAACGTAAAAGTCAAAGGGGTTTATACACCGTATAAAATAAGGTTGTGTATAAAAAAAATATGCCTCAATGAAAGAAGATTGAGACGAAGTCCCATACCTCATATCCGACTTGACCCGACCGTTCTTTAATCTCCTGAATAATAAACTTGAGTTAATCTCTAATTGCTTAAGAACCTTTTTCAAGTTCATTATTACTTTTATACCATGTTATGAACATCATGTAATCATTTAAGTTAATAATTTTCATTTTGTCGGTATTTGGTTCTTAAGTCAAAAATAGACTTCTTACACTTACATGTTGTTAATTTGGTCAAACGTTCGTTATATCCAGATTGATATTAATGATTTGGATAACATATATATCATATATATTCATCATATACATGTATTTATAATATTACATCACATTTAGAGGTAAGAAATGAAATGCACCGTTCATGGAGACGGTAAGCCGTACGTACGCATGAACGCTACTTCCATTTCTATTTCATATTTTCTGGAATGGAATCATAATTATATAAGAGTATATTAGAATTACAGTATAATAACATATATAATATAATTAACTTTATCCTTTACACATCCCACATATGGTATTAACGAATCAAATCACTTTTAGGGGCAGTAGTCCGCACTTCCTAAAATGAAGATATCGTGTTTACCCATAATGAAAAAAATAATGGTATGACATAAATGAAAAATACAGAAGCGTAAGGAAATAATAAACAAATTATATATCATATATAAAAATATTTACATCATAATGGCCACCTTTAAAGGTGTTAAATGAGTATTGAACAATCATCGTTTCGGGAGGCAGAATTTCACCATCCACGGAAACCGTATATTCTTTAACCATTTGATGAAGTTGTGTGAGATTGTAGCTCGAATAAATATTATAACAACATCCTAGTATATTGAATATACTGTTTTTGTTACAAAAGAAGTAAATAAAAAGAGTTTAGGGGGTTGGATAAGCAAAATAAAACAAATGGACATGAGAGAATGAATTACCGTTAAAAGTGTAACTCCTTTTGATTTGAGCGTAAAGGATTCCTTTGAAAGGATTCTGACCAAAGGGAATCCTCTAGGATGAGTAGAGGGATGTGGAGAGAGTAAATGGTCAGGGTATGGCCGAGCCAAAGGCTTGAGGAGTGTGTGAAATGAGGTAGAGGTGGGGGCCTTTTATAAGAGGAGAGGAGGGGCACTCTTGGAAAGTAAAGAAAAGTCACTTTATTTTAAAATGGTATTCGGATTTAAGAGGTCCCACATTGATTTATTTCAAGGATAAGGTGATAAGGGTTAGAAATCCACTCATCCAATAGGTTTTGGACATGTTTAGGTCTTAGATATTACATTATATTTCCATTTTATTTAAATCGTTAAATAATGAGGTCATCGCTGCATCATCATGATGTCATAAATAATTTACTTTATTTAATGTCTAAAATTTATAAAAAAAATACTATGATGTATGAAATATTTTTATCTTTCCAATGACTATTTATAGTCAAAAATCTGAATTGTATAACCCCATGTAAAAATTGGTTTAGTAAAACATCTCATGTGTGTGTCATTTTTACTTTAACATTTAATAAAAAGTTATTTATGTAATTTCCCAACCAAAGTGGCTCCCTGGGGTCCCCAAGTTGACCCATGGCTTGTCTTGGTCGGCCATGATATAACCAATGAGGGTAGGACATGTGTCAAACTCATCTCATTTTATTAAATCATTATTTTTACCTTAAACTACACTAATTACCTCTAATCGCGATTAAGAACTTAATAAGTTTCTATTCACCAAAAAATTATTTTAATCTCATTGAACCACATTTTACTTCTTAATGTCAACCATGTATGTCGGATTTTTGAAATTCATAATACAAGGATGGAAAAATTTCATTTAAACGAAAAATCAGTTTTTATAAGTACCACTTAGTGGTTTCACTATTCATCAAAAATTGAAGTTTTTCAAAAAAATTACCAAAAATTCACCCTAAGCTATATTTGATATTACGAATTCAAAAATGAAGTCTATTTTACAAAATTAAAAACATATAAGTCACATTAATTAATTTAATAATTAATTTCCGCTATCATGACAAAAAGCGTGTTTTTATGAAACAATAAGTGTCAAAACATTGACACTAGTTTAAGTCCAATTTCAAAGTAAAATTGATTCCAATGACCACCATTGGATAAAATGGTAAAAATATATTCCAATTTCACTTTAAAACCAATTCAAAAGATAATCTAATCATATAAATAAATTATATTTAAAAAAGGTTTTGAAATAAAATGCATTTTTCATTATTCATTAAAAAATGAACTTTATCGAAAAAATACCAAAAATTCACACAAAGTAAATTTTGATGTCCCGGTCATAAAGAATACGTTTATTTTGACAAACATGGCTTATAAAATTGTCAAAAGATAGATTTAAAAATGGTTTTCCATTAAAAGGCAGTAAAACAATCTTTTAAAAATATTAGTGTATTCCATGCTTAAAATTGGATTTATTTTCATTTTAAGCCTCTAAAACACTATCTAATTCATTAATAGGCGTAGATAAAAATATCTATTATTCATTACTTAATTGGGATGTTTCAACCTTCCCCCCTTTAGAAAATTGTGTCCCCGCAATTTATTTACTTATCAAATAAGTGGGGGTATTTATCCCTCATAGCATTTTCAGATTCCCATGTTGCATCTTCAACCATATGGTTTTTTCATAAAACCTTTACTTGATAAATCACCTTATTCCGCAATACCTACTCCCTGTGGTCAAGAATCCGGACCGGTTGTTCCTCGTAAAATAGATTCTCTTCCAGCTAAACTACCTATGGACTCAAAACATGAGATGGATCAGGCATATACTTTCTCATCATCGAAACATGAAAAACATTGTGTACCTGAGATAAACTCGGAGGTAAAGCCACTCGGTATTCAACTGATCCAACTCTCTCCAGAATTTTGTATGGTCCAATGAACCTTGGACTTAGCTTTCCTTTCTTACCAAATCTCATCACACTTTTCCAAGGAGAAACCTTGAGAAAAACATGATCACCTACCTCGAAAGATAGATCCTTCCTCCGGTTATCCGCATAACTCTTCTTCCTGCTCTGAGCTGTTCTCATGTGCTTCTAAATCAGCTGAACTTTTTCTGCCATCTCTTCTACCAATTCTGGTCCCATCAACTTCCTTTCACCCACTTCATCCCAGAAAGCTGGAGTTCGACACCGCTTCCCATATAATGCCTGAAATAGTGCCATCTGTATACTGGAATGAAAACTGTTATTATATTAAAATTCAACCAAAGAAAGATGTTGGTCCCAACTTCCCTGATAATCCATCGAACAAGCTCGTAGCATATCCTCCAAGGTCTGAATTGTTTTTTCTGACTGCCCATCTGTTTGAGGATGAAAAGCTATACTAAAATTTAATTCAGTACCCAACGACTTCTGAAGGCCTTTCCAAAAGTTAGAAGTAAACCTGGGATGACGGTCACATACAATGGAGAGAGGAACTCCATTTAACCTGAATATCTCTTTAAGATACAAACAAGAAAGTTGATCTAGGGAAAAAGTATCTCGTATAGCAAGGAAATGAGCAGATTTAGTCATGCGATCAACAATAACCCAGATTGCATTATTACCTCGAGATGTCATCGGTAATCCCACAACAAAGTCCACGGATATGTTTTCCCATTTCCACATTGGCACTGCTAAAGGTTGAAGCATCCCTTTCGGTAACTGCTGCTCTGCTTTAACCTGTTGACATGTCAAACACTTCCCAGTAAAATCAGCAATATCTCTTTTCATTCCATCCCACCAGTAATACTCCTGCAGATCTCTGTACATTTTAGTACTGCTAGGATGAACTGAAAACGGAGAACTATGAGCTTCACATAACAACTCTCTCTTCAACTGTGAATCACAAGGCACACACAATCTCTTCCCAAACCTCAAAACACAATCATTATTAGTGTTGAATTCAGGAAACTTACCTTTCTAAACCAGCTATACCTTTTTCTGCAACTCACTGTCTTGCTTCTATGCTTGCTTGATTCTATCTGATAGAGATGATCTCACTGATACCTGAAACAAAACAGAAGAACTTCCGGCACCAACAACTTCTATGCCAAAGTTCATCAAATCCTTAACCAAAGGATCATGTTCCAAACGCAACATTGCTAATGAAGCATTACTTTTTCGACTCAAAGCATCAGCCACTTCATTTGATTTTCCTGGATGGTAATGAATTGTACAATCATAATCCTTGATTAATTTTAGCCATCTCCTTTGTCTCAAGTTCAATTCTTTCTGGGTGAATATATACTTTAAACTTTTGTGATCGGTATATATTTCGCACTTTACTCCATACAAATGATGCCTCTAAATTTTTAAAGCGAAAACAACAACAGCTAATTCCAAATCATGTGTAGGGTAATTTACCTCATGAGTTTTCAGCTGTCGTGAAGCATAATAAATTACCTGATCATTCTGCATTAGGACGCAACCAAGTCATTTCAATGAAGCATCATTGTATATAACAAACTCACCATTCCTAGAAGGTAGTGCCAAAACTGGAGCATTCACCAATCTTTTTTTCAATTCCTGAAAATAATCATCACATTCTTTTGTCCAGAAAAACTTAACACCCTTCCGAGTTAGCTTAGTTATTGGACTAGATAATCGTGAAAAATTTCTAACAAACCTTCGGTAATAGCCTACCAAACCAAGGAAGCTACGAATCTCCATTATATTTGTGGGTCTTGGCCAGTCTTCCACAAATTTTGTTTTTGCAGGATCAACAGTTATCCCATCTTTAGAAACAATGTGACCAAGGAAGGAAATTTGTTGCAACCAAAACTCACACTTGCTGAATTTCCCATACAATTTATTTTCTTTTAAGGTTTGAACGATAACCCTTAAATTTCTTTCATGCTCTTCTTTACTTTTAGAAAACACCAAAATATCATCAATGAAAACCACCACAAACTTATCCAAGAACTCATGGAAAATTCTATTCATTAAGTCCATGAATACATCAGGTGCATTGGTTATCCCAAAAGGCATTACTACAAATTCATAATGGCCATATCTCATACGGAACACGGTCTTCGGAATATCTGCCTCCTTTACCTTCAGCTGATGGTACCCCGATCTCAAGACAATCTTTGAAAAAAACTGAGCTCCCTGGAGCTGATCAAACAAATCATCGATATGTGGCAAAGGATATTTGTTCTTAACAGTAATATTATTCAAGGCTCTATAATCAATGAAAAGTCTCATAGAACCATATTTCTTTTTAACAAATAAAACAGGAGCACCCCATGGTGATGTTCTAGGTCAGATGAAACCTTTCTCTAATAAATCTTTCAATTGCTCCTTCAACTCTAAAAGTTCAATTTGAGCCATTCGATAAGGGGGTTTTGAAATTGGCTTAGCATCAGGAACTAAGTCAACAGTAAATTCAACTTCCCGATCTGGTATTATTCCAGGAAACTCATCAGGAAAAACATCAGGATACTCATTTACTACTAGCACATCATTAATCTGAATAGTTCCTTTATTTTCAACGATGTGTGCAAGGTAACATTCATTTCCATCTTTTAAAAGTTTCTCGTCCTCTGGATAAGTTATCAACAGTAAGGGTTCATTCTTGTACAGAAACAGAAAGTCTTTCTGAAAAGAAACTTCTTTAGATCTACAATCAATCTTAGCATGGTAAATTGAGAGCCAATCCATACCCAGGATAACATCAAACTCTACTAGAGGTAAAACAATAATGTTTGCAAGTATGTTCTTTCCACAGATAAGGATAGGAAGATTCTTATAAATCCTTTTTGCCTCAACATTTCCCCCAGGTGTTTTTACCACAAGTTTAGGTGTCATTTATTAAGATGGTATTCCCATTTTACTAGAAAAGTTTTCAGAGATGAAAGAATGTGTAGACCCCGAATCAAATAACACACTGGTATAATCTGAAGAAACGAACAAAGTACCTGATACAACTTCATTTGATGGCCCTACATCTGCTGAAGTAGTTGCAAAGGATTTCACCACCCCTTTCTGCTTTTATTCTAACTGCTTCTCATCACTCAAGCTCTTTGTCGGACACTCGTTTGCATAGTGACCCATCTCATTACACTTATAAAATTTTACTAACTGTAAATCAAATTTGGTCTTACCTTCACCTTGATCCTTTTCAGTGCAATCACGAGCCTTATGTCCCATCTTACCACATTGGTAGCACTTTCCAGAATTCAGAAGACATTCCCTAGCAGGCCTTTTTCCACATTTATCACAAACTGGAAACTTAGTTTTCTTACCATCAGACTTTTTTGAAGAATTCTTAGCTTTCTCCTGCCACCTCGGTCTATTCTTCTATTGGTTGTTATAGAACACTTGATCATTGGCAAACTCCATTTCCACATTATCAGCACATCAAACAAGCTTTTCATAACTTTTAAACTCACGAGAAGCTAATGCCCTTCGATATTTTGGCTTTAATCCTGAGTAAAAACGATTGATTTTACTATCAAGGTCTCGGATAAAATTTGGAGCATACCTTGCCAATCGAGTGAACCTTTCTTCATAGGTAGCCACTTAGTCTTCCTCTTGCCTCAATTCCATGAATTGCTTTTCCATCCTAAGTCGAACAGCCTTAGGAAAATACTTATCAAGAAACATACCTTTGAATTCATCCCAGTCGAGAACATCAATCTCATCGGCGTCCCTGATATTTTTCACCATAGACCACCACTGATCGGCCTCACCCTCCAAACAGTAAATTGCAAGACTAACCTTTTGATTGTCTGAACACCCAATGACATCGAAAATCGTCTCTAGTGCTTTAATCCACCCTTCAGCTAACACAGTGTTAGATGATCCTCTAAATGATGGGGGATGTTTCCTCATGAAATGTTCCACCGCTGACATGTTCCTTTGCGGTTGATATGGATGATCTCGTGCATGGATACCACCACCATTTATCGCTTGAATCAACTGTGCCATTACTGCAAAAAACTGTTCAGTTCCAATTCCGACCATCTCAGGATGCTGGTTCGGAAGGTTATTTCCTTCCGTATGCCTTCCTAGAACTGCTTCCATATTTCCTCTATTGAAAACCATTCTGAACAAACATGTCTTAGATAAAGCAACACGGTAATCTTTAAATGCTATATCATTTCAATTTGACCATAAAAAAACTTTTTGATAATCATTTCATAGAATTCTAACTCCTAAAGTTATCTAAACCGTCCTTTGATACCAACTATAAGGCCCCAGCCTTAAACCTTACTTAATCTTGAGTTATCACAAGATTACATGTTGAGGATCTTTTCAGGTTTAGAGCTTTAGAGAATTAGATCTTAAAACATGCATTACAACCCACATTTAAACAATGTGGTTACAATAAAATATAGTATTCTTTCTCCCATCAATGGAAACATATTGAAAATAAAACATGGATTCTATCTTGAAACTTCCTTGACACTATCATCTTATCATGTACCTTTCCCGTGACTTGTGAAAAACATTTCAGAAACTTGGGATGAGCATAAAAAGCTCACTATGGGTTATATAAAAAAACAAGGAAAGGAAACATGAGTTCATATATTCATAAGAATGAAATCATACTTTACCCATAAAACATAGGCACTTTAACATACCTCATAAAATCATGAACAAATCATAGAAATCATAAGACATAAAGGTAACTTGAGGCATTCATAACATTCTTACGTAGGGAGTAACCCTCTTGGTTACGTTTGGAATACCCATCACAGTATATTCCCTAAATCTCTTCGGAGAAACCATAACGTTTCACTCCTTCACGTTACCCAATGCATTGGAGAGCTATATCGGGCTCACCCGCCCTTATTTTATCACGGAACCACCCGTTTTCATAATAATGCCCAAGAACCTCAACATAATCATATCACATAAACCATGCATAAAGGAAACATAACATTTCCACCTTTGAATCACAAGATATCAATACAACACATTGACATAAAAACATTACGAAAACCATTTTCAATACCAAAATAAAAGAAAAGTAAAACATGGTATTTATTTTTCTTTTAAAAAAAGTATGGCTTGTAGAGGAAGCCGAAACTCAAATAATGGTCATGGCGGCGGAGAAGTCGTTGTCGCCGCAAACATACGACAAAAACATTCCCTTTTGTCATTTAGTAAACTCTTCGTATAAAAAAGATTCTTTTTGAATAAACGTAAATGTCAAAGGGGTTTATACACCGTATAAAATAAGGTTGTGTATAAAACAAAATATGCCTCAATGAAAGGAGATTGAGACGAAGTCCCATACCTCGTATCCGACTTGACCCGACCGTTCTTTAATCTCCTGAATAATAAACTTGAGTTAATCTCTACTTGCTTAAGAACCTTTTTCAAGTTCATTATTCCTTTTATACCATGTTATGAACATCATGTAATCATTTAAGTTAATAATGTTCATTTTGTCGGTATTTGGTTCTTAGGTCAAAAATAGACTTCTTACACTTACATGTTGTTAATTTGGACAAAGGTTCGTTATATCCAGAATGATATTAATGATTTTGATAACATATATATCATATATATTCATCATATACATGTATTTATAATATTACATCACATTTAGAGGTAAGAAATGAAATGCACCATTCATGGAGACGGTAAGCCATACATACGCATGAACGCTACTTCCATTTCTATTTCGTATTTTCGAGAATGGAATCATAATGATATAAGATTAAATTATAATTCCAGTATAATAACATATATAATATCATTAACTTTATCCTTTACACATCCCACATATGGTATTAACGAATCAAATCACTTTCAGGGGGCGGTAGTCCGCACTTCCTAAAATGATGATATCATGTTTACCCATAATGGAAACAATAATGGTATGCCATAAATGAAAAATACAGAAGCTTAAGGAAAGAATAAACATATTATATATCATATATAAAAATAGTTACATCATAATGGCCACCTTTGAAGTTGTTAAATGAGTTTTGAACAATCATCGTTTCGGGAGGCAGAATTTCCCCATCCACGGAAACCGTATGTTCTTTAACCATTTGATGTAGTTGTGTGAAAGTTTAGCTCGAATAAATCTTATAACAACATCCTAGTATATTTAATATACTGGTTTTTTTACAAAATAAGTAAATAAAAAGAGTTTAGGGGGCTGGAGAAGCAAAATAAAACAAATGAACATGAGATAATGAATTACCTTTAAAAGTGTAACTCCTTTTGATTTGAGCCTAAAGGCTTCCTTTGAAAGGTTTCTGCCCAAAGGGAATTTTCTAGGATGAGGCGAGGGATGTGGATACAGTAAATGGGCAGGGGATGGCAGAGACAAACTCATTAGGTGTGTGTGAAATGAGGTAGAGGTGGGGGCCTTTTATAAGAGAAGAGGAGGGGCACTCTTGGAAAGTAATGAAAATTCACTTTATTTTAAAATGGTATTCGGATTTAAGAAGTCCCACATTGATGTATTTCGAGGATAAGGTGATAAGGGTTCTAAATCCACTCATCAAATAGGTTTTGGACATGTGTAGGTCTTAGATATTACATTATCTTTCCATTTTATTTAAATCGTTAAATAATGAGGCCATCGCTGCATCATCATGATGTCATAAATAATTTACTTTATTTAATGTCTAAAAATTATAAAAAAATACTATGATGTACGAAATCTTTTTATCTTTCCAATGACTATTTATAGTCAAAAATCTGAATTGTATAACCCCATGAAAAATTGTTTAATAAAAAATTTCATGTATGTGTCATTTTTACTTTAACATTTAATAAAAAGTTATTTATGTCATTTCCCATCCAAAGTGGCTCCATGGGGTCCCCAAGTTTACCCATGGCTTGTCTTGGTCGTCCATGAGACAACCAATGAAGGTAGGACATGTTTCAAACTAATCTCATTTTATTAAAGCATTATTTTTACCTTAAACTACACTAATTACCTCTAATCGCGATTAAGAACTTAATAAGTTACTATTCACCAAAAAATTATTTTAATCTCATTGAACAACATTTTACTTCTTAATGACAACCATTTATGTCGGATTTTTGAAATTCATAACACAAAGATGGAAAAATTTCATTTAAACGAAAAATCAGTTTTTATAAGTACCACTTAGTGGTTTCACTATTCATCAAAAATTGATGTTTTTAAGAAAATTACCAAAAATTCACCCTAAGCTATATTTGATATTCCGAATTCAAAAATGAAGTATATTTTACAAAATTCAAAACATATAAGTCACATTAATTAATTTAATAATTAATTCCTGCTGGCATGACAAAAAGCGTGTTTTTATGAAACAATAAGTATCAAAAGATTGACACTAGTTTAAGTCCAATTTCAAAGTGAAATTGATTCCAATGACCACCATTGGATAAAATGGTAAAAATATATTCCAATTTCACTTTAAAACCATTTCAAAAGATAATCTAATCATATAAATAAATTAGATTAAAAAGAGATTATGAATTAAAATACAACATTTTTCACTATTCATTAAAAAATGAACTTTATCGAAAAAATACCAAAAATTCACACAATGTAAATTTTGATGTACCGATCATAAAGAATACGTTTATTTTGACAAACGTGGCTTATAAAATTGTTAAAAGATAGATTTAAAAATGGTTTGCCATTAAAAGGTAGTAAAACAATCTTTTAAAAATATTAGTGTATTCCATGCTTAAAATTGGATTTATTTTCATTTTAAGCCTCTAAAACACTATCTAATTCATTAATAGGCATAGATAAAAATATCTATTATTCATTAATTACTTGGGATGTTACAGTTTCCTATTGATTTCATATATTACCTTTGAATAGTGTTGTCTAATTAATAATGGATTTATCCTAAAACATGGACGTTGAGCGTTTAATGGTCAGAAATGTGTCTATCAGATTGGGTATGTTGGAGTAGTCATTCATGGATATGGATTTCATTGATTTATTAATGATGTAACTCCCTAAATCATATCTTCCATTCATCACATTATTCAAATCTAATTTGAAAAACTGAGAGGTTTATCATTCCTATTAACAGGAGGAAAATGATTTTGATTCATCATTATTCCCTTGTAGGCCATTATTCCATCCAATATTCTGATCTCTACATTGAATAAATTTCTCAAGATCAAGATGTATATCACTACATTATTTCTCCACCACGTTGATTTAACATTTTTCAACCCCTCAAATTCATAAACAATAATAGGCACTTCATCGACTTATGTTCCCTTAATAAAATTGTTTTCAAAATAAGAATCCCCTAAAATATCAAATTGATTCTACAAATAGATGTCATCTAACCTATCATATAAAGCATAAACCCTAATTCTAGTCCAAGAAACATTTTATATAGATCTATGTACACATATCAGATGATGATTTACACCCTCCTTCAAACCCATGGAATCTATGCGATCATTCTCAATGTGTTTCTCTAGACATATTTAAGTATTAACGCTGGGAAAAAAGGTAACCAGGCTTGGTTGAAGTTAAATCTTCGAACCCATTAATTATATATCCAAAAATGATCCCTTAGGAACATAAAAAATAAATGAGAGAACAATCTTACTATATTTCTCATGAAAAACCTCTGATAGTGAATAACCATCTCATGAACCAACATCAGCTCCTCCATCCTTGAATGTCTCATTTATTAAGGGATGGATAAAAGGCATGGGAGGATGATGAAAATTGTCCCTAACATTATGATCCAATTTACCAGAGACATATTGGGAGATCAAAATTCTCTATTATAATGCATAAACATGTTGAAAATTAATTAGGAGGTTTCTCGTGAGAAAATTGGAAATAAAATAATCTTACAATGTATCAAATTTTAGCTTCTAAAATCATTAATATACCTCCTTTAACTAAATCCACACAATATCCACTTGTATCTTAGACACATCAACCTCAATGAATATTCATAGACCAAGGGGTTACATAAATCTGTTATACTGTCATAAAAAATCAAGAAACAACCTTCCATATTTCCTAATGTTAAAATAATAGTTGAATTTGTAAATAGAAGAGATTAATATAGGAAACAAAATAAAATTTCCATAACCAATAATTCACTCATCTAGTGAAATTTGAATGTCCATATAGAATAGAGGAAACTGAATCAATCTGTGATATGAGAGGTTATACAATTGGAAAAAGTAAAGTATAAACCATTTTCAAAAAGTATTATAAAATAATAAGAATCCTGCAAATAGAAAATATTTCATTCATTTAATCCTCAAGAACTATTGAACCAATATTCCTATCACTTACCACCCAAGACATGATCCTAAATTCTATTTATATTATCAAGGATTCCTTTATTCTTTTATTAGTATATAAGATATATATTAGTAACTATTTTCGTAATGATGGACCCCGTAATGATTTATAATTCTTGTTTTACAATTTTTTCAACATTATGATACAACATTTAGAATGATTATTTAACCTCCCCATGTTTTTATTCTTAATATTTTGGTATTATTCAAAATTCTATATATCTTGAATTGTATTTTTTTATGTTTATCACTACAATAACATGCCTGCAGCAAAATAAAATAGGTTCACAAAATATATCATTAGTTATATAAATAGATTAACATTGTCCAAAATATTGAATCCTCGACGTATGAGATTTTTCAAAATTCATATTCATTTAATGGTTGTTGGATTTGATATGTGATGATTATATTATAAAATGGTTATCTGTAAAAATTCGAGGATGATGGAAGTATCATTGTCAAAATAAGATGTCTCTTTTTTGTTTTGTATTTCTTCATATATGAACATGAAGGATCCATTGATTTTAGTAAAGAAATGAATAATAACTAGTCTCTTAATAGTCTTATTCTAACCGAAAAATAATAAAAAATATCGATCTTGATGAAGAATAAGTGAATAATCCAATTAATATTCCTAGAGACTATATTTACAATATTCAGTCATGAATCATTATATTTTAGAGCAGTATAGAAAACTATTATTTAGAAAACCAATTAATAGAACACTCATATTGTTATTTATTATAAAATTGTTCCTTTTAGTTAACATGTTAACCCCATTTTTATTAGAGGGGTCACTTAATTTTTCAATGACGTTTATAATTGGGGGACAAGTTTAGAGAATGGTCTTGAACAAATTATATGAAAGAGGTTTAAGTTATTTAATTATATAATGCATGTATAGGACCATCATGGTAGACAAATGGTAAAGACATAAAATATGGGCCGATGGATAATCATGTCAGAATCTACTTTAATAAATCATGTGGACTGACTGATGATGGATCGTCATATTAGAAACAAGGTATATACCATTCAAGGAATATCATTTATAAAAATAATTTGTTCAGAGTACCATTGTAAATGTATCTTTATAAAATACTACTTTTGTGTTCATCAAACATGTGTGTTGATTGATTTGTATGCATTTTAAAGTATATTTTATAAAAACATTATTATTAAATTAGTATTTATGGGGGTTTATTTGTATAGATGAGATATATGTTTAAGAATTATGAATAGTTTTTTGATGATAATGTTGTGATACATAGAACCATTCCATTGGTGATGTATGATTACCCTACCTACCTATATAATTCATGCATGGCTATAAATAATGTAAATATCCTATTGGGGACCTCATCTTTCAAGGAGAGATATTTCTATCACATTTTGATTATAATATTCCCTTCTTCCATATCTATCAATTTTTTCTTCATGTTATATATTCCAATTTTGTCACGCTATCCATTCAATATTCACCTAACCTTCATTCTGGTATTAACTTCTATTTGGTTGTAAATTATATTTGACAATGAGAAGTTAAAGGTGGTTTATAATTCTCCTTATAGTTGTACAATATCTGAGGATGATTGAAATATTGGAATTCATATTCCACTCTTAAAATTACATATCTTCTCTATATAATAAAAAATATTCAATTTTTAATATATTATAAATTCATACAAAATGAATTATAACTAAATATATAGATTTATTTATCCCATAAATGTTGATTGGGGAATATTTATACACATGACATGTAAATATTGAACTAATTAGGTTTTCACTGATTGATTGATATCTATATCATGAGTTTTTGGATTAATATACCTATGGAACATATAGTGTTGAACAAAATTATGAAACTATAATCAAATATGGCATTTAATGTTTAAAATGGATAATAAGTGTACATTTATATAATTAATTGTCATTATAAATATTTACTAATATCAATTGAATCATATAAATGAAAATAATTATATTAGAAAGAATATAAATGTAAGGTTAAAAACATAAAATTAATAACTTATAAACCACATCAATCCTGAATCGAGGTCATTTTTTGTGAATTTATTATTAGTTATTGTATCCTAGTACCATAAAATTATAAAACAAATACCGTGTATAATAACCTTGATCCATTACATGAAATACTATTTTAATTGTATTAGATATATCTCTAAATTATTCCAAGTAATATAGAGATACAGTGTCATTGGGAAACTAGAAACATGAAACAAAAAAAACTATAAGAAATAGATAATATTAATTTACATATAAAAATATTTACCCTAGAGCTCATAATTATCCTATAAATGTGTGGGTTAACTTATTTAAATTTATAAAACATGGTGGGAGACATCAATACATGTAAGGATAAAAATAAGCATAAATTCTTTTTATATAACTAGATGGTGAACATTCATAACATCAAATTAATAGAGGAATGGAATATAAACCACCACATGAAAACATATAATAACTGAAACATTTTCATAAGATAATGATAATCATATGATTATTATGAATATAGAGCAAACAAAAACCATTTCAATATTGTAGGATCACTATTAAGACAACAAAACATAATTTACAAGCCTCACTTCTGTTGCATCATACATAGTACATCATGAATGACATAATAATAAAATCAATAAATTAGATACTTAATTATAATCCCTAACATTAAATCATATATTCTTCACCAATGATCTAAATATAAAATAATCATACATTAACCATAATCATGAAATATATCCCGAAAAAAATATGGGTTTCATAATAACTTGATAGACTTAATCAAATGAAGAATCATTTAGACATCAGAATATATTAAAAAAAATTATAACCCTTATTCTTAAAGTGTCTAAATAAATATATAATAAATTATTTTAGTCCATGAATGAATGAATAATCGTTTGTGAACAATATAATAGGTCTTTTGGAAAATGTTGGGGAAACATGAAAAGTTATGATTGTAAGATTTCAAAGGATTTAGTTATATAAAAAAGGGATATATAATTGAATGAGTTACACACAAAAGGATGAATGATAATTCAAAATAAAATAAAATAATAATATTATAATGGTACATGAAAGGTAAGGATATATATGGTGATAAAAAACATACCCTCAAGAATAAAAAAGAATATGAATATTACCCTTACCATGAAACCTACAATTATATAGAGCTTCTATGAACTCATAATAAGTATGTTTTTATTAATTAAATACTATATAAAGAACCATTTTCATATTTATTTCAACTTTTATAAAATATTTTTATCAATTTTTATTCATTTATTGTTTTAGTGTTGTTTTTGTCAACTAGTTTGAGGTTGTTCGGTTCATGGTTCCAAAAATTCTTTAATTCTATGGTAATGGTTAATGGATCCATCAGAACAAAATGTTAAATTTAATATGTTTCACAACATTCTATATTTTTTTATTTCAATATACCAATATACAGTTTTAATTCATGGAATATTCCATGTTAATCTTATTCTATAAAATTTAAATTTACTACGATTGATTATATGTAATATCATTATTAATAGTAATATTATATCATTATAGAATAATAGAAATAATTTTATTTATTTTTATATTATATTAAATCATTGAATCAATTCAAATGTACAATCATGAATGGTATTATTGAGAAATAAAATACCATCTTTCACTTGGGTAGCATAAAACTACCACAGGATAAAAAATGTTTTTAAAATGGTTTAAATAAATAGATAAGGTATTTTATATTAGATATTTATAAAAGCATTAAATAATATTGGAATATATATATTAAGTTTTATTTTATTTTAAACTTCATTTTATGAAATATGTATAAGAAGGATTGTAATGATAAAAATACATCTTTATTTTCACAGTTTAACACTTTATGGAAATGGTATTTGTGAGAGGTGATGGTTGGTTTAACTCCATTGATTAGTAAAAATGATACTAATTAAATGTTAACTGAAGAATGGAAGAATAACAAAATTTATTTTATATGAATTTTTGGGTAAAATGATAATACATGTGAAATGATAGTGGAAAAGAATATTGAGAACTGTACCATGATCTTTGAGATGCATCCTTTGGATATAGATTAAAGAATTCAGTTGAGGGTATTTTAGTCACATAAGTTTCTTAGGTATGTGTGAAGGTGAGTGTGGAGATGTATGTTAGAATTGTTTTTGCCCTAGAGTCAATATAGGAATTGAGGATTATAGGGAAGAGGAATGGAATTTATATTTCCGTTGAAATATATTTGAGAACAAAGTGTTTTTTATTTTAATCATTTGGAGAAATACTATGAATAATAATGATTCCAAATATTTTAATTAGTTTAGGATTAAAAAATATAGCTTATTTGACATTCAATTTAAGGAAATAATATGTTCCTAGAAACTGATAATTAAATATAATTAATAAAAAGTAGTTTTTTATAAGAATACAATTTTATATAGTCTTTTAAATATAAAATAAAAGATTATAGATTAATATTATTTTTTAATGATTTAATTTACACCCCAAAAATTTTTGAAATCAGTAAATTTATTTTTTAATTTTTTAGATATATTTATATCATGATAATATCTTTGTTTATGGGGCTTTCCCGCGGTGCCTCCACTAAGAACGTCATGTGGTGTCAATGTCGGCACTACATTGTGCCCCGCATTCCCACTTTTTGAAAGCAGGAATCATTCATCACTTTCCCGGGCATATAATCTCCTTGATCAAAATGGGATGATGGGATGTAATTTCCTCCTTCCATGGATTCCTCCATGGAATTCTTTGCAATATCTGAGTGTTCCCTATAGTTTTTAGTATGTTCATGAAGCTCATTCCAAGTGGCATCTCTTCATGGATGCCAATTAATTATGCTGCTTCTATCTAGAAATTCAAAGGGGGTATTGAGAGGGCAGCAACCTTCGGTCAAGGGAGTTGTCATGTTGGGCATCACTGGATTTTCTAAACTTTGGAACACTTGTCACCTTTATAGAATCATATCGAGTGTGGAACTTTTGAAAACCCACATCGATTGCGGGGTATTTGATGCAAAAGGAATATCTTCCCAGGAAATCACCTCAGGCATGTAAGGTTTACCTTGAGGCAGTTGACTCCATAGGTGCATATATTTCAAGGCTTTCACCTCAAACATCTCATGTTTATCAAGAGTTAGTATTTTTATGGTCCGTGAGCCTAACATACAGAAAAGACAAAGTAGAGTGATCTGAAAACCCCATAGATATGGATCATGAAGATTCAACCCTATGAGGAAACAGCAGAGTGGTTTAAGGATGGATGGAGAAGAACAGCCTATGGGAGCGAACCCCCTGTGGTGTGTCATGTAAATGGAATGTGTCACACTGTGGATTATAATCTAGACACCGCTGAGTGTATCCCACGGGGGTACACCCTAGGAGGAGGTATATGTGGCTTACTAGATGGATGGGTCAGAACCCCCCATATGAGAGTGGATTATGGGATTTGTATCCCACAAATGGAAGGTGTCACGCCATAAATGGGTGTCTCCCTTTGATGGAGGCACTAGGGTTTATTTTTATTTGCGATTAAACCTTAGGGGGGCATCCTACATACCATGTTTAGAAGATAGGAATCAAAACCCATGTTGTTTGAGAGGGATGGGGTGGGGCTTACACATTGGAACTGCCCGTGTGATGTTGGGAGATGCGATGAAATGTATGGGGAAACATGTATTAATGGCCCAAATGGATGACATTAATCTACGGGAGTGACATCCCAGATCTGGGTGCCACGTAATAGGTTCCCCGAACATGGTTGGTCACATGAACTCAAGTGAATTTCCCAAAATGCCAGATGTTGTCGACTAGCAACGAAGCCCTAGTTCTGATAGTGGGTAAACTATGCCCTCGTTTTTTTAAGAGTAGCACAATGAAAAAATATAAACATACTCAAAAGAGGAAGTAGTAAAAAATATAGAGATAAAATGGAAAATTATAAACATTGACTTTTTCAAGAAAGTCCCTTTTATCACAACTTTTATGCACATCAGAATTAGGATCTTCTCTAAGTCTTCAAATTTCCTAAATGAGTGTGTCCCCTCTTATTTATATAAATCATCGACACCTACATGAAAAACCCACTCTATCGTGCAAAAATCCCATTCTTCATGCAAATCTTTTCATGCAAGAACCATTTTTCATGCAAATCTCCATATTTTCTGTGCACCTTATACTTTTTCCATTTTTCTGTATTTTGATCTCTAAACACCATTTGTGTGAAAAAACCAACCTGCATTCACTATTTCACGCAAAACCAATTTAGCACACAATCCATGTTTTTCACACACCACTCCAATATTCTGCACACCTTCTTTTTAGAAATACACAGCTCTCTATTTTTCGATTTTCAGGCCCAAAAACATTGCAAACATTGGAAATGGTTCCACCTTTAATACTATTTTCATCTTGAACATTATAATACCTTTCCTAGAAAGCATTCTGAACTTCCAATGAGGATTATCAACAAACAGAAACCATACTACATTTCCCTCCTAGAACAGTTGTGGTTCCATCAATATCCCCCTTTGGGTTTTTTTCCAATCTTTAGATAAATTCCGTAGAGCGTGATCCACTATCAAATCCTGAAATACTATAATAAACTCATCCAACACTCTATGTCTACGTACTCAATGCTCTATGTAGAAAACAAGAGGGTAATCTTTAATTGGATTCCCATGCAAACTCTGAATGTATTCCTTCTTCTCCAAACACCGAGTTCTCATCGTGCCATAGAAGTATTACATGTACAATGTATTCATTCTCGTCCCATCACGGAATTCTCATCGTGTCACAAATGAATTACTTGTAAATTGCATGCCTTGATTTTATTCATTCTCTCCCATTGAAGATAAACCCAATGATCAGTATTATTTCATTGTACAACTCAAAACACCCCTTGGATTGTATCTCCCCCAAAAACATACCTCACATCCACAAACGGATTAAAAATAGTTTACATGACTGGGTTGAGGGTAACATCGGAACCACTTTATGAATTGGGAGGTGGCTGAACACCGATGTTTAACTGATGTTTCTCAAACATAGACACTGAAAGTGGCTTGGTCATGATATCAACCACTTTCTCATCATTTCCCACATGATCCATTTAATCACACCTTGTTCAATTATTTCCTTGATAAAGTGATATCTGATTTAAATATGGTTTGTACAATAATGTTGAACATGATTCATCACAAGATCAATTGAGATCTTGTTATCATAGTAAATCACAATTGGTTTTTTCACCTCATCACTAATATCTGTCAGTTGTTTCTTCATCCATAGTAGTTTAGTGCATTACTTTGTAGCAGAGATATACTCATCTTTAATAGTACTAAGAGAATTAATTTCTTGTTTCTTTCTCAACTAACCAACACATTTATGCCCAATATAGAAAGCTCCACTACTGGTGGACTTCCTGTCCACTACATCTTTAGCCCAGATAGCATTAGTAAAATCTAATTGTTCACTATCTCTTCATAAAAAAAATTATATCCCATGACTATAACTACCTTGAATGTACCACATGATTCTTTTCACTTCCACCATATGTTCATCATTTGTATTACTTTGAATGTGGGCCTCTAGACATGTTGAAAATATGATATCTGACAATGTCACTGTTAGGTACAGTAGGCTCCCAATGATCCTATTATACATGGTGGGATCTACAGAGGTCACATCCTCATTATTTCCATTTTTGTTTCCAACTCCAATGGGAGTTGACATTGGTTTGGCGTCATGCATATTAAATTTTTTCAGCAGCACTCTTGGATATTTTTCTTAAGAGATGAACGTGTAATATTTCTTTTGAATCACCTATCGCCGCAAGAAATATGTGAGCTCCCAAATAATTGACATTTCAAATTTTGATTTGACGTGATTGAAAAATTCATCCATTGGTTTCTTCTGGATGAAAAATAAATATAATGTCATCAACGTAAACAAGAACCCTGAACCGATTTCTCGGAGAATTCTTCACATAGAGATTTTGATCTAATCCTACTCTTTTGAATTCTATATTATTGAGATAAGAATCCAGTAGGGAATACCATGATCTTGGTGCCTTATTCAAACCATATAAGACCTTATATATATTACAAATCTATTTTTCATCAGTTCCAAGAAGAAAACCCACTAGTTGTTTGATGTATAATTCTTCTTCAAGATCACCATTCCTGAATACTATCTTATAATACATTTGATATACTTTATATCATCTATTAATTTATATAGAAATAAAAATCCCGATTGAATCTAGTCATTCAACTGGATAAAATGTTTCCTCAACATCGACACCTTCACTCTGTGAATATCCCTTGCACACCATTCACTCCATATTTTGGATCCCATTAACATTCTCTTCATATTTGTTCTTAAAGATCCACTTTGTATAAATCACATTGTGAAATTCGAGTCTCTTGACTAGATCCCTTGTCTGATTTTTTTCAATATGATCTAACTCTTTATTCATGACCTTCACCAATGATTCATTATTTGTAGCTTCTTTAAATGAGGAAGGTTTCACAACTGATAGAAATGCAGATTTTTCATTACTCCTCATTCTCCTCATTTGTGTGGGTCCAGTCCAATCCCTACTGCTGTTGGAATGATAAATTTAGGATCATTGATTCCTCCTCTGAGATTCAAATGAATTCTCTACATCTATGGTTTAAACTTCAGATTCTTCTTCTGATTCAGCATCCCAATGAGACTCCTGATATTTTTTAACCCCTTCCTCTATTTCATTATTTTTATTTACTCCAGGTTCACATTTTTCATAATCTTATATATCATCAGTATAAGAATTATTTAAAGCATTTGGGGTTTTTTCATCATTGATCTTTACGTCACAAGTTTCCACAATCCTTCCCAAGTTCATTTTTAAACACTTTTATGTTTTGTTGTTCATTTAATTTCCTAGATATATCCCTTTATCTACATTGTCACTAAACATCACTTGATTTCCTTCTATATTTCGGATGAAACATTTTCTTAAAAAAACATGAAAGTATATCAAAGAAGGCTTCCTTCCATGACACAATTCATATGGTGACTTTATTTCTCCCATATAAATCCTTATTCGATTTTGAATGTGAACTATAGCTTCAACAACTTATTTACAGTAATGGAGAGAGATACGACTCTCAACTAGCATAGTCTTGGCCATGTAGTTGACCTGTCGATTCTAGTGCGCAACAACTCCATTTTGATTCAATGTTCTAGTAGAATTTACCTCATGCATTATTCCATGTATTTCTATGTAATTATCAAACTTAATGGATGTTTATTTTCCTCCATTTCAAGATCATTGGACATTGATTGTCTATCCAGTATCATTCTCAGTTATTCGGTGATACGTTTTCATGCAATCCAGTGCTTGTCACTTCGTGTGAATAACCATTACACATGACATTATACTATAATCATCAATGAAAAGGATGAATTACCTCTCTCCATAAGTTCCATAAATGTTTATCGGAGCACATACATTTGTATGGATGGGATCAAGAAGGTGTGATGCCCTTTTCTTTTTTGGCCGATATGAAATACATACCAGATTCCCCCATATGAAATCATCACACTTCTTTTACCTTTCATGTTTCAAAATGGGGATATCCATTACTATATTAAAATTATATATATTTTCCATGTATTTTTGGTTAATGTAACATAGCTTTCAATGCCCTGGGTTGTTTTCTTCTTAAACAGACATATAACAAGAGTTCTCTTTTCTGTCAACCTGATATAAGTTTCCATCTATTCTGCAGCCTTTCATGAGATAATTTATAATTTTTTCCTTTATAGTTACACCTTTTTTATTGAAATTTAATATTATACCTGAGTCATAGAGTTGACTGACACTAAAGATATTATGACATAGAACTTCCACATGAATAACATCAGTATTCTTCAGTTGTACATTGGCTAGAGCAGTATTTCCACTGCCATCAATATTCAATGCACTATCATTACCAAACCTCACTTTTCCATCAACATTATTTTTAATGTTATTTAAAATTTTAGCATTTCCTATCATATGGGAAAATAATCCACTATCAAGAATCCAGGTGTTGCTTCTTTTTTTTCTTTGGGGGCTACTTCTACAAGATTGGATTTCTCATTTTTCTTCTTCTCGTATAATCAAATATTCGATTGAGTGTAGGACACTGATGGCCTTCAAATTCATTATTCCACATAATCAAATTCTTCATACCCATACTCATATTCTAGAGGAGAAAACCTTTTTGTGAGAACAACACCATCAGGAGGGAGAGTATTGACCCGTCTCATAGAGTTGTAGGAATATCTCATATCGTACCTCTACCTGCAATACTTTGATTTATGGGCAATGATAGAAAAATGAATATTGTATCCATAGAAACTATTTCTTCTATAATATGTAGGATATAAAATCATTATCTTTTTTTGACTTTGTAAATCTTCCATATTCATGTAGCTCCTTTAATCTTTGTAATATGAAATGGTATGGCCCATATTGTCAATGATTTGACACTTTATGAGGGGAAATTTCATCTCTCTTATATTTCTCCTAATGCCATCTTCCTTGGTAATTTTTTTGGAATGCCTATTATTTCTGAATGTTTGAGGATAATATTCAATTCGTCATTGAGTTTGGATTGAGGGTTTCTTTTTCAGCACTTCAGGAAACATTTCAACATGTCCACCTTTCATCTTTTCTTTCTTTGGCTCTCTTCACTTTCAGTAGTTGATTTCTCAGCTTCACAACTGATTCCACTGTTTCCCATGAAAGTTGGTCTTTGATCACTCAAGATTTTTCCAATACCATATAAACCATGCTTAGATCTTACTAGTAATTCGGCATCATAGAATCTTCCGAAATGAATTTTCTTTGTACCCTCATTTAGGGATGATTCACACACATGTTTACTCATAAGATTAAAGAATTATTTTTCAAGGCCCTCAACAGTAATGGAATTCTCTTCCACACTAGATGTAAGGTCATTAATGACCTTTTCTTGTTCTTCAATTCTAATCCTTATTTCCAAAATGTTATATGTGATTTCAAGGATTGAATAATGTACTCTCACTAGTTCCTCTAGTTGTTCAATTTCTGCTTCAAGATCATCAACATATTATGATGATTCTTCCACCATTTCTTTCCACTTATTTCATCTCGTACATTTATTATCAAGCTTGTAAAAGGAATACTTAATCTGAAATATGGGATCACCATTAGAATTCATCTAGTTATCTATGTCTTTCTTGATCGTGGGTTTTGACTTTTCAATGGTATCCATTATAGAATCATGTTTTCTAGTTTTAAATTCTAGTTATTCTTCTTCAAATAATTCAATAACATCATCTTTCTCTTCACAGATAAAACTCTTATTCTATACTTTCTTTATAGATTTGATGTCCCCCTTTTTGGAAAACCTTTTTAAGGCTTCTCTATGTCTTCTACTTCTCACTCTTCATCATTGAACATTCATTGGAACTGAGAGGAAATGTTCTCAACTCTTCTATCACAAAAACATTCCAGAGGCTACTTACCTTAAAATTTACCTTTTCATCTTCTTGGAAATGAGAGAAAAATTTTCTTTTCCCTCATCATCTTCACCCCCAAAATCTCTTGAAATTATTTGTTTTTCAGTGTCTTTGAATGTCATTTCCTTGATAACATGAGTTTTAGCATCTTTGGGTTTGACACTCATCTCATATTCCACTAGACTACTTAGAAGATCATCCAGAGATAGTTTAAATAGATCTATTTCTTTAAGGGATAACACCTTTTCCTTTTTCATAGGTGGAAGTCCTCTCATGATTTTCTTTACGATATAAATGTTTTTATTTCCTCTCCATGACCTTGGATTTCTCCCAGTACCTTAGTAATTCGATTGAAGAATGAATCCCCATTCTCACCAGGATGAAACTTTAGATCATCAAACCTCTGATTCAGGACATGATGTTTGGTGTCCTTAAATTTTTTTGTATCCTTCACAAATATTTTAAATTTTATCCCACATAGACATTGATGATGTTAAACTCATCACCATTATATAGATCTGATCTGAAAGAGCCGTAGGGATAGAATTTTGGGCTTTCGTGTCTGCATCAAGAATCTTCTTGTCTATATCTGTCATAGAATTCCCTATTGGATCAGTAACTTGAATTCCTTTCACAATAGAAAATAGTACTTCCATTCCATGTGATATTAAATGAGATCTCATTTTTTTAAATCTAAAAATTACTTCCATCGAAGAGAGGTATTCCCCTTGAATTGACTGCATTCTCTATTATGGAAAATGATAGATCTAACACCAATAACCTCACTCTAATACCACTTGTAGTACCCTAGGACACCCTGAGAGGGTAGGGGTGAATCAAGGTGCCAAATTTTTATTTTAATAAAAGGATATTCTTCCAACGGTTCTCAGAAATAATTAAACCTATAAGAGTGATGGGAACAAAAAGCAAACAACCATAATAAAAATACCACATAACACTTTTACATGGTTCACCACTAAGAGCTATTTCAAAGTAGAATACTCCAACAAGTTTCTGGTCATACCTAATTCCACTAAACATCACTACCTGTGGATTACAAGGTTTGGGTACGGTAACTCTGTCTCATGCACACTGCCTTTTCAAAGGTTCAGGGATAGCTCACTACGTCTCGTGGATCACTTGCCTCGACTGCCCCTAGCTCAATGCCTTGAGAGAAATCAAACTCAGTTTATCGACATGAAGGTCACATCAATAGATTTTCATTCAAGTATTTTTCTCTATTCATCATGAGACAGTTCTTGCATCGAATTCCTAGATTTAGGAACTTTAAAGCACTAATCCACTGAAATGGATATTCAGAACAAACAATCTCCATACACTGCAATTGTGTGCAACACCTAAACTTTTCGTGCAAGATATTACTTTTTTTCACAATATTTTATTTTCCCGTAAAAACCCTTTTGTGAAAATACACCTTTTATATGAAAATTTTACTTATTAATGCAACTTTATCTTTTTTGTGTGACTTTATATTTTCCGTGAAACTATGACTTATCTGCACAACTTTACCTTTTCCCCACAAGTCCCTTTTCCCAACTTTTACGTGCATCAGAACTCAGATCTTCTCTATGTCTTCAACCATCCCGAATGAGGGTGGGTCACCACTTAATTATAGTGGTCTCCAACCCCTATGCTCAAAACCCACTTTTCCTGCAAAACTCCCATTATGTGAGCAATGATTTTTGTGCAAGTAGCATTTTTCGCGCACATCTCTAGATTTTCTATGCCCTGCATTCCGTTTTCATTTTTCAGCGTTCTGAATAGGGAACTTTAGTAAGAACTATAAGGATGAGACTAAGAACCATAAGGTTGAGACTAAGTATAATAATAGTGGCATAACCTTATGAATAGTAATGTACCATTATGAATATGAAACTTTAGTAAGAACCATAAGAATGAGACTAAGTATAATAAAACACCCCTAAATTTTGGTATGTATAGAGTAAGTCGTTTATCATGAAAATAAATTTATGTCTATATACGAATAAGTAGAGGTGGATCTAGAATAGATGTATCTAGGGGTAAAACCCAAAGAAACAGCACTGATCTAGACTTTATGGGAACTGGTGCATGAAAAAGAGCCTTGCGACACTCTTGGTTTGACACTCCCAAGGGATATTCCTTGGTAAATTCCTATGCTTGGTAAAAATCATTACTAAGGGAATGAAAAAATCCCATAAGAATATAAGTTAATAAATAGATCATGGACAAAGTAAATTGAAACCAAAGGAAAAAAGAGTTATTATATATTTCTCCATTACAAGTTTATCCTTTTATTTTCAATGATTCCTTTTTATCCTCAATAGTTATGTATTCAAGCCTTATAATATTACATTATTTTTCTTAGATAATGGAGGGAAATAGAAGAACACGTACTAACAATCAATGTGATTGGTAATGTGATGATTTCTCAAATGATTTTCCTGGTATGATTGGAATGGGTGCTCAAAACTTCATGACAATACTTTCTCATTAGGCTCATGTTTTCAATAATAACTTGAATCATGTGGAACACCATCCTCCTACAATGAATGATAAAGTTGTCATTGAATCCTTCATGTAGGTAATGCCTCCAATGTTATGTGGATGATCTAATATCCTCCTCATGTAGCAGTGGATTAAATCCATGGAAAAGATATTCTCTATCATCTAGTGCTGAGTAGAAGAAAAAGTTGAACTACAGGTCTATCGTTTTGATGGGTAAGCTGATCAGTGTTGGACACTGATGAAGAAAGAAAATCCCCATGAGGAAATTTATTCCATGGATTGGGAGGAATTCAAGAGAATGTTTTCAATATATATTTTTCCTGAACCCTCTATCTCAATATAGAAAGAGAGTTCCTCAGACTCAAGTAGAAGGAAGATGATTCCATCATAACATATGAAGAAAACATAGGAATGATAGTAGGGTTTGCCTCTGGATTTTTCATGAACACCAAAACCAAGGTGGATCTCTTTTTTAGCGGACTAAAGTCAGTTCTATATAAAATTTTGGTGATTCAAGACTTTGACAGCTAGGAGGAGATTTTTTGTTGTGCCCTTAAGCTTGAAATGGAGATTGGAGACTCCAAATGGTATCATTGGACTAAAGACAAGAAGAGGAAAATGTAATATCATGTGGGTGGTCCCACAAATAAATTACATTATGTGAAGAAGACATATTATACCACATGTAAAAAATTTGGGAAGAAGCATCCTGGGAACTATCTAAAGGGAACGAGGAATTACTTCAAATGTGGGCATATGGGACATCTTGCTAAAAACTACTAAAGGGTTATGAAAACCCCCTAATGTGGAATAAGAAAGGATGGTTCAGATAAATTCTCATCTAGTGGTGCATTGTTACAACTACAAGGAACATGGGAATTATGTGAACAATTTCACTAAGATGTGGGTTGTCAGAGGAAATCAACAACAACCTCCAAGGAAACAAGGATGGTCTTATGATATCACTACTGTTGAGGAGGAGCTGGAAAACTATGTGGTGATAGGTATGATGGTTATTCAATCTAGAAAAGAGAATGTACTATTTGATTCTCGTTCTATGCATTCTTTCATATCATGAAAGTGTAGTAGAACTATTCAAACACCGCCTCAAAATTTGGAGGATAAGTTATCTGTGAGAACAACGAATAGGGAAATTATTGCATCTATCATTTATAACTCCTCCTAGATTAATGTTTGTGGACTGATCCTCCCAAAAAATATTGTCACACTTAATTTAGTATAGTTCGATATTATCTTGGGCATGAATTAAAAATATTTATTCAAAGCCAACCACAACTGTCTGGAAAGGGGGATCATTCTTTACATCCCGAAGCGTCCTCCAATTATATAAATGTGTAAGGAGGAAGATTAATCTCATTTAGAACCATTTTATAATGTGTGGATATTAATTACTTATGAGAAAGCATGTCTATCCCAAATGATTGAGACAAAGGAGAAAATAATTCTTGAAGACATGACCATCGATAGGGATTACACTTATCAATTCCCTAAAGAGTTTTTTGGTCTTCCTCTAGATTGGTAGGTTGAGTTCTCAATTTAACTTATTCCTAGATCTCTACCTATATCAAATACATCTTATAGAACTGACACCATAGAGTTGGAGGAGCTGAAAATTAGTTATAGGAGAATATTGAGAGGGGTTTTATATGATCTAGTGCTTCACAATGGGGTACGCTAGTTATATTCACTAGTGATAAGGATGGATCAATGCTCCTCTACATTGATTATTGTGAGCTCAATAAAATATCGATAAATAACAAGTATCCCCTACCACATATAGATGACTTGTTTCATCTACTTTTTTGGGACTGTTATTTCTCTAAGGTGGACCTTCATTCGGGATATCACCAATTAATGGTGAGGAAGGAAGATATTCCTAAGATTGACTTTCAAACAAGGTATTAACACTATGAGTTAAAAGTGATTCCCTTTGAACCCAATAATAATCCAGAAATTTTCATGGATTTAATGAAAAGAGACTTTAGATAGTGCCTCAAAAAATTTGTGGTAGTCTTTATTGATTATATTCTGGTATACTCTAAGAGCATGGAGGAGCATGAGGGGTATTTTAATATTATGTTAAAGACTTTTTGAATGGAGAAGTTGTATGAAAAGTAAAGTAAATGTTTGTTCTAGATGGAGGGAGTATCATTGTTGGGGAATGTTATCATCCGCAAAGGTTTATCAGTGGACCCTTCTAAGAAAAAGGAAATTCACAAGTGGCACATGCCAGCATCTCTAATAGAGATTCACAGATTTATGGGTTTATCTGTGCAGTATAGATGATTTATGAACAAATTTTCATGATTGTCAAACCCAATGAACAATCTGACGTATATGCGATTAAATTTTGTCTAGACTCAGGAGTGTAAAGTCTATTTTATGGTGATGAAAAAGAGGCTAATCATTGTGCTAAGACTAACACTCCAAGAAAGTGGAGAACTATTTGTGCTATATAGTGATGCATTATAGAAGATATTAGGTTTTTTTCGGATAATAACTCATAATGTTATTGTCTCCACCTCAAGAAATCTGAAAATACATGAGAAAAACTATCATACGCTTGATCTAGAGTTGGCGCATGTGGTCTTTGCATTAAAAATCAGACAACATCATATCTATGTAGAGAAGTGTGAGATATATACTGATCAAAAGAGTCTCAAATATATATTCACACAAAAATATCTTAATATGCACCAGTGAAGAAGGGTAGATCTCTTAAAGGATTATAACTACTCAATCGACTACCATTTCGGTATAGCAAACAAGGTAGAAGATGCTCTATGTAGAAAAGACCATGCATCTTTATCAATGATGAGAATTGAAGAGGATCCAATCTTCTTATATTTTTATAGGATGGATATGGTAATCACATAGGGAGGAACATCATTAATACTTTCTCAAATGATTGATCATACATCCCTCATGGATAAAATAAATGATGCTCAAAGAAAAGATGTGGAAATTATCAAAAGGGTGGAAGCTAGAAAAAATGGTAAATCGTCTGAGTTCATTATTGACGAGGAAGGAGTTTCATGATTTGGGTCATGATTATGTGTTCCATTTTATCCATAGGTTAAGAAGGAGCTTAGACTGTCGCACATAGCTAGAACTTCTCTATCCACCTAGAGAGAAAAAAGATGTACCAAGATCTCTGAAAGAACTTTTGGTGTGACAATATGATGAAAGTGACTGTTGAGCCTACATAAAATTGCTTGGTATGTCAACAATTGTAGGCTAAAAGACAGAAATGTATGGGGATGTTGCAACAACTACCCATACTAACATTGAATTAGGAGGACATCACCATGGACTTGGTCACTGGGCCTCTAAGGACATCCATAGGAAACAATGTTATATGGGTCATTGTGGATCATCTTACAAATATAGATCACATTTTGAAAATTAGAGAGAACTTCTAATTAGATAAAATTTCAAAGAAATATATCAATGTGGTGGTAAGGATACATAGAGTACCACTATCTATTGTATCTGATCAAGATATGATATTCACCTAGATGTTTTAGAATAGTATCTAATATGCTCATTGCACTGAACTAAACATTAGTACAGCCTATCATCCTCAAACTAATGGAAAATATGAGTGAAATATTCAGACAATGTAAGATATATTGGAATAATATTCTATGTATTTCAATGGAGTATGTGACTAACATCTTTCAATACTTGAATAATCCTACAAAAACTATTTCCACTCGTGCATCTGAATGGCACCATATGATGCCCTTAGTGGAATAAGGTGCATAACACTGGCATTTTTGGATGAATTCAGTGAACGTAATCTTCTAGGACATGAAATAGTCAAAGAAATGGTGGAGAAGGTGAAAGCCTTTCATCATCACATCAAGGAAGACCAAAGACAAAAAAATAGATATACAGACAATCGTCGATGATACATTGAGTTCAAATTTGGAGGCATGGTATTTATATGCATGCCTTCATGGAAGAAGGTCACGGGGTTTGGAAATAAAAGAAAGTTCATTCTAAGGTACATCATCCCATTCGAGATCCTAGATCTTGTTGGAAGTGTGGCCTATCAAGTGGAACTTTAACCTACCATGTTGAAAGTACATGATGACTTCCATGTATCCCTCTTAAGAAAGAACATACCATACCATTCACATGCACTCTTTTCAGAGGTGGTACCATTGATAAATGATCTTTCATAGGAGGTGAAACCAATGAAGATCTTGGATCATATAAATAAATATATAAGTAACAAGACTACTCACCTGGTAAAATTACTATGGTAGAAACCTAAGTATGAAGAGGAAAATTGGAACTAGAGGAAGAAATGAAGGAAAAATACCCACATCTGTTTATGGATTAAAATATACAAATGAAAATTTCAAGGGTGAAATTTCATAAGGGGGGAATAATGTAACAACCAAATGTTTTATCAATGGAAATTTTCATATTATAAATATGTAATATAATCACATAAAATTACCAAAAAAAATTAACTACTAAGTACTATGTGACCTTTACACATAATATTGCCACTTCTTTGTTTTGAATTTTGAAAAATAGACATGCACAGCTACGTCCTCTAAGATATTTAGAGTCTGACAAGACAAACATAATTTTTTAATAATAATGGCATAACCTTATCAATCACTAGAGAACACCCCACTTGTAGACTCGGTGAATGGGACATCTACAATTAGAGTGGAACCCTGTTGTTGGGTAGAGATTTAGTCCTCTATTGACCACTGATGTGGAATCCTAATTTTGGGTAGATAATGGGTCCTTTATTGACAGAAATAGTGGAATACTCTTATTTTGTTGGGAATGGTACCTCTATGAGACCACTGAGTGGAACCATCATTTTTTACAAGGGAATGAACTGTCTACCAATAGATTGATTTCCATATACAATGTGTTACAATGACAAGGTATAGTTTGACATGGATGATTTCTATTGGGTAGATAAGTAAGACATAGGACATCATTGATTGAATTCTATATCTATTTGATAATCTTTTATGGGGATAGTTTGTGAGATGGAGATCCCATTACTCTTTCATTTGGGATTATTTGTGATAATAATATATATATATACCCATGTGTTTGGATTCTGTTACTCTCCATCCATGTATTTCAAGGACACTTAAATTAGGTCACATGATTTCTATGTTTAATTTCTCAGGGTTGGTTGAGTTTACTCTCAGGTTATTGGTGGAAAAGAATCGATGTGTAGACCGTCTACACACCCTGTTGGGAACTATATTGTTGGATAAGGTTCCTAATTCTCTTCCATTTGGTTGAATTTCATCCATTTTAATATCTACATTACTTCTATTCCATTTGTGTGTCATACATATCCCCTTTCAAATTTTAGGGTGTCCTATTTGGTATGTATGTACTCACTCATTCATGGTCTTTTCATGCACATGTCATTTCATATACAGACGATAGATAGGTCGGTGGTGAAATTAAAGGATATTAGGGATACTGGGTGCTTTGGGATTACCACAATTTTCTTATCATGGATATTAGTAGTTTTTCTCTATCAGTATTTTAATTTACAATGTTATTATTTTGGGAAATTTTTCATCCTGAGCATGTATTTTTTCACTTTACATTACATTTATCACTATCATACTCTTAACAACCAAATATATTTTCCATTTATGGGGTATTTTAAAGCATTGGATAATTTTATTAATTTTCCTCTACACTTCGGCATTTATATGGTTGGTTGTTTGTGTACTGGTAATATAGGTAAAGGCCACCCATTTGTTATATTTCTTTAAACAAAAGTCACCTCAACTAAACTATTTAGGTGGGCTTATGGTAGTTTCTAATTGATACGTAGTTAGGTTTTTGTTGTGAAATATAAGGGATATAGGGAGTGGAGGTGATACCAGAAATTATGAAGTAAAAGAATTCACCTTCCCATGAGGTCGTATTATTTGGAGTAATGGTCCTCATTGATAAACTCATAGATTTCCCAAGACTACCTCTCCACCAAACTGTCTAAACATTATGGAATGATAATTATTTCACTATGTCTTTTACTATGTCCCCTCCCCTCCATGATTACCTTGAGGGAATCAAGGAGGCGAGGAAATAGAGGAGATAAAATATAGAACAAATTTTAGTGCCCCTGGGTACATACCGATTGGATAAGAGGCATTTATGTATAAACCAATGATAGATGGTAGGGGATGAAAATGAAAGATATAGCAATGACACTATTTGGGGATTATTTCCCATTTTAGGTTAAATATATCATTGTGAGAAAATAATGTTTTACTGTAAATCATGCATTCAAAATATGATTGTCAATAAAATGTTATTTTATCATGAGGAGAGGATATACTAAAAAAATTAACACATCACTGAGCATGTCATTGCAATTTATCACATCTATTTCCTCTTCAATTTCTCATAGGATAATCGATGATTTATTCTCCTATAAATGACTAGAAATTGGGGTCACCTTTATTCATTCATTCTAATGATGCCTCCATCCCCTCCACTCCATGATTACATCATTTTCCTTAGTTTACCTTCTATTACTAAATGTACTTAATTGTGGATAATTTAGTATAACTTGGGTAATTTTCTCAATATATTATACTAATTACACTTAATTACTAGAAAAATTTTGTAATTACTACTCATTAATAATATGTTTTACTAAATATATGTCATTTCCACTAATTTAAACTAATTACATCTAATATTCTCCAATTACATCTAATTTTTTCTAATTACTAGTTATTACCTCTATGTTTTACTAATTCCATTAATTTAACCCCAATTAAGGCTAATTATCACTAATTTCCATGCTTTTTTACTAATTAATTCTAATATTTATTAATTACTACTAATTTGTACTCACTACTACTAATTTTTAATAATTACCGCTAATTTATAATAATTTCATCTAATTTTTACTAATTATGTATAATTATTACAATTTGTTTCTAATTATTATTAATTTTTAGTAATTATCCATATTGTTTTACTAAATATATATATTTTTTCAACTTACCACCATTTTCTACAAGTTACAATTTATTACCAATGATTTTTACTAATTTCCAGTAATTTTTACAAAATAACACTATTTTTTGTAGCTACCTCTAAATACCACAAATAATTACTAATTAACACTAATTAAAAATATTATTAATGATTATAGGTAATTACTTTTCATTTTTAATAATTATCACTAATTATTAATAATTACCTGTTAGTTTTAATAATTACCACTACTTTTTAATATTTATTCCTAATTACCACCAATTCATACAAATAACTGTTAATTTTAATAAATTATAGCTAATTTTTAAAAATAACTATTAAATTTTAATAATTATAGTTAATTACCACTAATATTTAATAATTACCACTATTTTTTACTATTTTTTATTACTTTTTACTAATTACCACTGTTTGCCTCTAATTTATTATATTTATAATTACTTTTTATAATTATAGAATTTTTCTAATTATAGGTAATTTTTTTATTTCCCTTGTTTGTTGTAAATTATTACTAAATATTACCAGTTAATGCTAATTATTGTTAATTTTTACTATTTATCAATAATTATTTAATAATTTTTAGAAATTATTTAAAGATTATTTATGAATTATATATAATAGAAAATAATTACAAAAATATAAAACTGATTATTGCTATTTATTTTGAATATTAAATAAATTAAAATAATTACCATTTTAAAATTTAAATGTAATTACCTCAAAACTATTTTTTGATTGAATTGTTTTTATATATAAGTACAAATAGTTCAATTTTCATCTTGTTTTCCCAAACCAAGAAGATAACATGCCAAGAACAAACCTAGATCGGATAATAATGTAGCATTGCTGGAATAAATTCCATATAGTGCATGAATAGGTTTGGTCAAGGCCATCTGGGGCTCATGCGAGTTTTCATAGGTTTGTGGGTGGTGTGTTTGTGTAATTGGAGACAATCCCCAAAGTTTCATTCAATGTTATGTATGTATTGGACACATTCAAAAGGGATATACCTCCCATGAACTCAATAGATGAGGGAAAAATTTATAGACAGAATAATGTAGACTTATATAAGTGAAACCATCTCACTTTAGTGATGTGTGCCCCTACTTTAGACAATACACCATTTTCAATTGAATATTTTTGGATTATTACTAGTGTGAGGCCCCAATAACACGTATACAAATTTTTCTCTTAGAAAAATGATATAAATAAATCTTAAAAAAAATAAACTCCTTGTTTACTAATGCAATACAATAAAAATGGAACAAGAAACATCACCTTGAAATGAGAAGGAGGAAATATTAAACATATAACTAGCATCATCAGTGAAATAGGAAAACTTATAACAAACATGATAACTACGATGCCATAGCCCACACATTTGGGATATTCCATGAGTAGAAAAACAATGAAGATTATAAGGGTTAGAGCATAGAGGAACATAAAAATAGACATCATCTTTATAGGAAAAGGATTCTACCTATTTGATGAGTTTTGTTAAAATAATTTTTTTAACGCTTGTTTATTTATACATAAAATGACTATTTCAGATATACATTAGAGTACTTTTAAAATACAAGTATGTTTGAATTACTTAAAAACTGGAATATATATGAAATGTTTTGTTTTTGAAAATTAAATGACAAATTAAAATATTTTTAAATTTTCTTTAATATCAATAGTAAAAGGTATTTGAGAAAATATATTTATTTATTTATACAATCTATATTGTAAAAATAATAATAATAACAATAATAATAATAATAATTAACTATAATATAATTTATTATAAAATATATGAAATTTAAAATACAAATACAATTTTAAAATATAATTTTGTGTTTTAGAAAATATAGGTATTATTATTTTCATAAACATGAATAATATATATGAAATTTTGATTATATAAATATTATGAAATCTAAATATTAATTTTAAATATAATAGTTTTTTTGTGAATATTAATGGTTCTTACATGAATATATATATATATATGAAGTAATTGTATTTTTATATAATTTTTATATATTATAAAATAATTATTTTAAATATATTTCTAAAATGAATATTAAACTCTAAAATAAGTAAAAGTGATATAAAATTAAGGAATAAACCGTCATGAATAAATGAGGTTTGATAAAAATAATGATGCAGCATGATAAAATGCGAAATATTGAAAAAACAAAAAAAAAATTAGAAATTGTGATTGGAAAAGAAAAATGGGGGATTCCAGTTTGGTTGGTGTCAAACTCAACAAACCCCTTCCACTATGTTATTTTATTCCTCTTCACAGTTTCAACAGAGATCCAGTTGTTGTCTTTCTCAGTTGAAGCGGTGTATTGCAATCTTGTCCTCCAAGGAAGTCATTGCTCTGCAAATGACTCATCCAACATTCAACACGCCATCTTCAAGGATCCCACTATCCAGGGGATGGAATTGTGTTGATTAATCCCACTAGAGGTCAGTCGACCTACAACCCTCACTGGAGATCCATGACACCTTCTACTGGCTTCTACCTCCTAGAAACACCTACACTTGAATCCTTGCTAGCGAGGTTAGTCGAATTTCAAAAAAATGATGAACATTTGAGTTAGGGTTTTTAATTTTCATTACAGATTTGGGTTCCCCTTATCTTTTTTAGTTCACAATTAGTGGAATATTTTTATTGAATGCTGGGATTTCATGTTGGGGGAAAATCCACCATTCACATTCATCTAGTTTTTTTGCTCACTTTTTTTATTATCTAATTATTTGTGTATTTTAGGGTCTGTTCTGATATATTAGGTATATGGTAGAAAATTGTTGAAAACTTGTACATTTAGCCCAAAAATCCTTCTATTGAATTTTGTTCTAACTCTCATGATCATCCAGTTTAGAATTAATTTCTGTCACTTCATAAGGTAAGGTGATTATGTTTTCCAAATACATTCAATTAAATTTTGTTTTTATTTTTCAAATAGTATCCTAGATGTGCAGTTGGTTTTCGCATATTCAAGGGAAGTAGTATCATTCACAAGGTAATGGGAATATTCTTGTTAAAAAAATATAATAAATTCAGTCTATTTGTGAATTTTTGAGGTTTTTCCAATCTTCTGGTAACCCTCCTTATGTAATTGTTTCCCTCTTTCAAAGAAGTCCACTCATTGGTTGGGTAAGGGTATTATGTGTTTATAAAATTGTTCTTGTATTTTCTTATCATTCCTGAATTTATCAGTTGTACTTAACCCTTCTAGTAGGGAAATACTCTACTACGAAGATCATCTGCATGGTAATAATTTTTATTTTTTTTAAAATGTTATGGTGTTTTATGAAACTCGTATATTTTTTGCTAATTGGTTTTAATCACTTTGCGGTATTTCTCGTTTGTTCAAATAATTATTTTTATAATAATAAAACTTAAAATTTCTCATGGATTCATCCCTTTTGAACTTTTTCATACAAATTTGGATTATTTCAAAACTATTTATGTGAAATGTTTTATTTATCAATTTTTTTCCAATTTAATTTATGTTTTTTCATATATATTTATATTATTTCATACTAATAATAAAAACTAAGTGTCAAATTTTTAAACTATTTTTTAATTTAATATATATTTAATTTTCATCTTATAAATTAGTGTTTTATGTTACCAATGCTTTAAATAGTTAAATTTAATTGTATTGTGAGACTCATTTTTCATAAAATTATTTTTAAGTAATAAAATATTTATAGATGGACTCCATTAAATACAAGAAATACCATTAGATTTTCAAAAATTATTATTTTGATAATATTATTTTTGAATTGATATACATATATGTATGTATACTTTCTTATCTATGATGATATGTTTAAATCGCATCTGCACATGGATCATTCTTTAATAAAATTAATTTTATGATTGTTTGAATTTTCATTAAGCCCTATGAGTGAATGTAAGTTTATTGAAACATAAAATTAATGTTTTTATTTCCAAAAAAATGAATTTATAAAAATAAATATTTGTATATATATATATTTATATGAAACAGTTTTAGTTAAGGAATTTGTATATATATTAATTTTGATGTTCATATATGTAAATATACTATTGTATATGTATATGTCGTTTTATGTAAATGTTTTATTATTTTTAAATAGCATATATATGCATGATTATGAAATCGTGTTTTATTCAAACACTAATATATAGGTAAATAAATGCATACAAATGTATCTTTTATGTGAAACAAATGTGAAAATTTTTTACTAGGATAAAAATATAATCAATTAGGTTCTCACATGGTTTTTAAAGATCATGATTTAAAATAAATTTCATGGTCCTCCTCATGAAATGGAAGTTAAATATAAAAAGTCTCACTTGGATGTGTGATAATGAAATGTCTATGAAGGGTGTGCCCTAATAGAGTCCAATGCATTGGGTAACATGTTAATCTCATGAGTTGTCATGTATAGAGCGTAGGAGGTTTTTCCTAAGCACATCACAGTTCACATGAGTTTTATCCAAAAAACATTATGGGATTAGGGAGTGACCATAATCCATCATGGAAATATGTACACCATGGCTTGGGAGTGAACCAAGAATTCATGACATAATCCAAGTTTCCATTAAGAATTAATTATGAATGATTAATTAATTTTCAATTGATATTAGTTTTACTTTCTAAATGATCAAATCCGAATTTCCAAGTGTTTCATATATAAATTTAATTCCTTTTTCACTTAAAGGTTTATTATTGGAAGGTATTTATGTTTTTCTAAGATAGAATTAAAAAAAATTATAATATATCTTAATTTTTATTTTATTTTTCAAAACACTTTTTGGTTTCATTTTGATTTAAAAAACCCCTTAATGAGATTGTTTTCGCTCACCCAATGTTTTAAAAATCACTTTTTACAGGGCTTAAGGACACGTAGAATCAAGATAGTGGTTGTGGTCCAACTAATGTGTTTACCCTTTGTAATGAATATTTTGGGGATTTCATTTTATATCATGTGTATTGAGGGTTCTTCAGTGTATCTGATCTCTCTAAAACTCTATACCTTTGCGATCTCAGGTTGTGTAATAAATAAGTGAATGAATTAAAAATATTTAAATTAAAAAAATCAATCTTGTTTTATGGGTCAAAATAGTTGGTATCAGAGCCAATGTATGGATACCATTAGAGTTCAGTTTAATGAGAAACCTTTTAGATACCTTAATATATTTTCTTAGGTCCTTTTCATTGAGGAATGGTAAATCATTAAACTTTGAGTCATTTAATATGAAATATTTTCATCTCTAAAAGGTAAAATATGATTTGATATGTTTCATTGGTTGGATAAAGGATAGATTAGAGATGGAAGGGGAAGATCCTTGCATAATGATCTTATCCCTTTCTGAGGACTTGAAATAATTTTTGAAAAGTCCAGCACACATTGAATCAAAACTTTTACAATATCCAACTATCCTGAAAGATGGTCTACGACATATCAAACACCACCTCCATACCATAGAATCATCAGGGATCACAGATCATCTATAATAAAATCCTAATCTTCTAAATCTTCCAACTTTCTCACCAAAGGAGGTACCTCTAAGGAAAATTCAAATATTTCACCTTTTCCAAAGAGTATGATGAACTATTCAATTTTAAAAACGTTGTTGAGGAGGGAGATCTCTGAGAAGCCTATATATATTTAGTATTGGATTCTATTATTTTTGGAAACATAGGAAATATATTTGAGGAACGAAATTTTGAAAATTTCAAATCTGACTCTGTCAGGCTATTTTATAAAAACCTGGTTCATTATAATGTTTCGAAACTCTATTTGAGAAATAATTATTTTCAAAATGTGTATCATATTTTCCATCAGTACAATCTGAGTTTTACGGAATATTTTTGGACTAAGGAAGTGGAAGACATTGAAAATTAAATTGAGGTAAGGTGGCACTAAGTGGACCCTATCACTTCATGATCGACATGATAATGAGAATTGGGGGATGCTTAATAAATGGAGGTAAAAAGACCTAAATCCTTGTTTTATTTTAGTATTCTTTTAGTTTGTAATCAAATTGTAAGGACAAAGTTTTTTAAGGGGTATAATTTGAGGCCCCAATAACTCTTATATAAATTTTTTCTTAGTAAAATGAAATAGATAAATCTTGAATAAAAGAAACTCCTTATTTAATAAAAAATACAATAAAGTTTTACAGGAAATGTGACCTAAGACAAATAAGGTGGTAATATTAAAGAAATAACTATCATCATCAGCAAACAAGGATAACTTATAAAAAACATGATAACTACAAATTCATACCACTCTCCATTGTGATTATTCATAATTAGAAATGAAATGAAGAGAATAAGGGTTAGAGCGAAGAGGAATGTAAAAATAGGTGTCATATTTACAGGTAAAGTAATCTACAAATTTGATGAGTTTGGTTAAAATATAATGTTTGTTACGATTATGTATTTATACATAAAACAATCATTCCATATAGCTGTTGGAGTACATTTATAATAAATGTATGTGTAAATTACTTGAAAATTTAATTATATATGAAATGATTAATTTGTGAAAATTAAATGACATATTAAATTATATTTATAAATTCTTGAATATTCATAATAAAAGTTATTGGAGAAAAATTACATATTTAATTATATAATAAATATGGTTATAATAATAATAATAATAATTACAATAATTATTATTAATGATAATATAATATAATTTAAAATATATCAAATTATAAATACAATACAATTAAAAAATTGAATTATTGGTTTTAGAAAATATTTGTTTTTTTATCTTCATAAACATGAATATTGTATATTAAATTTTGATTATATAAATATTATGAAATATTAATTTTAATATTATATATAATAGTTTTTTATGAATATTTATGTTTTTTAAATCAATATATATTTATATAAATAATAATATTTTTATTTATTGTTTATATATTATAAAATAATTATAACAACTATATTTATAAAATGATTATGAAACTCTAAAAAAATAAAAAAGAAAATAAAAGAAAATAAGGAAACAAGATGAATCAATGAGGTTTGTTAAAATAATTATAAAACAAGATAAAATGTGAAATAATGATAGAACAATAAAATGAACAAAAAAGGTAGAAATTGTGATAGTAAAGAAAACATGGGATTCTATTTTGGTTGGGGTCGAACCTGATGAACCCCTTCCCCCTAATAAGAATTGAAAAATAAAAAACCAGACTCAAATGTTCATCGTTTATATAAAATTTGACTCACCCCACAGGGAAGGATTTGCGGTAACATGTTTTAATGAGGTAGACGATAGTAGAAGGCGTCATCGATCTCAGGTGAGGGTTGAAGGTCGATTGACCTCCAGTCGGCTTCATCCAAATTTGATCATCCCCTGGATGGTGGGATCCCTAAAGAAGATGTGATGAACTCCATCTACTGTATTCTACCTTTTGAAAACATGTTCTCGTGAATCCTTCCCTGGTGGGTGAGTCTAATTTCAGAAAAATGATGAACGTTTGCGTATGGTTTTATAATTTTTAGTTCTTATTTGTGTTCCCATATATTTTTGAGTTTTAAATTTTTGGAATAGTTTAAGGGAATTTTGGGTTTTCATGTCAGGGGGATATTCCACCAATCCCACTCATCTTGTTTTTTTCTCACATTTTTTGGGTTTTAGATTATATCTGTATTTCTGGGTCGGTACTAATAAATTAGGGCTATGTGAGGAAATTACTGAAAACCTATATGTTTATCCCTAAAATCCATATGTTGAATTTTGTTCTTACTATTGTGATCAACTGGGTTAGAAGTAATTTTCTTCACTTCGTAAGGTAAGGGGATTATTATTTGTAAAATACTTTAAATTGAATTTTCGATTTTTTTTCTAATTGTTTCCTAGAAGTGAAATTTTTTTCCTCTATTAAAAAGATATAGTTTCATTCTCAAGGTAAGGGGAATTTTTTGTTAAACACATATAAGAGAGTTGATCTATTTATGAATTTTTATGGTTCTTCAAGTCAGCTAGTAACCATCCTTCTGTAATTGTTTCCCTATTTCAAAGTAGTGGAATCATTGGAAGGGTAAGGGGATTCTGTGTTTATAAAACTATAATATTATTTTCTAATCATTCCCAAATTTATTAGTTCTATTTAACCCTTATAGTTGTGAAATACTCTTATGTGAAGATTTTCTATTTGGTAATAATGTTTATTTTATATGAAATGTTCAGGTGTTTTATGTAACTCGGGTGTTTTCCTTAATTGGTTTTAATTGCTTTGCGGTATTTCTTGATTATTCAAATAATTTTTTTTATAGTATGAAAACCACGAATTTTTCATGCATTCAACCCTGTCGAACATTTTCTTACAAATTTGGTTTTTTTCAAATCTATTTATGTGAAATGTACTGTTTATATATTTTATTCCAATTTACATTAGTTCTATTTAGATATATTTATATTATGACTTAATAATAATAATAAACTATGTGTGAAAATTTTAAACTATTTATGAATTGAATATATATATATATATATTTAATATTTTGATGATGGAAAGGGGATTATTTTCATGTTCTGCATTAGTGTTTCATGTTACCAATGCCTTAAATATTTAAATTTCATTTGATCATGATACTCATTTTTCCTAAAATTATTTAGAATAATTAAAGAGATTTAGTTGGACTCTATTAAATACAAGCGATGTCATTAGATTTTCAAAAAATATTATTTTGGTAATAATGTTTTCAATGTATGTACATATATATATATACTTATATATCTTGACATGTTTAAATCACATCTGAAAATTGATAATTATTTAATAAAATTAATTTTCATGAGTGATTGAATTTTCATTAAGCCCTATGAGTGAAACTAAGTTTATAGAAACATCAAATTAACGTTTTCCTTCAAAAAAATGAATTTATAAATACAAATATGTGTATAATTATAATTTCATACGAAATAGTTTTGATTAATGCATGTGTAAATATATATAACATTTTACATTCATATACCTAAATATAATATCGTATATGTATATGTCATTATATGTAAAATTGTTATTATTTTTAATCAATATATAAATGCATGAGTATTCAATCATGTTTTATTCAAACAAAAATATTTATTTAATTAAACATATACACATGTATCATTTATGTGAAAATAATGTGAAACTTATTTTACCAGGATGTAATTATAATCAAGTAGGTCTTATCATAGTTCTCAAATATCATTATTTAAAAGAAATTTCATGTCCCTCATAATGAAATGTAATTTATAATTCCCAATTTCACACATGGATGTATGAGAATGAAATGTTTATGAAGGGTTCCCCCTGATAGAACTCCAATGCATTTGGTAACATGTAAATCTCATGATATGTCATATACATATGATATTAGGTTTACCCCAATCACATCACGGTGCACGAGAGGTTTATCCCATGCACATAATGAGATTGGGGAGTCAACATAATCTATCATGGGACTATGTCCACCATGTTTCGGGATTGAACTGAGAATTCATGCTATAATCCAAGGTTCCTTTGAGAATTAATTATGAATGCTTAATAGAATTTCATGTGACATTAATTTTACATTACTAATGATTATATTCGATTTTCAAAATGATTCATATATAAATTGAAATCCTATTTCACTAAAATGTTTATTATTGGAATGAATTTATGTCTTCCTAATCTTGAATTAACAAACTTTATAATGTGTCTAACGTTTTATTTTAATTTAAAAAACTCTTTGTGGTTTCATTTTGATTGAAAAAAACCCCTTATTGATCTTGTTTTCGCTCACCCTTTGTATTTAAAATCTCTTTTCATAGGGCCTAAGGACACGTAGAAGGGAGATAGTGGTTGAGGTCCCACTAAGGTGTTTAACATTTGTAAGGAACAATTTGGGGATTTCCTTTTATAACATGTGTATTGACGGTTCACCAACATATCTGGACTCTCTAAAAATAATGTATGTACTAAAATTTCTAGATTATTGATACATGTACCTTTAATACACTAGAGAACTCCCCTAATGGTAATGTGTGTGACTGTGAGACATTCATTGGATGGTTCGACGAGCATGGTTTGGTCCGTGATTTTAATGATCTTTAACGTCTCTCATAAATAGTGACTCTCATGCATTATTTTTTTGCATATCTACCTTTTTTGGTAATGATAAATACATAGAGATAATATCTCCCATATAAGCTCTGATAAATGGAGTTCATAGTGTATAATCCTACTAGTTTAGGACATCAATTCCATTATCTGTATTAATTAGATTTGTTACAACCCTACAATTATACTAATAATCTTATCCCTGATCAACTGTTGTATTATCATTGTTAATAATACAAAACAAAATTAAATACAATTGGATATAATAAAACAAAATAATTTCATGTGTTTTCTATAAACATATTATATAATAATATATTTAATTAAATCAAAAAGTGGAATTTTATTGATAATATTTTGAGTCATTACAAACTTTCCCCTTTAGAAATTTCACCCTTAAATGTTTCTTTTCTAGAATTAAAATATATGAGGGTAACAATGTTTCATCACCACATACACTTCCCAAATTTCTTCATCAAATATTTGGTTTCACTACAACACATTAAAAAGGTGAACTATCTTATTTCGTATGACTTTTTCTCTATAATTTAATATTTTCATCGGATGATCCTTTTATGAGAGATCATTTTCCAAGGGTAAAACATTGAACTAAGTAAATGGTAGCGACATATTATGTTCTTTATAAAGAGTTATATATGGAATACATCATGTACATGAGTTTGGTTTTGTGTGAGTGTGTGTCAATCGGTCAGCGCTCCCATGCGATTAAGTATCTCAAATGAGACAATGTATCTTGGACTAATCTCTACTATATTCACAAATCTCATAACTTTATTCCATGAAGATATGTAGAGGAAAACCGTGTTCCCAACATCAATCTCTAGGTATTTATAATGATTTTTAAAATAGCACTTTTTGACTCTATGAAACCTTGATTTATTGTTGAATGGTCATAACCTATACCACTATTTCCTCAACCATTTCAGGACCTAGTGGTTTTTGTTCTCTAACATCATCCTAGAATACATGTGTTCTACACCTCTTCACATGAATGGATTTATAGGGATCCATTTGTATGATATAGTGGAAACAATTGTTGTAAGAGTACTCAATCATACATATATGATGATGCAACCCTCCGTTAAAGATAATTACGTATTCTCTCAGCATATCCTCAAGTGTCTGAATTGTATGATAAAATTGGACATTTGTTTCAGGATGATTATTCATACTAAAGTTAAGCTCATTGTTAAGATCTCATGGGATAATTTTTCAGTACTTGGAGGTGAATCATAGAACTCGATCAGATTATATCTAAAGTAGTGCTCCATGAAGCTTTAAAACTTCTCTAATGTATATTAATGGAAGTTGATCGAGTGAGAAATCCTATCATATTGTGGAAAAGTGAGATTTTTTTATAAGACAATCCACAAAAACCTATATATAATATTTTCATATACAAGTCTTTGTATGTCCAATGATGAAGTACATGGTGATTTTTTCCCATTTCCCTGTTGATATGGGAAATAATTGAATCATCCCCTTAGAATTTTTCCTTTTTGACTTAATATGATTATGTATCAGACACCTCAATGTATATTATTCAATCTCTTTATTCATATTGTTCCACCAATAGTTCTCTTGGAGAAATCAATATCTCTTCATGCTTCTAGGATGGATAGAGAAGTTTGAACTATGTGTATCATCCAAAAAATCATTCTTTAGATCAGGATTTGATGGTACACATACCCTTGACCCAAATCATATAAATCCTTCTTCATTAAAATTAAACTCTAAGGATTTGCTTTTTCTATTAGTTTCTAATTTCACTTAAATTCACACATCACCTCTTTTAGTATCTTTTAACCATTTACAAAGGGATTTTTGAATAATAATTTATGAAAGGATCGATGATGTTCATTCTTTTATGATTCCCCTATCTATCCTCATCAATTATAAGAAGATAAAATCCTTATAAATTAAAATCAATGATAAAATTGATGGATAATTTATACTTATCTCATCTACCAATTTTATCACATTCCTCAGATAGTAGTGTATTCAGATGACATAGTCCTTGACTACCTCTGACCATCTTAATTAGTGCATATTCAACACTTTCTTTATTAATTTATACTTGAGGATTTTATGAAGCATATATATTTCATAATTATCCCCTATGTAATCCAGCTTCCATATTTTCAAATTGATGATCATTATTTCTAACTCCAGATCATGCATTAGACAATTCCATTTTTAAAATTTCACCTTCCTTGAAGCACAGGGTATCACTTTTTCATTCTTTATTAACACGCATCCATTGACATTTTTTTGAAGCATCTCTATATTCCATGAAATGTTCACCACTAGTGGGGAGTGTGAGTATAGGTTTGGTGATAATATTCCATTTTAACTCCTTGAAAATATTTTTATATTCATAATTCAAGAACACATGGCTCCCTTCTATGTTATATTTCTAAAAGAGTTTGAAAATCATGATAAGTTTCTCACAAATTAGGGATAATACCTAGGTAACCCATGGAATATGCATATATAAATCATGGATATTGGCCTCAACCATCCTTAAATTACTTCTTTATTTGAAGGTTCCATGAATATCCAATTACTTGTGATGATAAGACCTAGTAAAATTACATCCTTCAACTATTACTCAAAATTTTTGTACATTCCATAATGATTCTCCTATCATAGGGTCTATAGAACAGTGCTAAGATTGGCCTCAGTCTCCTACTTTCTTTATATTATATAATAATATCAACTATAAAGAATATAAAAAAATAAAATTAATCTATAAAGACTATATTCTTCAAATCAATGAAGATATCTAGAGAATTAGTGAGTCTGAATGGCATCATTATGAACTCATTATGCCCGTACCTTGTATATGATGTGGTATTATGGATATTATCATCCTTTAATCTTACATGGTCATATCCCAACCAAAGCTCAACCTTCGAGAAGTATTGTAATACATGTAGCTAATCAAAAAATTCATCAATCTGTGAAAAATTATACTTTTTCTTTATCATGACCTTTTTTTATCCTGATAATCATTTCAAAGGTTCATTTTCCCATCTTTCTCATCGATGAAGAGTACTGGTGCACGCCATGGTGAATCATGAGGGCATATGAATCCTTTATCTAGTTTCTCTGGTATTTTTTTTCTTCATCTCTTAATGTTCCAGAACAACCATTATATATGAAGTCATGGATAATGTCAATGACTAAGGTAATAACTCGACTAAAAATCCAACCTCTCTGCTAGGAGAAAGACCAGGAAATTTATAAGTAAACACATCAGTGTATTCCCTCATAGTGGGGATTCCTTCAAGGATAAACCTTTCCACAGACTCAATCATTTGATCTAGATACACAATATCAAATTAAAATAATATCCACGCTTTATATGTTGGTGCAAAAGATAATCCATCCTCCTCCTTTCACATGAACAGAATCATAGGATGACTCACAATATGGAGAGAAAATTAATTCTCATTGAATTTTATATTGAATATATATAGGGAAAGAAAATCCCTTCCTATAATTGAATTAAATTACACCAAAGGGAGAATCACATGGTTCTATGGGAGGTTCATACCTCAAACATTAATAGGAGAGGAGTTATATACTTTGGAATTGCTAATTTCCCCATTTACAATTATCACTGATGTATCTACATCTGTGATTTTTATTGGTGTTTGAATAGTTCTAGTAAACATGGATGATATAAAGGAATGTGTAGAACTGAAATCAAAAAGTACATTCACTATTCATGAATTAATAACTATGATACATATCATTCCATCATTTTCAAGATCCATTTTATTGGTTTTGATAGAAAAGGCTCTCCCTTTCTTCCATTTAGGTTGTTTGTTGTCTTGAAATACCCTTGACTTAGAGAATTGATTTAAAAAGTACCCCAGTTTCTTGTACTCTATATAATGAAAAATACGATGAGGGTTGACTAGAGAATTTGATTCCTCAATCACTTTAGTGGGATTATCCTATTGGAAATAATTTACTATGCCTCCTCCCTTCCCACACCTATTGCATTTCCTCATTCCCCTCTGTCAATTTTCAGGGTACTTATTTCCACATATTTGTCAAGTGGGATGTTTAAATTTTATACCATCATTAGATTTCTTAATCTGACCACCAAAATTTAACTATACTTTTCGATTCTTATCCTCATGATACCCTTGGGATTCCTCAACCTTCTTTTTAACATTAATTTCACATGGAACAATTTCCTCATATCTATAAAAGGAATGGATCTACTATGATTTTCATAGACTATTCATTAGCTCCCCAAAGAGGTGGTCAACCTTTCATTTTGGGGTAATGAAAAAATAGAGGTGTATCATGAATGGCTTGTGAATTCCCCTCCATAATCCACAATATATTTTATGAATTTTTTAATGAGGGAGAGTAAATCCATTTCAATTTTATTTCAGATATTGTGAGGTTAATATTTTTCAAAAAACTTTTTATAAATTCATTTAACTCTGTCGCTTTGATCTCTTCCTTGGTATTTTAATTATCGATCAATGTCCACCAATGATTGATTCTCCCTCTATAAGGTAAAAACTAGTATAATCTTCTCTTTTTCAGAACATCGAAGGATTGAAAATATCTTCTCAATGGAGTTGATCTATTTTTATGTGATTAAGGGATCCGAAAATCTATTGAATGTATGTGGACATTCATAGATAAGTCTCTCGATTGAATATTTTATCCCTTGTGGTGATTTTTATGCTCCTCCTGATCTAGTTTTCTTTTACAAACCTAATTCAGCATAGAGAGTATCATCATGAATTTTGTGATTCCAACTCTCATCTAGTTGGGCATCTCGTTGGGGCAGTCATCACGTTTCCCATTGCATTGATTGCTTATCGGGTTCCTCCTATTTCTAGCCATTGGCTAGAATAAAAAAACCACAAGATGATTATTTTTAAATTATTAAACACATAATGGGGGAATCTAATGAAATTTATGTTATTACATACAAATTACAGATATTTCTTAAATTTTTAATTTTAAGTCTTCAATATATGTTATCCATGATCTATTTTCTAGCATACATTTTTATGGTAAATTTTTTGATCCCTTATTAATTGTTGTTAATGATATAATGAATTCAATATGTCATATACCCTAGGAGTTTCAAACAAGGTGCTTAGTTAATCCTGTTGTCATGAACTTGGTTATAATGAGTCCGGCCTAGAACACCTTATCGTAAATGTTACCCCTGTGTATCTCGGTTCCAGAACCGCATCCACATGTAATATCCAGATATGAATTTATTTTTTTTGATAAACCAATTAGTATATACTCACAAAAATTTTGGGTGGTTTTCTTCTAATTATTATTATCCCAAATGATTTCTCTCGAGTTTTCTATTCCTAATATCTAAAATAACTAAAAATTTCCATTGATACCAACTATAACAACGCTAATATTTTTTAGACATTAATACATGATTTATCACATAATATTAAGCATCATATAAACTAAAATATTGAGATGTATATTGTATTTAATAATTTGGTTCATTACATAAAAAATTAAAACATGACAAAAAATATCATTATTGAAAACATGATAAACATGATCGCACATCAAACTGCACTGGATAACCTGGGGTCATGCATAAGAAATGGGGGGTAAAAACATATTAAGATAATAAACAATGAATAATATGAAGAAGATAATACATGTTAGAAAATAGTTATATCAAAGGGCATAAAAGTAGTGTTAATCACAAACATGATCAATGAGGCATCATGATAACTCAACGGAAACATGGAAAATGTGTCAACAACTTAAAACAATGAATCATAAACATTGTTTAAGGATAATTACAAAGAAATCATGAAGGAAAAAATCACATAATAGAATCAGGTTCACTCTATGTCCCAATATGATATATCATGATACTAAACATTAACAAATTCATTGGATCTCTTTATAATCCTGGGTGAACCCGTCACATTCGTTTCATTCTTATGCATATGTTTTTCACATAGATCATTCTACATGGAATCATTCATCATCATAATTTACTCCATAATAAAAAACTTTAGAATACATACATGTAAGTACCAATTCAAATAGGTATAAATGTATAATGGTTAACACCCTTGATATTAAATGTGTATTGTATTACCTGTATAATTGATTTTAATGGAAAAAAACTGTGAAATTTCAGCATCATTACAACATCACATAAAAATTCATATAATGTGTCTTTGAGAGTTAAAGGGGTATCTCATATATTAAACATTAAATGGGTAGTAATAGGGACAAATAAATGTATATCCCAAGATTAGGAATTATAAATAGAATGCATATGGTAATAAATAAGCTTGAACAAAGAAGAGAAGGTGAGGATCCCATACCAAATTTTAACATGGTAACGAGTATACGTAATAGATCAGGGGATGATTAATGTGACTGAAAAGTCGTATATCCTTATTAATAAATAAAATGGATAGTAATGGGATTTTATAATGAACTATATCAACATGAACAAATTTCATCTTAGATGAAAAACAAAAAATGAGTACCTAAATGGAAATGAGATGAAGGAAAACTATTAACTGAGTTTCTGACTGAAAAATTCTCAGGAGGGGGCTTGTTTAGAGCATGGGGAGCCTTTGGGGAAAATAGAGAGTGATGTATGATTATGGACATTCTCAAAAGAGTTATAGGGAAGTGAAATGGGAGATTGTTTTGGTTTATATTTGAAATGAGGTGGATTTATTTATTATTTAGTTTTCTGGCTCAATATTATAAATAAAAAAACCACAAAAAATCCAATGGGGTTTACCATGGTTTCTACCAAATTTATGTGGATATTATTATTTTTAAGTCCAACTGTTGAAAATATTAAAATAATTCACTTCCTTAGGTAGAGGTGAGTCATACTCTTAAAAACTGATTTTAAAACCATAAAATATAATAATGGTTTTGGAACACTCATAATAGAATTATAAAAATAATAAAATATAAAATATAAAATAATTATTTTTATTAGGGAACATATATTTTGTCGTGGATACATTTTGTAGTATTTGTTAAATAACTTTTGGGTCACTAAGATGTCATAATACAAAAAGTATATTTATACGGTATTTAATTTCTACATGAAAACTCAACTCTCTCAATTTTTTTGAAAAAATAACCATTGTATAATTTTGAAAAAATGTTCCCAAAATTAATATTCATTATTTTTAAATAATTTTAAATTTTTTTTATTTTTTCATTTAAAATGAGAATGGATATTTGTTGAGAAATTTTTCATTTTTTAGAAAAAATAGTTTTTAAACCCCTATAAACATTAAATTATCCTCATAAAAATTAATGATTATTCATATTTAATAAAATTTAAATAATAATATTATTTTATTAATATTTTATTTATTGAAAAAATCCCTTAATTAATTAAAATAAATTCTTTAATTGATTTTGAATATTATCCAAAAATACTATTTGGGTATAAAAATAAGAAAACATTTGTAAATTAACAAAAATAGGATGAAAATATATTCATTAATTTATAAAAATTGATGTTCATAATCATATTTCTAGGTTCCTAATATATATTGATATAATACAAAAATAAACCCCTGAAGGGTAAGTATAACTACCCAAGCATGAAGTACATGTAAATTTCATTAATTATGATGAATACTTAAAAAACTACACAAACACACTCTGAAAGATCATATTAGTTTAGGGATATTGTAAAATTGGAATAAATTATTTTAATTTTGGTGAAATATATTCAACATCACCCATAAAGATCTTCCACTTTCTTACCCATACCTAAAAAATTTATTTATCACCTAAGGAAAAGAAAACATTTAAAGGGGTGAGCTCAAATTCTCAGTAATGGTATAAAAAGTAAATATGTAGGCATATAATGAGGATAAGGGTTTGAGAACATGATCGTGAAAATAAAAGATATCACCCTACTTTTGGGAAATCATGGAATAAATTATGATAGTCCATAAGACAAGAAGCATAAGGAAATAAAAGAACATAATCCATGAGATCATAACATTAACATAAGAAATTAAATTACTACATACATAAAATCTTATAACTTTTTGAAAATTTAAAAATAGTAATAGGTTCACTAATTTAATTTATGACATGAAATCAGGATCATGCATAAAAACATGGACATGAAAACCATGTCCAAAAAAATTATGGACATGAAAACCAGGACCACACATAGAATTATGAATGTGAAATCCAGTTCATGCATAACATATATACCTCATGAGTTATCCATATTTACCCAAATAATTGGAGAGAGATATCGACCCCAACCATCTCATAATACAATCATTATTATTTTTTCCACAAATATTAAAATCATTCATCATAGCATAACCAAAGGAATAAAAAATATTTCTTAAGAATTTTTCCGAGACAATAGAATCCATGTAAAAAAATGGATTTCAAAAATATCATTCCATTATAAACATAATCAACCATTATAATAACATGGATTGTAAACATGAAACATAAACCTACTAAATAATTACGTCTTAGATGTAAAATAATTTCAATTGAGCACTGGAAGTTAATTCCTTGGAAAAGTTTCATTTCTTCTTAAAAACAAATTTTCTCTCAAAATGGCACACAATTTTAGTAGAAAATATTTTATTTGAAAATAACCGTGAATAATGTAAATGAAGCTTCGGGAAAATAAGGAATTATGAGAACATAATATTCCATTCATGTAAAATAATCTAAAATAAAACATTCTTCTTAAACTTTTGTTTGATAAGTAAAAAAGTACCTCATTTGGACAATGAAAGAAATATTCCATTCAACCCGTATAGTAAAAGAGATAAAAATGGGTAAACATGACATTAAATGTCCCTAGTAATTTTTTTTATTTTATGAATATATTTTTATCATACATGGAAGTGAATGTTATATATACCCCAATAAATACTTTTGTATAAACAATATCAAATAATAATGACATTAAAAAATTATCCCTTAACAATTTATAATCAGTAAAATTTTATTCCTCATAAAAACCTGAAAATTATATGCATATGTAAATATGATAAACTTTATAATAAGAATCATAAAAACATTTATGGGAAGCCTAAACCCCACATAAAAGAAATAGTTGGTGAATAAGGCATATGTCCCACATAAATAAAAGTGACACAAAACAATTCCTTACCTTAGGTCTCGGTTCCCTCACACATGAATGAACCTCTTATATAAGGTTTTAAATAATTTTATTAACTTATTACAGAATCATACTCATATTTATGAAATCATATGTGATCATATTATTAACTATTTGTTAATTACATTATTACTCATCTTTTAGTTGTAATCTATTTCATGTTCTTATCCGTGTTTTGCCATATGAGATTCAGTTCACACATATAGGATATAATTATATAATTCCAATTGTTATATTAAGTTTGTAAATATCATATTAATTTCTTCTATACATTAATATAATTAATATTTAATTCTGAATAAGGAAACTTAAACACATCACATTGTAGATACGGTATACTGTACATAGGCACGAATGATGGTATCCTTCCATTTATATTCAAAACATAAGGAATTGTATGGTATATATGTTGTTCAAGAACCAATATCATGTTATAATAACTAAATATGTCTATTATTTCCATCATTATACCCATCAAAAGAAAGTGGTTATGAAAATAAGATTACACCACGGTGTGGAGATGGTAAGGCGTATGTTTGCACGCCTGGTGATTACGTTTTTCGTTGGGTAGATAGAAGGTCGAATATAAAATTTCCATAATCATATTAAAATTTTCGTTTATAATTGATAATTTAATTAATACTTTACAATTGAATCAAATCTTGAAGAGGATGTAGAAGATTAATTTTTTTTGAAAGAATCGGTAGAGGATATTACATCTTCTCTGACGAGCTCCCGCTAGATATCCTCTTAAAGTCACTAGAGATGGTATTTTGAGAATAATAATACATATATAATGGTTCTAAGGAATTTTATAAGTGAAATTGGATAGGAATATCCAATATTGATGGCTCAATGTGTAGTAAATAAGAGAGGGATGATTCTCCTTTTATAATTGAGGTGAGGGATCTTTTGGAATCTCTAAAAATATTAATTAATAATAAAATAAAAACCCATCCAAAAAACACCAAAATGTCCTACTATGGAATAGAAGATGATATAATGTTGTAATATCATCATAAAAAATATAGATGTTTTTCTATCAATTTAAACCTTATCATTTTAATTAACACTTAGTTATTATGTTTAATTTTTAAACAAGGTAACAAATATTTCAATATTAAAATGTTTCAATATTAACTTAATTTATGTAAATTAGAAAATATATGAATACTTTATAAAATTTCACACTATATGATAATTATATTATATTTTTAAAAAATTTATTATTATTTTTAAATAATTGAATAATAAATTATCTAGATAAACAATCAAGAGTGTCAATTTTAACACTATTTAATTTATTGACTTTTAAAAATGTCAAGATAAGATTTTATCCCTAAAAAATATTTTATTGAATATATACTTGTAAAGGTTATATATAAAATTCAATGGATGTATTAATTATCCCAAATTATCAACATTTTAATATTTTTAATAATTTTAATTTTACATTTCCATTAATAATATAATTATTCTATCAATTTTTTATAATTATTTAATAAAATTATTTGGTGAAAAAAATTAAAAAAAAATTATATGACAAATATAATTCCTCTAGATTTAATGAGAATTATTATTGTTAGATATAACTTCTGAATAAGCCTCCATAAAAAATGTTATATGTATTAAATCTTGAATGTGACAACTTTAACGTCACTTTAAATAAAATATTACAAGTGACATAATCATTTCCATATGGCTCCAAATGGTTAATAAAAGGACCCATGGATGACTATGGTAGAAATGCACTCAAAAATTATGATTTGGTCAAGTTTTTTTCTTTTAATGGTTATTATCATTTTAATACAAATTATTTTATTGATTTTCAATCAATTAAATAATTTCTGTATCATCAATGTATAAGCCTTTAAATCATTATTTATTTCTTAAAGATTAAAAATAAATTACCAGGATAAATTAAAGAATTTTATATTTAAAATATTTGTTTATATTTGAACATGTATTCTGTATAACCTTATATTAAAATATATATATTTATTAACATTTGAGTAAGACATAGTTAAATGTTCTTTAAATAAAATATATTAAATGTCCTAATCTCATCCAAGATGCTTCCAAAGGATACCATTTCAACCAAAATAGTTTTTAGGTCAAAACATACTCTTCCAATTATATTATTACAAGGGTTATGTTAATTTCATAATATATGTTTTACCTTTAATTACTAGATTTACCATTTTACCTTGGTAATAAAAAAATACCGAACATACTATTCAAAACGCCACAAAATAAAATAAAGTTATTTCCATAATTTGGAATATCTTATTCAAAATATGAAATCAATTTTTCATAATTAAAAACAATTAAGTAGCAGTAATTAATTTGAAATTAAACCCTTTTTTCGAATGATAAAATGAGTTTTAATAGTTAAAACATTGAAAAAGTATGAAGTGTTTTTACATAAAAAGTGAATGTAAAAGTAGTGAAAGTGACCTCAATTATATTAAATGATAAAACTATAATATATTTATATTTGAAAATAATTAAATAATATAACTTATCCATAAAAATTATTTCGACAGAAAAAAATTGTTTTCAATTAAAATTTAGTATATTTTTATTATTCATCAAAACATTACACTTATCAGAAAAATATAAAAAATTCACCCAAAGTAATTTTTTATATCCTACATTAAAAGAAGAATTTTATTTGGTAAAATAGAATATAAAAAGGTGTTAAAATATATATTTAAAATGGTTGTTATGTCAAAAGGTGGAAAATTTAATATTTTGAAAAATACTTCTTTTTTTGAAAAAATTGAATTTTTTAATATAATATGTCATAAAAATATATAAGATGAATTTTAAACATTAAATTTAATAAATTGAAAATATATTTATTTAATAAAATCCATCAATATTTATTTAATTTTTTTATAACAAACTTATTTTTATTTAATTATTTTTTTTGAAAAAACATTTCTTTTATTTAAAAAGGGTTTTGTTTTTATTTATAATTAATTTCTCACAATTTAATTAATTATATATGTGTTTGTGTATGTGTGTGTAATGAATATTTTAATAATTCAATTAATACAATAGCATAATAATGTTTTTTATTAGTTTAAACTTGATCTTGTGTGAAATGAAATCTATAAAAGGAACATGAAATTGTGTCTAATACATGCCAAACATAGTGTTTCATACAAAATAAGACATTGAAGAAATTTTTTAAAAAATAAATATCATAAAGATATTGGGGGGTTACATTCTAGCCCCTTAAAATTAATTTCTCCCTAGAAATTTTTCTGGGTTATAAAAGGATTAATGATTTAATGTTTCTTTTATAGAAACCCACATCATAAAAACAAATACTGAAACATCATTTTAAAAAGGAATGTTAGAAACGTAATGTTTACCAAAATTAACTCATCATTGGGTTTCCACATTAGATAACATAGGTGAGAATTGAAAACAAGGATATGGAAAAGAAATATTACTCTCAAGTTATGGTGTAGAGTGATAGGGAACAAGGTTAGGATAAAGATAACAATCACAAATCCATAAATTTTTTATTATTTAAGGGGCCATTTGATACATAAGAAAAGAGGGTAATATGATTACATTTTTCATTTCAATATCCTTTCCATAGAGTTTAATAATTATAAGAAATAATGAAATGATTATGTAAAATATTATCCTTTCATTATGCCTTGATCGATTTCCACTTCATCTCTTTTTTCAAAATGAATGTGAATTTTTCATTCCATAAACATTAACAGATCATGAGATCCATAAATTGAATGGAAGGTCATTCCATCAATCATTATCACAAAAAAAATTTAAAAAAAGTTATCAAATATGCCTAAGTCCACCTATAGTGAGATAATACAATAATCTATTAAACTCCATCCAAAGTTTATCTTATACATTCCTTAAATTGATAACCCTAAAATACTTCTGAATGCTAAAAATAAAAAACATCAGAAAGAGGTGCACTAACTAAACTTAATATTTATCTCCAATATCTCATATGGTATTCTATATTTGTCACATTCCAAACATGTTAACACCTTCAGAATGTATTCTCTAGAGTCCGGGTAATAATCCAAATTACCATATATCATTATTGGAAACATGCATGTTTCTTTATTCCAAATATTATTGGGTATATGACTTAAGTCCCAAAAAGTTGTATACTTCAACCTTGATAGAATAACCCTATTGAAAAAAACATAATTATATATCAATAAACTAATATCATCCAATTTACTTATTAATATCCGTCATTTCATTATCCAATCGGTATTATCTGAACATAAGGGATATATTAAGGGTTATCCTTCCCTTAATCATGTCTTCTCCTAAAATATATCCTTATACATAAATCAATTTTCCTGTTCTTTAAATTTTTTCAACATATCCTTTTGAATCTATAATGAAAAACTTATAATGAATAGACTTATATATTTCATGATTTCTATAACATAGTATTTGAATTCTGAAACATATACAACCCAATCATCCAACATTATTCTCAAAAAATTACTCTGGATGCACCATATTAGTCTATCCTAAAATATGAATCATGTATTAAGTTTCCTCAACCTCAATCTAACAAAGCATATTAGTCTTAATGTAAACAATAATTCTAGAAAATCCTATATCTTTCACTATTAATTTAAAATATCTTTATCCTTAGTAGTATAAAAAATACTCATATCACCATCATGATTTTATTTATTAGATTTCCACTTAGAAAATTTATTTTCAAAATTCCCATACCTTCCACATTTGAAACATTCAATGCTAATTATGTTATATCTAGTTCTGGATATTGACTAAAACCATAAAGCAATGTGTGAGAAATAATTATCATAGATGAAATTCACATAAACAAGGGAAATTACTTATGATATTTTAATATATGACACCATGGGTTTAATAATAGGTTGTTTATGATTGTTACCATAATTCTAGGATTATAACATATAGTTATACTAACCCTTTAGGACACTGCTAGACATATCCAATGAAATATCTTTAGGGATATCACCAATGTTTTCACATCCTACTTTTGAAAAGTTGATTAAACCTTCACTATGATTCCAACTATAATGACCCAAGATTCATGTAAATGTAAATTATAATAATTTTTTAGAATAGTTAAAATATTACATAAATAAACACCCAAATACCATATCAGTTTAGTGCTTTTGGAAACATGGAACACATTCTTCTAATTTGTTGAATGATCTTCAACATTTCCCATAATGATATTCACTTTTAGTACCCCTACCTAAAATGATTCATTACAACCCGTGTGAAGAAAAACATATAAATGGGTGAGATTAAGTGCTTATTAAGGATATAACAAGGAAATATGTAATCATATCCGGAGGATAAGTGTATGAGAACATGATCTTGAAAATAAAATATTATACCCTTCATATTGTAACATCCCAGATTCAGGTGTTGTCCAAAGGTTCTGCGAACCTGGTTGGTCACATGACTTCAACCGTATTTCCCAAAATTCCAGAGGTTTTCTACTAGCAACATGGGCCAAGGTGCGATACTGGGGAAATTGTGCCCTCAATAGAATACTAGTCATAGCTGGAAAAAATAGTAAACAAAAGAGGAAGTAATAATACCACACAAAAAATAAATAGCCTAAGATTGAATGTAAATCAAATAGAAGAGGAAATATAAATAGATTATGCATGGAATATATATCCAAGAAAATATCCAAAAAATTCACAATGCAGGAATGAAATAAGGAAACCAATGTACAAAAGAAACAAGTAAACTCCAGCAGCATCGTAAGCCTCATCTTGGTCTCATGCTCTATAGCTCCAATAAAAATCAAGTACCTAATGAGGAAGGGTTCATGACCTTATCAATACTTCAAACCATATAATCTATTTGGGTCCAAAACATGACCCAAATAGTGTGTGAGATGAATCCCAGCAGGCAACCAATAAAATATCTAGGCATATCTATCAGTGAATATATATATATATATATCATGTAATATGAAGAAATGAAGCCATAAACTAGGAAGTACCCAAAATTAAACTATCCTACAGTTTCCAGTTACGTTCATTTAAATTTATTATTCAATCCATTGAATCATGTAAACCATGTAATCTATCTTAATCTCTCTATCCCCTATGTACATAAAAAATTAGATGTCTCAGAAGACAATATAAAAAATAGAGTTAGACCGAGTCCAAGCTTTTGATTTGTCTTGGAAGACTCGTCACAATCATTCAATTATTCAATAACGACCCCTTAAGAAAGCTCTCAGAGTCTAAACCCTTTTTGTTCTAACATAGGACACATTTATTAAATAAAAACAATCTAGGAAACTCTCATGGTCTAACCCCTTTAGTTCCACGTAGTATAGATCGATTACGAATGACCACTAGGGTAGTTCCCTCGGTCAATACCCCTTTGTCAACATAGCATCAATAAATTATAAATGACCACCTAGGAAGCTCACTCGGTCAATACCCATTGGTCACGATATAATCAATAAATTATAAACTACCACCTGGGTCAATCATCTACACCAAGGCTCTCACTATCCTATATAAATAATCTAGAAGTCCCTTCAGTCTTCCCGGTCCATGCCTCTCATGGTCAATTGGAAAAATAGTGTGCATACCATATCAGAGAAGCTCATTTAATCTATAACTACTACATAGATAAACATTTGAAAAGCATATCACATTTGTTTCATATAAACTAAAACTCCATCCAAACAAGACATGACATGTAAAATAAGGAAATCCTAACAGGAATCCTAGACCAAATGGCCATAAACAATCAAATAAGGGAAATACACCCATGGGGTGTCCCCTAAACAGGGTACACAACCTTACTTATAAGTAACAACCTTTTTATCAATCAATAAAACTATATTAGTTAATAAGGAGGGTTAAATTCCACATCATGAAATACCCAAAATGTGGGTATGGGGAACTTTTATCATATATAATCCAAATAAAAACAACGAAAGGAAGAAACCACCTACCTCGTTGTCGTACGATTGATATACTAGAAAATCATCCCTTGAATTAGCCTAAAATAGTGTAAATCTAGAAAAAGGTGAAAAACACACAACCTTGAATAACTCTCAAGAGAGGATGAATCGGGGATAAAGGATCTATTGGATTTGAGAACACACCGGTGGGATTCTAACTCAACCTACGGTGTCTCAATCATATCTTGGATAGAGAATAGGGGGTTAAATATTTGTTTTTTGTTCTGAAGCAATCCAATATGAAACACGGGATGAGTAAGAAGTTTCTGGACATGAGACGTGACCCCGCTATAATATATCAAAAAAATATACAATGTATGTTCTTTAAAACTACATGGAATATAGTAGCATTAACTATTAATTAACCTAAGCAGACTTCTAGGTCACCACACGGCCATGTATCTAGTCCTTACATGACCAACGCGCGGTTTCATATAGCATGATAGGTATACGGAGTGAACTCATAAGTACACAGCGTGTGCATAGAAAATCCTCTTTTCATTCTTTTTTCCTAAAAACAACCAAAATCAAGATCCATACCTTAAATGAGGATTTGGGTTCTTAAAAACTCCCCCTTAAAGCAATTCATCCTTGAATTTATCTCCCATGGGTGGTGGAAAAGAATCTACAAACAACTATGACCACTGTGATTATATGTTGGCCTCCTTATCCCATGTCATGTTCTGCACTCACTCATGCTACAATAGCACTCTTACTAGAGGAACATACTGTCCATGTAGAACCATTGAGCTGCAATCCAAATTCTTAATAGGGTGATGTTTGAGGGATTAATCTACCTCCAACACAACCTCCTCAGGTTAAAAATTTTGAGGCGGGTCTGACAATTAACATCATAGCTAAGAACCATGAAAGATTATGTGCATATCATCGTACTTATGAGGTAACTGCAATTGATAGGAAACCACCCTAAGTCTCTCCAAAACCTCAAACGGCCCCATGTATCTTGGTGAATTCTTACCATGTCTTATAATACTTCTATGTCCTAAACTCGATGTGACATGTAGTAAAATCTGATCTATAGACTCAAACTCCAAAAAAAATTCCATCAATTAGCAAAAGGTTTTTTCTGATACTATGTAGTATCCATCTTCTTCTAAATCAACTTCATTTTCTTAGTGTTCTCCTAGATAAGACGAGGTACCAACATAGTAGTCTCTCCTCCCTCCATCCATCGTTGGGTTGATCGACACAACCTAGCATACAAAGCCTCATATGGTTCCTTTTGAATCATCGCCTGAAAACTATTATTGTTTGAAAACACCACCCGGGGTATCTGTCTCTCCATAGAGACCCCAAAATATAGGATGCATGCTCAAAGAATTTCCTATAAAACCTGAATCATGCATTGGAACTGGCCATATGTCTTGGGATGATTAGCCATAATCAGATGTACTTTTGTACCAAAATTCCTCTCTAGTTCATTCTAGATACGAGAAGTAATCCAGGGATACCTATCTGAAATTATAGAGTGTGGAACCCCATACAAATTTAATATACCTCAAATGTAAATAATTCCAAGATCATCAACATTGTGGGTTTCCCTTATTGGAATGAAATGTGAAACCTTTGTGATCCTATCAATAACAACCCATAAAACATAATTTCCTTGAGATGACCATGGAAAATCCATCATGAAATCCATCATGACATCATTCCACTTCCACTTGAGGATGGTTAACTAATATAATAGACCTACTAGTCATTGATGCTCTACCTTCACCTTCTGACAGGTGGAGCATATCATAATAAAATAATTTACATCCCTCTTCAAGTCTAGCCACCAATATAGACGATGTAGATATCAATACATCTTGGTGACACCAGGATGAACTTCACATACTAAGAACTGAAAATCAAGAAGCATATCCTCATGAATGTCTATTGAAACAAATACGCTACCATGAAAATGAAAAACCTCAACCTCGCCTATAGTCTGCCCAGGAGTAGGGTCCTCTCCTGACACACTCTCTTGTAGTACTAAGCCTTTATTATCTGATTTCATCCTCATTCGCACTTGGTCCAATAGAGTAGTGGTAAAAATTATAGAAAAAGGAAACATCTACCCCAATTTTTTGGGCACCTCCAAATGCATCTCGGAGAATAGAACCATAATCTACCACTCACTACTAGCCTCTTAAAATTCCTATATCTAAGTCCTTTTGCTCAATGCATCAGCTACTGCATTGGATTTTCCAGTCATGTAAGCATTCTCAAAGTCAAAAGATTGAAGGTACTCAACCTACCATCATAACGCTAAGTAAATATATAATAGAGGGGTTGTGGTCCTTGTATACCACAAAAATATCTCCCAAAAGATAACATATCCAACAAATTAAAGAATGAAAAACTGTGGTTAACTCGAGATCATGCGTTGGGTAATTCCTTTCATTTGGAATTATCCTCCGAGACCCGTTTGGAACAAGTCCATACCCCCATATAATCACTACTCCTAGCCTAATACCTAATGCATCATAGTAAACGGTGTAACTCTAGGCTGGCCCTGGAAAAATTAGGATCAGTGTTGAAGTTAATCTCCCATTCATGTCTTGAAAGGCTAAATTGAAGGATACTTCCCATAAGTATTTTTTACCCTTCTTAGTCAAGCCCTTAACTGGCACTACAAATCATGAAAAGTCCTGAATAAATCATTTTTAGTAACCAACCAGCCATTGAAAACTTCATACCTCAAAGATTTTCTTCAGCTAATCTTATAAAACTACCTCTCTTACCTTACCAAGGTCTACTAATACTCTTTTCTCTAAGATGACATGACCCAACAAATGAACCCGATCCATCCAAAATTTGCATTTTGAGATCATATCATATAATTGATTCTCTCTCAGTGTACTCAATACAATCTCAAGATGGATGGAATGGTTGTGTCATGTGTGAGTGTATAGGAAGATATCAACCACAAATAATACCACAAAAGAATCCAAGTAAATATGGAACACTCAGTTAATAAGTTCCCTGAAAACTACGAACACATTCATGAGACCGAATGACATAAAAAAGTACTCGTATAGACCATACCTGCTCCAAAAGTTTTTAAGAGGTATATATGATGGTCTTGCATTAAAATTATGATAATAGGATCTCAATCCAATCTTTGATAATACTTGGGCTCATCGAAGCTGATCAAATAGATCATCAATCCTTGATAAGGGATATCGATTCTTGACAATCAACTTGTTCAGCATCCAATAATCCAAACAAAGTCTAAGGGTATCATTCACCTTCTTCACAAAAAGGACTGGTGAACACCAAGGAGACGTACTGGGTCGAATGATACCCTCTACCTACAACTCCTCTTAATGATTTTTAAGCACTTAAATTTTGTTTTATTCATCCTATATAGAGTAATGGACACCAGTGCTGCTCCTGGCACAAGCTCAATAGATAATTACACAACTTTCCTCGGTGGTAGACCTGGAAAGTCATCTAGAAAGACATCTATAAAACAATACACCACTGGAAGAAATTCCATATTTTATGTCCCTGGTCATTTAGATATAAAATAGAAATTTATGATTTAATTTATCACATCCCATTATGCTCAGGTCTATCACTGCTTTCCTGGACATCCAATTCTCCCTTGTGTAGAAAATGTCTTCTCAATGGTGACGTGAAACTCACCCTATGGAAATAGCAGTCAACAAAGGCCCAAAAGGATGACAACCAATAAATTCTTAGAATGAAATAGAATCATGTCATCTCCAATACATAGAGGTACCATAAGAAGTGACACCCACCAACCTCAATATGGAACACCTTACATTGACATACATTAGCCATCCTAATCCCCAACGGAGTTTCTAAAATCATAAAATCATCAGAAGTAATGATAAAGATCCCAAGGATCTCTATAACAACAATAGTTATAAAACTATGAGAACACCTATATCAAAAAGAGAATAAGATAAAACTTTGGAAAATAGAATAGTACCTATAAATGTAGCGGGTCCAAGATCCTTCTCAGGTTGGGTATGTTCCATCACAAAAGTCTATCATGTGCCGCAGCCCTGCAACATTGTCGGGCTACCCTGAGCTGACCCACCCTAATATCACTAAAAACGTGTCATCTGGATTCCTGGGCCATAACCACCTTCTCAACCTAAACATATTGACAAACTTCAGTTCCCTAACTGATGAGGAACTGGTGGCCCTGCTCCTATATGTGGAGTCGTAACAGATCCCTTCTCACTAGCTTCTGGTGAGAACATCAGGAGAAAATTCTAAAGATTACCCATCTAGCTGCAAGATCGTCACTCAACTGGATCTCTTGGCTATGGAGGTATCATGTTTCCACTCTTCTCGAACTGTTTTCACCTCACATGGCTACCTAAATATTCATCCCTACTACTGGAAGAACCACCATTTCAAATCTACATGCAGCGCTTCCTACTATCGGTCGAAGGATTACAAACCCTGGATGTTGAGCCACCCTATATCGTAGATCCAAAATCACTTAGATTGTTCTCAGTAATAAGTGTGTCATTTATGATAGAAGTCACCAAATTCAACTTGAAAAAATTAACTTGTGATTAGATTTCATAACTATTTCTATCCTCAAATCACCTCGCCAGTGATAACTCGTCACCTCACAAAATAGGTGCGAAGAGATGAAGCTCTGTAAACCAAGAACAATAATCCATCAATAAAAGAGATACCTACTTTAAATGCATGATATCATGGCCTAGGTTTCCCCTCAACATCTGAGGGTAGAAGTAATCATAGAAGGTCCTCTCAAACTCTTCCCAAGAAATATCTCTAATATTTCCTTCTTGTGAGATAACATCCCACCATCTCTGGTGGAATCATGTAACATGTAAGTCACATGCTTTACCATATTCTTATGAGACGTCTTCAGATGATCTAAGATAGAAATCATGGCCTATAACCCTGACATTGTATCCTATGATCCTCCTTCACCTTAAAAAGTTGGAGGATGCTGCTGTAAGAACACCCTCATCAAATCTTCCATAAATGGGGCTGGATGGGGTGCTCCCTGAAAGTTTGGCATTATTCTCATAAATCCTTCATAGAAAAATAAATCATCACATGTGTCCTGTATAATGTCTAGTGGGAAAATAGCCATGATGAGAGAATATTATGGTAGTCCTTGGTCAACCATTTGTAATGTCTGATCATCTCCTGATACCTAGTGTACAACCAGAAGAAGTCTTGGGGGTATGAATATTCATGGTCAAGCACACACCGTAGTATAGGATAAACAGAACTACAAATCATAAGTACAAATATATAATAGATTAAGGAAATCACTCATGTTTTTGAAAATATGGTTACACAGCATGTAGAGACACTACACGGCATGTTCCCTTAAGCTTTAACTTGGTCATGTACGACTACCAACATAGTCGTGTAACACCCCATACACATGAAGTGTTCCTCTTGAGATATATAACGTACTTAAATATTACCTGCTTCCCAAGTACATCTACATGGATAGAACTACATAGTCCTACTAGTTTAATATTAAATAGTGTGTTTACCCTAGATACGGTGTGTACTCAAAAGTTCTATCGACTCGTGTGTCACACAGAAAAATACATGGTCAAATATATCATGGTGTGTAGTCAAAGTACACGGAGTGTTATCCAAAAACAATAGAAACCCCCTTTCATTACTCATGCAATCAGTTACACAGTCAAAAACTACACAGCATGTACATATGGTACACAGCGTGTACATACGGTATACGACATGTACTTAAGAAAATTCATTTCTTCCTGAACATAATAATACATGGCATGTGTTCATAACATCACAAGTTGTATTTTCTGAGTTTTCTAAATAATAAGCCTCTGAAACTTCTATGGAACCCACAAAATCATAAAATGTATCCAATGCATTCCATGTTTTGATCTGTGAGAGCCCATACTCCCCACAAATATGGATTGACATGCTTATTTATATCATATTAATATAATTCAATTGAAGTTCAAACATGATCCACCAAATTTTGATCCAAGAGGGACCATAACACCTCAGGGACCAAATTTTGGCTTCTATCTAAATGAAACATTAAATATACCAATACCATATAAAAATAGAAGGTATTTTTGTCATGGAATATATCGCAATAGAATGAAAATATAGCACAACATCTATCACAGCAACATGAAATCAGTAATGCACCCTAAATGGAACAATAAAAATTCAGGACATTTGATCTCAATAAAGTTCCTATATTATGAATTAGATGGAAAACCCTCATCTCATTAGGTTGCAACAGAAATAGAACAACATATATATGAGTCATAATATCACAAAATAAGTCAATCAATCAATGGTGAAATCAAATCAACTATAACAATTTCAAAACGAGAAAAATTTCAATATTTGAGATAACATGGATTTCCCCTTTACACAGGGTTGCTAATCCTGAGAAAAACTTATTAAAAACTACCTATTACTTCCTATCATAGTCTATTATCTCCAAATAGTAAGTATAAGTAGTAAAGAAATCCTTTTCTACCACTTAGTAGCATCCCAGATCTTGGTGCTGCCCAAAGGTTCCCCAAACCCGGTTGGTCAGATGACCTCAAGTGCATTTCCCAAAACACCAAAGGTTGCCGAATAGTAAAGAGGGGAAAGGTTTGATATTGGGGAAACTATGCCCTTATTTTAATTATATACATAGTGAAAAAAAAATAGAAAAATAAGTAGAAGCATTAATACCACAATTGAAATAAATAGAAGAAGACTAAAATTAAATCCAACAGAAACAACAATATGTATATATATATATATATTGTGCATGGTATATGTATCTAAGAATAAATCTAAACATGTCACAATTATGGAACAAAATATAGAAACAAAAGTAAAAAAAATAAACAATTAGACTCTAGTAACATCGTAATCCTTAGCTTAGTCCCATGCTCTCCAACTCGAACAATAATCAAGTATCTGATGGGGAAGGGCACTTTCCCTTATCTATACCTAAAACCATATAATATATTTGTGTCCAAAACATGACCAAAAAATGGTGTGATACAAATCCCAATAGGCATCCACCAAAAAATTTGTACCTAACTATCAATGGATATATATGGCAGGTAATATGAATAAATGAATTAATAAACAAGGAAGTACTCAAAAGTAAACAATCATGTAGTTTTAAATTACATTCATTTACATTTATTATACAATCTATTGAATCATGAAAACCTTGGGATATAGCCTAATCTTTTTATCCCCTTTCTACGTAACAAAATAGATGTCTCAGAAGACTGTCTAAACAATTAGGTAAGACCGAGTCCAAGCTTGTGCTTTGGCTTGGCATACTTGCCACAATCATTAAATTAATCAAAAATGACCTTGTAGGAAAGATCTCAGTTTAAACTTTTTTGGTATAACTTACCACCAATTAATTAAATAAATACCCCCTAGTATTTTGTCATGGTCTATCCACTTTGGTTCCCCATTGTACAGATTAATTACCAATGGCCACCTGAAAAACTCTCATGATCAGTACCCCTTGGTCAACATAGCATCAATAAATAATAAATGACCACCTAGGTCATTCATATACACCATGGCTCTCACTGTACTATGTGAATAATCCAGATGTCTTCTCTGTCTTCCTGGTCCATGTCTATCACAATTCATTGGAAAAATATCATGTATACCATATCAAATCCTCTCATGTAATATATAAATACTACATGGCTAATCATTCACAAATCATATCACATTAATTTAATATAAACAAAACCGTCATTCTAACAATACAAGAATAGAATATAATGAATGAATAATAAGAATCCTAAACCAAACAGCCATAAATAATCAAATAGGGGAAATACACCCAAGGGGTTACTCATAAACAAGGTATCCAACCTTACGCATAAGAAACCACCCATTTATCAATCAATCAAACCAGAGAAGGTAGTGAAAAGAGTTAAATTACGAATCAATAAATAACCTAATTGTGGGTATACGAAACATTTAGAATATATAAATTAAATACAAAAAATAGGAGGCACAAACAACATACCTCGATGTCGTATGTTTAATATAATTGAATGTCATCCCTTGAATTTGAATAAAAAGCTGTAGACTAAAAAATGTGAAAATTCCCAACCTTTAATAACTCACAAAAGATGATGAATTTGGAATAAAGGATCTAGATGATTTGATAACTCATCGTTGGGATTCCAATGCACCCAAAGGTGTCTCAATTGGAGATCGAATGGACAATTGGGGGTTCAATCATCTTTCATCATTCCAGAGAACTCATGTATAAAACATGGGAAGAAAAATGTGTTTTCGGACATGGGATGTGACCCCTGTCTGATATATAAAACAAAAATAAAATTACATGGTGTGTTATTTAAAACTACATGGTGTGTAGTATCCTTAATCATCCCCTCACATATGAAGTCTTCCAGGTCACCACACAACCACATATCTAGCCTTTACACGGCTAGCATGTTGTTGTATGCGGTAAGCTAGGTACACAATGTGTACTCAAAATTACATGTCATGTACATAGAAAATCCCATTTTCATTAGTTTTCCTCAAAAACAAACCAAAATCAAGATCTATACCTGAAATGAGGATTCAGGTTCTTTCAGATATAAATAGACTTGGAATAAATTTTGAATGTTCATTACAGAAGAATCAAAAAGAAATCAAAGAACATAATCCATGAGATCACAACATTAACATAAGACATGAAATTAGGGAATAAACGTAAACTTATAACTTTTTGAATATGTATAAATAATAATGAGTTCACTCATTAAATTTAGGAGATGAAATCAGGCTCTTGTATAAACATATGAACATGAAAACTGGGTCTATGAATAAAATTGTGGATATGAAAACCAGGTCCACATATAGAATTATGAACAAGAAATCATGTTGACTCATTACATATATAACTCATGAGTTATCCATATTTACCCAATGAATTGTAGGTGGATGCAGTTTTTTCCCATATCATAATGAAATCATTCTTAAGTTTTCCATAAGTACCTTAATCATTCATCATAGCATAACCCGATGTATAAAATGGGTTTCATAAACGTCATTCTATCATAACATAATCCATGAAAAGCACATGGATTTCCAAAATATCATTCCATTATAACCATAATCAAAAAATTTAAATATAGGGATAATAATATTGAATCATAACCCTATTAAATAATTCCATTTTATATGGAAAATAGTTTTTATATAACACTTGAGATTAATTCATGAAGAAAATACACTTTCTTCTCAAAAACATTTTCTTTTTTCAAAATACCACAAAATTTAAAAAGAAAATTATATATTTTAAAATAACCATGAAATATTATAAATAAGGCTTCATAAAATAAGGTCTTATGGAAATATAAAAAATTATTTAAGTTGTGTAATTTAAATGAAAACATTTTTCTCGTACTTTTGACGGATAAGTCATACAGCACCTCATTTGGAAAATGAATGTACGATTCCATTCAAAATGTAGAGTAAAAACTAAAATATAAATATAAATGACTATAAACATCCATAGGTAAATATTAATGATTTTGAAAACATTTTTAGAAAACGTGGATGTGTTTGATAAATATACCCTAGTAAATACTTACATATAGACAATCTCGGGTAATAATGAGATTACAAAATTATCCTTTACATATTTATAATTAGTTGAAATATTTTTCTAGAAAAATAATTTATATTATATACCTATGTAAATACGATAAACTTCATATTAAAAATCATAAAAATAGTTAGGGGTAGCATAAACACCACAAAAAACAAATAGGTGGTGTATAAGTCATACATCCCATGGAAATAAAACTGAGAAAACAAATCCCTTAATTTAGGTTTGGGATTATTTGTACGTGTTTGGGCCTCCAATATAAGGGTTTAAATAATTTTATTAACTTATTCTATATTCTTACTCATTTTTATGATATCATATGTGGTCATATTTTTACTTGTTTTTTAATTACATTATTACTCATCCTTCAGGTGTTAAGTGTCCCATGTTCTTATGAAACTTTTTTCATATATGTTTTAGTTGAAACTCATAAGTTATATTTTTTAAAATTAAAAAAATATATTTAGTTAGTAAATATAATATTCATTCATTATATACATTGATATAAACATTATTGAATGGTGAATAAGAAAAATGAATCGCATCACATCGTGGAGATGGTTGGACTACTTACACATGAGTGATAGTATATTTCAATTAATATTAAAAATATATGGAAGTGTATGGTATATATGTTATTCCATAATAATTATAATATTATAATAACTATTTATGTCTATTATTTCCATCAATATACACATCCACATAATGTTGTGATGAAAAAAATGTTATACCGAAGTGTCAATACTGTAATTTGTACGTTCCCACACGTACTGATTAAATTTTTTATAGGATGGATATAAGGTGGAATATGGTTGTTAAATAATCATAATAACCCCTATTTATATAAGTGATAATAGGTTTATTAATTTATAATGGATACAATTCATGAAGAGGAAGTAAAATAATAAATATGTTTGAAAGAATCGATAGAGGATATTACATCTTCTTCAATGAGCTCCCTTTAGATATCCTCTTAAAAAAACTAGAGTTGGTCTTTAGAGAAGACCGGAACATCTATAATTTTAACAAGGGATTTGATAATGGAAGTGGATAAGGGACTTCCAAGATTTAAGGCTGAATTTGACGTTAATAAGTGAGGAAGGATATGCTCTTTTATAATTGAGGTGAGGGGAACTTTTGGAATGTTCAAAAATATTAATTTATAATAAAATAAAAACAAATCAAAGCACCTCCAAGAGGTACTATTTTATAAGTTTATATGAGGTATGTTTTTAATATCATCAAAAAATAAATTTTACACATGATTTTTCTGTCAATTTAAGCTTTATAATTTTAATTAATACTTAGTTAATCTACTTAATTTATAATTAAGGTAATAAAATTTCCAATATTAAAATAATGAAATATTTTCTTATTTGATTTTAATTAAAACATAAATAAATACTTTAGAAAATTTTACAACATGTAAAAATTAATCTATATTTTTTAAAATGTTTTATTTTTTTAAAATAATATAAAAATGCATTATTTTGATAAAGAATCAATAGTATCAATTTTGACACTATTAAGTTTATTGATTTTTAAAAATATAAACATAAAATGTGATCCTCAAGAAAATATTTTATTATATCAAAAATGTGTAAAGGCCTTATATAATATTCAATAGATATATTAAATATCCACAATTTTATTTGTATTGGTGTTTCTAATAACATTAATTTGATTGTTCTATTAATAAAATAATTATTACATGAGTTTTGTGTAATTATTTAATATAAATAATATGATGAATATAAATTCTCTATATGTCATTATAATACATATAATAGAATATATCTTCTAAAAATCAAACTTTAAAATTTTTATATGTATTAAAACATGAATGTTACAACTTTAACATCACTTTAAATAGAATGTTATCAGTGTCATAATATTTTTCCATATGGATAAATATATTAAATAAATCGACGCATGCAAGACTATGGTAAATATATTACCCAAGATTAATATTTTGGAATTTTTTATGGATTTTAGTGGTTATTATCATTTTAATGTATATTATTTTATTGATTTTTAATCAATTAAATAATTTCTCAATCGTCAATGTATAGGCCTTTATGATCATTATTTTTTTTCAAAAAATTACAAATAATTTACCCTGATAAAGAAATGAATTTTATATTTCAAATGATTTTTATATTCACAATTTTCTTATGAGTAACATTATATTAAAAATTATATAGTTATTAAAAATTAAGTAAGATATACATAGATTTTGTGTAAATAAAATATATTAAAAGTCCTAATCTCATCCAAGTGACTACCAAAGGATTCCATTTTCACCCAAGGATGATTTAATTCCAATTACACTCATCCAATTATATAAGGACAAGTGTTAGGGTAATTTTATAATATTATTATTATCTTTAATTTACATATTTACCTTTTTATTGTATTAATACAAAAATTATTGAAGTCACTATTCATAATTCAAAAAAATAAAACAAATATGTTTACATTATTTGGATCCACTGATTCGAAATATGGAATCCATTTTTAAAAATTCAAATCACATATGTTGTAGTAATTAATTTTAAACTAATCCCATTTATGAATGAGAAAACATGTTTTTAAAGTTAAAACATTACAAAAGATTAAAATTCTTTTACATCCAAATTAATTGTAAAATTAAGGCCAATGACCTATATTATATTAAATTATAAAAATATAATCAATTTATATATTAAAATCAGTAAATAGTATAACTTCATCATAAATATTATTTTGAGGAAAAATTTGTTTTCAATTAATTTTTAGAATATTTTTACTATTTATCAAAACTTGAAACTTATCATAAAAATATAAAAAATTATTCCAAAGTTAATTTTAATATCCCATTTCCAAATAAGAAGGTCATTTTGTAAAATAAAATATAAAAAAGTTTTAATGTAGATTTAAAATGGGTGTTTCCTCAAAAGGTTGCAAAACTACATTTTTTGAAAAAATGCATCTCTTATTTGAAAAAAATGTTTTTTTCTTATATAATATATGATGAAAATATAATAATAATTTTATATATTATATAGAATAAATTAAATATATATTTCATTAATAAAATCCATTAAGATTGATTTTACTCTTTTATAAACAAACTTATTTTCATTTAAATAGTTTTTTAGCTAAAAATTCTTCTTATTTTAAAATTATTTTATTTTAATTTATAATAAATTAATAACCAATTAATTAATTATATATGTGTGTGTGTGTGTAAATCATGTTTTCATAACTCACTTTTAACTGTAACATAGTAACATTTTTCACTTAAATGAATTTTTTCATGAAATGAAATATATGAAAAGAACATAAAATTGTGAGTAAAACACGACAAGCAAAGTCTTGCATACAATAAAAGGAATCAAATAAATTTTAAAAAAATAAATCTCATAAAAATATATGGGTGTTACAGTAAGGTGCAATACTATGAGACTTTCATGGGGTGGATTGGAGAACATGGTTTGGGTTGTGATATAGATGAGGTTGAACCTCTACTATAAACAATTTCTATCATGCTTAATTTTTTGGATCTGAGCATGGGATTGGTCAATGGAAAAACCTAGATATGTAATCTATCTTGGAAGTTCTGATAAATTGTCTTTACAGGGTATGATCTTACTGGTGGAGGATATCAGATCCTTTTTTATTATAAATTGGGTTTGTTAAAGCCCAACTTTTATACTAATCATGTGATCATTATTTAATTAATATATTATAAATTGTAATGATACTTAATGGTATTTTAAATCCAACTGGATATAATAAAAAATTCAAGTTCATGTGTTTTCTATAACCATATTATATAAGAATACATTTAATTAGATCAAAAATTTGAATTTTATTTATAACATTTTAGGTCATTAAAATAGGTCTTTTGAAATCTTATGAGAGGTTTATGTATTCCGGTTATGAGAAAAAATCTTGTAATGTTTTTTACTTTGAGTGAAGGGAGAAAAAAATAAGAGTTATATAGATATTCACATATATTAATTTGTAATGTTGGATTTTGATATGTAAATAAATTTATGAATGAGATTCAGTAATTTATAATGGGAGATAGTAAAATGATATATTGATGTTTTTCAATAAAAAGTGTGAATTATAAAACGATATTTTTTTATTTTAAAATATTTATGTCTCTATTGATAACAGTTTGATTTTGTTACATTGAAATTTGAAAATTATTAGAATGGGTTACCATTTAGATTCTCTATTGATATTTAATAATTGAGGAAACCAATTAGGTCAATTATTGTCGTATATGATTCTTATTAAAATAACATGACTCTTTTAAAAATATATATATTTTTATTTAATTTTTAACTTCTACCTAATTAATTGATACATCATTTTTTGATATTCTTATTTTATGTAAAATTATTTTTTAAGAAAAAATAAATATATGTTTTTAATTTAATTCCTAAGTAAAAAAATAAGTGTATAATATTGTAATGTTTTAATTGAATTATTTTTGTATATAATAAAAAAAATGGTGCAATTTTCTATCTGGAATTTGGAACCAACTAGAACACAAGATAAGATCAAGCCTTCATTGGGTAACAAGGATCAATTTCTATAAGAAGTCACATAGAGTGTGTGCATATATTGGTCTAAGGTCAGCATGGGCTCAAGTGGGTTAGAACATGCCCCTGTGAAGTAAGTAATTGTATCTGGATCCCATCCTTGAAGTAGGATTCTTAGACAAGTAAGTCTTGGTTATATATAAAAGAATGTTGCCTCCCAAGCAGTCACCTGATGTGAGATGAATTTATGAATGGAATTGTACAAACTTATTGAAATTACATTATATTTGTTCCTCATTACATTCCCATTACTTGTAATGTTCCCCATAATAACTCTATAATTGTTAGACCTCCACAACCATCTATTGGGAAACGCTATGGAAACCATTTATAAGACCTATTTCAAGCACCAAAACAACTAATGAAGGTTAGAGTAACCTTGGAATTCCACTAAAATATTATCTGATGACTATATAATGAAGAATGTAAGAGAAATATCTTTGTATAATGAGGATGAAAAAACTACAATAACTACATCGTATGATACTAGAATTTGGTACACATGTGATTTCCAATGACGAAGCATCCATTGATCCATCATGTTGAGCTAAAACGTGTGGAAAATGAAGGTATTGATGTCAAAACACACACTTAAAATGTAATTTAGGGCATGGTGGAGACCATGTCCAAGTTGAAACCGCTCATGAAATTCAGGTTCAACTTACTGATGATTGGGAATTGTGAATAGGGAGAGATCTATGTAGAAATGAATATCTAAATTCCATGTGATTCATGTGACAAGTCATGTAAAAATGTGGAGGTGGGATTTTTAAGGGATGAATGGAGGATGAAACTTCTTATTCGATGACCATGGATGATAACCCCGTTAAGGATGGGATATTAAAGAGTGAAAAATCTATTAGTATATTGTTCATGGATATGGTTTCATGCTCTGTGAAAAAATAATAAAATAGGTAGGTACAACATGGATGTGTAGATACATAATTTTCATAGTGTTCATATATATGGATATCAAGACAACTCGATGTTGCCAATTCACAGGCATATATTTGAGGATTTTCAGGGGTGAGTCACATTAAACATTATGTAAATAAAAACAATAGAAAAAATGATATTGTATAAATAATTAGAATAGATTTTATTAAAGAGTTATTGAATATCGCATATGACACCACTCTCAGGGATAAATTGATTTATATTTAATGGTTGATTTGAGGATGATAATCCACATTATATCTAAGGAGAATTGGTCATTATAAAAATAATTTATATTACAAGACTAACATTTGTATATGAATAAAATAGTTTTTTGATAATATACATGAATATATATCATGGTAAATGCCAATAAATTGAGTGTTAAACTACTAAAAAAAGATGGATTAAAACAGTGAGTAGGTAATTGTATTTAGTTTCTTTTCCACTATAGTATTATATTTTATGTTTTCTCGTAATTCCAACTATATGTTTTTAATTCATGTTCATATTTTTTTCTCCCTCTCCTTATATCTCTCTTTCTATCTCTAACTCTCTCTTTCTCCGCTATGATCTCTTATACTAACGATTATGATTAACTATCTTAAGGAAAATCCTAGGGGAATAATAAAATGTTGAATCGAATCCTGTAATTTAAATTTAATTGATTTTAATACGAGGATTATATATTGTGATTATAAAATTCATTGTAATAATCTAAGGGTCAGATTCTTGTTCTACACCTATTCTCCAACAATCGAAGAGGTTGATGTATGCATATATAGAAATCATTGAGTGCACTGTGTATTCAAAATCAGTATAGAATAAGGTGTTGATAGATATGATAGAGTGTGTTCATTAAGTGAATTTAAAGAAAGATAAACATGCTTCACCAAAAATGGTTCTCTCAAAATAATCCCCTTTCCACTATAATATGTATTTAGTATATCTACATTAGTATATACATGTTAATTATTAATTTTGTTATTTTTTAAAAAAACCCACTATTCATTATTTTCAAAAAATAATGATAACACAAATACAGAACACATGAATTTAGAATACTTGGTGATAAACTAAAATGATCATTATAATAGATTATAATAGAAAGACACTATATCACACTAGTAAAATAATTAATTATTTTTAACCATAATATGATATGTGTGTCAGTCTACATCCACATCATTAAACTCACTGCTACCATAACCCCTTACCACTCATAACTGCTCTCATTAACATGAAATTGTAATATTTTGAGGAAGAAGAAATATAAATGAAAGGTATCATGGAAAAATGATTTTTTTTAATTTACAAACTCAACCCACATATTAAATCCACTATTACATAATGATATGATAAAAAGACAAATCCATACAATACAACTTCTCATTTGATGTTTATACTTCAAACCAACTATATATTCAATGGGTGGATTCTAGTACCCTGATATGCCAAGGATAGATACCTATGAATGATAATGTCTACATGGGAAGATCATATTCCTTTTATATTTATAGAAATAAACCTTTCCATATATCTATATCTCTATATCTTGCATCTATTTCTTTATTTTTGAAAAATTATTTATTTTGCTTCAGTTTTATTTCCATTATAATTGGTAACATTAATAGGGCACATCATCCTCAGTTATGTACATGTAAACCCACATTTCATGTTTATTAAATATCCATTAAAATATATCTAAAATGTAATGTTCATGACCGACATTCCATAAAAATATATCAATAAATATATATTATAATCTTGGTATCTTTTCATACTTATATCCCTTTAATTTCATTGAACATAATTTCCATTAGATATTGGTCCATATATACAACTATCCAAATATAGATCATAAAATATATGCATAATTATTTACAAGAGAATATATAAATACATGTTCATATCTATGTAGATATTAATTTCATGGTTTGGAGAAAAATGAATCTCTTATAATCCATGCTATAATGTTAAAATAATATCATTAAAAAAATTCCATTCTTCTCAAAATTCAATCAATGACAACATCAATCCCTCCATGATTATGTAATGACCATGTAACAAAACCTATTTATCACACTTCCATCATTTAGCCCTTTAAATTTGATGCTCTTATGTTATAGAAACATCTACATTGTAAATCTTCATTTGTAAATATTGTAAACATAATTCATATCTCCTTACAAACCACAAAAACTCTACTATATACACCTTTATTTTTCAAACCCAACTCTATTTTTCAATGTCTATTATTCATAAAAACATAGATTTAAAAAAACAAAAAAAAATGGTTTCCCTATCCTTTACCAAAAAAATTATTCAAAAATATAAAATACTGACAAACAAATTATAAAATTTTTGATATAGTAATAATCAACTAAATAAAATGAAATTTATTATAAAAAATAATATATTTTTATATATGAAAAGTATGATATAAAATCCCCCACACTTAAACAATCCATTCCCTCAAGCATATAATCTCAAAATAAATTACGAAGGATATCCATGAAACAAATTTTCAATCGTCAATGCTAATATAAATAAAAAATTATCAATTCATAGAAATAACATTCAAGATCACATAAAAATATTTCTTCAATTACATAATTTTCAGAGAAACCCATCAACCATGTATTTTAGTTTTCACATTTTGAAATTTTTGGGTCTTAGCTTCACTTTCATTAAATAATTAGAATTAATTATTACTTAAACATTCCAATCTTGATCTACATCTCATTGAATTTTTTTCACTCACCAGTCATGGTAAAATAAAAATGTACTTGTAATCCTACCATTATCACATAAACCCAACTATAGTATTGAAAAGGATTTAAAATTTCCACCACATAAATAAAATATCTATAAATAATCACGAGGACATAGAAATTTTTATCCTGTGACTCTAAGGATTAACCGCAGATAGGTAATGATGTATAATAAAATTCACATTACAAGTGGTGGTTAAAAATCTAAATCATAATGCCTAATATTCCTTAATAATTTCAATAAAATTATCATCTAAATATGAAATATTACCACTCCCCAAAACACAATATGAGGATATGAAGTACTAAAAATTTAGATAAATATTCCTTACTATTTTTTATTTTTAAATATTTTTTGAAAGTAATGATTAAGAATAGTCTCAAATCCACTACCCATCCTCGAATGATAAATATCATTTATGATAATACTTTTGATTAGAACACATTAAATCATGATTTATTACATAAAACAAGGTTAATACATCATAGAATATCAATATTCCCATAGTATTTAGTAAATTAGGTAATAACATAACATCAGATAATTTGAATACAATGACTTTTTACAAATCTTTCTTAACATGATACAAAAATTCAACGATTCTTAAAATAGAAATGGATGGCATGGAAACATGCATAAGAAAGGGTTGAGATATATATTACAGTAAGATAATAAAAATAATAATTTAAATAAAGTATTAGATTATAGAAAAATAGTAATTTCAATGGGAAATTAAATGGGTGAGAATCATAAAAATCAGAAACAAGGTATGATAAAGAATGATAACATAAGGTAAAATGGGAGTGTGGGAACAATATAAAACATTAAATCATAAAAATAAGTCATGGTTAACCACCATAAATTCATTACATGGGGGAAAATTCCCATAATAGATTACATAAACTCCTTAATCCCTTACATGAAAACTCATTAGACTGAAATAATACCCAATTCATTAGAGCACTATATAATTCCAACCACACCAGTCACTTTTATATCATGTACATACATAAGAGTTCCACATTTATCATTCAATATCAGATCATTTTTCATTATATTTAATATCATGATTTAGAAATGTTAGATACATACATGGTATGACCGAATAAGTGAATTAATGTTAAAAATAAGTTAATACATTTTAGTGAAAATGGGTTTTCTTATACACTTCACAAATGTAAGGCATGGAAAACAATAGTGATATTTTGGAAGCATTACAAGGATACATAATGAATAATGGGAGTGCATAATGATAGTGAAAATTGGCATATAATCATATGTAAATCATAATTTTAGTAAAATGTATGTGTTGTAAATACTCCAACATTAACAGCTGGAAAACAAAAGTCATACCAAAAAGGAGATTCTTGAATAAAGGGGAGAACGGGCAGATCCCTTACTAAATATCATAATAGTAATGGAATTGAAAATGATATAATGATAAGGGATAAATGATATATCATTATTTGGATATAAATTTTACATTAGAGGTAACATTATATTTTCAGAAAAACATAACCAATTTATATCCAAAAGTCTAATTTCAAAGAATGTTCTTGAATGGAAAAGAAGATAGATAAAAACATTACCATGAGAGGGTGATTCCAAATTATTTGGAGGAGATTCTTGAGATATTGGGAGACCATTCGGAGGAATATATATAGATAAGGGATGTTTAATTATGTAATATATTGTTTTAGAGTAAATATGAATTAGATAATGGGTGGTTTTACATAGGAAAAGAAAGGGTAGTTCTTTATTATTTCCCAAACAAAGGTGTTGGAATCAACATAATAAATTATTCAATGACAAAAACATTAAAAATGTGTTTTCCCATGATTTAATAATAAAAATATTTATTTCCTTTCTTAATAAGTTAATGGGATGAAGTAAATAAAATATTACCTTTGGTGATGTGGAAGTAAGTTTTGGTTATAAAGAATTGATTGTAAATCCATAAAATATAATATTTGTTTTCATTGGATTTATAATGTCTTTATAAAAATATTTAAATGAACTCAAAAAATTATTTTAAATGGTAAACATTTAAATGGTTCTTTATACCATATTTTGAATTCATTACATCACTTTTGGGATTTTATGACATCATAACATACACTGTATTTTTATACAATATTTAATTTTTACACAAAAAATTAACTATCATATAAAAGAATGAAAAAATTACCATTGTGTAAATTTGATGTGTTGTTTCAAAAAATAATATTTATTTTATTAAAATAATTCATTAAATATGTTAATTACAATATTTAAAATACAAATAGTGTTTGTTGTGAAATTCTGTTTTTTGTATAATAATAGTTCTCGATCCTTTATAAAATTTACATTTGACTTCATAGAAATTTTATTATAATTTATATTTAAAAATAATTAATTAAAAGTATTATTTTAGAAACATATAATTTATTTTGGAAATTCATTAATTCAACAAAAAGTAATGAATTAATTGGAATTACATATTACAAAAAAAATACAATTTATTTTCATCGTAAAAAATTATAATTTTTATAAAAATCGTTTATAATGTAATAAAAATTATGAGTAAATGTAATCAATATATTAATGAAAAAATGTATACATTTTAATATTTTTAGGGTCATGATACACATTCCTCTAGTATAGACTCATACGACCAAATTTTTTGAGGTTTCTTTAGTGATATTTTTTTATGGTGGTTCGATGTACATGGTTTGGGTCGTGATCTCTATGATATTGAACTTCTCCCATAAAGAGTTTTGACCATGCTTTAGTTGATAGATCCTCGGTTGGTCTTGGTTAAAGGAAGAACCCAATGATTCTATCTCCCATGGAAGCTCTGATAAATGGGATTAATAGGGTATGATCTTACTAGTCGAGGACATCACATACTTTGTTTGTGTCAATTGGATTTATCATATCCGTAAATTTTTACTATTATTATGATCACTATTTATTGTCTATATTATCAACTATAATGATGATTAATGGTCTTTTAAATATGATTTTATATTTTATTACCAAAAAAATCAATTATGATAACATGTTTTCTATAAACAATAAATATATGTGGTAATTTAATTCAATTGCAAAGGGTTCTTTTTTTATGTTAGAGACGTTACAACGTTTTTATGAAATGGTGATCATTTTCTTCCAAAATAAATAACCCAAAAATTTTCTAAATTTTTATATTTTTTATTCTTTTTTACCTATATTTTTTTTCAATAGGTACAACAGTGAAGAATATTGATATATAAATCACAACCATTCCATATATCCCATGTAATTTCCTCAAATATATCCTCATAATGAAAAAAAACACTTTTACACCAATAGAACATCTCCCCTACACTTAAACCATTAAAAATAATAAAAAATAAAAAGATATTAGTATGAATGGGTAAAATTTGATTAGAATATAGATTATTTCTATAAAAGATCATTTATGGATTCCATGGTTAAATAATGGTAAATGGTAAGGTTATAGTGAAGGATAATGTAAAAAAAATCATCTCACATATTAAATATGAATATGTGAAACTATAGATTTGGAAATATATTAATTCTTGTAAAAGTAGGTAAAATGTTCCAATATTAATATAAATAAATATATATATCATATTTGAAAATTTTGTATTAGAATCCTCACAGAAATGACAATCATATTATTGAAGTCAATCAATCGTTCCATAACTAACAATAACAAACTAATCAATAAGAATATCATAAATTAAAAGCAAGAAAATAGTTAGTAAATTTTATCAACATAATCTACTTTCCTCCTATGGTAAAGATTCATTAAATATGTATTAATATTATTGTCAATAATTATTAAATATCCCCACAAGACTCATTCAATCTTATCAATATGAATTTTAAAACATTACATCATGGGGTTCCAAAAGAATTTAATATAATATATCAAAATTAAATAAAAAATAAGGGTATTGGTATGATATTTTCATTAATACCAAAAGAATACTTCCAAAAGGTGGGACCATAAATAATAATGAATTTTGATACCATATTCCCACATAACATTGATTCTATTTTCCTCTATTATTACTTCATTTATTTTTTATTGAACTATAATGTAAATAATGATAATTAAATCATTAGTTCTATCTAATTAATGTTAAAATATAATTATTGGCGGTGGTTGTAATGAATCCTAAAATAAAATCCATGATCATTATGTTCTAAGAGGGAAAATACATAAAAACATGGGTTTCCTCCCTCAAAGATCATATATTAAATCCATTTTTCACAAATATACCACATTGATCATTTAATAGGTGTATAGAATGGATAAAATTCCTTGAATTTAAAAATCCTTTTATGTGTATTTTGGTTAGCACGTCTACTTTTTCTCCTTATAGAATGAAATATGGTTTTTTGATGAGGAACAAATACTTTTATAGGAATCTTTTTTATATGTAACTCCATGGATTTCCCTAAATGATAAATCTACTCCATTTGTTCTTTTTATAGACTTTAGACTTAAAATTATCCAATGACTTCATCCAATTAAGAATTAAACCCTTATTTATCTTATTCTATCATTTTTTATGTCTCATTATATATTTACCTCATTCAATGGAGGGTTGATATTCTTGTTACTATTCTACTTCTTCAAGGAATTAATGAATATATTTATTATCTTCCAATTAATCATATGGATCTTATTTTTCTCCAATGGAAATTTATGGCCCTCAAATTTTATTTTAAATGAATATTATTATTTTATTAATTCTTAACATGCAATATCAAGCTTTAATAAAATAATGATATACATAAAAAAATATTATATGAATGTGAGTATTATATCCTAGACATTAAATTGGTCATATTTATAAGAGTAATCACATTATTTGAAATATATAATCTTTTTAGACAATTTAAATATATTTATTGATGAATAAAAAATAAATTCCTAATTTTTATAAATGTCATTGTATGCTTTAAAAATGGTTTTTATTACATTTTATGAATGAATATCACAAGTAAAATCTAAAATTATTAGAAACTTTATTTAATAAATATATATGTTTTTGAAAATTCCAATTTCAATATTTTATTATTGTTATTTTTTAAAATTTTTTAAAAATATTTATTTCTTGTTGAATAATTAATGCACTAATTTTTAAAAAAATGGTTAGTTCCTTTAAATAGATCACATAATTTGAATTCCTTATTATGTCTGTAATTTTATTTTAAACTAAAATGAGTCTAATTTTTTTTAAATAATCTAATTAATTAAATAACAGTAAATATTATTCCTTAATTGGTAAAAGTACAATTTTTATGTTAAAAATACATTTTCCTAAAAATAGATTCTATATGTGAAATGTGTTTTTAACTTAATAAAATAAATAAATAAATATTTATTAAATATGTTAATGAAATATATACATTATGTATTCAATATATAATTTTAACATTAATTTGATGTTATTAACATTTCATGGATTTTATGTAAATTATTTTTACAAATAAAATACATTTGTCTAAAAATGGTTTCATTACACTTTGTGTGATTATTTAAAATTAAATTAATCCAATTATTTTTATTTAATTTATTAAAATCTAATCCATATTTATATTAAGAAATTTTAATACAAAACATTAGGTTTAACATAAATTTGTTTCACAATTAATTGTAAAATATTAAAATTTTGTTACCACGGTTGTCGTAAAAACGTCTTTCCTAGGGGTTAAACCAATATATAAGGGTAGAAATCCCACATAATCTTCCAAAAAACGAATTTTTTTGATTATTTTAAAATCAGATATTATCATATATTTGAATTATTTTCTATTCTATACAACCATCACAATATGGTGTCCTTATATTATTAAAATCTTTTAGATAATTCCATGTCTCTCCCACGCCTCACCCATAAAGTGGATCTTCTTCTCCTATATTATTCTTACCATTTTCGGCATCTATATTGGTTAATAACTAATAAAAAACCTACATGGATTCCTTCCCATCAACATGGATCCTATTTTATTCTCCTAAGATAATTGTTACGTAGCTTAAGGTGTGTCCAAAAAAAGGTATATTAATGAATGGGTATAAATATTTTACCGGATCATACAATTTTATTTCTCCATATAGATTTTTAAAAAATATTGTATAAAAAAATTATTATTAATATCATATTATAATTATACAAATATTCTATTATTATTATGGAATAAAAATTTCCCACCTCTTCAATAATAAATGGAAAATGAATGCATCGCTTGTACGTACTTCTGGACTACCACCTCCATCTAACAATATGATTTATTTTCCATCACCTTGATTTGTAGTTGAATATCATGAATAATTTAATGTTTTTAAATTATATTTTTGATTATTTTATCATTATAAAATTATAATACCTTATCTACCTGCTTATTATCCAATCCATTGGAAATTTATAACATCACTCATTCATTCTTAAGGACTATCACACACATGAAGTGATGTTATTTGATTTCCATTTCTGATTTAAATTAATGATAACAAGGATCAATTTTACTAACATATATGATATTTAAAATATAATTTTTTTAAATGTTTAATTATTATTTACCTTTATGTTTATCCATCCATTGAAATGTTGAAACATAATTTGTGTGCATGTGTGAATTATCATCTCCAAGAAATGATTTACTAACCTTTTCATCACTATTACATATGAATGGTTATAAATGGGTATGAATTTTTAAAATATTATACTAATTATAATATTAGTACTTTTTATACTATAGAATCATGGTCAATGGGTAATTATAATTACTTCTGAACTGAAACATACATGAATAAAAAAAGAAATAGTTATCACCTAAAAATGAGGATTTTGATAATGATTTATTAAAAATATGGTTTTTAAATGTTATTATTGGATAATAAACGATAAAATAAGTATTTTATGTGAATTTTAAAGAAGTATAATAAATATATAATTAGTATACATGATACTATAACTTTTATGAATCAATTCAGACATTAGCTAATGGTTTTTAATCGCAATATTGTTTCATTGAGACATGTAGGATGTTTTCCATATTTTTATGTATATGATGCATATATACTTTTCAATTGGAATTTTATATCATATATCATCATAAATTATTATTTTTTAATGTTATTATTCAAATTATTTAATGGAATAGGATTTTATTTGAGTGTTACTAATGTGGTAAGTGTTTACCATTTTAAATTATCTTTTTTGAGACATATGTTATGTCATTCACCAACCTCTTTTATAATTTGTATCTTTATACCATTTGATATATGGTGTCTATAATATTCTTATTTTAATCGTATATAATGTTTCAATCAAATTTATTCCATTTATAGGATATACATGTCAGAATATACCAATGAAACAAGGGTTTCACATTACAACCTCATTTTTTACTAGGAATATTTTTTCTTAAATTTATGATGTTTAAATTATATGATCTATCTCTACCAAAAAACATTATTTTTATCTACATTGGTTATTTATGTATTTTAAATATTTTCATATAATTTTCCTCTAAATATGTACTCAATAGATTGAAATTTAATTTAAAGAAACCAACCATATTTTTCTCATCGGGAGAGAATATTTTATTACATATAAATATTCTTTTTAAAATGTATCATGTAATGTTTTTACTATTATACAATTAGTGTTTTCGTTAATTTTTACTATATTTGACTTTATTTAATATTTTTTGAAAGGAATCATCATATCATTTTCAAAACATGTACCTTTTAACGTGATTTATATGAAATGTAAGGGGAATTGTAGTTTTAACATATAAAACATGAGTGACATTACCAGCATTAATGAATACTATTTGAATTAAATCTTCTTTCACAAGTATTTAGGATTATTTTCAATCAACTTTTTTCCATAATATTTTGGCATTTTTTTCATTTTAAATAATATTTTTTATTATAAGGGTCTTCTCCTCGGTAATTTTTCTAGTGATCTTTGAAAAGAAATTTCATCTAAAAAACATCTTCTTTTTTTTCCTATAATTTACTAAGTAATTTATCCAATGTTACCATCATTATAATTTCTATCAATGTTTATGATTATGAAATATTGATGAAACATTTTTTCTATACCACGATTTAATATCTGACTAAATCATTAATGTTTATATGATCATAATAAAATATATATGAATAAATTATGATTATGTGATGGGAAGTTTTATTATAGACCATAAATAAATTTGGTAAAGATTTATATTTGAGGTGGTCAAAGGGTACACAAGAGTTCATACAATGGTTGAAATATTCTAAATTGGATGTTATCCTAAACCCTAAAGAGGGTATACTAGATGTTATCCCAATCATAATATATGTACAAGGATAGTTACCTAAATACTAACTTGTTATGAAATTCATGTTGGGTGGCCTTGATATAATATTTCTATGATTATTATTTTGATAAAAATTCCAATCTTATGAAATTATATTATTCTAGTTTTATACTTTCATGAATAATATTCATTGATTATTTTATGATTATTTTTCTATGAACATATACGATTTATTCAATGACAGATGATTATTATCTATATATTATTTTACATGAATATAAAATATTAATCTCATGTTCTCATAACATTATTCTCAATATATGATTACATATGTTCACTAACTTCTATCTCCAGAATTTACACTTTTAGAGATTATAATCCCACTAATTCTTGTGTTTTATTTTTCCTAAATAAGAAAAATATTATGTATGATATTTCTAAGAAGGTTTATTATTATGAAGAACTAATCAGAAGATTATTTGGATCTATAATGTACTAGTTGTTTATGTCTCCATGTTTTTAAAGAAACATAACCATTACAGTTTTGAAATGGATTATAATGATATGTAATGAATATTTGTCTAATAGTATGTAATATTTATTTCTAAAAATATGGGTTTCCACTATCTTGATAGTCATATTCTCCTGCCTCAGAATATATACAGGAGATTTCTTTAAAAATTCACAATTTTTCATTATTATAAGAATCCATCTCGGATTAAACCTCTATCATAGATTCGCACTTATATTCATACTTGAGTTATGAATTATGTTTTTATTCCTTGTTGGGTTATTCTTTTGAGTCATCATCCTCTATTTACTTGATCTCTAAGAGTATTAATTCCTATTTGAACTCGTTTTCCATGTTTCATAGTTTCTCTTCTGGACTCGAGTGAGGTTGTGGAACATGTTTTGTATTTTTTTGTACCCATCCTAATAATTAAATTTTTGTCATGATGATCTTAACAAGTTGAGATAAATTTGTATTTTTTATTTCATGATAGTTTTGTGCCTTAGTCATTCTTATACCTGAGATTATAGTCTTAAAAGACCAATGCATAAAATAGAACAAAATTATAACTGAACCTCTGATAAAATTATAAAAAAAATTATAGGAGTAATGTTATGACCAATTATTGAATTTCAAAGAACCTAGTCCATAAAAATGGTGCAAAAAAATAATATGGTTATATATATCATTAATTAATATGGATTCAAATCAATCTATAATTTACATAGATGAAAATAAAAATCACTAACACAACAAAGGAGTGGTATAGTTTACAAAATCACTAAGGTTGATCCCAGGAGTAAAATGATTATAGGAATAAATACTTCGAAAATTTACATGATTTATTATAACTTAAATAACTAAACTATATATACTGGATAAGTTTATGGACTAACTCCAAAACCAAAACAATCAATAAAGTAAGAAATAATGAAATTAGGGATGGTTGTCCAAAAAAGGGTAAATCAGTTTCACATTTGAGAATAAAAAAACCAATTATATACAATACCTCTTGGAGTATATTTCCATTCCTCAAAACATCATATAGATCTACCTAAGATATTCATCTATATCCCAAATTAAGTCTATAACCAACCTTACTTCATGAATTTTCTTCTCCAAATATTATTTAATGTAATGGTTTTCCATTATTCCCCCTCTCACCTCAATCATTATGAGTGTCCTACACTTGAATCGCCAATCCCACTAGATTCTATTATAATGAGATATGAAATTACTAAAAAATTAATACTAAATCAAATATATAACATCAAAAGGGAAATACAATTTAAATAATTAGGTACTCATCCCCTTCGTCAAACTCACCCCCTCCCATATCTCTTAATCACACATACCCACTCTCATGAACATGAAATAATAATAAAACGTGGCATGGGGAATATAAAATAAATTCATCATGAAGAAATACATTTTATCTTTAATTTATGCAAACAAACCATAGAGGATATCCAATTTTACATAATGGAATGTTGAAAAGTAATCAAATCATAACTAAAGAGATTCAAATTTGTTTTTGATCGGTCCCCTCCACGATTTCTTTATAAGTTGGAAATTGATCTCCCACAAGGAATAAGAATCTCCCATATGAATGAAATATTATCCTTTGGTGAAACAACATCGTACAATAATTATATAAAAATATCATTCCTTGTATTTATATCTCTATATATGGTATCTACATTATTATGTTTGGAAACATTCTATATCTATATAGAGTCTTCTTTCAATTTTATTATATATCTTGGATAGGCCACATCACCCTTATATATGTTCATGATTTCCCACATGGAATCTTCCTTATATATCCCTAAACATATATCTTTAATGGAATTTTCGTGCACTATATTCCAGAGAAATATTTCTATAGATATATATTCATATCATTGTATCTTTTTAGCCTTATCTTCCATTCCTTTTACTTAAATTGATCTCTCTCAGATATACACAGCTTCTATTTATAAGAATATAAATATATACCCAATAAAAAAATATGTAAAATTATTTACATGGGAATATAAATTTATATTTTTATATCTATGTAGATATGAATTCCAAATGGAAACATGTATTAGGAGAAGTAATTCGTATCGTATACTCTAAGAAATTTTTTAAATTGAATCACCCATATGAAACTAATTTTCTTCTAGAAACTATATCACCGCTAATATTACTCCCTCCAAGATATAAGGAATCCCCTTGAAACATCTTCTATATAGCTCAATTATATCATTTAATCCAAATTTGATACTCCCATGTTATAACAACATCCCCAAGAAAAAAACATCATTTCACAATTTTCAAACCACGGTGAAAAGATCATTGTTCCCCGAAACTCATTTTTTGCATCATCCTTCATGTTGTGGACTGAAATCCATGCATCGCTGTCAATTATTCCTTCAATAAACACATTTATTAATTATAAAAAATCATAAATTCATTTTCAAAAAACTGATTCTTTAATATAAACTATTATAAAATGAATAACTATAGTTAAAATATAGGGATAATAAATTCCAACCAATAATATTTATTTGATAAAATTTTCAAAAAATACGTGCAAAAAAATTAGGATATAGTATCTCAAAATATTAGGGTAAAATTTATCTTTTCCTATTTGATCTCCAATCATCAATAATATAAAGAGTGAATAATTTTTATATCCATAACTATGATTATACCATCATTCATGAGAAAGTGAATAGAAGGGTTATCCTAGACTGATTTTTTCAATATTATAATTCATTTATTTTAGTTTATAGAATACTATCAATTCTTAAAATTATATTGGAAGAGGATATGAGAATGTATCGCTCCAACAATTAGTTAATACACATAGAAATATATAATTTTAAAAAAAGATATAAATACAAAATTAAAGAGGTATAAAATTATATAATTCAATTTTATATTCATTTCTCAGAGAGTAATGTTAAATTAATACTTAAAGAACAGCAATGATCCATATGTGACAAATATACTGATTCTATATTTTAATGGAATCAAGTTGAAATTTTCTTTCATTATATAACATTAATGTATCATTCAATGAAATTAATGGATGAAATATAAGTGATTGTGTATCACTTATCAAATATTGATCAAATAATTCCTATTAGGGATAAATCCTTGGTGGATAATTTTTGAAATTAGAATGTGGAGTCGATTTTGAAACTCCAAGGGCTTCCAACTTACATTATATCTGACTAATAACAATGTTTCTCATTTTTATCAAGGATTGTAATATTATTTAATATCGTATGTGAATTTTAGTTTGATAATTCACTCTATGATATATGTTCAATTAGTGAATACTTTTCATATTCTTGACGATATGTTACATAATTGGATACCTAATTTTGGTGGCTCTTGGGGAATTCATTTATCTATTCTAGATTTTATGAAAATTATTTCTATCAGGAATTTATTTGGTTTGATCTATCAGAATAATTGTTATATTTGTTTCCATTCAAAATTATTCTATATTGTGATCTAAAATTCATCACTCAATAGTCCAATAATATTTTGGATAATGAAAAAGTGGGTGAAAATGTTCAAAAATTGATTATCGATGGTGTAATATTTCCCAAAAACATATATTTACTAGATGTGAGAAACATAAATATTTTGAGTCAATGATATTGTTTCTTATGGAGTCTCTCCTAAAATAGGATATTTATGGATGGGAAAACAAAGAAATAATTCTATTTTGTTCATTAGACCATTCAAAAATATAGATTGTATTAAGGAATTAGATTATAAATTAGATTTTCCAACATGGGTTAGAATAATTAATGATATTTTTAATGTATATTTGAAGATTATATGAGTACTAGTTCCAAATCATGTTATTTTTTATCATGATATTTATTTGTAATTAGATGATGGCTTTATAGAGATACCATTTTCAATTATTGATTGAAGAGATAAAATATTTTTGGCCCAGATCATTCCCTTGGTATATGTTTGATGATTTCATAATCATTGTTAACAAGAGACCAGAGAACATGGTTCTGATATAAAGGATCAAGGGCTTAGTGATTTCACATAACAAGTATGTTAATGCCTCTCAAAGATGAGAAATTAATTATAGGGATCTTGTAAAAACCTGAATGCTTCTATGTTAGTTTTATATTTCAGTTTTAGATTCTCAATAAAGTAATTGGGTTAATTATATGTTTTGGAGGTATATATATGTTCTTTGGATAGGTATGGAGGAGTAAGGATGGTTCCTTGTGTACTAAAGTAGAATCGACTACCTGGTGGACTTGTATTAGGTACCTCATGGGTGTCGCCGAGGTGTGACAGATCTGGTTAGTCTAATGGGTACCTTATGGATGTATAACGAGAAACTTATGAAAATAAACTTAAATAAGGGTGTTTTTTTAATTTAATATCACTTAATTAATAACAATTTTTCTATAAATTTTTTTTTCCTCACAAATTATATATTTATCCTCCATTGAGAGCTTCTCCTCCTACTCCAATGATCCACCTGCTACAATAATATTTATTTTAATAAAGATCGGTCAAAAAACATACAATGGGAGTTGATCCTGGTTCAATATATGGTGGGTTCCACCTTTTCATCTAGTTTTATACAATATTTAATGTAGTTTTGTGACTTAATTAACAAGCCATTCTTTCAGGGTTTTGAATCTAAGGATCTTTATGGTTTTCCTTCTACTAGGTGGTGGCTACAGTAATAATCATCGTACTCATGGTAATTATTCCCCCATGTGGGTTTTAATTTTGTTTTATTATAATATTAGTGAGTCAAACTTTCAATCATGCTAATCTAGGATTCTTAAATCCATTCACATCATTCATATCATTCCATCCGGGCTAAGGGCCCAGTATTTTCCTAGTTTTTCCTACATGATCCTCTAATATTCATATCATTTTTTCAAAGTGTGCATATTGATGAGGAATGGAACAGAGTGAAGGATAACCAATATAATGATTTTTATTGAATATATATTAATAAATATTCCATTTTACCTAGAGATTTATTGGAATTATTTAACCAATATTGATTCAATAATACTCAATCCTTGTTTATAATTATTAGGTTGTGCCAATGTATAATAATGATGAAAAATACATGTTATTTCATTTCATTATATATATTTTATTAAATTATTCCATTTTTAAGGGATACAAAATTACCACTCCTTTTTATTGTGAAATTTGATGTGCCATTTTTGTGATTACTCACACATATATTCTGATGGAATTCGTCCATTATTTGGAAATCATATAGTAATTAATATAAATTTTTAGAATGAAAATTCATTTATAAGGATATTCCTTGTAGATAATTCATATTATAGAAATAATTACTATATTTAAATTAAAAAATAATATTGTTATGACTTATTTTGGCCTTTATTTGGATGATTCAAATTATATTACTCCCTTATGACTCTAAATGTTATGAAATACATAATAATTCATTAATTTGATCTTATGAGGAATATTGGTTAGATGTATGATTTAATAATTATATAATAATTTGTTTATGAATATAGTATTGAAGTTATTATTAGAGGGTTATTGTTTAAATTTTAGACTTATATAATTGTTTTTCATTTATGGTATTTCAATGTGTTGAGACATGGTCTAAATGATCCATCTTGGGACATGTGTAGTGGTTACACATCTGGATTCTTCATATACATATGTAAATATCCTTATATTTAAGTGGGATTATGTGTATGTATATGATTATGATTTATCTAAATATATAAATTCTTTCTTTTTATTCTATGGTTCCTCTTATGTGAGGATTATTATATTTTGTAAGTAACTAAAAAGAGGCACATGGCCTCCCATATGAGATTGTATCTAAAATTATTCTTATAGAGGATAATGAAATATGTTCATATCTATGTCTATATATATGTGTTTCTATGTGATTAAACATCATTTTATTGATGATGTATTGTGTCTTATATATTTATCAAGTAGATTCCTTGTGGTAGATATGTACCATACATTGATTTTATTCATAGATCAATGAAAATTTAGTTGACATTGATACAATTTAGAAGAGTCAATAAATCATTATCTATATTTTCTGTTTAATTTGAATAGCATGAAAACATATATAGAATGTTTATTTTCTTTATAGTACCATAATTATAGAAAATTTATGTTTTCTAATTACCGGTATAAATTATATTAATTATTCACAAACATAGATTTTGTGTTTACTAGTTGAGTTCTAGTAGTGACTTCCATGAGGTATATTGTACTCTCACTGACATAAGTTCTATTTAAATGTATGTGGACCTTGATTAGTATTCCCCAATTCATAAGATCTAAGTGTTTTTGAGAATGGGATCACACTGAATAGGAGATGATAATTAATGATAGAATCTACTATATTTTTCTATCATAATAGGAATTTGGTGTTGTTTTTATTTTATAATTTTACCTAGAGGGTATTTCACATTGAGTCTTTCCATTTTTTCCTCTTATGGTGTGTTTGGTTAGCAGTTTTCAAGTAATGTGTTTTTCAATTTGGGACATTTTTATGTATATAATGTTTGTTTTGTTCTATGATATAATTTTAATGTATGATCATATAGACATTACATATTTTAATGACTAGGTAATCAAACAACTAGATGATACACTTATGATTGTTGAAACATGGTCAACTAAGTCTGATGAACCCAATATCCATTTGAAATTTAAAATATTCCATTTATTTATTTATATATTGATGAATCAAATCATAAATAGGTTAAAATAACACACACTAATTTATATTTAACACTTGGAATTTATCATTTTCTGCATTAAATAAAAAACACTCAGTTATATATATTATGTTGGTATATCCTTCATCTTTTTCAGTTAAAATTGAACCATAGTTCAATGTTCTTGATCATCCAATGTTGGGATTTTCTGAATTATCAAGGAATTATAACATGATTATTTGGGATTAATTAACATAGTTCACATTGATGGTTGACTTCTAATGCATGACATGGTGTAATTAGGACAAAAAGTTTGAGGGAATCCAATTTCAAGAATTCGGGACTGGGGAGTCAACTAAATAGATCAAGGAACTATGAGTAAATGTTGTTGGAATTTTGAATGCCTACCCGAAACCCATCAAATTTCTTTCCAACAATATTTTTGGATGATGATAAGGGTAATATGGATCCCTTCCACCATAAATAACAAAGATAATGATTTTATGATGCTAATGGTGAAGGATTTTAGGTTTTGATAAAATAGTAGGATATTAAGAAATATAATATATATTTTTTTGTCTACTTTTATGAAATAAATTACTAAAACAATGATCATATTATTTGTCGAAACAAAAATAAAATGGCTTCAAAAATATCAACGTGATCCATACATGAAAAGTATATCCTTTTCATCAGAAAAAATTTCCAATAATGGAAAATGTACTTATAAACTATCTTATTCCATGAAAGGAAATATTATATGCTGGAGGAAACTATTCTTGATGTTCTTGTAAATGTGGCTAGAGAGGAATATTTTTCACTTTATGAGAAAAAATTGAATTATTCTACATATTTTCAATTTTTATTCCATATTATATGACTGATGATCTTGTGAAGCAACATTAGGACATGGATGAACACAGTATAATGTCTCACCTTCAGGATCTCTATCAATAGATATTGTTAAAATAAATATATGAGATCAGAAATGCACTATTTACAACTATTATGGGGGAGTAAAAACTAGTTGGGAATCATGTATTCATAAAAATTGGTTATATTGAATTATTATACATCTTAGGGATTAAATTCATAGATGAGTTTTACACAGATCTCACAATTTCCCTCATCCCATTTAATTATCTAGTTTAATTGCTAATTATAACTTGTTCAATAATGATAAGAGTATTTTAGAACATCTTAGTTGTATTCCCCACGTGGATAAAGACATGGTGCATGAACAACCTATGGTATATATGGTGTATAAGAAAAGTAAAAACAAGGAAAAGTGGATAAATACCCATAAAAATTCTAAAATCATGAGGAACATACTTCTAAGAAGAGTATTATCTGAATTAATTGGCAGGAAAAGGATGTAATATGCAATGGAGGTTGTAAGAAAGATCATTGGAGGATGAACAACACTCAGAATCATGGGTAAGCTAAATGTTTGTTCGTTATCTATTTTAGTAATTAAATATTTACACATTGGGTATTACATAGAGCCTATGGTTCACTGACATATATAAAAATGAAGTAACCACATATATTTTGAATGATTATTAGAGGATATGGGGATTTGATATCTTCCAATGGTGAGAGTCTCGTTTCTCTATCCATTGGTGACTACCACATTTCATTACCACCATGATTCATATTTGTTTTAAAGGATTCTTATTTTTTTAACTATTACCATGGACATATTTCTATATCATTCCTGGATGCAGATGGTTTGATTTTCAGGTTTGGTAAAAAAAATTGATTCTTTTTAAAATACAACATATGTATCGAACTTTAAAATAATGGTTTTTCGTATTAAATTACAAAAACCAAGTATTTTACATAGATAATGAATCATGTTAGAATGATTCATATGACACCAAGATATGGCATCATGGTTATGGTCATGAGGACTAGAATCATTTGAAAAAGTTCAATAAATTTGTTTTTTATAGATACATTTCTACTAAAAAACAAAAAGTATTTCATTCTTGTTTATAAGGAAAATTGATGAAAGGACTATTTGTTTGACATGGTGAAAGATCCATTGAACTTTTATGGTTGGTATACACTAACTTTTGTTGTCCATTTAATGTTTATGTTTTCGGTGGGTATTCTAACATAAAAATGTTTAGAGATAACATTAGTAGATATGGATATGTCTGCATGATGAGGTATAAGTCTTTAGCCTTTAGAAAATTAATAAATGTATAGAATGAGGTAATGAATAATTTTTGAAAGAAAATAAGCAGTCTTGAATAGATTGACATGCTGATAATATTAACCATGAGTTTATCAACATTCTATGAGAGTTTGGGATTATATATCAACTCACTCCACCTTACAAAACATTGTGTAATGTTGTTAGTAAATGGAGTAACAATACCATGTTATACATTGTAAGGTTGATGATGAGTCATGTAGATTTTTATTATCCCTTTGGGGATATGAATTACCAAATAAAACTTATACACTAAACTGAGTACCAAAAAATGAAGAAAACATAATTACCTTTATGTTATGGATTGGGAATAAACCTATTTGTTCACATAAATGTGTATGGATTTTTGAATAATTTGTTAACTCATTCTTTGGAAAAAAATACCACTCGATTCACAAAGTGTATCTTTATAGGGTATCATAATTAATGAAATGTAAGCCACCTAGAAAACCACATAGAAAAAAATGTTATTGTGACAACAACCCCATATTTCATGAGATGTAGAATATCCTCAAAAGGGGTAGAAGGATAAATAATTACTTTAATGAATTTGGTGTTCAATATACACTAGAGTTAGTATGTGAATAGATTCCATAGGTCCCCATGGAATAAGAAGTTCTTAAAAAAATTACTATGTCAGAGAACTGGAGAGGTAAGAGAACTAGCAATATGTGGGTTTATAGTCACTGATGATGGTGACTCATTATTGGTTGACAATGATAAACCTCTCCCTTATAAATAGGTAGTGGGGAGATTAATAGATTAAATATGGAAAGAATCAATTTATTCTAAAATGCATTCCATATATCAGAACCAAGATTGTGTTATGGATAATGTGCAAGTGGATGTAAAGCATATCTGGTGAAAATGTGTATTCAAGTGAAAAATGGACATGAAAGGTAAATTAAATACCTATAAAGAAAGTTTTGGGGATAAAGGGTTTAAATATAATTAAGGAATTGTCCTTGATGAAACCATTTCACCAGTTTCCATGTTTAAATATGTTCGAAATATACTTGCTATAGAAGCTTACCATAACTATGAGATTTGGTATAAGGATGTTAAAACAGATTTACCTATTGGTAATATTTTTTAATATGTGTATATGACACTTTTAAAAGGTTTTGTGACTCTTAGTGATTCGAAAATTATTTTAATTTTTTATAGATCCATTTATGGAATGAATAAAGAATCACGGTCATGGAATTTTAGATTCAATGAAGCTAAAAAATAATTTTGGTTCAATTATTAATTAATGGGATCTATGTGTTTATAAGAGGTTTAGAGGGAATTATTTCATTATCCTAATAGTATATGTTGATGCCATATTACTTATTTTAAATAATATACCAATCTTACATTCTGTTACTGGTTAAACATGTGTTTATATATGAATTACAATGGTGAAGCATCCTATATTATATGGATAGAGATCATTATTCATAGATCCAAGAATATTGTTGTACTATTTTATGGTAAATAGATTGACCATTTAAGATAGATATTTAGTATGGAATAATCTAATATATTATTTATTATAGTGACAATTGGTATATATTTTTCTAATAAAACATGTCCACAAAACCAAGAGGATAAAGTTGTAATGAGTAAGATCCCATAAACTTCATATATATGATAAATCAAGTATTCCATGTTACATAATAAACATGATCTTTCATGTGCATTGACATGGAAACATTATATCAATTTTATCCAAAATAATTTCATTGGTCTACTATTATGTTTATCTTTATGTATCTTGGATGAACTAAGGATATATTCATGATGCATAGAGGAGATGAGGAGGTAAAAATAAGTAGTTATAATTATGATAGTTTTTATATAGTTTATAATTATTTGAAGTCACGTCTAGGATATTTTTTCTATCACAATTGAGGAGTTGTTAGCGGGAAGAGTTCAAAGAAGCTATTTGTCACTGATTCTAATATGGAGTTCAATTATATAATGTATTTTTTCATTAAAGGAATCCATTTAGATATAAAACATTGACTTGGACATTGATATGGTACCTATAATTAAATTCTCCATCACGTTTTATTGTGATAATATTATAGTGTTGTATCTTGTAAAAGAGACAACATTATAAAAAGGAAAAAAACATAGTACTGACGTATCAGTATTGAGGTATTTTTATTATACTGGTAAATTTTTTGTATTTATAGTTCCCATAACAGAGAATGTGGAAGACCACATGAATAAAAGACTATGTCAGAAAAATAAATAATATAATGTGAGAGATACTAGACTGATGGTTGTTAGTAGTTGGCTCTTGTGAATATAGGAGTCTGCTGAAGATGGTGCACTTGAACAAACATTATTGTACATTATGATAACCTATAATCATTATTTTGATTATTAATAAACTCATTACCACATCCTGATAGATATTCTACATAACATAGTACGTGGTAATGACCTATGAGTAGTTGTCTCACTAAAAAACCATAACACTTCCCCTCTATGATGAGAACTAAAAAGTTTCATGACATTATTCATTAATTTATGATCTTTAGCTAGGTGAAATCATTTGAGGAAAGAAACTGGCTATTAGGGGTGGACACTCAAAAGTCATTGAGGTAAAATCTCATGGTCTATATCCTTGGTAATATCTACAGTATGATATTTTAATAATGAGACATTCCAATATGTAATCCACACATCATTGTTTCATTGGATGTTTCTATATACATATGTGTGTACTGATCCTTAGAATTTAATATTATTATTAATGGGTGTAACAAGTATCTTACTTTTATGTATTCAAAAAAATTGTGATGAAAATTTTTCTTGAAAAGGTATGATATATTTGGTGGGACATGAGTAATATTTAATTAATGAATAATGTGTGAAAGGATTTTCCCCTTCTGTTTTTTAACAAGAGTTTATATCTCAGGCCCATAGATGGCAATAGTATGTCCAAATTAAATCAATGTCCATGGTGTTCTATAGGCCATTTCAATTTATATAAATCTAAAGAAAGAGACATCGAGCACATATGATAGTGGCACCAGCATGAAAGCTGGATGAATAAAGATACAATGATAAAGGAAATTTATTATATAATAAGAATTCAAATCTGGTATTATGTCCTTCTGACATTATATTCATTATTTATGTATATCTTCTCCAGATTATAGGAACTAATCTTAGACTTCCAGCTATTTTTCTTATTTCCAATGAGATATAGGACTCGAGGGTCACATGATAAGCGTTTCCAAAATCACTTATAAATAATATATAATAATTTATTATCTAACATGATGAATAAATATTATTCATACAAGTGGTTTAATAAATATTCATGTTGTCTGGATCACATGTATTGTATCCATAGTTATTCAAGAGAATATTGTTTGAGAAAAAATTTTATTCAGTGTTTAATTATTTAATGGTGAATAATTATGTGATTTTTTTATTAAATAAATATATATTACTCAATACCTGATAAATATTAAGAAGGAATGGAAGACAGAGTTGAATGGTTTGTTGAGAAATAATATTTAATTTAATTCATGAGTTTAAATCATATGAAGAAATAAAAGGAAAAAATATTATTTTCATTAAAAAGGAGGGGTTTCGCAATGATGAAATAAATTATAATGAAAAATTTTGTAATTATTTATTTCTAACCTTAATGATATATAAACCCAATTATATTTTTCTTTTAGATATCCAATTCTTTTTTTGTGTGAACAAATACATATGGATAGAATCCTTTAAATTCCAAGTGATCTCTCTCTCTAAGTATTCTCACTACAAAATAGATGTATCTTAAACCACCTTCCACTCATGGGTCTAGAGAGATCATGTAGAATCATTTTGATGTGATTTTCAGGGTGATCAAAGGAAGACTATACAAGTAATAGGATCAATCGTGATATCACCCAAAGAATCATTTGGAGACATTCAAATATTTCTGGAACATGTGTGTGTCAATAATATAGGACGTATATTCTTGATTCTTACAATTCAACAATGATATGAAATATTTTTTTTTCAGAACTATCATTGAAGAAACAATTTATCCAAGGTAATTCTATAAATGATTAAATTATTATAAATAATATGTACTAATCTTATGGTTTGGTTCTAGTTTGTATCCATTTTCTATGTTACTTAATTTAATTACTTTGATCATGATGTTCACCATCATTTAAATTTATGATTAATCATCGATCAAGGAAAAAATGCAAAATTGAGCATGTCTCATCTGATACATCTACTATGCCTCGAACCCACAACTAAGATAATTGTGCAATTGATCTATTATAAAATGGATTTTATTGAATATATATATTCTTAGAGAGATACAGTGATGTTATTACAGATATATTATGATATTATTTTGTTTGTAATGATTATTACATGTTTAACAAGATGTAAATAAAGAACTACTATAAATTACATTGGACTAATGGTTTCATTAATCAATTGAAGGGAGGTTTTTAATTCCTTATCATGGATTTTCGGTCCACATTACATTAGGTGATGATAAAGGTGTAATTTTTTCTAAATATTGACTTATGGTATTGAAATAGACTTAACGAGTTTATGGTGATACATTTCAATTTCTGAAATATCCTTTTAGTATTCATTGGATTGATGAGCATACATTTTCATGAGTTGTTGAACTAGTTTATATTGGTTTTCATTGATGGAATCCCGGTATATTTGAAGAATTTGGAAGAAACACAAATAATTTTTAGTATTTCTTAGAGATTCTTCAGTGATTTATTTTTTTATATCCTAATATCCAAGTAAATTTATTAGATTTATGGGATTCACTTTCTTATAAATTACATTTCTAATCAATGTATAGTTGTCCATACATTGAAGACAAAGACAATTATTTCTTGAATATCACTAAGAAAACTGTTATAAGTACACCATTTCCCCATAGTTACTAGCTTCTATAATCACTTGAAATTAAACTAACCTAATATTATTATATCTACTTTAAATATCATCCATTACACGATGATGAACATCATGATCAGAGGAATGTAAATGGTGATATTTAAAGTAGGGACATTGGGTAGCTAATTGGTTGACCATGAAATTTATATGGGTTGATTCATGAGAGGTTGGAGATGAATAAAGGATAATTGAAGAACTTACATATATATTTATACATATAGGTATGGTGGGTATTATATAACAACATAATTCTCATATATATATATATATATTATCAAATGATTTTTTATATATAAATACATTAATCACAACTCATAAACCTAATGGTCTATTGTTTTTTGGAGATTGGATGCATAATTCATCAACATAAAAACAAAAAAAAAATCATTATTTTGTCTTCCAAAATGTTTTCTTAAATCCCATTGAAATTATATTAAAACATTGAATACCCTATTGATATAAATAAAATAAATGGATGAGGTTATTATCCCAATAAAATAATGATCAGTGTATGAAATGAGAGTGACATAATAAATACAAACCAAGAGGCATATCTTGTTATCATAATTTGGGAGGACCGTAGACATGGAAAATAGAATAAAGGAAATATATTATGTTTTATTGGTCTCATAAATGTCTGAAAACAACATCAAACATGAAATAATATGAATAAATCAAGACTCCTTGACAAGAAACATAACATAGCATGTTAGTCTAATTGATCATGCACTATACATGATATCAAATGAGTTCAAAACACTACCCAATTCATTGGGAGATATATACTTATAAGAAAACCTGTCACATGATAATATATACGTGTGTGCATATTAAAAATAAGGGATTTATATCATACATAATTCATATGTATGAGAGAACCTATGAGAAGGAAAAATGTTTCGTAATATTTTCTCAAGCATAACCAAATGATATATAATAAATTTGGATAAATAAAATGTTTATTTAACTAAAAAGTTGTATTTAATGAATATGGAGTACATGTGAATAAAAAAATCATAAGAAATTTGTGGATAAGTATGTATAGAAATGAACATCTTAAATGATGTTTGGTAATATGAGTAAATAAGAATTACGGAACATAAATTCATAGTTTTTAACTTGAGAATAGAAATAATCCTAAATAGTTTTCAAAACAGTAATATCTTGTTTACAAATCATGGGAGTGTAAAGACTATAAAATTGTGAATCATTAAATGGAATAATAAATAAAAAATATTCCATTAATTAATATTCCCTTAAAAAAGGATTATTATGGGTGATGTATAAAATAATATATCCTTATAAATAAATGGAAAGTAATCTAGGTATAATTGGGAAAATAATATTTATATAATCTATAAGGGTTTTATATATAGATAATAGAAAAAAAATATTGATTTATATATAATAACCTAAAAGAGAATATGTTTTTTTGAATTCCCCTTACCTTGAGTAAAGACTAGGATTTGGAACTTCTCTAACCTCCTTAAGAATAGAATTAAAAAAGTTATTTTAATACTCCATAAACATATTATTTTTTTTATTTCACATTTTAATCTCTATTTTTTATCATATTCCATTAATTTATTTTATTTTTGTTGCTTACATTGGCCAATTGGGTTTTCCATTCAACATATTAAAAACTACATTAATAATTTAGACATGGTAATTAATGATATCATATAGATCCATGACAACAAAAATTATAGAGATTTTGAGTCTTTATTATACATTTAGAAAAAAAATTATAAATTGTAATATATATTCCAAAATAGTTTCAAATGTAGAGATGTATCCTCACACATTCTTTAAGAGAATTCAAATTACCATAATCAGTTATTTTTAATATCATTGATATTGTTAACAATTTATATGTAAATAATGTTAATAACTTGATAAATTTTATATTGATTCATTAATTTTCCTTTTATAACCATCTATGTGAGGTGGTAAAATATTTTTTTTATAACAGCATCCATATAGGTGTTTAATGTTTTCCAGAATAGGGCTAGTGTTATTCAAAACTATAAAAAGGTATTGTGTGAATTACATGATAAATTTTTTTAGATTAATGTGTGAATATATTATTAGTTTTATTATTAATAACATTTTTATTAAAATATAATGATTATATAGATGGAATACATAAAAACTTTAAAAGGTTTGTGAAATAGTGTCATGACCCCACCCAAGACAGGGCTCAAGCGGCAACTACCCCTATTATCCTCCGTAGGTCAGGGGTCAAAAAACATAGAAGGAATATCCAGAATGGGAATTCCATTTCTATAGTACCAATATGAACAGAAATATCTATATCGATGCAGAATTTTAGAGGGAATGATTGAAAGATGAAACACATCCATAAAGTAAACCAAGAAAGAATAACCACTTGGGTGTACAATAGTATGAAAGTGTAAGCTAAAAATTAAAAGTGAAAAATAGACTACCAACAAAAAATATCCCCCAAACTAAAATATATATATAAGTAAACCACTAAAAGAGTCTCACTCTTGAATCACAAACTACGACTATAGTACGTAGTCCAAAGTACCAGGTTTCCTTAATCTCCTATATAGTCATAGTTGAGATTTCCATATTCTACATAAGAAATTATAAATGTGGGAATATCCCATGATGGGGTGAGGATATACATATCCAGTAGGATTCCCAAGAAGCACATGACCCTCAGCCCTGTTGGTGAGGACTTTTAAAGTGCATCCTAGAGACCTGAGATCAAATCCAGGTGGATGTATTTTTATAGGAGTAACACTCCAAGCTTCAACGGTATGTTTCCCTTTGAATAATATAATACCTTGTATTGTACACAACTTCGAGTTCTAACGTACCACAACCAATCAAACTAGCTGTTATGAATATTAATACCCAATTTTTAAAATTTTATCAATTTTATCATTCAAAATGGACTTCATTTTTGGGTTCGGAATATCTAAATTATCTTAGGGTGAAATTTTGATATCTTTTTGAAAACATTCAATTTTTAATGAATAGTGAAAAATAATGAGTTATAGTTTAAAACCGACTTTTTATTTAAATAAATATTTATTTTATCTAAATTTATTTTAGGTAAAAATAGATACATAATAACTATATAAGTTTAAAATAATTCATTGAAGTTGTTTTAAAATAAGTTTTGATATATATAAATTCTATTTAACTTTTTACCGTCTTTTACCCACCTCCAATGAGCATTTTCAAATTTACATAAACTTTTATTTTGACCGCTTCTGTGAGTTGAATTTCAAAAATAAAAGAGACAAGGTTGATATCATTAAGTAAAAGGTGGTTCAATAAGATGAAAATATTTTTAGGTGAATAGTAACTTTTTACTTTTATTTACCATGGTTAAAAGTAAATAGGGTAAATAAGGGAAAAAATGATATTATTGTTACCCAAACTCATGTCTATTTATATTATATAAGTATAATTCGACTAAAAACAACCTCAGGAATAAAATATGAACCTCTTTGGTCAACTTGGATTAGATTAGTACATTTATTATTATTTAATTCAAAGAAGAGTTAAAAGTGTTAAATTGCACGTTTAATAAGTAAACCATTTTTAATATATGGTTACACAGGCTATAAAATGGACTATAAATATTCATTAGAAATATAAAATGATTTCCTACATAATGGTATTTTATTTCAAATTTTTAGACATTAAATAATTTAATTTATTTATGATGCAATGATGATGCAGTATTTTCCTTATTAATGAAAGAATAAAATAAATGGTATTATACTTGTTAAAATAAATATAATTTTAATGTTTTTATTCCATAGAAGAATTTTATAGGTTAATGGAATATTTTATTATTTATCAAATGAATTTCGTTATAATTAATAATGCTATAAGGAATTTACCAAAAAAATAGAAAATAGTGTCAAAATTGATATAAAAGAGTTTATAAAACAAATATTATATTATTAATTGATATTATATTCCTAAAAATATAAGGTTTGGCCAAAGGTGTTAAATAATATTATATATGTCATTAATTAACCACTTTAGGTTATATTGGAAATTTATAGTATGTTTATTAACCATATAATATAAAAATACCAAGAGACATGGTAAATGTCAAACTATTTAACTAAGAGTTAAATCTAAAAGATAAAGTTAATATAGTGACCCAAACCTATATAAAACCTTTTTTATGGGTGGTTGTATACCCATACACACCTAATCCTTTAAATAATTCATTTTTGATCCATTATAAACCGAAAATGATTTTATTACAAAAAAAATATTTCTGGTTTTTCCTAAGGTGCCCCTCACCCCTCTTATAAAAGGGCACTCCCCCTTCCCTCAAATTCACAACTTCAAATCCATTTGGATCGGCCAAAACCTTACTAAATACCCTCTCAATTGTCTTACCTTCATCATATAGGACTTAATTTAGTCATAAAGCCAACCTAAATATCTATTTTGATCGAATCAAAAGGAAGAACTCGAAGAAGAGGTAAAATTGTTTCATCACCTCTTTCAAGTTCCTTTCTTCTTCCAATTCCCCTTTCTTTTTTGATTCCATTATAAAATAATAAATTCAGTATCATCAATATAATTTTATGTTATTATAAATTTGGTACAACCATATTCATTATTCTTTCCATCCTTTGAATGACATGTCACCATAGGTGCGTACGTACGGCTTACCGTCTCCACATCGTGGTGTAGTTGTTATTCAATACATTATTATTTGGATGGGTATAATAATGATGTATAATTGACTTAAATAATAAATATAACATGATAAATATTATTTATATATAATATACCATCCAATTATATATTATTTTAATATCAAAATAATAATATTGTCGCTCGTGCGTACGTACAGATTACCGTCACAACGAACGTGATGAGATTCATTCTCCATCGTATCCATTCAAGACTAATTTCATTTGATGATTAAAAAATGTTAAAAAATTTGATATAATTATGGATATGAATAAGATACGTCCCATCCATAAAAAATTTGACTCACATAACAAATAATATAAAGGAAAACGAATCTGTTAACACCTGCAACAACAATAATACTAAGAAATTATTAACAAATAAATGTTAAAAAATCATATATGATGCCATATTAATGTATATTATTATTGTATAATTTAACAAAAATTATTTCACTATTATATAGGAGGTTAACCTACCCTCGACCAATGAAAAGTACAAGGTAAGGGGTTTTCATCTCACTCCTTATTCCCGTGAGATTCATTCTATATTGCAACTATTTCCTTTTGTGTGGTGTACGTACTACCCATAAGTGTATTATTTGTGTAATAAACTTTAATTTATGTGTATTTACATCTTCATTATATGATACTTCCTTCATGTGGTGTATGTTTCATATGTTACCCAATTGGTAAGGGTTAATTTCACAATCTATTTATTATCCAAGGTTGTTTTAACGTAAATATCTACTGGGACCTCTTTATCATCCAAATACATGTTTCTTAAAAATGTATTCAAAAACATTTTTACTATTTACTAGACTATGGGTTAAAGTCATTTATAATCTTTTTCTACTTTTTATAAAATGGTTTGAAATGAATCTTTCTATCGTTTTCCAAACAAGGTACCTTATGACCTTTTTGAAAAAATTAAGGTAAGAATGTTTTTTTTAACTTATATGGAGGGTGAAGCTATTTTACACCATTATAACACCTTTTAATCTTCCATTAAAATCTTATAAGAAATTTCCAAAATAACTATTTTCTTTTAAATGGTTTTCAACAATAAAGAGGAATTTATTTTATATAGTTTCATTTCATCTATGTCATTATCCTTTGATAGATTTTCAACTTGTTTGAAGTTGATTTATTATGATACAAATATTCCATATTGTATTCAAGGTTTTGTGATATGTTTGACTGTGGATGTGTTATTTTTATACCATTCATGGTTTATGGAAAAAGTATTTGACATTTCCTATACTAGTTTTAATACGAATGATTATGTTATATTTGAACCTTTTCATATGACGAATGCATTGGACTTAGTAAGTGACGGGTGGAGCCCGATATAGCTCCTTGATACATTGGTAGGTCTCCTAAGACAAACTAGTGTATTGGAACAAGGCCTTGAAAAAATATTATTTGTAGTCTTGGCACAAGGCCTCGACTATATGGTTATGAAATATGGCATTATGCATTCCATCATAATGAAAGTTGCTATTGAAGTTGCATGAGATTATTTTACTAGTAGAATATCCTTTTGAATATGTAAATGGAATTATTTGATTTTATATTATTCATATTATGATGAAGTTAAAGTTTAAAAAGTCTATTTTTAGTCTTATAAATTTCCATATATGTTTATGCTTATTTTAGAAATTTTACGATATATTGTTATCCTTAATTAGAATCTGAGCTCACCCCTTTCTTTGTTTTATTTTTTCAAGGATGCGAAGAAGTATGTTATGACAGACCTGCATGGATAGTTTGATGCGATATGATTTTGGTCTATGGTAAAAATGTTGTTGTTGTTTTTCATTTTATAATGTAATTTAAAACTTATGAATGTATCTATTATTTCCAAGGATACTAAACTGATCGGTCTTTCATGACATGGATTCCTTCTTTCATGCCAATGTTATTTAATAATGCAGTGACTTTGGGCTTCTGGGTTCGGGGCATTGTATCAGAGGAAGTTTAGTAAAAACCTTGGAATATATATTTAGATAAACTCTGATTAGAGAACATTACCCTAGTATATACTTTGAGGATTAGTATACAAGAACTTCCTTGAATTTTGGTATTGTAGAGATTTTGTGAGTTTTCCAAGAAATACATCCATGTCTAGATACGAGTAGGTAGAGGTGGATCTGGAAAGTATTTACCAAGGGGTAAAACCTAAAAACACTACTTTGAGCTAGACTCAAACGGGAACTGGTGCACAACAACGGGCCTTGCTACACACTTGGTTATGACACTCCCGGGGGATATGCTTAGGATAATTCTAATTTTATTTACAAATAATTATAAAGAGTTATACAGAAAGAGATGTCTCACACCAACCTGTTGGGATGATGATGGTGAAATAAAACACATAGGCCCAGAACTTGTTGAGGAAACAATGCAAAAGTTTAAGGCAATCCAATCCCACATCAAAGAATCTTAAAGTAGGCAGAAGAGCTATGATGATAACCGAAGGAAGGATATGGAATTTCTAGTAGGAGATCATGTTTTCTTAAATGTATCTCTATGGAAGGGTGTTATAAATTTTGGTAAGAAGGGTAAATTGAGTCCCAGGTACATCAGACCTTTCGGAAATCTAGAAAGAATTGGGGTTGTAGCTTACCTTTTGGCAATGCCACCAAGTGTCTTCAAATTTCATGATGTGTTCCACATATCTCTTTTGAGAAACTACATTCCAAACGCAATGCATGTACTTACCTATCAGGAATTAGAACTAGAACCCTATCTGTCTTATTGCGAAGAGCCTGTCAAGGTTTATGATACATGAGAACAAGTGTTGAGAAACCAGATGACTCGTCTGGTAAAAGTTATATGGAGAAATCATAAGACGGAAGAGAAAATGTGGGAACCCAAGGAACTCATGATGAAGAACCAGAAGAATCTTTTTATCTAGTTATATTCTAGAAATTTTGAGGAAAAAATTATTTGAAGGAGGGGAGAATGTAACACCCCAAGCTTCCACGGTAATTTTCCCTATGAATAATGCAATAACTTGCATTATATGCAACTTTGAGTTCTAACACACCACAACCAATAAAAATAGTCATTATGAATAATAATACCAACTTTTTGAAATTTTATCAATTTTATCTTTCAAAATGGACATCATTTTTGGGTTCGGAATATCAAAATTAGCATATGGAGATTTTTTGGTATTTTTCTGAAAACATTCAATTTTTGATGAATAGTGAAATACACTAAGTTATAGTTTAAAACCGACATTTTATTTAAATTTATTTTAGGTAAAAATATATACATAATACCTATATAAGTTTAGTGTAATTCATTGGAGTCATTTTATTATAAGTTTAGATATATAAAAATTTTATTGAACTTTTTTCCATCTTTTTCCCACCACTTAGGAGCATTTGCAAATTTACATAAAACCTAATTTTACCGCTTCTTTGAGTTGAATTTAAAAAATCCTAGAGACATGGTTCATATCAATATGTAAAATTTGGTTCAATAAGATGGAAATAATTTTTGGTGAATAGTAACTTTTTACTTTTATTTACCACGGTTAAAAGTAAATAGGGTAAATAAGGGTAAAAATGATATTATTATTACCCTAAAACGTGTCCTAATTTTTTTGAATAAGTATAATTCTACCAAAAACAACCTTAGGAATAAAATATGAACCTCTTTGGTCCACATAGATTAGATTAGGACAATTATTATTATTTAATTCAAAGAAGAGTTAAAAATGATAAATTCAATGTTTAATAACTAAACCATTTATTATATAGGGTTACACACAATATAAAATCAACTATAAATATTAATTAGAAATATAAAAATATTTACAACATAATGTTATTTTATTTATATTTTTTAGACATTAAATAAATTAATTTATTTATGACACAATGATGATGCATTATTTTTCATTATTAATGAAAGAATCAAATAAATTGTATTATAGAAGTTAAAATAAATATAATATTAATGTTTTTCTTCCATCCACGAATTTTATAGGTTAATTTCACATGTTAGGATTGACCAAAAGAATTTTTTTTAAGTAATAATTCTGTTAGGAATTTAGCAGAAACAAAATAGAAAATAGTGTAAAAATTGATATAAAAGAGTTTTTAAAACAAATATTATATTATTAATTGATATTTTATTCCTAAAAATCTAAGGCTCAGCCAAAGGTCTTAAATAATATTATATATGTCATTGATGAACCAATTGAGGATTTCTTGGAAGTTTATAGATTGTTTATTATCCATATAATATAGAAATACAAAGAAGCATGGTAAATGTCAAACTATTTAACTAAGAGTTAAATCTAAGAGAAAAAGTTAATAGAGTGACCCAAACCTATCTAAAACCTATTGGTTTAGTGGTCTTCGACCAATAACCACATTAGACTTTAAATAATTTATTTTGGAGCCATTAGAAACCGAAAATGATTTTATTATAAAATAATATTTATATTTGTTCCTAAGGTGCCTCTCACCCCTCTTATAAAAGGGCACTCCCCCTTCCCTCAGATTCACACCTTCAAAGCTATTTTGATCATCCAAATCCTACACAAATACCCTCTCAACTATCCTCCCTTCATCCTAGATGAATTCCTTTATTCATAAATCCAACCTATGAATCCCTTTTGATCAAATCAAAAGGTAGAACCCGGAGAAGAGGTGAATATTTCATCACCTCTTTCAAGTTATTTTCTTCTTCCACTTCCTCTTTCTTTTTTGTTTCAATTATAAAATAATAACTCCAGTATCTTCTATATACTGTGATGTTATTATAAATATGGTACAAGAATACTCATTATTCTATCCATCCTTTGAAATACATGTCACCATACGTGCGAACGTACGGCTTACCGTCTCCAATTTCATTTTATGATAAAAAATAATTTTTAAAGGCTTGATATAATTTTGTATATGAATAATATACATCCCATCCGAAACAAATATGACTCACATAACAATGAATATAAAGGAAATGAATCTGTTAACACCTGAAACAATGATAATACTAAGATATTATTATCAAAGCAATGTTAAAAGATCATATATGATATCATATTAAAGTATATGATTATTTTATAATTTAATAACAATTATTTCACTATTATACAGGAGGTTAACCTACCCTCGTCCAAGGAAAAGTTCAAGGTAAGGGTTTTTCATCTCACTGCTTATTCTTGTGAGATTCATGATATATTGCCAATATTTCCTTCTATGTGGTGTATGTACTGCCCATAATTGTCTTCTTTGTGTAATAAAAATTAATTTATGTGTATTTACATCTTCATTGTATGATACTTCTATCATGGGGTCTATTTTTTGTAAGTTACCAAATTATTAATGATTAATTTCACAATCTCTTTATTATCAAAGGTTGTTTTTACGGAAGAATCTATTGGGACCTCTTTATCATCCACATCCATGTTTCATAAAAGTGTATTAAAAAAAATTACTATTTACTAGACTTTTGGTTAAAGTAATTTAAACCCTTGTTTGAATTTTTATAAAATTTTTTGAAATGAATCTTTCCATTGTTTTCCAAACAAGGTACCTTATGACCATTTCAAAAAATTAAGGAAAGAATATTTTTTTTAACATATATGGAGGGTGCGGCTATTTTTCGCCATTATAACACCTTCGAAGCTTCCATTACAAGATTATAATAATATTTCCAAAATAAATATTTTTTATTAAATGGTTACTAAATAGAAATATGCATTTATTTCAAATAGTTTCATTTCATCTATGTCAACATCCTTTGATAGATTTTCAACATGTTTGAAGTTTATTTATTAAGATAAAAATCTGCCATTTTGTATTGAAGTTTTTTCGTTATGTTTTACTGTGGATGTGTTATTTTTATACCATTCATGGTTTATGGATAAAGTATTTGACATTTCCTATGTGAGTTTTAATATGAATGTTTATGTTCTGTTTGAACCGTTTTATATGAGGAATGCATTGGACTTAGTAAGTGACGGGTGGAGCATGTTATAGCTCCTCGATGAATCAGTAGGTCCCATTAGACAAACTAGTGTCCTGGCACACGGCATTGACAAAATCTTATTTGTAGTCATGTCACAAGGCCTTCACTATTTTGTTATGAGGTCTGGCATTATGCATTCCATCATTATAAAAGTTTCTATTGATGTTTCATGTGATTATTCGACTAGTAGAATATCTATTTAAATAAGTAAATGGAATTATTTGATTTTATCTTTTCCATATTATGCTGAATTTCATGTTTAAAAAGTCTTTTTTAGTCTTATACATTTCCTTAAATGGTTATGCTTATTTATGAAAGTTTCTGATATATTGTTATCCTTACTGGGCATCTGAGCTCACCCCTTTCTATGTTTTATTTTTCCCAGGATGTGAAGAATTATTTTATGACAGACTTTCAAGGATAGTCTGAGGGGATATGAGTTTGGTCTATGGAAAAAATGTTTTTGTAGTTTTTCATTTTATAATATATTGTAAAACTTATGAATGTATCTAGTATTTCTAAGGCTACTAAACCGATCAGTCTATCGGGATATGATTTCCTTATATCATGCAAATGTTATGTAATAATGCACTGACTCTGGGCTTCTGGGGTCGGGGCATTACAATAGGTTATTGTAATAAGACTATAGAATTCACAATAGTAGTTACTATAGTAGGTAGTATATCATGTATGGTTCAGTACTATTTGGTACAATAACAGCTGGATCTATTCACATGTTTGGGCCTTCGGGCCATCGGTTTGGTCCTCGGGTTTATCAAGGCCTTCGGGACACCCAAGGCCTTCGATCCATTAAGGTTTTCGGGACACCTCAAGGACATCAGTCCATATCCAGGCCTTCATGACACCTTGAATCCTTTAGTATACATGAATTTCCTAATGTACCAGTCTATCTAAAAATGAACAAGACCCTAGTTGAGGATTCATAGAAGGCACATTCAAAAAAGATTAGCTAATTAGACTTGGAAGAATGAGAGTGTATGGCCTTTCCATCAGTATTAGGCATGTTCTTCCCTTCACATGATAGATTTTTGACCAGTCATGTGAAGGTCGAGTGTCGATCACGATGAATATGTTGGAGAGGGTCAATTTCTAGTAGTTATATTTTGGGATGAACTCTTGTAATACCTTCTGGTCATGTAATGTCACGAAAGCTTATGAGCCATGTACAAGTTCTCCTACTACCCTTAAATCGGTGATTATCAAAAATGAATAAAAAAACTATGGCCTTCGGGCTATTCATGTAGGATTCTTTAGATGTTTAAGGGTGTGTAGTACGAGATACAACATGGAAAGAATAATGATTGATTCTGGATATAGTCAAGGAGAGTATCTCAACCTAAACTAACAGTTAAATTAACCTCATCCACCCTCAAGTGAACTAAAAAGGTTATTAGATGTTCTACACATCAATTTTTCCCCACCTATAGTAGTAGAGTATGTCCTTCCAACAAATAGAATCTAAAAATAGAAAGCATGTGGAATACCTTGCGCATCTTCACCTATTTTTAATGGATAGTAATCAACTACAAGGGTATTGAATAGAATAATATATATATATTCTCAATAAAACGTTTCTTGAATGAGAGAGTAGGGGACCACCATCTAATAGCTTATCCCAAGAGTAAAATTCACCAATAGTTCCAAAATACTCAAAATGCACATGAGCAAGTTAGACCCGCTCCTACCAAATTTTATTAAAAAATAAAGGGCACAAACAGAACATAAAAAGGGAGGTTTAAAAAGCCTAGTAAAAGACTTACCAAAAGCATCTGCCTCAACAAATGGAACACAACAATCAAAATAGATAAAAGACCATTCAGAACTATATTCCACAATAGCCTTCTTTGACAAATCATCGGCAACCTGATTAGCCTCTCTATAAGCATGAGTCACCTCAAAAATGAAACCATCAAGGAGATGGAGACAATAAATACAAGTAGGAAACATCATCCATGGTATGTTCCTTTACCACCTTCGAAGAATATCAACAGCCGCCATTGAGTCTGATTGAAGCCAGAGAAATCTCCAACCATAGTGAACTGCATATCTGATAGCTTTAACCATAGCCCACAACTTAGCCTCAAAGGCATAACCCTGGCCAATATAATAATAAACGCAGCCCTTAATGAAGCCTCGATAGGTACGGAAGACACCACCACAGCCTGAAGGCCCTGGTGCACCTGAAGCTGCCCCATCAACATTGACCTTCACCCAAGATGGAATAGGAGGGATCCATCTGATTGACTTAATCACCAATGGTTTTCTAACCCAGCCATCAATGCTAATGTTCCTCAAGATAATAAGATCATTCAACTCATTATTCATACATCCTACCTACACTCATGAGGCTGTGAAGATATCCCTATGAATTTCCCTCACCCCTGACCATAAAGTTGGATTAATATCCTAAAAAACCTGAACATTTCTAGCCGTCCAAATGATTCCAATTGTTTCTGAAACAGCATCCATGAGGATATTCTGGACCTGCTCACAATAGTAGTCAGAAGATATTGAAGCAAGGAGTCCCTAAGACAATCCCAAATCCAGAAAGCACCCTGTCATATCCTGGATATAATTCTATAACCTGCAAATCAGAGAACAAGACAAGAAAAGATGGTCAATTGATTCTATCATAGAAATACAGGTAGATCAGGTTGAGCCAAGCTGAATCCCAGCCCTTTGAGGAGTACAGTGCACTGGGATCCTTCTATTCCATATCCTCCAAAGAATTAAATAATCTAAAGGAGGGATGAAGCATGTCTGGAAGGCATAAATCCACCTAGGAGTTGCATTCTACCCAGCACACAAGTACTGATACACAGCCCAGGTAGTGATGACATCATTAGTGCTTGGTTTCCATACATGATTATCTTTGTCGATGTAATTATATCTATGGATGTCATCTTTAATCTGAGGGGGAATGAAATCATAAATACCTGGTCTTCCATCCTATATTCTAGAAACCGAATAGAGCATCACACCCGGTGGAATGTCAACCTCCTCTTCGATCAGTCTATCCATCCAATTAGTACTCCAAGCCTTCAATTTAGACTCCCTACAAACAATCCACTTCGAGCAGAACATGATCCGAATAAAATATTACTTTAAAAGTAGTCCAAATAGAAGAAGAAATAAAATGATGATAGCGATCCCAATTATTTGAGGTAATCCAGGATGAGAGGAATTCCATTGAAGTGTCTTGAGAGGTGATAAGAGTCCATGTGAACTTACTAAGTATTGCCTTATTAAGCAGCCCCAAATCCTTATTTCCAAGACCCCCCATATTAATTGGTTTGATGCACTCTTTACATTACACCACAACCAATTTACTTTCATATATGGAACCAGTCCATATGAAATTTTTGATAAGCCTTTGGATTTCTTTACTAAGATTCTTTGGCCACCTGTAAATTGAAAACGCATAGACAAACATAGAGGTAGTCACCGAGTTGACACGACAGACTCTCCCAGCATGAGACATAGCTTTGCCTTTCCAAGTTTCCATCTGAGAAATAATTCGTGAGAAGATAGATTCAAGATGACACCTTTTGAAACGTCCCCAGAAAAGAGGGACTCCATGATATGTGAAAGGTAATGAGACCTTTTTAACCCAATGAGATCTTGTGATTTTATTCTGCCTTCTGATGGAGACTCCCTCCCCAAATACCATGAAATAATTATAAAATCCAATGTCCTACCTAGACACATCCTCATAGTACTTGAAAATGGTTTTAATTGAAGACACAGTCCTTGTGTTGGCATTACCAAATAACATGATATCATCAGCATACAATAAATGGGAAGGGGCATAAAGATCTCTACTGACATTAATCTGATTGTATAGGCCAGCTTGAATGAGGATATAAAGTAAAATACGCAAATAATCCTTAGCAAGGTCAAAAAATAGTCCAAAGAGAGGTTCCACCTGCCTAAATCCCCTAAAGCACTGAAAGAATCCCTTGGGTGAGCCATTGACAAGAATAGATAACTTATCCCTCTTAAGAATACTATGAATTAGATTGATGATCCTTGTATAAAATCCATCCATTCCAATAATATAAACAATAAAACTCCATTTTGTTGTGTCAGAAGCCTTCAATATATCAATTTTCATCACAAAGCTACCTTGTTTCACCTTTCTTCTCATGGCATTAATACATTCAGAGGCAGTGAAAATACATGTTTGTATACTTCTTCTCGGCATAATCCCAAATTTATTCAGGGTAATGAGTCCCTCGACCACTTTTCCCAACCTTGTGGAAATTATCTTACTGATGATCTTAGGGATAGTATTGCCAATAGCAACCGGTCTGAAATCCTTAATATCAATTGCACTCTTCTTCTTGGGAATGAGCGAAATGAAATTGGAATTTGCACCATAATTCATGGAGGTAGTAGAAAAGAACTCCCTGACTACATTAATCACTTCATCATGGACAATATCCCAATTAAACATGAAGAACTTATTAGTAAAACCATCTGGCCCTGCAACACTGTCAATGTTCAAAGAGAAAAGGGCTTCCCGTACCTCTATTCCCCCAGGTACCTCCACAAGTTTCTCATTTGTTGAATCATCAATACTTGGGGTGATGTTTCTCACAATCATATGGTATCTATCAACCCCATTTTCAGAATAGAGAGTGAAAAGTAGCTCACAACCACATTGGAGATGTCATTCTCTGTAGTGAAAATCCTTCCATTTGTATTTAAATAACCGACACCCCTTCTGAATTTTATTTCCTTATGAGGACGATGGAAAAAAGTTATAGTTCTTATCCCCTTCTTTCAACCACTGTAGATTGTAAACAGATCTGTCCAGATTCCCAGTATCTTTTTCATTTTCCCATAATTAATTGTCCAATCAAACCCCACCTCGTAATTGCAACACAATGTCGAGGGGACACATCCTCTATGTAGGGAGCCCTTTCCCTAGTACAATAGGAGGGTCCCACTCTGATATTTTTTTGAGTAACTCCATTATCCCTCTCTTATTGGAGGGTAACACTGAGAAAGTATCGGTATGGTACCCATGCCCTTGCCGATGGGTGATCCCAGTTTATTATTCATCTAGGACTCCACTTACCTTATCTATTGGCATGTCAACTCAGTATGTCATCAAGGGACTCCACTTCCCAACTCTATTGGAAGGTAAACATGGAATTTTTGTCAATGAACTCCACTACCCAACCCTACTGTTCGGTACCACTCAGAAGGGCTATCGAGGAATTTCATTGCACATTGCTCCTAGAGAGTACCAATTGATAGACATCATGGTACTCCACTTCCCCCATCCCCCTTACTGAGGGTACCACTCAAAATGATTTTATAGGAACTCCAATGATTATCCCAGCAGGAGGGTACCACTCGATAGTTGATTATTATCAATCTTGATCACTACCATCATCCATCATCTCCTCAATATTAATAATGCACATAACATTTCACATAATTTATTTATATCCACAACTAGGTGACCTATATAATTATATGTAGAAAACTACTCGGGATAGGATAATCATTGAGAAAAATCTGAGATCAAATGAAGGAGATATGGAAGTGTGAATTTCATCAAATGGTTTCAAGGGGTTCACAACATGTGAGGGGACCCACATGACATGTGGTCCCACTATACCGTAATGGCCATTTCCCTATTTGTAGATATCTTTGAATCCATGTGACATTATACTCTATGCATGTGTACTTCACAACATGTCCATGCCAACTAGGATCAGGCCATGTTCTTCTGGCAGTGTTCATGTACCAACTTATGTGTTTGTGTACTAAACCTATGTCAATGTACTTAGGTACATGATCATATACTTAGAAATTTACATTCACTTGGGTTTCCATCCATCTGATCTTACACATGGGTTGACCAATAGAGGAAGTGGTACACAACATATAGGATGGATACATGCCATTCCATCCTAATAATTTAAAAAAACCCTATCCACCACCTTTAAAGGGTAACATGTCATCTGCTCTACCTTGAACATGGTGTGTAGACAAGATTTGTCAGAAATTCCAACTCTAATTACAATGTTTTAGATCTGGTATTCCCTTCATATATCCTTCTTTTATTCCACTTGTGATTTGTATATCTTGCCATGATTCTTGGTTTTTATCCTTCCTTTACCAGAAATCAGATCCGGTGGTTTGTGGGGGGGTTTTCACATGAACATTTCATTATGGATCCTTCCACATTCATAGATATGGACTCTAATTGTCTAATGGAACATTAAAAATCCATAATAAACACAGATTAATCCATACTCCATCAATTTGTGCCTCACAAATGATTCTATCATGCTTTTGAGGGTCTGATTAGACTGTGTACAACAAAATAATGTATGACATAGACCGTAGGGTCAAACTAGTGATGATTGTGATGAAACGATGGGGAAAATCACAAAAAAAATAGTTTAATTGATAATTTTCAATTTTTCTTTCCCAACGATCAATAACGATCATCCATGGTTAGAAAAAATTGAATAATTCAATTATGATTTTGATATACAGGCGCATGCTTAATGTACAATTCAAGCTAAATTAAGAACATGGATCGATCTACTAAACACTTTAGTTAAAAGGGAATAAATAAAAAAATTTATGATTCCAACGGGATATTGGATCATTCTTCACCAAATAAATTTCTCTAAAAAATGGAAGAAGTTATTTCAATCCCTGTGTCATGATCTAAAATGATCCTATGTTTTTTCATCGTGTGATATGATTATCCAAGGGGAGATGAGAAATAAGATCTATAATTCTACTAGGGTTTATGCAGATAATATTATAGAATTATCCTTGTCGGTATTCTTATAGAATATTTCATTATTTCAAAATTGAATTCATTATTTAATCAATTAATTAATTAATCATCTTAACGTACTTCCAAGAAGTGAGTGGTCGGATCACCCTGTGTCAACATTTTTTAGGTTGGGCCTAGGGTAAACACCACATTTTGAACTCAACCATAGTCTCATATTTCAGATCCATGATTTTTTAAGAGTATTTCTATTTTATTTAGCAAGATGAGGATAGAGAATATAAAAAATATTTAATTTTGTTTTAATATTAATTATGGGCACATCGAGCCTCACAATGGAACACCATATCAAAACCTAGCTCTAAAACTATATATAGAAATATTTCAAAGTCATACGTGGGAAAATGGGTTTCTACATTATTCTCTCCATAATTTTTTTATCCCCAAAAAGTAAAACTATGCAAACAACTCAAGATACTGAGCCCGCAATTAGCTCTCTCTTTCCCAGGAACTCTCGAGCACATTCCCATGCTTTAACAACATGTGAACCAAGTCTATGGTCCATCCACACATTTCCCACTCCTATTGATCCTCGATTACCATATGGTTCTCCACAAAACTAGATCTATCTTTAAGGTCCAACTCAACCTAGTCAATGATGTTCATAGGTTCGTGAATGTTCACCTTAGTGGTGACACGTTGAAGACATCATGCACCCACTCGATATATGGGGTTAGAGAGAGGTGGTAGGAAACATCACCATCCCTCCACACAATTTTGAATGGCAGAATGAACCTTAAAGATACTTCTCTCCCCATCCAAGCCTCTCTAATACTCTTCACAGTGAGAATCTCTTGAAAACATGGTCATTATCCTCAAAATATAAGGGTCTAAAAAAATGATCTTTATACAATTATTTTCTACTCTAGGTTGTCCTTATATACTCATAGATGACATGGGCCTTCTTTTTCATCACCTTCACCATCTCTAAACCAACATGAAATGTCCTAACCATATTTTTACAATATAAGGATGACCTGGATGGCCTCCTGCATAGGGCCTCTAAAGGTTTAATGAAAATAGTTGAGTGGTTTGTGTTGTTCTATAAGAGGTTTTCCAAGGGAAATTGATCATATGAGCTCTAGAAATAGTCTAACATGTAATCCCGTAGAATATCCTCCATCACCTAGATAGTGTCCTCAGTATACCCCTCGATATAGGGGTGAAAGGATATACTCATCCTCATTTTGTCCCAAATCCCTTATGTAAAACATTAAACATTGAGAAGTAATCCACAATTGATGATTGAAGACAATCATCGAGGGAACCCCATGAAAGAGAATGATCTCCTGTACAAACAACTTTTCAAATCTCTCAACCGATATTTGATCCCTAGTAGAAAGGAAGTGTATCGATATCATGACTCAGTCATCTATAAACATGATGCATCCTTGTCCCTTAACTTTTTGTGTGATTCCTGTAATGAAGTCCATTGTTATTTAGTCCTATTTCTACTCTGGGGTCTTAATAGGATACAAAAAAACTACCACACATGGTGTTTAGTCTTCACCATCATATAGGTGAGGCATCGAATGGATGAATCAAGTAAGCATCATCTCATTATGGTCCAACAAAACTATCGTTGAAGGTATCTATACATCTTCCCTGCATCGAGATGTTTAGCTAGAGGATATGTGTATAAATTTCTCATCACCGCCTCAACACCATGACAGGAACTACTGTCCATCCGTGGAATAAGATGACATGGTTACCTTCTTCCGAATATCCATATGATGATTTTCCTAAGGATGTATGATCATGTATGACCTAACAACCAATGTCTCCCCCATGATAATCTATCAAATTATCAGGAAGCATATGAGTCAACACCATTGACTTCAGAAAATTTGTACCATCCATTTCTGTCTGGGTCAGTTGTAGAGAGGCCAACTACTTTGAATCCTCATACACCAAGTAATCTAGCAAGTTACTGCAAAGGGAAATAGCTAAAAAATTACCCTTCCATGAAGTATAGACTATCTGGAAGTCATGGTCCTTTTGGAACTCCAACTAGTTCTGTTGTATCAGGTTTATGTATCTCTGTTTGAAGACGTACCCTCGACATTAGTGGTCATAATAAACCATAATGTGCTAACCCAAAAGGTATTACCTCCATATCTTCAAAGAGAATACAACAGATGCCATATCTATGTATTTAATTACATAGTTCTACTAAGTGGTTCTCAACTGCCTCGACTCGTACATAATAATTGATTTTCACTACATCATCATGTATATGAGATTATATATTCGGGAATCGCATTGCACTGCATAATCAACACCCTCCTCTTTGAATCTCCATGCTGGATTACTCGTTAGCCTCATCCTAAACTCATCCGAGGAACAGTGTCACAACTTAAGAAAAGTAAACAACTTCCCTTTTCACATCAGGGTAGTCAAAGGGACCAAAAATCTAGAGAATTATTTCACAAACCTCCTATAGTACTCTAAAAACCCACAAAAATTCAGCACATCTAACACACTCTTGGGTGGATCCCAAGAAAGAACAGCATCTATCCTCACAATGTCTATGACTAAACCATGATCAGTAATGGATATCCCAAGATTTTAACCTCCTAAATCCATAACCAAATTTTCATAATCATTCCATAAAGTTGGTGCTCTGAATGAAAATATAGGATAATACTCAAGGGATCTGCATGGTCCTCCTCTGATGAAGAGTAGTAGAGTATGTCTTCTATGAAGAAAAGATCAAAATGGTCAAAATATGGTTGGATGACCTTATTCATAAAATCCATAAACATGGTCGGATCCTTCTTCACAATAAATTTCATCACTAGAAACTCATAGTGTCCATAGAAACATCAAAATTCATGATCTGGAATATCAACATCACAAACCCTCAACTGGGGGTTGCTGGAAGGCATAACAATATTTGAGAAACATATTTTACCTCAATAATATTCAAATTGGTTGTCAATATTTGAAATGGTGTACTTTTTCCCTATCATGACCTAGTTCAAGAAATGATAATCCATTCAAATCTACAAGCTCATGTGTGTATTTTTCTTGAATAAGACATCAGCTGGGTAAGGGGACACACTATGTCTGATGAAACCTTTATTTCAATGGTCATTCAACTAAAACCAAAGATCTCCTGGCTTTATAGGTTTCATCTGATATACTATAGAATATATAGTAGTGGGACTGGGAAGCATTTCAATGAAAAAACGCATCTCCTTCCTCAGAGGTAGTCTCGAAACATCATATGGGAATACTTCCATGTAATCATCTACAACTGAATGAATCCAAATTATTGAATTTCATTATGAACCAATGTATATACTCACTAATTGATGGGTGATGTGATGTTTTGTCCTTCTCAAAAACCTTCTTATCCTAGCCAAAGATCACTCTCACTGGAAAAGGATAATATTGTCCCATATGCACATAAGAATGTAAATAGTCTATGGTGAAATTCAATTTGTGATCGAACCATGGGAAACCAATCCATATCCAAGATGACGTCATATGTTTCCATAATTGCCACAAAAAGTTCCCAAGTGAACCTCAATCAACCAAGTGATAGCTCGAATTGCTGGAAGATAACAGATACAGAAAAAGTGTTCTCTTTTAGAAAATCCTAACGATGTTTATGGGATAACCCCTCAACTGTGATATCCATCTCCCACACAAGGTGTAGAGCCATTATGGAAAAATGGAACTTATGTATACTAGGAATTAATAAAGTGTATTAAATATATAGATCTTACCTCTAATAATCTCATGCACTGTAGGTTTATAAGACTTAAAAGCATGTAGCTATTTGTGGCCATAGTTGCTAGATCCCTAAGCCCGACATGGGACACCTGGTGGTGGTAGTGGAAGTTACTCATGCCATCATCCATCATCCATAGATCCTCATAATCGTCTTCTAGTTCCTCCTCCCTAGGGACTACAATGCCCTGACCTGGGATATCACTAATCACGATGTTACCTCTTCCATAGAGGTTCGTCAGCTACCTGCTTTTAATGATCAGCATATCTAGTTAAGAAGTCACACACCATGTGACCTCCCCCGTCACAAGTGAAGCATATCCCCTCTCTAGGATTCCTTGGTTCTCTATGGAACCTCTGCACTATACAACCACATGACTCAGTCTTCTTATAAAAATTTTTACTATCATGAGATCCTGCCAACTAGAGCCTTCTAGGTGTTGTAGAAAACTCAACTCTAGGTTCCTTATTACTAGCCTAATCTACCTAGAATCCCTTTTATAAAATGATATATGTATCTAGTTCCTTATTTATCACCCCTATATAGGTGTGGATGCACAAGGGCACTATGATGTGATGTGTCTCTCTTCGGAGTCCCTACTCCAACATCTAGGCTCAGAAGCATCCATCATGGTTCATTTCAAGGGATTACTAAGTGTGGTATGTGAACATCGCTTCATATTTATCCTCCATAATATCTCCCTTATGTATCTCTAGATTCTCATAGGTCTAGAATGATCTCAAGTAGGATGGGTAGTACTCATCACCAAACATATTTTGGTTGTCAGGACACAAGAGTGTTGACTCATCATTCATTTTCATAAAGGGGCTTCACCAAAGCCTAACTACTCCGTGGAAGAGTATAGCTACAAATGAAACCAAAAAACCCATTTATGTATGAAAAATAATAATAATACATACCACCAACTCTAGAAAATCTTTTACGGCCTAAGAATCTTGATCACCATGATATCTCTACGGCCTCTAGCAGTAGAACTCGTGAGGCACACTAAGACTATATGCATCCTTGGACTTGTTTGATTTAATGATATATTGTTCAATAGGAGGAGATATTACTACTTTTCCTTATAGAGTCTCATGAGATGGACCCTGAATTGAGGCCTCATTACACATAAAATCATCATCACTATCCAAAACTAGTATCCTGGTTGTCTTTCATCTCAGAGGAATCCTTGGATTTATAATGATGTGCCACTGTTAGATGAGACAATATATACATATATATATATATATTCATATATATATTATCTTTATGGGGATATGAATCAAAATGGATAGTAAATGATTCAATTCTATATGATGCATGTACCATTTTACCATGGAACCAATGTATCAGCATGCAGAGTAATCATGAAGGTAGTCAAGGTCCAAGAGAATGGATACATATGTTGCCACACCATCACTGTATTACATAGACTAATAGATACATTGAAGAAATATTGACAATTTTTTCATAATCCCAACCAAATATTTATTAGGGGAAAAGTCTGAAAATGTCTTAAAGAATAAACATGATCGGATACCTATATTTCATGACCTGACCCAAGTCGTGGCTCGATCTACAACTACCCCAAGCCCACATCCATAGGCCATAGGTGGAAACTAGTTCTGAAGGAAAATATAACATGAGGATGTTTTTTGTTGAGAACCTAAATGAACATGAAAACCCATATAAATGAATATGTGAAGAGGGAAAGAGTAAAAGATGCAAGACAACTAAAAATGAAACCAAGCATGCATAACATCTAGGTTTTAAATGAATACGACATTGAAAGAAAAATAAATTGGGAAAAATAAATGATCAATAATAAATATGTAACAACCTAAAAAACAATAAATGTAAACTATAGAGAGATCCTGCCTTCTAAATCCCATGTTGTGACAATTGTATGTGGTAAAAAGTATTATGTATCCCCTATCTTTACTATAGGAATAGGAAAATAGTTTGTTGCCTTCATAAGACCCGACATGTGAGGGAAACTCCCATGCATGGTTGATTATATACATACCCAGTTGGATGTCTTGAAATCTAAAGGCAGAATAGTAAGAGATACAATGAGAATAGAATGATAGTAAATGAATGATATAGTCAAAGAGAACTGACCAGCCCAAATATAAAGTTAAAGTAACCTTTTATAATCACATGGGGAACAACACGGTGAGTAGATAATCTTTACATCAAGTCATTTCCACCAATATATTTTGAGTAAACTCATTATACTATGCGAATCTAATCACGGAGAGAAAGTGGATAACCAAAATGTCTTTGCCTCTCTTAGAAGGAGAGAAACCAAATCCAACAGTATGGATATAGAAGAATAAAAATATATTCTCAGCAAAAATAAAGAGAAATGAGAGGGTAAGGGGGTATTCATCTCATAGATTAGACCAATATGTAGAGTCACCAACATTTCAAAAATTACAACAATGATTCCAAACAACCCACATGTCTACCTATAAGTAATACTCTAGGTAGGGAACCTATTCCCAGGTACAAAAAGTGGGATCCACTATTTTATTCATCATGGAACACAACTTCCCAGAACATACTAGAGGGTAACACTTTGAAAGTATTCATAGGGGACCCGCACCCATTCCCATGGGGGATCTCACTCTTGTAATTTTTAAGAAATAAAATGCCTAGCTCTAATAGAGGGTAAACTCAGTACGTCATCATGGGACTCAACTAAATATCTCCACTAGAAGGTAAACATTGAATATTCTTCGAGGAACTCCACTTTCCATCCCTATGTGATGGTACCACATGATAGTCATCAATAAACTCCCCTGCCTAGCCCAATTGGAGGGTACCATTGGGAAATTTTGTCAAGGCACTCCACTGGAAAAAATTATTAAGGGTTCCACTCAATATTCATCAACGAACACCACTACCCATCCATTCTGTATGGAACCACCAAGAATGCTCATCAAGGAACTCCACTTCCCACCCCTGCTAGAGGGTACCACTTGATAGTTGATGGTGATCCACCCTGATCACTTTAATTTCGAGCATTACCTTAGTAATTTTCTCAAAAAAATTACCACATATGTCAAAATACACAAATGAGGGAACCATCAAGTTCAATATGAGAAAACACTTGGGATAGGCTATTCATGGGACACAATTCAAGTTCAAATGAAAGAGATACAAATGATTGATGTTTCCTAAAAAGAGGCCATGGTGTACACGGCATGTGAGGGGGCCCACACGATGTGTGGTCCCTCTCCACTATCGGGCCATTTCTTTGATGTTACATGGATCCCAATCCATGTAGTAGTACATACAGTGTGGGTGGAATACATGGAGAGTCCATGAAATCTGGGACTAGGTTGTGTCCTTCTTGTCATTTATGTACCAGACACTGTGTCCATGTACGGACCTAGTGTTTGTGTAGTTAAATACACATCTGTATACCCAACCATGCAATTCAAAATGAGATTCCATCCATGTGACCTGACACATGATTTTCCCAATCAAGGATTTGTTATATGACATGTAATATGGCTACACGTCGTGCCATCCTTATGATTTCTGGAAACCCTAGCCACTTCTCCTGAGGGATATAGGCCGTGTTTTTTTCCTTGAGCATGGTGTGTAGTCATCTTTTCTCTAGAATTTCAGATCCTCTTCCCATGATTTATATATATTCATTTTTATGAAGATCCTACCTCAAATTCATTAAAGTGAGAGGACATGGACATGAGTTGTATTTTCCATTCATTGCTGACTAGAAATCATCTTTGGCTGTTCATCAAGTCTTCATCGCAAGAAGGGTTCATTACAGATCATTACGACTTCATATATATGTACGTTGAATGTCCAAATGAACATTCAAAACCTATTATAATCACATATCAATCCATACATCACTGATATGGGCCTCATGTGTGTTTTTTTCATGGTTTTGGGGATCCATTGGGGCTTGACACTACCCGAAAAAGATAAATCGGGACCTCGAAGTCTTATTGGTGATGAATATGAAGAAAAAAGGGGTAAAAGAACTAGATAAATATTTTAATAGATTATTTCCAAGCATTATTGGCCAACAATAAAGGATGGGAATATGATGTTTGAAAACATTGAATAAATCAATTATGATTTAAATTCATGGGCACATACTCAATCCACAAATTGGCACAAATCCAATATCAGTGATCAATCATATAAATTATTTAATCAAAAGATCATAAATCAAAAAATTGATAATTCCTAGTTATATATTAGAACATTCAATGCCTAAGAATGTTCTATCCAACAAATGGAAGAAGCCTTTTCCTTCACTACATCCTTATCTTAGTTGATCATGCATTTAATCATTGTCACATGTGATTCCCCAATGGAGGAGGAGAGAGAAGCTCTGAAATTCACTAAGGGTTTATGCAGCTAACCCAAGAGAATTCTCCATTGATGTATTCTTAGTGAAAATTTTGTTGTGTCAAGAAATATTTTTTTTTATTAAATAATTAAATAATCCACCTGACATACATTTATCAACAGTTTTTTAAAAACTCCCCACATCAAACTATTTTATATTTCACCTTAGGTAAACAACAAATTCCAAGCTCAAGTGTGGTCTCGTATTTCTGATCTGATCTTTCTCTTAAATGTTATCTCCTTTAATTTAATAAATTGTGTGCACACAATATAATATAAATTGAATATTTCTATAAAATTAATTCTAAGCACAACAGACATCAAAATCGGACTTCGTATTAATACCTAACTCTGGTAATATATATAGAAATATTTCAATGACATACAATGAAAAACCAAGTCTCTTAAAATGAAAAAAAACCTTCTCAGTTTGAAATAGGACCTTTATAATACATCTTAATACTTTTTAGAATAATATTTTGGTGAGAATAAATATTATATGCCTTGGATGAGCTATTTTTCTGGATATTTTAGAATATTTTGTGAATGTAATGATTTTTTAACATGGAGATAAATGGTCGTATCTTTTCTTATTTATAGAGGTAGATGAGATATTTTTTAGAATAAAATATTTTATCTTCAATTTGTGATGAAACTTGTTATTAAATTGTAAAGACTATATTTTTTAGTTTTACATAAGATATTAAAATAATATAACACACTAATTCTATATCATTTCTCTATTCAACTACAATTTTTATTTTTTTCAAGAATAATTTTTATATTGATATCGACTATATTTTATCTTTAGGGGTTGTAAAACTTAGAGGGTCATTGATAAATTTATGGAGTGGTGGCTAATCAACATTTTTGTTGGGGAGTCACATTATCTTTGATTCCATTGACTATGTTTTTTTTGTAGGTTCTCCATGTACTTGGATTGGGTTCATTTCATTCTCAACCATTGTCCCTTTTCTGGTGGATATGCTCCATTATTAGTCATCATCATCATCATTGGAGACTATCGATGGATAGTGTGCTAGTCACAAATGTTGTGATGGTCATCGATAGAGGGTATCAAGTGTTAGCTTGGATGATTTATGGAGATTCACTTCTACATTGGCATGATTTTAGGCGGGATGACGGAAATGTAAAACATGAATCACCAGTGTAGTGATCATTAATGTTTTTTTAGAGAGGATGATATTAGAAATGTACGTGTAGTGGGAAACAAAAGCGAATCAATAATATCTTTCTCTATTGATGATGGTGTTCAATATATCCCTTTGTGGATCTTTAATTTAACTCTCTTTTGTTTGTTGGGGTCTATTTTTTAATGGATTTGGGACTTAGGTAAATGTTATTAAACTGAGAGATAATTTGATTTAGAAAAAAAAAATATGCCTACATTTCAAAAATCTAAATCTATGTGAATTTTCATACTGGTCTTCAAAATATTTTTGATTTTCGATCATTTGGGGAATTTGTCTTTGGGTATTTGAAATAAAATGGAATCCTCTAAAGTAGTCATAGTGGTGAATTTTTCTTTCAATAAAGGAGATTGGACCCAAATCGTTTCATATGAATAATATAAAAACTTCATCCATATTCTTTTTCCAAGATGATTCAAACATGATAGCCATTTCCTCAAAATATTTTACAAAATATAAAAAATGAAATTTTTAAATAAGATCCTTATTTCTTAAAACTAGATTTTTTTATAACACGACAAAATGAGAGACCATTAGAAAAATTAATTATTATCTCAAAAAATAATATAATAATTAATATAAAAATAAAAAAAATTTATAAAAAAATTTAACAATTTTTTTTAAAAAAAACAATTTTATCATAAATAATTATCTTAGTAAAAATATATCATATTTTTTTCCTAATAATATTTTTTCTTAGTGTCAAGAATATATTTTATCATATATATCACTTATTTAATTGGGTTTTAATATTGATTTTTTATAATTTTTTTTAATAAAATACATAAATATTATTTTACTATACCAATGGACATGTTACTATCCAAAAAAACATAATAGTATTCCAACGGTCATATTTTGAAAGGTCTTATATCCTTTAAAAATCATATAAATAGTTTTTATATTCATAAAATATATTTCATTAAAATTACTCTCATGGGTTTATATTATTATTTTTAAAAATATAAATTTTGATTCTAATATTTTTTTATTTTTCCCAAAAGTCTTCATAGTGTTAATAATTCTTGGAGAATAGAATAATATAAATTTTATTATTCTATTTTTATTATTTTTTATGTTTATTATCCAATTTAAATATTTAAAATTTAATGTAATACATTTATTATATAAAATTAATGAAATGAAATATATTTTCTGTTTATTAGATGGTGTATTGTTTTTACTATATTACACACGTAAATATGTCATATGTTTATTCAAAATAATTATTCCACATACAAATCACTGAGGAATTACATTATTTCCCCTCAAATAAATATCATATTATAAATTTTAGTTTACACTCTAAGACAAAAATATATGACCTCACTTCTATTTAATTTCGTCAGAAAGATTCTATGTTGTCTCCTCATACTTATGGTTTCCACATGGTACTTTTACATGGTGAGTTTTCATGATGCATAGAACATTCTCCCTAGGGTATAATATCATCATTTTATGGTCATCATAACGGAGATAATTTTCCAACTATACCATCTCTATATTTAGTACATTTGCGGGATATAGTATGTACTTACTTATGATAGATACATGAAGAACATAATAACCTAAACACGGGTTTAGTGGGAGTGCTAGTTGGTAGGCCACTAATTAAATGATATCAAGAAAATCAAAAGGGAACAATAAATTTGGAACATATATTTTCCTTATTTAAAAACATAATGAATCTCTTTTTTGGAGATATATGAATGAAAACATTATCTGAAACCACAAAATCTAGGTCTCATTAATGATTACTGAGATATATCTTATTTTGACTTTGTTCACATTAATATTGTTTTTGAAATGAATTTACCTTAAATGAAAATTATTTAAGTAGTTTGGTTCCTAGTATCTTATATTTTATAACTTCATCCATATATTCTATTGAAATAAATTTAATTCATTATATGGATTCATATGGAACCAACTGGAATCTTATATGGAATCTATTGTTTCTTTAGAACATGACCAAAATAATATATTGATCCCAATATCATAAGATGTCTATGAAGTATGCTCTAGGCATATCATCTAGAGTTTATATGGTCCTTTCATATTGAAAATATATCTACTGATAACAATCCATACTATATTTCAACTATTATTTCAAGTATTGATAAAGAATTTTCAATAACAATAAGGTTAATCTTGGATCATGTTCGAATATAGTTGATGGTAGTGTTCCATAAATCTTCACCACATTTGTAATGTGTTTATAGATAATTTGGTAGAGTGAAATGTTCATATAAATGATGTTGACATGAATAGTCTTCATAAAGTGTTCCACTAAAAGTCGTATGGAATTTTTAATTTAGATTTTATACAAAATACCAGTGAAAAAATACATGTTGATGATTTTCCATTTCCTTATAGGTATGTGTAAAGGTTATATCATCCATTTGGAATTTCGTCATTGTGTCATCAGTTGATAGAATACCAATAATTCTGATGTATATTATGTAATCACTTTCTAGAAATCTACCAACTAGATGTTCTCTCAGAGATCTCTATACAGCTTTTTTCTCACTTGGTGAATAGTGATCATTGATCTATGAGAAATATCTAATAGATAAAATTTTATTTGAATATCTAAAAATATAAAAGATCATGTACTAAATCCACTAGTAGAAAAATCAATTTTTACATCATCATTTTTTACATCGATTAATTATAACCGACGTGAAAAGCCGTATAATTGATTTATAACATCGGTTATAATATAACCGACGTTAAAAATGCATTATGTTAATTTATCACGTCAGTTATTTTATAACTAACTTGATAAATCGAATATATCACTTTATCATGTCGGTTATAAAATAACGGACATGATAAATCCATTATCTTGCTTTATCACATCGGTTATATAACAATTGACTTAATAAATGAGTTTATCATGTTAGTTTTTTTAAAACGGACATAAAAGTTAAAATTTCGAATCACGCCAATAATGAGATCAATTTTTTTACAACCCAGCATTGAAATTTTCAATTGCCACCTAATATTTCATATACTACAAATTTATTTTAAAGTGTTTTTTTCTGATTTTTCACGTCGGTTATATAATAATCGATGTGAAAAAATAAATTATTATGACCTTTTCACGTCGGTTATATAACAATTGACGTGAAAATTTCATTTTTATGACTTTTCCACGTCAGTTATTAAATAACCGATGTGAAAACTCAATAACAAACATGTATTTTAATTTCATAATCTTCTATTTGATAGGTCCCGAAGCTCAAATGGAGTTACTGTTCAAAATTTATGGCCATTTAATGTTGATCACCTCTAAAAATGTCTTAATGAATGTCAACTTATGATGGCCAGAACTTCTGATCTGTAACTCTGTTTCAGCTCCATGACCAGCCAAAACAATGCATGGAAAATTATCTTCATGTTTTTAAACATTTTTCACCTCTGTTATTAAATAACTGATCTAAAATGTTTTTACAAACATGAAAAAAAAATTACAAGTTTCTTTTTGAGTGGTTGCGGAGCTCAAACGGAGTTACGGATCAAAATTTATGGCAATCGGAAGTTGGCATTCTTTAATACTTCATTTAGAGGTGATCAAATTTTTATGGCTATAACTTTTGATTTGTAACTTCATTTGAGCTCCAGGACCAATAAACTAGGATATTATAAAATTAAATGCATTTTTTTTTGATTTCTCATGTAGGTTTTTTAATAACTGATGTGACAAATCAGAGAAAATCGCTTAAAAATAAATTCGCGGAATACAAAATATTAGGCGGCCATTGAAAATTTCAATGCCGTGTTGTAAAAAAATTGATCTCATTATTGGTGTGATTCAAAATTTTAACTTTCACGTCTGTTTTTTTATAACCAATGTGAATGATAAGTTTTATATCCTCCCAGCACGGAATTTCAATTTTTTAAAGCACGAAATCAAAATTTCTGATTTCCGCCTAAAACATTTAATACTGAGTTTTCTTTTACCATATCATTAATATTTTTTCATTATGCACATGTCGTTAACATTTTTAACAATAATTTATTTCAACCATCACCATCCAACTGATTCAACTCGTTTGATCTTCAACATGAATCCACTATTTCTTCTTTTTGTGATCATATCAAGGTATTTGTTATTATTTTTCCACGATTTATGTTTTTTACGATTATTTTTCATAATTATTATACCATTTAATGATTCTTATTTTATTATATTGAATAATAATGTTTCATATCATGGTAAAACTACAATTCATCCTTCGGATTCAAAAAATTCTTTTAAGATGATGTTCTTCACTCCACGATCCCATCAATGCATTAGTTATTATTTATCCATGATTTATATTTTTTGTGATTATTTTTATTAATTAATTTACGATTTAATGATTATTATTTTATTATAATGAATAATAATGTTTCTTATCAAGGTAAAACTACAAATCCTTCTTCAAATTCAAAAAATCCGTTTAAGACGAAGCTTTCGTTGGCTCATTCGATGATTCCTCGGAAAAAAATATCAATCTTCTGATAGTCATAACTTTTGAACCGTAAATCCATTTTAGCTCTACCACCAATCAAATCATAGCTCAAGAATTTATCTACAACATATTTAACATTTTTCATGTCGGTTATTAAATAAACAGCATAAACAATTTCCTTTTAATGACTATTGTTTAAAAATAGATGCGAAAAATAGTGTTCAGTAATCATTTTTTTTAAATGAATGGTCTTTCACGTGGGTTATTAAATAACCGACGTGAATTATTTTTTTTATATTCACGTCGGTTATTTAAAACTTGAAGTGTGTTTCAACGTAATTTTTTTTTTGAAAAATGGACAGTCTTTCACATCAGTTTGGAAATAACATAAATGAAAAATCATGAAAAAATATTTATAACATCGGTTAATAAATAACCAACATTAAAAACATATTTTTAACGTCGCTCACAAACTCGTCGGTTCAAAACCGGCGTGGAAAGGCAGAAATAACCGACGTAAAAAACTATTTTTATACTAGTGATTTTAAAAATCAATCATTATCCATAATGAATTTCATCGTTTTACACATTCTTATTACCTCTAACATCTTTTTTATCTCCATATAATTTATTTGAGCAACCTTAATATTATTCAGAATGTATGGTTGAATAATCATTTGAGAAATGTATTATATCATACATTCCATTATGATTCTCATGGCTATACGTTTCATGTTTAAAAATATTGAATATTTATCGATCCCTATATTGGAAAAGGATAAATGGTCTTTTTATATAGATCATTGGCTACCTTTATCTCCTCTATTGGATGGTAATGGATTATGTAATTATTTCCCTTATTAAGCTCTATCCATTTTCATTGTAATACATTAATCAACTTATATATGAATATACACTCCGTTTTCTTATGGTTATTATATATGGAACACTTGTCTCTATAGATATAGTTACTTGAAATAATTAATTAAAAGGATACTGAAGCCAACTCTTGAACATGCATTAGGTAATTTCTCTCATGCACATTACTCAAATTCTAACATTTTTCCTCCAATAATTTAATATATATGATAATATAATATATAATTACCTTGATAAATTTTTCTAGAAAATAAAATAATGATTGATTGAATAGTTTTGAGTCAAATTGAAATCAGTATAAACTCAAATTTTATTTATCTTATACAAATATCCTTCATTGGAACATCCTCCATCTTCACTATCTACTGGTGATATCCTGACCAAATATGCATGTCATAATTATATTTCATCCTATTTATTTAATTTAAATTTTCATCAATCTATAGTATGGGATACTTGTTCATTATATTAAAAAATTATACAAGATAATCAATGAAAATATATTTTGATCCAATATTTTTCTCGAAAAATAGGACCAGCACACACCATGGTGATGAAGATGGTCATATGAAACCCTCTTCTTGATTCTATTGTATTTTTTCATTCAATTCTTATCATTAAATGGGAACCATTCTGTAGGTATTCTTTTATATAGGAAAATCTTCATGTATGATATCAATTGAGAACTCAACATATTGTTGTAGAGGAAGACCCTAAATCTGTTTTGGGGTTGTATTAACATATTCTTTGATAATGAAAAACCCATAAAATAAGATCATATCCATTGTTTCATTCAATTTAAGAAGATATTAGAGCTATTAGGATATAATATCCATGCTTGGGAGTGGGATTCAAAATTAGATTTATCATTATACTTACATTTAATATAATTAAATGATGATTTGGGATATAGAAAGTTATTTCCATCTCTTAAAAATTGATTTTGTATCTATATAAATACACCTAATTACTTTTCATTATAGAATTTAATTTCATTAATGAAATTATAAAATGGGTTTATGGTATATTCTTTCCACAAATCATTATTGGGTAAGATTTATATACTTGATATTAAACTGTTATAGCACATTGTTTTTTAATTGATAAATCATCCTCTATGTCTTAAGTTGATGTATTTCATATTATATTCATTATCCTTTTCTCCAAAAATAATACCTTATTTATTTTATAACAAATATGTCAACTTGAATCTCAAAAACATATTATTAAATTATTTTTAATATAAAAATCCATAAATATAATGGTCAACATTTTTTGGGGGATTCGATTCTTATTTTATCAACATAAAAATAAAATTCATTATCTTTATATGAAACCCAAAAATGGATCCCCCAGAGGGGGTTGAGGATACACCTCAACTCATATGTTCATCCATATATAAAAGAGTTTTCGAGCTAGCAGTGAGGTACTATGTGGCACCATGGGTAGATTTTTTCCCATATAATAAAGAATAAATAAAAATACACAATAAAATAATCAATAAAAATCATAGTAAATAGAAAAGGATCATATATATTTGCACAAATAATAATAATATAATATTATATAATAATAATAAATATTACAATTCATAAATAACAGTCAAAGATATATCCCCACATGTAGAAGATCAATGTACAATAATCAAATCACTGAAAACAATAATAGGAATCAATAAAATAATATCATAGAGTCACTCTTAACCTCATCTCAACCAACCTACAACTCCTACACAATATCCATAATAAAGGCGTTCACTATCATCTAAATCTCGAACCATAATGATTTAATGCTTATCGATATTCCCAAGAAGTTTAGAAGTATAAACCAACTAAAACACCACCAAAATATCTATAAAATAAATTCTATAGTCATATAATAACAAATGATGTAACAAAACATGTGATTACATATACTGGATTTGGATGAAATATTGAAATTTTCTTCTTGTGGATGACTCATATAGATAAATGGTTGATAAAATGAGACGACACCTATTCTAACATCTTGAAGAGGTATTTACAACCTTGAAATGAGTCTTAGTGGGTGAATCAAATATTGAGATTTAAATGGTGTAGGCTTGGAGAATCTGGGCTTGATATTGTAGCAATGTGATAGAGAGAGGGGTGGAAAATAGACCAGCTTCCTTTTAAGACTCAAGGGACAACTAGTTATCCTATATTTGGTTGATATTAGGGTTAACATGGAAGATTTCAAGAATTATTTTTTTGATATATATTCTAATTATCCCCTCATAGGATTTATCTCTCTTTCATGAGTTTTTCAATGGTCATTTGATCATTTCCTCCTCTCCACCATCCATGAAAGACACTTGATGTGGGATGGATATATGTATGATTTATTGTTGAATTCCTGAAATATCATTCATTCCTTATTTATCTTCTCCTCATTTATCCTCATGGTGTAGTGGATTTTCATATAGTTCTTCATGAATGATTCTATAGGAATTTCTTATTCTATTTTTCATGTGATGTGTCAATTATCCATTAATTTTATCCCACATTAGTAAGTATAATAGTATCATGAATCATAGTGTGGTCTTGATTATATAATTGGATATAAATTTCACTCATCCATGATGGAATTTACTGAGAACTATGGGGATTTGGATTAACATGATTAAAGATATCTCATGGATGTGAATTCATTTTTTATGTGAATTTCTTTATGGGTAGGTCCTAGGATGTTTACAAATATAATTTTTGGTCAATTTGAGTTTAATTTCCTCTTAGACCATAGAATTGAATTGGGGACATAGCATACCATAGATTTATATGTTTTTAGGGAGTTTCCAAACTCAATTGGATGATGTTGCGGATAAGGTACATCACACATTAGAATTCATATAAGGGTTAATGTTTAATTTTATTAAATTTTCCTTCGTCATACGAAATATATTTTTTCTAAAATAATGTCGGGGGATTGTATAAACCTTCCATTAATGGGTTTTCATGGTTCCAACTATACAATGATATAGAAAATATCCATCTTCAATAATTGATTTTTCATTTATTTATATGTTTTCTTAGAATCACATAATTAATTATAATTTAATTATAAATATTTTTTATTGAATAATAAGGAATTATTTAGAACCATTGGGATATTTAGGGAGGTTTAATGGACTTGTAAAGACATAAAGAATGTGGTATGGATTTTCCTAGATGGATGTTGTCTCAATTTTGTGGTTGTTGGTCTTTTATAACTTACACAATAGTCTATGCATAGTTAATTGGATGCTTTCTCATGGGCTTGATGTCATCCACTAATAGAGAAGTTTTAATCTCTATTGTTTTCCTTAGACTACAATGACCAACATTAGGTATGTGCTCATTCCACATGAGATCAAGTTCCTTGAGACCCTTTTGTTATGTTTAATTGCATGCGAGTGTGTGTGTATCCCTTGAGAGTATGATTATGTTGAAAACTTATGTATGGGTGTGTGTATAACTTTTGATACTCATTTTTATGAGATATGTTCTTCTTATATGTGTTACTCAATACTATATAGGAAACCATATACCTATATATATACATTTAACATATATGATGAATGATTCCTATGTTATGGTAGTCAAATAGAAAAAGTTTGAATTCTTGAACATATATGTGTACATGTAGCTAATATGACACAATATGACTTGATATGTTCTTTATATATGAAATATCATCCCTATTGTGCAATATACAAAACTTATTTAGAGGTAATGTACTATTACTTGACGATAGGTGGACCATCATGTTATGAATACCCCATAGATGGGGTATGTATAGGATATGCGATGATAATGATGATGGAAATTTAGATAGTTAAGGGGATTGAAAACCTTGGGGAAAGACCTGCAGCATTTGTACTGGTCCATGATGGACAAATTTCCTAACACAGGTAATAACCAGTATATGATGTCCTTGAGGATAAATATGTTATTACCGTGGATTATGATTCATATAACATCGTCTATAATAGAAATGTGATATAAAAATTTGAGACCTAACCTATGATGGAGACGGTTTGTGATGGATTTATAGTATTACCCATATCCTATGACTTGTGACCACTCAATCATATCTTTTGTCCTTATAGATAATTGATGATTTTATATCCTTATGAATATTTTTTCTAGTTGTAAGATGAAGTGGGCTTGTATGGGGTTCATGGTGGCTTTTATAATAGATGAATGATTGGCATATGTTTTGTTTTTGTTTTCTTATGGTATGGTAATTATATATTATTATTTTACTGTTTATGTGTTTCTTATTTATAATATATTGATAATATATGATTCAAAAATAATTGATTTACCATTTAAGTACATGAAAATGTTTGTGGTTCCTTACTCAGTTATACTCTCACCCTAAATGGGATAAATTGAAATTCGAAACCCAAGAATTCCACGCTTTTTATATGTATAGTTTGGGTTGAGTCCTATATTTGATTATTGATCACGATGGATCACTACGAGTATGGAAACTAGGAGGGGTAAGAATTTATGTTGGGTGAAGAGCCCCTTGTACATTATTTATTTTTCTATATTTTATGTGTGATAATCCAAGTTGGTGATAAATTCCTTATTTTTTTGTACAACTTTTTGTTTCCACGTTTATTCTTAATAATGTTAAGTTATTAGTATTTATGTACTTTTATTATTTTATTACTACATGGTTGGTTATTTAGCTATTATTTCTTACTCTAATGTGGTCATAATCCTTACCTGGTTCGACAAGAGAACCTCGCTATTATTCAACAGCCACTATAGTACATGGAGGTAAACCAGAGATCATGTGGAGCTATATCTTGTACTTGGTGATTTGGGTGGGGGTGTTAAAAAATGAAATCAATGGTTGTATTTTTTTCCATATCTGGATATTTGGTATACATGCTACATAAGAATGTTTCAGATCATGTGATAAAACTCCATCTAGTGCTTTACACATAGTATTCATGATGGAAGTCTAGTTTACCAGGAAATGTTATTGATGATATTGGTTTTTATTATCATTTTTATAAGAATTCACCTCGTATGAAATGTATGGATATTGATGTTTGTGATTTTATATGGATTTTTCACTTTAACATAACTTCATGAGGCATCACATAGATTATATTCAACACGTTGTTCTGACATGAAATTTATGTTTTTTGCATGTGATTGTACTGATGATGGAGGACACTTCTGTTTTAGTATCAAAATCTTATAATGTGTTTCAAAATATAATTTTTTGAATACATTTTTATGGATGAACCACTATAAATTTCTATTTTTTTAAGTAGGTCATGTGAGACTATCTTGTGGTTTACCAGGATGATGATGATAGTAATGATGATACAGTCCCTCTTTTTATGGTATGTGTAGTGTTCCATATTAAGTCATTGTTGAGCGTTAAATTTGTTAATAATGAACCATTTCATCTAGATAATATATAGTTCCATTATATTAATTTTCCAATTTTATCCATTATGTAGTTATCCATGTAGCACCCAGTGAAATTTTTTTATCTGAACTAGGTTTTTATGGGACCTTGACATTGTTAGTTTTAGGGAAAAGCTTTAATATAATATAAATAGATTTGTAATGAGTTAATGATTCTAGTGATATGAAACCTAGTGAAAACTTGTGATGGTTTTGAGAAAGATCATGTGGTACTTGTGATAAGACAATAGTTACTGGAAATTCATCGACTCTTTTTTTATGGAATTAACCTATGTGAGAAGGTCACCATGTGATGTGTTACACATGGTTAGTTTATGTGTGGTGCCTTTCATTGATGATGATTCCATGAACATGTGAGTTACCATTGTATTGTATGATGAAAATATTATGTACTTCCTTGTAAGAATGGATTGTAGTGAAACTTGTATTCTAGAACTCATGATATGTGGATAGGATATGGTTTATGGATGTATTTGTTTCCTTGTAATCTTATCATGGAGCACGTGGACACCTATTCCATCATGAAAGGGACCAAGAGATGCATGGAAAGTCAATTAAAATGTAATCCTTATTTGATGAAGAGTAAATATCCTAGGTTTTCAAACCTAGGATAGGTATAATGTGAAAAAATAATCAATAATTTTTAAAAGTGACATTATATGATGGGTTTTGAATGGTTAAACCTAGAATCAGTGTGGTTCTATTTCTGAAGAGGTTCACTAGGGAAACTACTGATCTGATTGAAATTACATTCATGGGACCATGGTCAGTGATTTTTTTGTGGACGAGGTGTGTTGAAAAATGACTCATTTGGGAATGATTCTTGGCTTATTGGTCAATTTAATGGAAATTATGTTGCAATAAGGATCATTGGGATTCTCATTTCTTAATCAAGTAACAAGGTTACTATGTTGTTGGATATGGAACCTTGTTTTTTGTGTACATATAAATATTGGTGTGGGTCTTGATTTATGGTCTTTATTTAGGATGGAATAACTTTGGTTTTTCCAAAAAAGAGTTATGTTTCCATTATATTCATGGAAAAACATATTGTAATATATTTCATGTCCATGGATATAAGAGGAGTAGGTTGAATCAATGTATAAGGATGTTGAGTAGAATGTTGATAATGTTTTAGGTTATTATAATAAATATAGAAGAGGTAGTGGAAGAGGTTCACTAAAAATTTTAGTTCAAGTTTATCCTTGGAGTTAGAAACTAGTGTGATTAATGTGAAGCTCAATTGTCTTGGTAAGCATATGAAGTTACATACATATATGTCACTATGAAAGAATACGATAGGGGATCAGTTCACAACTATGCAGTCAACCTGGGTATTTCATTGGGGATAAATTTTATGGTTTAGTATAGAATCGTACATGAGGGAATGAGACCCTACTGAGTTAGAGGTCATAAAACCCATATAGGATTCATGTGGATGTAACTCTCTATGAGGGTGGATAGTTAAATACATTGAACTCCCCTATAGTAAATTCAGATGTGTGAATTGCATGGTGCCTCTCATAGAAATCATGAATGAATGGTAAATCATTTTTCATAAATTCATTCAAAGAATCAGAATTTGGTTTTATACTGATTACTAGGTTCACAAAGTGGATACTTTAATGGTACTTGTTATGGTATGGAGCATTTTTCTAGTCTCTATTGACATGAGAAAACTATTAAAAGGGTTATGGTATTGCATAATAATGACCATTGAAAATTCCTAGAGACTCTGAAGACTGATGCATAGTGAGCCCAAGAGTATATAGTTCTAAAATAAATGTATAATATGTATTTCATATATGGTATTAGATGGATACCATATGTGTGTATCTAACTGAAGGTATTATTTGTAAAATTTGAGAGTGAGTATGATCATTGGTATGTTAGTGCATGACTAGGATACATAGGGCTGGTGTGAGTTATTGTTGAATAAATGATGTAAATTACGTCAAATTAATGTTAGATATAATTAATGATGCCTGCACTATTTATATGTTCCTCTTAATATTAAGTCATCATGGTTTTTGTTTCTCATAGATTCAGTTGTTGAGGCCTATTTCTTTTATAGTATATTGGTTAGATAAATAATTGGTGTTTCCTATAAGAACCTACCTTTGTTTGGTTGGAACCAAAAAAATCTCATTGTTTCTTCTATGAAAGTGGTGTTTGCAAATTATCCATGAACTTTCAAGAATTATATAAATGATCAGGTTATGTATGCAAATTAATGAATCATTGGTTTAGATTAAAATATAGAACAAGGTTTTGGTATCAAATTTAAACCCATGTTTCTTGTTGATTGAGTGTAATGGAACTGAACTACATTTGGTATATTATTAGACCAATGTGACCTTATTCCATAATTATATTTCTGTGTTGGGGTGAACCTCAATAATTTGGTAGGAATTAGATAAATACATTTTTTAATATCATGTTTGACGAATGTGTTGCTCAAGGTCTCGATGTTTTCAATAACTATATTTATGAAGGGTTTCTGGTGTTTTTACATGTTGTCCTAATAGAATATCATGATATTCATTAAATAAGGAGATTGTATATGAGGTGGTATGTCTCCATTTGGAAATGTAATGTAATTTAATTCTTGTTTATGATGATCAAGAAAGATAGGGAGACATGATTCATGTGATACCACAACTTCTCAATGATACAATGTGTTATGGTGGTGATATTGTAACAACCCATGTAATTATATCTGATGAATTTGGGAGGATATTTGAACATTTCATCTACTACGAAAATAATTCATATAATTTTATGATGAACAATGATTATACTCTTTATGAGATTTTTATACACTTGATAGGAATCTTTGTGGTCAACTTGAGGCTCTCGCATTGAGCATGGGTGGCCTAGAGTAGATGATAATCCTACTCCATCCATCAGCTAGCTGGTAACCCACATTGACTGGATGGTGGGATGGGAATTATCCCTAATTCTTGAAAATTCACTTTAACAAACCTATGATCTATCACATGATGTAAGGTGGCCCACTAGTTAGTTAGTGGAGCAAGATTGGCTCACTAGTCGGAAGTTCTGAGTAGATTTCAAGGAATCCACATTTTTTTATTTTGGAAACATAGGCCCCATATGGATTTATCACCCTTGGTGAAATATTTTAAGTTCATTAAATAATTTTATCCACCTATCATACTTCTATATGATCCACTCAATTTGGGATTGATCTTGGTGAGATACGTTAGTGAATCTGGGAATGATTCTTCATTCATCATTGATCATTGCATTATGCTTCCTTTTATGGTGATGGATTTTCATCTAGTTCATCATTGATGATTCTATTGGTTTGTGATGGATTTTATATGTATTTTATGTCACAATTATACTGGAATTATCTTATTTATTGGTCACTTTAATCATCTATTGATTTTTTCCATGTCCTTGATTTCCTAATTGGATGACAACAACATCATTCATTGAGGAAAATTTTAGAGAACGATGGATATTTGGATCTACATGGATATTTGTTTTATTATAATGCTGAATATGTGTTTTTTATTGGTTTTTTGTAATGTTTATGTGCCTATATGATTAATTATTATGAATTTATTTGATTTCAGTTGAATCATCTATTGGAAATAAAATACAATTGGGGATCTTGTATTTGATAGAATCAAGATTATGTTGGACGTGGCTAAATATCATTAGATAAAATTATGATTAACATAGAATACTTAGTTGAATTATTCTAAGGGTACCAATTTAAATATATTAAAATTTAATTTTTTTCATTGATGTGTGATAGGTATTTTTCTTGGAATTATACTTGAGGAGTATAAAGACCTTAGATGAGTGGTTGGACATGATTCCGTCTAGGCGGTGATACCCAATAAGTCCATTGGAGATTATGACTTTAAAAATTGAATATAATATTTATTAAGATAATTTAATTAATTATACCTAGGTTATAATTAATTAATATAGAATGGATGGGCATGATATATAACCTTTTATAAATGAACAGAACCCAAGTTTACATGGACATACCTAGAAAAAGATGTTGGGATTTTCATTGATTTGAGTTTAATCTGTTTTGATGTTGTGGTCCCACATAACCTATACTATGGTTTATTTATTGTTAATTTGGTTATGGTAGGAGGTTTACTAAATTTTATTAATTTCCATTATTTCATAAATGAGATATTAATATAAAATAATTCTTAATTAGTTAATTATTCTCAAGTCTTAACTAATAAAAGGGACCATGCATAATATAACTAAAGAAAGTGTCTAGGTTCCTTGTGGGGCCTTGTATAGTGGCATGATTTTATACATAAATGGTAGATTGGTAATCACTAATGAGTTCCTCTTATTACAAGCACTCCCTTTGGTTGCCTAGTTATGCCACATGGTACCCAATTGACTGATACCCATGTTAATGTCTAATCATAGGTGTGTGTATGTGTAGCCCATGTGATGTAACTCCTCAAGATTTTTCGAAATATGTCATCCCAATTAAATTTAATTATTATTTATTTTCTCAATTGCTTGTGTTATATGAAACACTAAGTTAATATTGAATTACATGAAACATTGATTTCATCTTTCATTATACGCAGCATCGAGTTTTAACAAATCGTGATTCACTATTAAAATGTTATAATTTAATATTAAAAGTATCAACAAGATGTTATAAGGGAGGGTATGGTCATAATTAAATAAATTATTAAAATTTATATATTAAACTTTTATATTTTTAATAAAATATTTAAAAATGAAGATAAAAACGTATTTAATATAAAGAGGATTTTATTCCGAAAAATTATTTTTATGCTAAGAAACATGTTCTGTCCTAATAAATTAATGAAATCAATTACAATGAATTATATTAATGAAATATATTTATTATATATTCAGTCAATTTTTTTTATATTAATATTATTTTTTATGTTTGGGATAGTAATAAATCCAATTTTTGGCTTAGAAATTGTATTTTTTTAAAAAGACTATTCGTCTCATTTCGAACTCATATTTTAAAATTAATTTTTACACATTTTGGAAATTTATTTTGAGAAAATTGACTTATTTTATAAATCACAAAATCAAAATTAACTTCGGGTGAAATTATTTGATTTTTTGTAAGATATTCAATTTTTAGTGAACAGTAATAAATATTGATTTTTATAAAACTATCATTTATTTTCAGTAAATTAAATTATTTAAAAGTACTATTATAAATTGAAATTTATTTTGGGTGAAATTTTTAAAATTTAGTTATATTTAATTATATCAATTAATTTTGAATCTTATTTTTAATATAATTTTATATAATTTTATATTTATTTTAAAAATGTGTTATTCTAAAAAATGTTTTGACAAATATAATTTTTTCCATTTTATTTTAAAAAAAATAATCCAAATGGGGAATGTTTTAAAATAAATTAAAATATTATTCACTAATTAATGTTAATTGATATCATTATAATGTTAATTAATTAACATAGATGTATTATAAAATCATATTTTGTGTGAAAAAATACATCTCATGAAAAACAACTTTTTTCATCACATCTATGGGTTTTGTTTTAAATAAACAACTTCCAATTATGTGAAAAAAATTCTTTAACTTTTTTACGTTTTTGGAATCCAAATAAATTTAATTACATAATATGGTCAACTTAATTTTTTTTCATAATGAATATTGAGATCATTAAAAACATAGCTATCGTAGCTAAGCTGAAAACAGGTTTATCATGGGTCAAACTGAAAACATTTGGGTAAATATTATGTAAATTTTTTTATAAAATATATTTTATTGACTTATTTAGACAATAACATATCTATGTATTGAGAATTTTTTATTTAGGATCCATTCATTATTAAAAATCATGGGTATGCCTTTTTCTTTTCAAAAATTACAACTATGTCATTCGCCTCAATTATAAATATCCACCCACTCTCCTCTACAATTCACACCATCAAAACATTATGGTACTGAAACAATAAACCCATAATTCCTTCCATAATACTCTCCCCACTACCTAGAACTCTTATTGTTCAAATATATCCATCATAAACAGGATTTTGGTGGATACCTAATGGGGTTACCCAAATAAGAGGTAAAATTCTTCAATGAGAGTTTTTATTTTATTTATTACTCCACGTACATAACTTTTTATTAAAATGATGATGATAAAATATCAAAATTATATTAAATATAATTAATTTTTTTCATGTTTAAGCCATGAAATAAATCCATCTCCTCTTCCCAAAAAATAGAAAATAATAATGTTAGTTAGGTTTATGGTGAATGACTCCTTCACTAACCATTGTGACACATTTTTCATCAAAACATCTCTTAATAAGGTATGATAATGGATATAATTTTGATACATCATGTTTTTAAGATAATTATACTACTATAAATATAATATCAAATAAAAAATTTTAGCTTCCATTCCATGGGTGATATGATAATGTTGATCATGTGTAAGGTGGACTACAAACTTATGAAGTGATGTGATTCATTTTTCACTATTTCTTTACATAGACTGTAATAATAGATAAATTTTATGAATATATTTGATATATGTGACATGATATAGATTAATTATAATTACTATACCACTCACTTCTTTACCCCATTCACCTATTATAGAAATTATAACATCATTTCTGTGCATATACATCCTACTGTCCCCATGATGCGATGGGATTTATTCTCAATTTTCAAAATAAAATAATGATTCTAAATATTTATCTAATGTAAAAATAATATTTTTAACATAAATATATATATTTATATTATTTAAATATATATAATATTCAATATTTATAAATTTCCTGACAAAAAATTCATGAGAAAACCTTGTTGTGAGCACCTGAAAAAATATTAATTCCACATATTATCAATGAATGAGCTGTAAAAATTTATAAAAGGATCATATATTATATTATAAATATTAATATGTTTCTATATTAGTTTTATAATAAATTTTTATTTATTATATAATATTTTCAAATGTGTGTGAATAAATTTTATACATGAGGTACGAGATTATCATCTCACTTTTTATATCTGTGAGGTACACACTATATTCACCACTTGTTCCTTTTTTTTATAAAACCAATTAATGTATATTATAATTATTATCCTGAAAATTATTTAGTTTTAAATATCCTTTTTATGGTGTATCTACAATGGGGTGGATGATTAAAATGCTACCAAAGTGGTCAGGGTTGATGTCATAATCTCATTATTTATTGGGATTGTTTATGATTATGATTTTAAGGATGAAATATAATGATCTATTTATATATAACATCATGAATTTATAAATCCAATAGTTATTATTAATAATACATGTTTTTTTCTTATTTAGCATTTCATTATGTTCACATTATTCAAAAAATTTGTTTTCACAAAAACAAAATTTATTTCTTTAATTAGCTGAAACCCCTTTTTCTTCCATATAATTTTTTATAAAACTATTTTAAAAAATGTTATAATGTTAATATAAAATTATTTAAATTCTTTTTTATCCATTTTTTATGTTTTAAAATATTTTATTACAGTTAATCTTCATGTAATATTCAAAACATGGCACATTTTTTATTTTATAAAAATTTGAAAGGAATAATTTTTTTCACTTCTATAGAATGAATGGAATTTTTTACCATCAAAACCACACAATTTATAAAGATTAATTTATTGTTTTTTATTATTTTAAAACAAATGGATTTTTAATTTTTTATTAATTATAAGTTTTAAAACTGATTTTCAATGTTAAAAGGTTATTTTCATCAAGAAATATTCCATGTGATCTTCCAAAAACAGTTTCCATTTATGTTGATATCATTGGATGTTACATATTTTTTATTAGGATATAATACTTTTATACCATTATTATTATTTCTCTAAATGTTTTATGTTATTTATGAAATTTTTTTGAAACCCATTTTTCCATTGGTTATGATAAAATGAATTATTTATAAAACCCATTTATTTTCATGGGTTTTTATTTGATGAATGTTTTATTATATTGTGGAACTTATATGTATTAAATTCATTATTATATGGGTGGGACCTGTATTTCCCTATAATTAAATGGTTAATTATTTATATCTCATCAGATAATAATGGTAATCAAGTCAGTGGGCTTGTTCCACTATTGGAAACAGTTGATTCCCATTCCACTATGTGAAAAAGTTGAGACTTTATCCACTATAGGTAATAGGTATGTCCTGGTCCACTATGGGAAATAAGTGATGAGTTATGATTGACGATTTTAATAGTCTTGGATGTTAACCTTGATATATTAAATTATTTTCTCTATTTATAATGGTTGACCACTTTTATGGTATGAGCTTATGGTTCAGGATTGATTGATGCTAATTTCTCACTCTTATAGAATATGTATTCTGAGATGATATTGTTTAATTCCATTTCTCATGTATTTTATCAATGATATGTTGTGTATGAAAAAATTAATATATGATCATTATCATATATTCTTATGATTTTATATGCTAATATATTGATATGTCATATGTTTTCCCTCACGTAGAATATGAGCTCACACTTTTTTTATGTTTTCATCCACTATGTAGGATGAAACATTTACATTGGGTATTTACAAGAATATTAGTATGCTGGATGATATGTTTTTTGTGATGTTTAATATCTTTTATTAAATAATAATATTTTTTTTCTACTGTCGAAATGAAATAAAATAATATAGTCATTGGGCATGTATTTTTTCAATGTAATGAATAATTATCAAGTAAGATATAATATTTATATTTGGATATCAAGGGAATATATATTTGGTATCTTAGAAAATGTTTAATCTATATATGGAGATTATAATTAGAAAAAAATAATTGAAAACCATGGGGTTAATTCTATTTACAATATTACTTCCTAATGAGTTACAAAGATATTATGTGGTTTTCCAAGAAATGCATCACTATTTAAATTCTAAAAGTGGGTGTGGTTCTATCTTATAGGTACAATGGGTTAATAACTTCAAAAAAAATCTTTCAGGCTTGAATTAATTGTCACATGTTATATGACAATGGTTCTTTCTATGCATCTAGTTTGAAACTCCAGGGGTAAATTCTTTGGTTAACCCTCCTTTTCATTATCATCCACCATGAATGATTTGAATAGATGGTGACCATTTATATCCTTGGTTAATTCTAATGTGATTTGGAATTAAAATAATGTACCAGGATTTATATAGAGACCCTATCATTTCATACATTAAAATGACATCACATTTTGGGAATACATAAATCATTTCACAAAGAGACTCCCAAGGATTGTATTAGTCTAGTGAATTTGGAAAATTTGAACAAAAAACATCTAACTGAGTTAATGATATTCAATGATTCCCACAAATATCGTAACCATTATTAAATATACTAAAAACCCATTATTTTTTACCTAGGTAATGTAATAATAAGAATGGATTATCTGAGATGCCTAATAAGGGTAAACAAGGAAGATAAGTAAAAATAAACATAGGCATTATGGTATGAGAATGTGATCATAACATTTTATGATCATAACCTTCATATCACAGATCATAAATGCAAATCATTTCATAAAGATTAATTTTTTCTAGGACATGAATCATTAGGTAAACATGAGCATAATCCGTGAAATCACAACATATTAATGATTCATGTACTTGTGGAATACACAAAAACCTATAACATCAAACACTATAATTGAAGACTCACTTATAGGACATGTGTGGGAACTTCTTGGGGACTACACCTACTAGGTGGGACACACCACCATCCCTAGTGTAGTACCCCTAGTTTTAGGTATGTAGCCTTTGTTTGTGCATTTTTATGTGTTTAAAGTGCATGGGATTAGTTGGGAAGAGGTTGGGAGAGTTCGGAAAGGTTTTGGAGGTGTTTGGAGGCTTTTAAAGGGGTGCACGGTTTGGGCATGGTTAGTGTAAACCATGTGGATGCTCTAGGAAACTGTGTATGGGGAGACAGTAGGCTCCGCACGGCCTACGCATGGTTTTCCAAACTGTGCGAGGAAACTGTGCGGACCCTGGATCTCGAGGCAGTGGAGTGCAAACTATTAGCGCATGGTTTGCCAAACTTTGCGGGAAAATGGTGCGCCCACTTAAAAATAATGTTTTTAAGTCCGGTCTCCATCGAAATTACCTCATTTCACTCCTCTATTCCTCCCACTCGAGGAAAACGCGGGTTTTTGGGTTCTCATGGGTTTAGGGTGTTCTCCCACTCGGTTTGGAAGGATTTTGAAGAGGATTCAAGGTGGATGGAATGTGATTGCTTCGGGTATGTCTCTCCTCTTGTTTATCTGGCGTTTTCCTCTAGATCTACATCCCTATATTTCTTGGTTTTCTATATCTACACTTGTGGTGTGTAGATCTAGCATTGGGGATTCCTTGAATGATGATTTTAAGGCTTTTTATGGTTAGGGAAGGGGATCTAGAGAGGTTTCGGTGGTGCGTTCACCGGATTTGAGTCGCGGTTGTTCATGGGTCGATTTCTCAGGAACCCTAAAGGTATGTGGCTTCTCTCTCGAATCCACTTGGTTAGAACTAGTGGTTCCATGTTACATTTAATTTTTTGTGATTGAAATTAATTGTATGGTGCTGTGCGAAATTGGTTGGAAATCCATTTGGGGGTTTTGGGGAAAAGGGGGTTTTGGGGTGAAATGTTCTTATTGAGGATTTTAAAATGTGTATTTTAAAAAGGAATGCTATGATTGATTTGTGAAATGATTGATGGAAGTGTTTGTCGATAAAAAGGTTGTTTTATTGAAATGTGATTTGTCATGTAAAATGGTTTTCAATAAATGGGTGATTTATTGAAGTGAATTGACATGTAATGAAATTGGTTGATTACATGATGTTGTTGTGACCTTGATGGATTGTATGCTTGGTTGTGATTGGTTGAAATGTTGTGTGGAAGTGGACAGGAAGTACCACAATAATAAAGGGGGGGATAGTGGATGGAAGGGCCACCATCAATGATAAGTGGATGGTAAGAGACACTAGTTGTAAATAGATGAAACGGGTTGGATGGATGCTCCACTGTTATGATTGTTTTGTTGATTGTTGCTTTTCATAGATGGAATTGGTTGTGAATGGATAATGGGTTGGACAGAAGCTCCACCGTTGTTTGTTTAGTTTTTTGTTGTGCATTTCTTTGCCAGTTGGAAATTGTGACATGTTTTTTTGGCTTTCCTCTGGTGGTTGGATTTGGGTAAGACGGCTCGGTAAGGGCATGTTTGGCTTTTGGAAATGGTTGTACTTATGATTATTTTATATAAATTATTTTATAAAATTTTTCTAAAGGTTTTATCCTAGTGGTGTGTGTAAGGAAGTCATTTGGGGAAATCCTACTGAGTTTTAGTACTCACCCCCTACATTGGCGCGTTGGTGTCCTTTCAGATGTTGTGTACCATGACATGGGAAAAGGTAAGGCATCAACCTCCTTTTGTGGTGCGTTGTGATGTCCTGGTAGAACATGGAGCTTGGAGCTTAGTGTGGAACTGTGGTGGTTTCATAGCTCATGGTGTTTCTTTTTGAGTCTTCCGCATTGTACTCTGATGTTGTATTGGGTTGTTTTGGCATGTCAGATTATGGATTATCTGGTTGTCTTTGGTAATGTATGAGTTTTGTTTTCTTGACATGCATCATATAGTTGTGGTTTTTTGGTTGGTTTTTTCTTAAGGGAAAATCGTTCCCTAATTGTTCTTGGAGCCCTCGGTATTTATTTCCAGCATCTAGCACCTTGGGAATGTCGCTTAAGGCCAAGTAACCCTCACCACCTCCTCAAGCCAATGAGGTATGGGTGGTGTGTTTCGAGTGGTATCAGTTTGTTCGGTCCTTTGGATTTGATCTTTGGATTTGGTGTTGACATTCGTTTTGTTGCATTCCATGAGTCGGGATGGTAGCAAGGTGTAGGATTGTCGGATCTTGGAATGTATAGAATTAAAGAATATAGCTAACCCTTTTGTGCTGAAATTCACGTTACTAGGGAGTTGGGTACATAAGTGTTTTGGAGACACTTATAGGAATTGGGTATCTCATTTTCGTGGGTGTTTCCAATGATATGAGCATGGAATTCATGGTAGAAATGACTTCCCATTAGGATGTATATTTCATTGATGTATAATGATTTATGATGTGATATGAATGTGTGAAATTTTAATGTGAATAAATTTTTATTTTCAAAATGGTTTGGTTTTCAAAATGGTGAAACATGGAACATGGGGAAAATGTAAACTGGTGGAAAGCCTTGTTGTGATAGTGTTGTGTAATGTGATTTGAATTGGGATTTCGTGATGTCTACGGAAGGGAGACTCGTGGTTGTTTGTTTTATTATTATAGAAATGGCACTGGGTAGGTGTCGTAGAGACCAACCAGAGGAGGCTACTAAGAATGTGGTAGCACCTGAGGCTCAGGTGAACCAGCAACTAGTGAAAAGCATAGTGCATGATTTCCCAGTTGTGGAAAGTGCGAACAAAGTGGATGAACCAAGGCATGAGGATCATGCAGTTCAGTTTCAAAAGAAGAATCCACCCATCTTCAGGGGTGATTTAGAGCTAGAGAGGGCAGAAGCATGGTTGAATAGAATAAACAACATCTTCGAGTTCTCGGGAACATCGGTAGAGTTAAAATTGAATTTAGCCACGTATATGTTGGAAGATCTTGCCCTAATGTGTAGGGAGTTGGTAGTCTAGGCGGTGATAGACCAAGGTATGATGTGGGAAGTCTTGGAGGAATTTTTTGACAAAAAATTCCACCCACATACGTTCAGAATTCAGCGTACGACTGATTTCTTCAGTTTGAAGCAAGAACTTATGTCTGTGATGGAGTATGCAGCTAACTTTATGAACTTAGTGTGGTTTGCACCCGAGGTGGAGGGTAGCACATCATTGAAGGAAAGAATATTTGAAGCGGGGTTAAGGAAAGAAGTCTGTTCAAATATAATAGTACTATGTATAAACGATTACATAGAGATGGTGAATAGAGCCTCTATGGCTAAGCGGGATTTGTTGGGTGCTCCGGGCGGGGGAAGCATGGTGGTACCCATGGATAATAGTGTAAAATCTAACGCTGGGTTCAAGTGGAAGAGGCACTATTATTCCCAAGGTGGTAATATGACATATAATCTGACGATAGGATCAGTGAATCTTCCATTGAAGCCCCAGATCAAGTTAGGATTTTTTTAGTGTGGTTCTACAGGCCACATCAAGTGGTATTGTATAGAACAACCTCAAGCATGTCATAATTATAAGTAGATGGTCCATCTGCAGCATTACTGTCGAAATGCTCCAGGGTCTAGTGCATGTGACACTCCTCAGGGATCACACACATCGTATGCTTCGACAGGACGAGGGCAGCAGCAAACCCCTCAACAGCAGAGTAAATTGGGTCATGGTGATTCTCAGAATACCACGATGCCTCAGCAGAACAATAAAGTGCAGAGTGTGGCAAGAAAAAATGTGTTTGGAGCTGAACTAGTTGTGGTGGATGATCACTCAGGACCATCCACGGTGCGAGGTACTATTATTTTAAATTCTACCTTTAGGGAAGTGTTGTTTGATACGGGTGATTCACAATCTTTTATTGTCACACGTGTGGTAGATTTTCTGGGTTTAAGGGTAGAAATCATGCCCTCGGTTTTGAAACATCAAACTCCTCTTGGTTGAAGAGAGTTTCGAGCCTTCTTGTGTAGAGAATGTTGTATCATTGTGGGAGAGGTTGAGATAGTGTGGAATTTCTCAATTCTTGAGATGGATGGGTATGATGTAATCATGGGAATGGATTTTCTAGTGGAGTTTAAGGCCCACATTGATTGTGATGCGTGAACAGTGAATTTTATGACACACGATGGTGTTAAACATCTCTTTAGAGGAGAGAGGCATGAAAGGAAGGGTGCAACGGTTTTGTTGGCACCAGTAGTGGGTACGTTATCGTATCAGTTGGTGGTACTGTTGTTGGAATCGGTAATGAGTTTTTGTGTAGAGTTTTCTTACAATAGTTGTAGATCAGTTCATGGATGTTTTTCCTGAAGAATTCTCTGGGTTACCTCCCGTAAGAGAAGTGGAGTTTACGATTGATATCTTTCCGGGGACCAGTCCTATCTCACTTCCGTCTTATCGGATGGAACTAGATGAATTGTGATAATTGAAAGTCTAGTTTGGAGAGCTAGAAAACAAAGGGTTCATCCGGCCTAGCACATCTCTGTGGGCAGATCCGATGTTGTTTGTGAAAAAGGCGGATGGAACCTTGAGGCTCTCTGTTAATTATCGTAGACTTAACCAAGTTACAATAAATAATAGATATCCACTTCCATGAATTGACGATTTTTTGACTATTTGAGGGGAGCCCAGTGGTTCTCCAAGATCGACCTGAGGTCAGGATATCATCAATTGCAGGTAAGGAAAGAGGATATTCCTAAAACAGTTTTCAGAATTATATATGGCCATTATGAATATGTGTTTATACCCTTTGGTCTAACAAATGTCCTGTAGTGTTCATGGAATTAATGAATCGGTTATTTCATAGATATCTAGATTCATTTGTGGTGGTTTTTTTAGATTATATTCCGGTGTATTCAAAGACAAGGGCGGAGCATGAGCGTCACTTGGGGAAAGTGCTTGGGATCTTGTGGGATCATCGGTTGTATGCCAAATTGTCAAAATGTGACTTTTGGATACAGGATGTTCGTTTTCATGGCCATGTGATTTCTAAAAGGGTTGTTTCAGTGGATCCAGAAAAGATAGAGGATGTTGTCTCGTGGAAACCGCCAAATAATGTGTTTGAGATACGATGTTTCCTTGGTCTAGTTGGGTATTATAGGCATTTTTTTCATGATTTTTCACATTTGGATTCACCGATGACATCTTTGACAAGAAAGAATATTTCATTCTAGTGGAAAAAATAGTTTCAGTAGTGTTTCGAAGAGTTAAAGGGTCGTCTTACATCAGCACGAATATTTGTGTTACCAGAACTAGGAAAAGGGTACGTGGTGTATTGTGATGCATCGAGATCAGGGTTGGAGTGCGTTCTCATGCAAGGGAATCATGTGGTTGCATATGGCTCACAACAGTTGAGAGTGCATGGGAAGAACTTCCAAACTCATGATTTGGAGTTTGCAGCAGTGGTCCATGCTTTGAAAGTGTGGTGTCATTATCTCTTCGGTGAGAAATTTAAGGTATACACAGATTATAAGAGCTACAAGAACATTTTCTCACAAAGGGATTTGAACTTGAGGAAAAGGAGATGGATGGAATATCTCCATATGTTTTATTTTGAATTGATGTACACACCAGGTAAATGAAATTCAGTGGTGGATGCATTAATTAGAAAATCATATGCTCAGGTGGTAAAACAGGTAATGGACCAGTGGCAGTTGGTGTCAGTTATAGCTGATATGCGGTTGGAATGTGAGGACCAGGGTGATAGAGCATTCTTATTTCTAGTTCTGTTGGTTCCTGACTTGGTTGGCCTGGTTAAAGAGGCACAAATTTCTGATTCTGAGTGTCTGACCATGGGGTCAAGACTCAATGGTGGGGAGACCATTGAGGGTTGGCAACTGAATAGAGATTCGGTTTTGTGTTTCTGGAATCGGATGGTTGTACAAGTTTCTTTTCAGAAGGAACTTCTTAGGGCGTATCATCATTCCAGGTGGGATTTTCATCCTGGAATTCAGAAAATGTATAAAGCATTGAAATCACAGTTTCTGTGGGCTGGCATGAAAAAAAGAGTGGCTGAGTTTGTTTCGAGATGCTTGACTTGTCCGCAGGTCAAGGCAAAGCATCAGAAGCCAACAAAAATGTTGTAGTATTTACCAATCCTTGTGTTGAAGTGGGAGAAGATAGCGATGGATTTTATTATATGTCTCTGAAGAATGGTCAGAAAGCATGATTCCATTTGGGTGATAGTGGATCGGCTAACAAAGTCAGCTCGTTTCATCCCGATTTATGAATCTCATACGGTGGAGGATCTGTCCAAAATCTATATCCGGGAGGTGGTAAAGAGGAATGGAGTTCCATTTTCGATTGTATCAGATAGAGATCCGAGGTTTCCATCTCATTTCTGGAAATCCTTACAGCAAGACCTTGGAACGCAGTTGATGATTAGAACGGCGTATCACCCTCAGATGGATGGTCAATCCTAGAGGATGATACAAACTCTGGAGGATATGTCAAGGGCTGGTGTCATGGATTTTGGGGGCTCATGGGAGTATCACTTGTCGTTGGCTGAGTTCTCGTACAATAACAGGTATTAGGCGTCCATACAGATGGCTCCATTTTAAGCATTGTATGGGCGGCTAGGTCGGTAAAGACCCGTAAATTTCAAGGAAATTTTTTTCTTAATTTTCTTTGGAATTTTACAAGAACGCAGTTTCTGACGGCGCCTGATTCCGAGGTCCGGTGTGCCCGGAATCATTTTCCGAAGTTTGGCTCGGGTACGTTCAGTAAATGGACGAGCGGGGTTTTCTAACTTTTGAACTGGTGCCCGGAATCGAATTCTGAGGGCACCGATGAAATTGCAACGCCGATATTCGCTTAAAAACGCCTCTTCCAGAGTTGTGTTTGCTCGGGTGTGGTTTTTAATTTTCGGGCTTAAAGTTAAGAAATAAAATAATTTTTGCGACAACTTTATTTTATTTCACATAAGCCACTTGGAAGCCACTTGAAGCCACTTAAAGAAGGCTTGAACTGAGTTGAACTGGATAGGATGTTATCCAGAAATATCCTACCCCCCTTGGTAGGATATTTGTGAGGTGGGGCCCGCACGAGCCCTGCCGTTTCTTTCCGCTAAGAAATGCACCCGTGAAAACCCATCTTAATGAAAGTCAACCGACGCGTTTTCTAAATTCTTAACAGACCATTTAATTGGGCGGTTTATTTCGTGAATTAAATGGGCTGTTTCTTTCGTGAATTAAATGGGTCGTTTCTTTCGTTGAATTAATTCAACGAATTGATGGATCGTTTCTCAACCAGTTTTTCAAATTCTTTGGCATAATAATGAAATAAGGCCAACGCTTAACCTCTGGTTATTTGCGCTTGAGAATATTTGAGAGAACCATCGTAACTTCTTCTCCCTCGCGAAGAACGCGAAGAATGCGAAGAACGCGAAGAACGCCGGACCCAGAAATCGACGACGCCTTCGCCCAAGACGTTCTTCCGATCTCCGATCTCCGATCACCGACCATTTGAGGTGAGTGGTTTCGGAGTTCCGCTCAAGGTTCTTTCCTTTTTGTTTTAAACACAGATTTAATTAATCATGTTTTAAATCTGTTGTTCTTGGTTGGTTGAGTTCTCCGACTCAACGCCAATTCCCGCGACGACGCGACGCCTCCCCGCGACGACGTGACGATTCCTCTCTTCCGCGACGATCCTTTCCGCGAAGACCGCCCGCGCGCGACAATCGACGAGGTAGGGATTTGTTTTGAAAATTTACCCCTTTTTAATTTTCCCGTGAATGTTCTTGAAAATTAAAACGCCGGTTTCAAATGAACAAATTTATTTTAATTAAAATTGTCGGTTCATGTGTTGAACAATTTTTCTCCCGGTTGTTTATCTCTAACGCGGAGGGTGTGGGCCAAACGAACACGGCCCGACGACCCTCCGCCGTTCTTCGTTTGTGCGGATTTGACGGTCGACGACGGAACGTGCCGCAACGGACGCATGACGATCCCGCAGTAAAGAACGGATCCCGGGAGGAGCAACGGTGCAGACGGGAAGGAAAACGGGCCACCGGAGCGACGCCGGCGGCCCGCGGAAGTTGCCGGCGGCGCGGGTCACCGGCGCGGCGGCCGGAGGCGGCGGCGCCCCGGCGCGCCGCCGGACGAGACCGCCGCGGCTGAAGCCGCGGCGGCGGCGGCCAACGGACCCACGACGCGTGGGTCCGGTTCGTCCAGGCGGGACGCGGCTCAGCCGCGTCCGCGGTTCGCCAGCGCGGCCCGCACGCGGGCCGCGGTTCTTCCTCAGGCCGCGGGTCAGCGCCCGCGGCTTCCACCCGCGCCGCTCGGCCAAGCCGAGCCGGCCGAGCCGGACCGACCCTGGCCGGGCCAGGCCGGGCCAGCCGGGTCGGGTCGACCCGAACCGGGTCGAGCCGGTTCGGGCCGACCCGGTTCGGGCCGACCCAGGGGGGGTCGGCCCGGGTCGGCCCGGGCCCGTACCCCCCATCTTCGGACGTTTTCGTTCAAATGCCCGTATCTTGAGCTTCGTGCCTCCAAACGACTCGCCGTCAACGGCAACGCGATCCTTGGATCGAGACGGTCGTTTCGGTATATCGCACTCAAGTTTCGGATTACTTTGAGCCCGGCCGGGTTGGTTCGTACACGAGACCAACCGGGCCCTCGGAGCGGAAACGCTCATATCTTGAGCTACGGACGTCCGATTGACGTGCTTTCAGCTCTGTTGAATTCCTCTAAGTGAGACGGATCCTTTGGCATACTCCGCCCGAGGTTTGGACGCAGGTGGAGTGCGGTCGGGTTGGTTTTGCCTTAAAAACCAACCGGGCCCCTAGGACGAAAATGCCAATATCTCTCAGACCGGGCGTCCGATTGACGCGCCGTCTGCGACGTTGAGTTCCTGTTGACGATACGAAACTTTTGGATACATCAACTTCGGACTTCATGTCAGTTGATGTATCAGCCTCCCGGCTCGTGGAGCGGACCCTCCCGAACGAGCTTGTTGTGTGCGGGAACCCTAGTGCTGGCTGCAACTGCTACTTCGACAGTGACGACTGTGCAGAGATCCTCTGTGGACTCCGACGACGACCGTGCAGAGATCCTCCGTGGACTCCGACGACGACCGTGCAGAGATCCTCCGTGGACTGCGGCGACGACTGTGCAGAGATCCTCAGCGGACTGCGACGACTACTGCACTCAGTGATCCTACGTGGATTAGTGCTTCAGGTCCTGCGTGGGCCCGATCCTGTGTGGGTCCGATCCTGTGTGGGTCATCTCTCAGCGGTTCTGTGTGAGCCAACTCCTACAGGTCATGCGTGGGCCCGATCCTGTGTGGTTCACTGCAAGGTTAGTACCTATCGATCCTTCGTGGGTCCGATGACTTAGATGGTTCAATGACCATCTTTATCGTCATCCGAAGAAGTATACCTGTGTGAGCTGAATCTTGTGTTACTCTCCTTTGTGGATTGTGTTGAGCTATCCTGTGTGGGTTTACTGTTTACTCTCCTTTGTGGATTGTGTTGTTCTATCCTGCGTGGGTATGCGTTTTGCTTTCCTGTGTGGACTGGGTTGTGCTTGGGCTCGGACGTTGGAGCCGAACGGGGAATTGCAGACTTAGGTATATGTATGGGCATATACCTAAGCCGTGTCAGATGTTACTTCGTGATTGCATCTATTCTTCGTGACTTATCCTTTGTGGATTTCGAGAGACCTTCGGGGGTCTTGGGGTCCCTACTGAGTAGCTTATACTCACCCCTGCACGGGCTATGCCCGCACATCGTGGTGTTTGTTGCAGACGACGGACAGCGCTGATCGTGGAGGGGGCGTGCGGAGCTGGACAGTACCTGGAGGTGGACCACTGGGCGGGACGTACTCGGAGCGGTTAGGTGGACCCGAGGAGCAGCGGAGGATATCTGTACCCACCCTTCAGGTGGGACTTCCAGAGGACGGCTCGACGCTGCAGTTTTTCCCTTTTTAGTTGCTGTTTTTCCTTTCAGTTGTACTTTACAGTTGGGCTTGAATTTCCGGCCCCTCTTACTTTCAGCACAGCTTGTACAGTTTCTACTTAGTGTTTCCTTTTCCGCTTGCTTATTCTGTGGTGCTTGTTTTCTTTTCAAAGGCAATGCCTTCCCTTTTGTTGGGATTTACGCCTTGGTGCTAGTCGCCAGCCCCTGGCCTATGGAAGGCGGGCTTGGGGTAGTTACGACACGGGCCCCGAGGACGGGTCGTGACAAATTGGTATCAGAGGAGGTGTTGAGAGAGTTTCACACTTCTCCTTTGGCGGTACATCCCGGAGTGGCGAAGATGTACCAGGATCTCAGACGACAGCACTGGTGGCCGGGCATGAAGAAGGCTGTGGCAGAGTTCGTTTCACGGTGCCTCACCTGCCAGCAGGTGAAGGCAGAGCATCAGGTACCAGCAGGCTTGGTACAGCCCTTGGAGGTCCCGGAGTGGAAGTGGGACGGGATATCTATGGACTTTGTGACTAGACTTCCATGCACTTCCAGAGGTCACGATTCCATTTGGGTGATTGTTGACCGACTCACCAAGTCGGCACACTTCTTACCCATCCGAGAGCAGGGCACAGTGGAGAGCTTGGGGCGTCTCTACGTTCAGGAGATTGTACGACTTCACGGTGTGCCATCGACTATCGTCTCCGATCGGGACGCTCGTTTTACTTACCGGCTTTGGAAGGGGTTGCAGGAGGCGTTCGGGACGCGACTACGTCTGAGCACCGCCTTTCACCCTCAGACGGATGGTCAGACGGAGAGGACCATTCAGACTCTCGAGGACATGCTCCGCGCATGTGTCCTCGACTTTGGTCGTAGCTGGGAGGACCACCTACCCTTGGTGGAGTTCGTGTTCAACAACAGCTACCACTCCACCATCGGGATGGCACCCTACGAGGCGTTGTACGGCAGGCCTTGCAGATCTCCTTTGTGCTGGACAGACCATGGGGTGTCAGCACTTGTGGGACCGGAGATGGTCCGGGCCACGACAGAGAAGGTCCAGGTCATCCAGGAGCGGATGAGGACAGCAGAGAGCCGGCAGAAGTCATATGCTGACAGGAGGCGGAGGCCACTAGAGTTCGAGGATGGCGACCACGTCTTCTTGCGGGTCTCACCTCGACGTGGTTTGAGGAGATTTGGCTGAGGCGGCAAGTTGTCTCCACGCTTCATCGGACCCTTCCAGGTCCTCAGTAGGGTTGGCGAGGTGGCTTATCGCCTGGCTCTGCCACCTCAGTTGCACCGGGTGCACGACGTCTTCCACGTATCCCAGCTGAGGAGATACATGCACGACCCGACGCACATCATTGACTATGGGGAGCTAGACGTGGATGATGGAGCGACTTTTGCGGAGGTCCCAGTGGAGATAGAGGATCGACAAGAGTGGGTCCTACGTGGGCGATCGATTCCTCTTGTGTGCATCAGATGGCAGCACGGAAACCTCCAGGAGAGCACTTGGGTGCGGGAGGCTCAGATGCGTGCTCAGTACCCACTTTTGTTTCCCTAGTTTTTGATGTATCTTTACGGGGACGTAAATTCCTGAGGTGGGAGTAATGTAAAGACCCGTAAATTTCAAGGAAATTTTTTTCTTAATTTTCTTTGGAATTTTACAAGAACGCAGTTTCTGACGGCGCCTGATTCTAAGGCCCGGTGTGCCCGGAATCATTTTCCGAAGTTTGGCTCGGGTACGTTCAGTGAATGGACGAGCGGGGTTTTCTAACTTTTGAACCGGTGCCCGGAATCGAATTCTGAGGGCATCGATGAAATTGCAGCGCCGGTATTCGCTTAGAAACGCCTCTTCCAGAGTTGCGTTTGCTCGGGTGTGGTTTTTAATTTTCGGGCATAAAGTTAAGAAATAAAATAATTTTTGCGACAACTTTATTTTATTTCACATAAGCCAATTGAAGCCACTTAAAGACGGCTTGAACTGAGTTGAACTGTATAGGATGCTATCCAGAAATATCCTACCTCCCTTGGTAGGATATTTGTGAGGTGGGGCCCGCACGAGCCCCGCCGTTTCTTTCCACTAAGAAACGCACCCGTGAAAACCCGTCTTAATGAAAGTCAACCGACGCGTTTTCTAAATTCTTAACAGACCATTTAATTGGGCGGTTTATTTCGTGAATTAAATGGGATGTTTCTTTTATGAATTAAATGGGTCGTTTCTTTCGTTGAATTAATTCAACGAATTGATGGATCGTTTCTCAACCAGTTTTTCAAATTCGTTGGCCTAATAATGAAATAAGGCCAATGCTTGACCTCTGGTTATTTGCGCTTGAGAAGATTTGAGAGAACCATCGTAACTTCTTCTCCCTCGCGAAGAACGCGAAGAACGCGAAGAACGCGAAGAACGTCGGACCCAGAAATCGACGACGCCTTCGCCCAAGACGTTCTTCCGATCTCCGATCTCTGATCACCGACCATTTGAGGTGAGTGGTTTCGGAGTTCTGCTCAAGGTTCTTTCCTTTTTGTTTTAAACACAGATTTAATTAATCATGTTTTAAATCTGTTGTTCTTGGTTCGTTGAGTTCGCCGACTCAACGCCGATTCCCGCGACGACGCGACGCCTCCCCGCGACGACGCAATGATTCCTCTCTTCCGCGACGATCCTTTCCGCGAAGAACGCCCGCGCGCGACGATCGACGAGGTAGGGATTTGTTTTGGAAATTTACCCCTTTTTAATTTTCCCGTGAAAGTTCTTGAAAATTAAAAAGCCGGTTTCAAATGAACAATTTTATTTTAATTAAAATTGTCTGTTCATGTGTTGAACAATTTTTCTCCCGGTTGTTTATCTCTAACGCGGAGGGTGCGGGCCAAACGAACACAGCCCGACGACCCTCCGCCGTTCTTTGTTTGTGCGGATTTGACGGTCGACGACGGAACGTGCCGCAGCGGACGCTTGACGATCTCGCAGTAAAGAACGGATCCCGGGAGGAGCAACAGCGCAGACGGGAAGGAAAACGGGCCACCAGAGCGACACCGGCGGCCCGCGGAAGTTGCCGGCGGCGCGGGTCACCGGCGCGGCGGCGGCGGCCAACGGACCCGCGGCGCACGGGTCCGGTTCGTCCAGGCGGGACACGGCTCAACCGCGTCCGCGGTTCGCCAGCGCGGCCCGCACGCGGGCCGCGGTTCTTCCTCACGCCGCAGGTCAGCGCCCGTGGCTTCCACCCGCGCCGCTCGGCCAAGCCGAGCCGGCCGAGCCGGACCGGCCCTGGCCGGGCCTGGCCGGGCCCGCCGGGTCGGACCCGGGTCGGCCCGTACCCCCCATCTTCGGACGTTTTCGTTCAAACGCCCGTATCTTGAGCTTCGTGCCTCCAAACGACTCTTCGTCAATGGCAACGCGATCCTTGGATCGAGACGGTCGTTTCGGTATATCGCACTCAAGGTTTCGGATTACTTTGAGCCTGGCCGGGTTGGTTCGTACACGAGACCAACCGGGCCCTCGGAGCGGAAACGCTCATATCTTGAGCTACGGACGTCCGATTGATGTGCCGTCAGCTTTGTTGAATTCCTCTAAGTGAGACGGATCCTTTGGCATACTCCGCCCGAGGTTTGGACGTAGGTGGAGTGCGTTCGGGTTGGTTTTGCCTTAAAAACCAACCGGGCCCCTGGGACGAAAATGCCAATATCTCTCAGACCGGGCGTCCGATTGACGCGCCGTCTGCGAGGTTGAGTTCCTGTTGATGATACGGAACTTTTGGATACATCAACTTCGGACTTCGTTTCAGTTGATGTATCAGCCTCCCGGCTCGTGGAGCGGACCCTCCCGAACGAGCTTGCTGTGTGCGGGAACCCTAGTGCTGGCTGCAACTGCTACTTCGACAGCGACGACTGTGCAGAGATCCTCTGTGGACTCCGACGACGACCGTGCAGAGATCCTCCGTGGACTCCGACGACGACCGTGCAGAGATCCTCCATGGACTGCGGCGATGACTGTGCAGAGATCCTCAGCGGACTGCGACGACTACTGCACTCAGCGATCCTACGTGGATCAGTGCTTCAGGTCCTGCGTGGGCCCAATCCTATGTGGGTCCGATCCTGTGTGGGTCATCTCTCAGCGGTTCTGTGTGAGCCAACTCCTACAGGTCCTGCGTGGGCCCGATCCTGTGTGGGTCACTGCAAGGTTAGTACCTATCGATCCTTCGTGGGTCTGACGACTTAGATGGTTCAATGATCATCTTTATCGTCATCCGAAAAAGTATACCTGTGTGAGCTGAATCTTGTGTTACTCTCCTTTGTGGATTGTGTTGAGCTATCCTGTGTGGGTTTACTGTTTACTCTCCTTTGTGGATTGTGTTGTTCTATCCTGCGTGGGTATGCGTTTTTCTTTCCTGTGTGGACTGGGTTGTGCTTGGGCTCGGACGTTGGAGCCGAACGGGGAATTGCAGACTTAGGTATATGTATGGGAATATACCTAAGCCGTGTCAGATGTTACTCCGTGATTTCATCTCTTCTTCGTGACTTATCCTTTGTGGATTTCGAGAGACCTTCAGGGGTCTTGGGGTCCCTACTGAGTAGCTTATACTCACCCCTGCACGGGCTATGCCCGCACATCGTGGTGTTGGTTGCAGACGACGGACAGCGCTGATCGTGGAGGGGGCGTGCGGAGCTGGACAGTACCTGGAGGTGGACCACTGGGCGGGACGTACTCGGAGCGGTTAGGTGGACCTGAGGAGCAGCAGAGGATATCTGTACCCACCCTTCAGGTGGGACTTCCAGAGGACGGCTCGACGCTGCAGTTTTTCCCTTTTTAGTTGCTGTTTTTCCTTTCAGTTGTACTTTACAGTTGGGCTTGTATTTCCGGCCCCTTTTACTTTCAGCACAGCTTGTACAGTTTCTACTTAGTGTTTACTTTTCCGCTTGCTTATTATGTGGTGCTTGTTTTCTTTTCAAAGGCAATGCCTTCCCTTTTGTTGGGATTTACGCCTTGGTGCTAGTCGCCAGCCCCTGGCCTATGGAAGGCGGGCTTGGGGTAGTTACGACACGGGCCCCGAGGACGGGTCGTGACAAGGTCATTGTCCACTATGTTGGTGGAGACAGGTGAGTCCTCGATGGTTGGACCGAGCCTTCTCCAGGAGACTACAGATAAGATCATGTTGATCAGGAAGAGAATGGATATGGCTCAGAGTATTCAAAAATTGTATACGGATCATTGTCGACGAATGTTGTTCTTCAAGGTGAGTGATCATGTGTTCTTGAGGATCTCGACTAGGTTGGGACATCGTCGGTTTGGGAAGTAGGGAATGTTATCTCCAAGTTATATTGTGCCTTTTGAGATTCATGAGCAGGTTGGTGAGGTGGCTTATCATTTGGCTTTTCCACCACGGTTTAGTGTGGTGCAAAATGCATTTCATGTGTCGTAGTTGAAAAAGTATCATCCAAACTGTGACCATGTGATTTGATGGGATCATGTTGAGCTAGAACCAGATGCTTCATTGGTGCACGTGCCAGTCCAGGTTTTGGATTGGAAAGATAAAGACATTCATGGTAAAATCATAAGTTTAGTTCGTGTTTTGTGGTAACATGGTCAGATTCAAGAGGAGACTTGGGAGTGGGAGAAAGAGATGATTGAGCAGTGGCCCAAGCGCTTTCGGCAAAGGGTGGGTTCACAAATTTTTTAGGATGGAAAGTACAATGGTGGGAATAATTTATTACCCTAGCATTGAGTTATGTAGCCTTTTTTATAAATTTTTATGAGTTTAAATTGCATGGGATGAGTTGGGAAGAGGTTGGGAGATTTTGGAATGTTTTTGGATGTGTTTGGAGGCTTTTAAAGGGGTGCACGGTTTTAGCACGGTTAGTGTAAACTCTATGGATGATCCAAGAAACCATACAAGGGGAGACAGTAGGCTCCGCATGGCCTACACATAGTTTTCCAAACCATGCAAGAAAACCATGCGGACCCTGTCTCTCGAGGAAGTGGAGTGTGCATGGTTAGTGCACGGTTTTCCAAATCATGCGGGCTAACCATGCAGCCACTTAAAAATAGGATTTTTAAGTCCAGGCTCCCTCGGACTTGCCTCATTTCACTCCTCTCTTCCTCCCACTTGAGCCTCACACAGTTTTTTTGGGTTCTCATGGGTTTATAGTGCTCTCCTACTAGGTTTGGAAGGATTTTTAAGAGGATTCAAGGTGGTTTGAAGGTTATTGCTCTTGGTATGTATCTCCTCTTGTTTCTATTGTGTTTTCTTCTAGATCTCCATCCCTATCTTTCCTAGTTTTCTAGATCCAAACTTGTGGTCTGTAGATCTAGGGTTTGGGATGCCTTGGATGATGATTTTAAGCCTTGTTATGGTTAGGGAAGGGGATCTAGATAGGTTTTGGTGGTGTTTTCATTGGATTTGAGGCATGGTTATTCATGGGTCGATTTCTCAGGAACTCTAAAGGTAGGTGGCTTCTCTCTCAAATCCTCTTGGTTAGAACTAGTGGTTCCATGTTACAATTAATTTGTTGTGATTGAAATTAATTGTATGGTGATGTGAAAATTTGGTTGGAAATCCATTTGGGGGTTTTGCGGAAAAATGAGTTTTGGGGTGAAATGTTCTTATTGAGGATTTTAAAATGAGGATTTTAAAATGGAATGCTATGGTTGATTTGTGAAATGATTGATGGTAGTGGTTTTCAATAAAAATTTTGTTTTATTGAAATTTGATTTTTCATGGAAAATGGATTTCAATAAATGGGTGATTTGTTGAAGTGAATTGACATGTAATGGAATTGGTTGATTACATGATGTTGTTGTGACCTTGATGGATTATATGCTTGGTTGTGATTGGTTGAAATTTTTTGTGGAAGTGGGCAGGAAGTACCACTATAATAAAGGGGGATGGATAGTGGACGAAAGGTCCACCATCAATGATAAGTGTACGGGAAGAGCCACTAGTTGTAAATGGATGAAACAGGTAGGACGGAATCACCACCATTATGATTATTTTGTTGAGTGTTGCTTTGTGTAGATGGAACTGGTTGTGAATGGATAAAGGGTTGGATAGAAGCTCCACCGTTGGTTTTTTATTTGTTTGTTGTGCATTTCATTGCAAGTTGGAAATTGTGACATGTTTGTTTGGATTTCCTATGGTTGTTCGATTTGGGTAAGAAGGCTCGGTAAGGGCATGTTTGGCTTTTTGAAATGGTTGTACTTATGATTATTTTATATAAACTATTTTAAATAAATGTGCTAACAGTTTTATCCTAGTGGCGTGTGTAGGGAAGTCATTTGGGGAAATCCTACAAAGTTTTAGTACTCACCCCCTGCTTTGGAACATTGGTGTCTTTGCAGATGTTGTGTACCATGATGTCGGGAAAGGTAAGGCATCAACCTCCTTTAGTGGTGCATTGTGATGTGTTGGTGGAACTTGGAGCTTGGAGCTTGGTGTGGAACTGTGGTGGTGTCATGGCTTGTGGTGTTTCTTGTTGAGTCTTATGCATTGTACTCTGATGTTTTATTGGGTTGTGTGGGCATGTGAGTATATGGATTATATGGTTGCCTTTGGTAATATATGAGTTTGGTTTTGTTGACATGCATTATATACTTGTGGTTGTTTGGTTAGTTTTGTCTCATGGGAAAATTGTTCCCCAATTGTTCTTGGAGCCCTCAGCAATTATTTCCAGCCTTTAGCGCCCTGTGAATGTCGCTGAAGGACAAGTAACCCTCACCGCCTCCTCAAGACAATGAGTTAGGGGCGGGGTGTAACACCCAGTAATAGTCCTTTCCATTTAAGGGATCATGTTTCCCCATATTCCCATAGTGGATCAGGTTTCCCCATCTTCTCGGAGTGGAATGGGTTTCCCCATCTTCCCATAGTGTATTTTGTTTCCCCATCTTCCCATCTTCATGGGGACAATGCCTACTTATAGGGACACACCACCATTCCCATTTGCAATCCTTTACTCATATACGATCAGGTTTCCCTATATTCCATTAGGTTCTCAATCCATTCAACTTGATTCCTATAATTACCTCATCAGATATAAATAATTACCCAATGAATTGGAAGGATATATGGTTCCTTCCCATATCATAATGAAATCATACATACATCTTTCATAAGAAAATAATACATACATCATATCATGAACCATCAAAATATATGTGGTAAATTATATCAAAGCCCATGTTTTGAAATGGTTATCATATACATTTCATCATATAATTACCTATAAAAATTATATTGGTCTCATAATCATTTCATTATAGCATTACCCATGAAAAGAAGTGGGTTTCAGAAGCACATAACCCATGGAAGATAAACTGAAGTCATAAACATCATTCTATAAAACCATAAACCATTAAAGAAAGAATAGTAATGGGATACTCTGATCATATCCCTGGTAAATCATAATTTATAACAATTTATTTCATCTCATATGTAGAGGTATTTTGTAAGATCATGTGGAACATATATGAAGTTAAATATTCTTTCTTTTAAAATCCTTTTCAAAAAAATTAAAAAATCCCATTCATATAAAGAAATTTTTACCATTTCATTCAAAAACTTTCATGTCGAAAATATCTTTTTTTATTTAAAAAAGACTTTTTAAAGAATAAAATCAATCAAAAATCATTTTCATTGAAAATAATTTTAAAACCTAGAAAGAATGATTTAAATAATTTTCATAACATTTTTCCATGAAAACTTATACAAGAATCATGAAAAAATTTAGAAAATTTTTTGTGTTAAAAATTATTTGAGAACATATAAATGAAGCTTTGATATTCTGGGAATAATTTTATTTCAAATTAACATTTATAAAAAATATAAATGAGATTTTTAAAATCATTTAAAATATTATTTAGCAAAACAATTTTTTTGCAAAAATAAATTGTTTGAAAATTATTTTAAAATAAAAAAATTCAATAAAATTTGGAAAATATTTTCCCTAAAAAACAACCACGTAACTATAAAAATGAAACACCATGGAAATTATGGTCATGATGACTGGTAGGCTCATGCATTCAACACCTTCATTTTTCACCTTAAATGTTTAGAAAAGATCCTTGATAATAAAATGAAAAGAAGATTCATTTTAAAAACTTTTTTAAAAGTTAATACATTTATAACAATATAATTTAACATAATTGTAAAATAATAAATCATTTTTGAGAAATATTTTTGAAAACATGGTTTTTAAAGAAAATGGATTTCTGATCAAAAGGGAAAATAAGGAAACATTTTCATAAAAATAATTTCATAATTATATTATATACCATAGAATGAAATAATTTTACCATTTAATGGATATAAAAATAATATTTATTTGTTAAAAATTTAATTATAGTTTATGAGAGATGGATTATACTATTTCCTCAATGGAAGAATAATCATAAACAATCTCAGTAAATGATGAGGTTGAAGATATAAACTGTAACCACTTTCGTAACCATAAATCATAATGGAAATAATAAAATTTCATGAATATTAATTTTTCATTAAAACATAGATATCCATGACATAATATGTGGAAAAGAACTATATTCACCCCATAGAAAAATATAGGTGCATAACATGACATGTGTCTCAATGAAAGAAAATTGAGACAAGTTTACTTTACCGATTTGGTAAATTTGATACATAAACCCCATGAAAGAGTGATCATAAAATTGATATGTAAATACCCGTAAGTTTAAGTATATGAATAATATAATATGTTCATGGGTAGTATATACACCACATATAAGAAATAAGTGGTGAACAAGTCTTGTGTCTCACAGAAAGTAAAAGTGAGACTACAAAACTATTACCTCATGTCTTGACTTTATTTTTATACATTCAAACCGATTATAAAATAAATATACATTTATTATTTATATATGAAATATATATATATATATATATTATTCCATATATTATTTCTTTATTACTTTATAATACTGATTTACTAATAACTCTATTTTATTGTGATGTTTCGGGTAATAGATGTTTTACTCTCTGTAAATGTTTTGGATTTTAATTATTTATTGTCTTACATATATCATGATTGAAATGTTTAAAAAAATTATGGAATGATATAAATATCACATATATTCAGTAAATATGTATTTATAATAATCTATATAACATAAAAAATATGAAATGGAATACACTGTTCATGGAGACGGTATGTCGTACATACAAAGGAACAATTTTTTTATTTTATTATCATATTGAAATACTAAAAGTGAATTATATATATGTATATTAATATTAACATTATAGTATAACTATTATTTCATATATATCATATAAATTGACTAAATTCATAACACAATCCTTGTAAATTTTGAATTAATCACATTGCTCTGAGAAGATAGTTCTCCACTAGTCCACTAATACGTCCAAAACTGTTATGGATAAAATTCCTCTTTTTGATTTAATTAAATTTCTTATAGATATAGAAAACACATGAAATAATTTTTTTATACGCAATTTAATTTAAATTACTATTAATTATCTTTACAATTAATAATATTATTGTTGACCAGTGACCACATGACTAGTATAAATATTAGGTTATAACAAAACATTTTGAAAAAGACAAGTGAAGTGATGGACACAACTTGTAGGATCATACCCTATGAAGCCCACTTATTAAATATTATGAGGGAGAAATGGTTTTTTTTTGGATTTTCCTTTGACCAATCCCAATCTGAGATCTGACAACTTAACCATGACTAAAACCGTTTACGGGTGAAGTTCATGCTCCTCGAGAACCGGGACCAAATCATATTCACCGAACGACCCCATGAAATCCCCACCATCATGAACCTTAAACATATAGAGTATTATGGTGTAATAGATATAAATTTATCATGACCCTATTAGTAAGAATATGTACATTATTCATTTTTCTAATAATGAATATAAATTTTCTATTATTGTTACTTTCTAAATGAATTTTAAAGCACAAATAGTATATTTGGGTAATATTTCAATTCAATTAAGGAATATATTTTGAATAATTAGTGTATTTTTAAAATACCAATTTTTTAATAAAATATTATTATTAAATTAAATTTATTAAATATAATTTATCATATAACTTTTATGATGTAAAATTTTATTTCTATTAAGGTTTGAAAAATGTTTTTGTCAAAACCCATCAATTTTCAATAAATATAGGTTTTTATTTTAAAAGTAAAAGTTAAAATATTTAGAAAAATATTTATATAAAATTATTATTATTTTGGAATTAGGATTTCAAAATTATCCAATGGTTAAATTTTCATAATTTTTTTAGACGGTCAAATTTTCATGTAAAAATTAAAAACCGTATAAATATGTAGATTGTATCATGAAATCATAATGGCCCAATAATGATATTATAAATATATAACATGTATATTTAGATAAATATATGTTTTAAATTTAAAATATTCTAATTTTAGACTTTTATTTATTTATTTTATATAGCCTTAGTAAATCCTCAAAGACTTATAAAATATTTAAAGATTTGAACATAATTTCCTTGAGGGTGTGACTCACCTCCACATAATAACGGGAAATATTTTAATATGTTCTGAACATGGACTTATAAAAAAATATTTTACACTCCCCTTTGGTAGAAACCATTGTAAAACCATGGGATATTTTTTTCTTTTGAATATTCTATTGGGTAGTGTCTAAATCCAAAATAATAAAGAATTCCCCCTCTTTTACGATATAAACACACCCATGATCCCATTTATCTTCACTCAAACTTCTTTAATCGCATCCTTGCTATTCTCTATACTACCTATAGTACTAAAAAGGTTCCCCCTAGCTCCCATGAATCCTCTTTTAATCCTTTCGGTTCACACATCCTAGTAAGGAATTTTTCTCTTCTCATTTCTATTCAAGCCACTCTTTTAAATTATGCTTCTTAAATTACTTTTCTTTTGTTGGGTTATGATTTTCCATGATCCCATTACTATCAATTTTAGGTATACATGATCAGATCATGCTTTCACTCCCATTAATACCCCTTGTGATCTTTTATGTACACTTGTTACTATGTCAAAATTTCATAAAGGATCTTCCACCAACCACTTTTATCTAGCATCCCTTTTATGTTATATCTTCTACTATCCCCCATACCATGTTGGGATATGTTTTTAAAAATACCTCATGATGAAATGTCATGTATAGATTATGGGATACATCTTTATCTCTTCATCATCCATCTTTATGAAATTCTATATGCTATCGTTATGCTGCCGAAATTGAACCATGATATTCCATGCGAAAATAACTGTGTAGTGAATACCATACCCATTAATCTATCAATGGTATTCCCCATTATACGTATATACTTATTGATTTAGGACTTAAATGTTTTTATTCCATATTCCTTGGAAATGGAATAACATATGATGTTGACTTAATCCATGTTATACGATCTATGTGGCACACTTAAGTATGAAAATGAAATGATTATAAAGGGTGCACCCTAATAGCACTCAAATTCATTAGGTAATGTTTAGTATCATGATACATCAAATGAAATGAGGGTTTACTCATTCTAATTCATGTGAAATTAGGTATAACCCTTGATAATTTATGTGCAATAAGGTTTTAATCATACTCCTCCATGTGCAATGATCCCTAAATCATGCTAATATCATGGTGTATATTGTTGCAAAATTTCCATGTTATGTTTTTCATGATATATCATTCCTTTATATTTATTTTTATCTTATGATCCCTTTATATACCTGTTTACTAGCATGTACTGTCTTCCTCATGTTATTCCATGTTTATTCCCTTACTGGGCTTTATAGCTCACCCCTTTCTTATGTATGTCCTTAGGTTGTCCCATAAAGTGTTCAGTACGAAGTAATGTTATGGTCATGTAAAATATTTTTTCAATAATGATGTTGTATTTCATGTTTTAAGTTGTTTTTAATGTTACTATCCTCCAAAGACACTATTTATCACATTCTTCTGAGATTTATTGAGTTCAATTTTATGTAATAAATAATATTTAGATATGAAATAATGAGAATGGTTGTTATAGTTGGTATCAAAGGATAGGTTTAGTTATTCTGTGTGATTAGTATTATAAAACTCTAGTTAAATCCTTAAGGATAATAATAAGTATAACAAAAATATCACAAATTTTTTTTGAGTATATATTAAGTTTTTTATCAATAATATACATCCCTATCTAGATACGAAAAGTGGATATGGATCTAGCACAAATATATCAAGGTGTTAAACTTGAAAACACGACTATGAGCTAGACTCGAATGGGAACTGGTTCATGAAAATGGGCCTTGATACAATCTTGGTTTGACACTCCTAAGATATATTCTTTGTTAAATTCATATGCATAGTATTACCCATTATTAAGGGTACAAAAAATCCCATAAGAATATATGTTTGGAAATAAATCATGGATAACTTAGATTGAATCCTTGAAATTCATAAGTTAAGAAGATAAATTTAATTTATAAGTTACCATTTAATCTCATTATATTCCCCTTTACATGTTTATATGTTTAAAATAATCATCCTTAATTTTCTTTTCACTTTACCCAATGGTCGGTATTAGGAGTAATCATGTTAACAACTAAAGTGAAGGGTAGTGTGAGGAGTTCCCCAATGATATGCCCACCCTAATGAAAGAAGGAATAGAAAAAAATTTTGTGATATACTCTTAGTTAACTCATGTTATGAGTCAAATCGTAGATCAAGAGGATCACCTAACCCCCCCCCCCCAAGAGAGAGAAAATCACAGTCTAGTGGTTCATACAACAAAGGCATTCTACTTTTAATGGATCATATGATCCCTAAATTATGGAACAAGGCATCAATTTCATTTAAAATATCTTATCCATCCATAAATGTTCCAACTATGATAAGGTTCTTCTAGATGCTTATCACATGGAGGGAGAAGCTGATTATTGGTGTACATTGATCAAAATACGAAGCCTGAGGAGGAGATCGATGAAATGGAGTGAAAGGAAATCCGGAAAATGTTTTTCTATAAATATTTTCCCTACACCATCTATATTAATATGGGTTATTGTTTCCTTTCACTAAAGAAAAAGGATGATGAATCTATTGGTTTGTATGAGTAAAACTTCACCAGAATTTAATTATACGCCTCTAGTTTTGTCGGTACCCCCAAATGGAACATTGATATCTTATTTGGTGGGATAAATCCTGTCCTCGGAAAGGACCTAGAAATCCAAGACATTGAAAGCTATGAGTAAATTGTCTGATTTTCCCTCAAAGTCGTGATGGAGATCAATGAATCTCAGGGGAATCATGGGGATAAAAATTGTAATGTTGACATTAACTCAGGTAGTCTGATGGATAAATCCAACAATGCTATGAAATTAAAACACCTTCCTTGTCAAAGGTGCAGAATGAACCACCCTGGAAATTGCTAAAGGGGATTGAGAAAATGGTTTAGGTGCAGAAGATATGGGAACCTAGCCAATAATTGATGAAAGGAGGAATCCATCAATGAGACCGAGGAATAGAACAATCCACTCATCCCTCAATGCGTTGTTCCTTGCTACACCTATAAGGAACCAGGGAATATTGAAAACCAGTTCCCTAATCCATTGATTTTCAGATGCAACCTACAAAATCTGAGGTGGAAAGGGAGATATTTTTCCATCACTAAAGTTGAAGTGAATCATGAAAATGAAGAGATGATAGGTAATCTAGTTATTCAATCAAGAATAGTGATAATACTATTGGATTATGGATAGACACATCCTTCTATATCCTAAAGGTTTATTAGAACAATCCAAACACCACTAAAAATCATGTAAGTAGAGATTCTGATTAAAATAGAAAATGGGGAAATTATAGAATCCCATTTATATAACTACTCCCAATATCAATTCTTGAATAGAACTTCTTGGAGAACCTTATCATACATTCATTGATGTGATTTTATGAAATTATCATCATGAATTGGCTTTCCCTATATAAATCCAACATAAATTATTGTGAGAGGGAAATCACTCTCCCTATGGAGAATCGACCACCCCCCCCCAAATCAATATATGTGTAATGAGGAGGATGAATCTTCTTATGAATCATCATAACAAGTTTGGTGTTACTTCCCAATGAGTACACATATCTTGCTCAGATGATTAAGTCTAAAGAAGGAACCATCCTCCATGAAATGCCTATTGTGAGGGAATTTGGTGATTTTTTTCCCAAGCAATTGCGTGGTCTTCCTCCTACAAGATATGTTGAATTACTAATCAGTCATATACCTAGGGAATTTCTAATATCCAAGAATCCATATAGAATGGATTTTTTGTAACTTGAGAACCTAAAGAAACAATTACATGAGAATATGGATAGAATTTTTATACACCCAGGTGCTTTACTATGGGGTTCATCAGTCCACTTCATCAAGAAGAAGGATGGTTCAATGTGCCTTTGTATTCATTATCGCGATCTCAATAAAATCACAATAAATAACAAGTATCCTTTTCCATGAATTGATGACTTGTTCGATCAGCTATGTGGAGCACAATACTTCTCAAAGGAGGATCTACTGTCATGATATTTACAAGTAATGGTGAAGAAAGAAGATATCCCCAAGACCACTTTTCATATAAGGTATGAGCATAATGAGTTCATATTGATTCCATTCAGTCTCACTAATGCTGTATTAATCTTTATTCACTTTGAGAATAGAGTCTTTAGATATTATCTCAGCAAATTTGTGGTATTATTTATAGAAGATATTCTAATATAATCCAAAACCAAGGAGAATCATGAGGATCATTTGAGCACTGTGCTAATGACCTTGTGAATGGAGAGGCGCAATTTAAATTACATCAAGTTTGATTTCTAGTCGAAGAAAGTATTATTATTGGGGAATATCATCATAAGAAATGGTTTGTCTATGGATCCTTCCATGATAAAGGAAATTTAGAGATGGTTGAGTCCAATATATGTGACAGATATTCATAGCTTCCTTAGGTTAGCATGATATTATCACTGATTTGTTAGAACTTTATCATGATTGTAAAACCCACTTACCAATCTAACTCATAAGGGAGTCTTGTTTTAGGGAATGATTAATATTAAGAAAGCATCATGGAGTTGAAAAAGAGGCTTATCAGTGCCCCTAATTCTCCAAATAGGAAAAAGTAGGGAGCTTTTAATAATCTTTAAAAATTATTCAAAGAAGAGATTGTGATGTGTGTTGATGAAAAATTAAAAAGTCATTGCCTATGCCTCGAGGTAGTTAAAAATTCATGAGAAAAATAATAACATGAATGGTTTGAAGTTGGAAGTTGTGATATTTGAATTTAATATCTAGCAGCATCATCTCTTTGGGGAGATGTGTAACATATATACAGATCACAAAAGTCTCAAATATATATTCACATAGAAAGAGAAAAATATGTGAACATGAAGATGGTTATAGATCATCAGGGATTAAGACTTCACAATCCACTACCATCCTCAGAAAGCAAGAAAGGTGGATGATGCTCTAAGTAGAAAGGATCCATCAATTCAATCATTAATTATAATTTAATATGATCCAATATCATTAAATTTTATGAATATGGACATGGAAATTATAAAGAAGGCAGTGTCATCAGTCATATCAGAAATGATTTCTCAAATGTCACTTTTGGAAAGGTTAATGGATGATCAAAAAGATGATGGGGGAATTTAGAAGAAATTATAAACTATTAGAAAAGGGAAATCTACCAAGTTCAGTGTTAATGGAAAATGAATTTTGAGATTTCGGTAAATTGTTTGTGATCCATCAAATCCTGAGTTAAAGAAAGAACATTTGGATGATGCACATAGTTCAAATTTCTCCATTCACCCAGGAAACACAAATATGTATCAAGATCTCTGGGAGAACTATTGGAGGGACAACATGAAGAAGAATATTTCTAAATATACATCAATGTTCCTAGTATTTCAATAAGATAAGGCTAATAGAAATTATTTTAAGGGGGTGATGCAACCATTACCCATACAAACAAGGAAATGGGAAACCATCACTATAGAAGTTGTCACTGGACTTATGATTACATCCAATGGAAATAATTCTATATGGGTTATTATGGATCATCATACAAATACTACACATTTCATTGTGATTTGAGTGTATTTCTCACTGGATCAATTGTGAAAAATATACATTAGAGAAGAGGTAAGGCTTCGTGGAGTACCATTATCGATTGTGTCTGATCAAGATCTGAGATTCACCTCTAAGTTGGGTAAAAGTCTCCAACATTCTCTAAAAACTAAGCTGAACATCAATACATCTTATGACCCTCAAACTGATGGAAAATATGAGAGGACTATCCAAACACTTAAGGATAGGATGAGAGATTTCTTAATGGACATCCAAGTCGGATGGGGAAAACATCTTTCTTTGGTGGAGTTATCTTACAACAACATTTTCCACTCAAGCATCTAATTGCCTCCTTATGAAACCTACTATGGGAAGAGGTAAAGAACACCGACATGTTGGGATGAAGTTGGGGAATGATAAATTATTGGTCTGGAAATTGTTAAAGAAATGGTGGAGAGGATTAAGACCATCCAGTAACAAATTAAAGCATCTCAGAGTCGATATGTGAGATATGATAACAATCTTCGATGTGACCCTGAGATTGATGTTGGAGACATGGAATAACTCTACATATATCCTTGCGATAGAGTCATGATTTTTTGTAAAAATAGAATTCTTAATCCAAGGTATATGAGCCCTTTTGAGATCCTTGAACGGATCAAAGTAGTGGCTTATCCACTGGCACACCCACTGAAATTTTCTCAAGTACATGATGTATTACACATATCACTATTAAGGAAGTATTTACTCAAACCATCACATGTACTCAATCTAGAGGTGGTACTGTTGTAAAATGACCTTTCCTATGAGGAGAAGATATGGAAGATATTAGATCATAGAGAAAAATTCCTTTGAAATAAGACAATGTCCCTCATCAAGGTGTTGGGGAGAAACCACAAGTTTGGAGAAGAAGTGTGGGAACTAGAGGAGGTGATGAAGTAGAGTTACCATCATCTTTTTTATGTGGGAAAAGAAATTTTAAGGGTGAAATTTATTTATGGGGGAAGATTTTAATGACCTAAATTGTTATGAATAAAATTCCTATTTTTTATTTAATTAAATGTATTAGGGATATAGAAAAAACATAAAAAAAATTTATTATAGCCAATTGGATTTAAATAACCATTAAGTTTATTTACCTTTGATAAAATATTTTTTGAATAGTGACCACTTGACTAGTTTAAATATAGGGTATTATCAAATCCTTATAACATAGACAAAGGAAGTGATGTCCTCAACCATTATTATCATACTCTATAAATCCCATTTATCGAACCTTTCAAGGGAGATAGAATTTCAGGTCTATTACCTAGAAAAATAACAAGCTGAGATCCAACAACTTATGAATGAGTGAAACAATTTGTTGGAGATGTTCAAGATGATCAAGATCATGACACAAACCATCTTCACCAAACAACCCCATGAAGGCCCCACTATCACACACATTACACTTAGGGCATATGATGGTGTAATAATGGGATATATATCAATAACCTAGTAATAATGGTATGTACATTATATTTTTTATAGAATAATCTATATATTTTATTTCTATGATTTTTAATTTTAAATGAATTTTAACGAAAAAAATAGTATTTTTTAAAATATTAAAATTCAATTACAAAATATATTTTTATGAATCATTGTGTTTTTGAAATAAGAAATATTTTAATACAATATTATTATTAAATTAATTTAATTAAATAAAAATTTTCATATAATTTTTAAGAAGTGAAATGTAATTTTTATTGTGGTTTGAATGCTTTTTTTGTCAAAACCGATCAAATTTCAATAAAAGTAGGTTTTTATTTTAAAAATTAAAATTAAAATATTTTGAAAATTATTTTGATAAAAGTAATATTATTTTTTTGAATCATGATTTTGAAATTATCCATTCGTTATTTTTCTTAATTTTATGAGACAATCAATGTTTCGGGTAAAAATTTAATACCGTATAAATATATATTGTGTTTTATGACATTATAATGGAGAAATAATGATGAAATAATTGTTATAAATGGTATTTTATGCAAATATATGTTTTAAAATTAAAATGATTTGATTTTATATTTGATTTTATTTATTTAATAATGCCTTTGTGATTCCTCTAGTACTTAGAAAATATTTTAATATTTTAAAATAATTTCTTTGAGGGTGTGACTCACCTCCACATAATGAAGGGTAATATTTTAATATTTTAGGGAATTATAATTATCTAATAATGATTTCCACTCCAATTTTGTACAGACCATGTGAAAAACCATGGTATGGATTGTGGGTATGAAAAATTAAGTGTGTAGTGTTCAAAACCAAAATAATAAAGAATTCTCCCTCCTTTCCTATATAAACGCATGAAATCTCCCATTTCTCTTCACTAAAACTCCTTTAAGATTTCCAAAACAGTGATATGTACTCCCTAGACCCCTCCCAAGGTTCCTCCAATCTCCAAACATGCCTCTTCCAAGCCTTTGGGGTTACACATCCAAGTAAATGATTTCTCTCTTCTCATTTCCATTCAAGATTCTCTTTTGTATTACTCTTTTTAAATTCAATTTTTATATCTTGGATTATGATGTTCCATGATACCATTTCTATCCATATTAGGTATAGATAATGAAATTTTCCATTCACACTCATTAATCTTATCTGTTATCCTTTATGTACACTTGTTGCTATTCTAAATTTTATAAGGGATCTTCAACACACCTCTTTCATCAAGCATTCCTTTTATGTTAGGTATTATAATTTACAATTAACAATGTTGGGATATGTTATTAAATATCCATAATACTGTATATTCCATATCTATATTATGAGATACATCCTTCTTTCTTTATTATCCCTTTTTACAAAATCCTTTATGATATCATTCTACTACCGAAATTACACCATGATCTTCCATGCCAAAATAATCATGTAGTGAATACTAGAAACATTACTATAACAAGTTTGTTCACCTTTATAAACATATAATTATTGATTTAGGGCGTACATGTATTTATTACCCATTACCTGGTCGTTTCATAAATTATGATGGCGAATTAATCAATGATATACATTCTTTGTGGCACACTTTCTCATGAAAATGAAATGACTGTGATGGGTGTTCCCGAATAGTGCTCCAATGCATTGGGTAATGTTTAGCATCATGATATGTCACATGATATGATGATATACTCATGAAAATTCATGCACAATGAGGGTTTAATCATGATAATTCATGTTCAATGTGGGTTAACTCATTTTTCTTCATGTGCAATAATCCTTGACTCATGCTAATATCATGTTGTATGTTATTGCCACATTTTAGGTTAGGATTATCATGTTATATCATGCATTTTTGTTCATGATTATCTTATTATACATTAATATTTCTATTTATTAAAATATATTTTCATCCTCATGGTATTCCATGTTTATTCCCATACTCAGCTTTATAGCCTACCCCTTTCGCATGTATGCCCTTAGTTTAACCCATGCTGTGTTAAATAAGAAGCAATGGTGTGGTCATGTAAAATATATTTTCAATAAAGATGTTTTATTTCATGTTTTAACATGATATGTAATGTTCCCAATCCCCAAATACATATACCTCTTGATCCCCTGAGTTTTATTATGTTCATGTTTATGTAATAAATCATGTTGAAATATGAAATAAAGAGCAGGGTTGTTATATTCACAAATGATGTTATTGTATTAGCACAAAGTGGAAATCATGAGGTTATATTTTATATAATAGTTATAGAAGAATAAATAAATCATAAATATCATATTTATCATATCCAAATAGAGTAGATAAAATAATTTCCAAACCTGAGTAGTGGGAATGAAAAAATAACAACATCGTTTTGTGTGGTAGTATTACATTATACACAAGAAAATTAGGTTCATCTCTATTTGGATGTATGTGTGTGTAAGTGTAGGTTAAAATATTATAATAATAACATATTAGTATATTTAGAATGTTGACTATATTATATAATAATGAAATAAGAATATTTTAGTGGGTGATTAAATAAAATAAAATTAAAGATCATGAGGAAGGGTATTATATCTTAATTGGTTAACTCCTTTTTCTTTTCACCAAAGTACTTTTGTGGATAAATTTATGCTAAAGTTGATGATTCTATGTTTTAGGGAGGAAATTTTTTGATCTATTTGGGATGATCTTGGTTGATCTAAATTGAATTCAGAGGTGTGAAGAAGGTGTAGAGTTGGAGGCCTTTTATAAATGATAGAAATGAAACATTTGATATTTTTTATATAAATTGTGTGGTCCCCATGTATTATTTGTTCCCCAAGTGTCAAAATGGACCATTAGGGAACATTATAGTTGTAATGGAAAAAATATTTAAAACAAATTGGTTTTAAAAAATTTTATAGATCATTTTTCTTATTTAGATGAAGGTTTATTCCCTTGTTATGCATAATTTTACATTAATCTTTGTAATTAATTTTAATCACATTCACTAATGTTTTTTGTAAAAAATTAATTTTATGTTATTATATAATAAATAATATACTGAATAAAACTATTTATGTCCATTATTTTATATTAAATTCACATAATCGGAAATATTAAGTTTAATTATAATCCTTTTGACGTGGCGAAAATAACATTTTTAAATTGAGAATATTCAAAAGATCATTAAGTATTTATATCTAAATTGAGTATTAAAATTATTCAAATGAGATAAATTTGATTAATTTATGTATAAATGAACTATTGTGACATTAAAAAAACATAAAATACAATTTATCTATAAAAATAAATTTAATGAAAAAGATGTTTTGAATCATAATTCAGTATTTTTTACAATTCATCAAGAATTGATGTTTCTTAGAAAATTCAAAAAATTAATCCTAAGTTAATTTTGACATTATAAATTCCAAAATTAAGTTCCTTTTATAAAATTAAATTTCTAAAATTTTCTAAAATTAATTTATTATTGTTCATTAAAATAGAAAAAAATTATTTGAGAAAATTGTATATTTAAATATATGAAGATATTTCCAAAAATTGTATGTCTTTTTATCTATATTAATTATTTATATAAAACCATTATAAATTTGAAAATGTATTTGATAATTTTAAAATTGCTATGGTTAATGACTAGGTTATGACTATCTCATTTAAATAGTTATAATCATATAATATTTATTCATAGAAACTGAGTGATGCGTGTAATGCAACATAATCGGTGTTGGGTATAGATAAAGCTTGTCTTGGTGTAGCGTATAATTAATGTTTGAATTAATTTAATGTACAATGCACAAAATCAACTAGAATTAATTTATTCCAAAAAATCACAAAAACTCTGGGTGTTACATTATATCCTCTTGAAATGAATATCACCATTGAAATTCATTTAGGTTATCACTGTTTTAATAATTGAAAGCTACATTCATAAAAACAGACATCGAAAAAAATAATGAAAAGTATAATTTATAACTACAAATTTATAAACATAGAATATACCCAAAGTAACATATAACTAGGTTTCCACATAGGAGATCATAGGTGGTATGTGAAAACGTTGACATTGAAGATAAATATAACCATCAAGATCTGATAGAGAGTGATAGAGAACATGGTCAGATGAAAGTTAACAATCAAAAATGAAAAAACAATAGAGGCTTCCAAAAGGCCATTTATATCATAAAATATAACGATAACATGAAAACATTTTATTTCAATAACTTTCACTAAAATTTAAGAATTTTCATCAAAAGATATACATACTTGATTTCATCACAGTATTACTATTTGTTGTCACTTGATAAATTTCAACTTCATTTATAATTCCATGAAATGATGGTGAGAATTTCAATCATAAAAAATTTAATGTTCATGAGATGCATAAATAGAATGAATATTCATTACACCCATATTTTGTTAATATCACAACAAAATGGATAGAATAGGTTATCCAACATGGATATATCCACATATGGTATGATAATAATTTAATCCTAAAAAAATCATAGGATGTTTAACGTTAAACATTCCATAAATGGTTATCCTTGTAACCATTCCATAAGATGAAAATCCAAAACATTAGAAATATGGTGACTAAATCTATTTAAAATTGATCTGTGATATATTATAATGTTTCTCTTGGTTTTCAGAATCCAAACATGTGAATACCCTCATCGTATATTCTCTTGTAACATGGTAATAACCTGAATTAACATAAATATTTTTTTTAAAAGAAGCATTATCACTTATTCCAAAGGTTACTGGATATATTCCTTAAATCCATGAAGTATTAATCTTCATCCATGATAACATAGACCTCTTTTTCAAAAATTAATTTATCAGATCTATGGTCATAAACACTATCCAATTTACATTATCGATGTCATCATAAATTTATCCGTGTAAAATATCATTTTCTCATCCTCGAAAAGTTGATAAGGGATACCTTCCATTAATGTAACCATTCTATTAAATAAATTTTATTAGTATGCAGTATAATGTTATAGTTTATTGAAAATACATAAAGAAAATTATCTATAAACTATCCATGTATAATTTATGATTCATATAACGTAGTCCTTGAATTTTAAAACATTTACACTTGATTCATCTATATTTTTTCATAAAACATTAAAAATGCCTTATCAACTTATTCCTTAATACATCTTTCTAATAATAATAGATATTAATAATATATTAAGGTTCCTCATCCTTAATAAAACAATTATTCTTATTTTTAATGTAAACAATAATATAATAACATCACATACCTTCAACATATCCTTTTCAGTCTCTTTATCTTCAGCAGTATGACCAATAGTCTTTCCATATTCCTGATCTTTATGATATTTCCTATTATGATATTAATTTTTTTATTCCCATTCATTTCACACCTAAAGAATTCAATGATGAACCAGTTATTTTTATTTCCTTCTATTGACTAAGACTATAATGTGCAGTGTGAGAAACACTTATAATAATTGAAGACAACCTAATCATGAAAAAATAATTATAGGTTGTCTAAAAAATGAAACCCAATTTTAATCAAAGACACCATAGATTTATCCTAGTTTATTCATAGTATTATTCCATATAAATCCTTTTTGATGGATATTAATGTGTCTTTTAATTCCCAATGCATATCCCTTAGGAGTGCAAAACTAGATGTGTAGTAATGGTTGTTGTCAGGTACCGATTTACGCTTAAGTCATGTCTGATGCACCTTGTTAGAGTTGTTACTCATAGGTATATATGTAATAGAACCATATCAACTTTTATTATCTAGAAAAGGAATTATATCAAGGAAACCACTCACTCTATCCTTTACTAAAATTTGTGGACATTTTCTTAATCATTAACTCATCTTTATACTTATCAGTAGATAAATATCTATGCCTATACTAAGAAATACTCTTAAGGATATCGAGAAAGATTTATTATCCAGGTATCCAAAGGATGACTAAACCTTTAATTTGATACCAAATTTGGCGACCCTCACTTTTCATAGATTAACATTAAATCACTTTTTCTCAATACATAAAACATTTCTTAAACAGAAACCCAAATACCATATTAGTTTACTGCCTTTGGAAACATTAAACAAAAATCTTCTTACTCAAGTAATGATCATCAATGTTTCCCAAAATGATCATTAGACATATTAATTACACTTAAAACCCATTCTTTATAAACTAGTAAAAGGAAACATAAGAAAGTGTGAGGTGAGATTCTCAGTAAGGGTTGGAAAACTAGATATGTAATCATATACATGAGTATAAGGGTATGAGAATGTGATCATAACATTAGAAAATCATACCCTACATATAAAATATCATAAACATAAATCATGGTATAAAAATTAAAAATTCATAAGACAGAAATCATAAAGGAAATAAGAACAGAATAGATGAAATAATATTATAAGAATTAGTTGAGGTAAGGGATTACATAAAAATCGCAATGTCCTCTCGTGAGAACGCAACCCACGCGCCTCCTGTTTTTCAAATTTTTTGTCGGTTGGGGCCTCCTCTCCACGTCCGCCGGATGTTTCTGCCATTGGGTCGGTCTTGGATTTGGGCTCGGCAACTGTCGACCCTCTGGTTCAGGGTCTCCACTTGCCCCCTGGTGCTTCGCTTGGGATTGATCCTCAATCGCTCTTCCCTGCCGAGCTCACGGGTGTAGGGAAGAAGCCTTTGCTTCCTCCTCAAGTTGCTGGATGCTCTTCTGTTGCACCACCTAGGCCCGGTTCGTTCAAAGGTGCTATGTACGGCTTGATCTGCGGTTCTCCACGCCCTTGATTTCCGGAGGTGTGTGTCTCGGCATCGAATGTCTCCCGCGATGGTGGGTGACATTCCATGGACTTCTCGTTTGCATCCTTTGCGGAGGCAGAGGTGTGCCTTAAGTGGACCTTGGTTTCTCAGTATGGGTAAGCGAAACCTCCTCTAGAGGTGTTCCATCATTTCGTCCTCTCATGGAGTTTAAAGGCTCCTGTTCATATCTCTTCTGTTCACTAGACCTATTTCTTCCTGGTAATGGCTTCGGAAGATTATTTCATGCAGGTGTGGTGTAGGGCTCCTCGGGCGTTTGGCCGTTGGAGTTTTAGTATTTTCTGATGGTCCCTGGAAGCTCATAGGGGAAAAGAAAACCCCCTTGCATCAGTTTGGATCCATCTCGGGTTGCCGCTTCCATTCCAAAACGACGGCTTTCTCAAGGCGATCGATGATTCCATTGGAGTCTTTCTGTGCTCTAATAGAAGGACCTCCGGCTATGGGGATGTTTCAGTGGCTCGGATCTCTATGGAATTGGACACTTCTTTAACCCCACCGGATAAGTTGATTCTTTGGGTCCAGGATGGCTTCAGTTGGAATCAAGAGCATTCTTTTCTAGTGTTTCCTTAGTTTTTCTCCCACTGTCTTTTCCAAGGCCATTCTATCCACGTTTTCAAGAGATATTGGTAGGGGGTTGTGCGTCATTCCTTCAATCGTATGGCTCCTAGAGAGCAAGGGTCGAGTTCGTTGTGGCCGTCTCCCCTCGGTAACTCTTTGAGGGGAACCCCAGATCATGGCATCCCTCCAGATGAGATCCCTGATCTCTCTCTAGACTTGGTTCCTGAGTTATCCTCTCCCGTGGAAAGGAAAGTTACAAGGCTAAGACCAAGAGTCATTCTCTCCATGCCAGTAGGAGTGCAGTCACCTGGGGCTAGTCTTGTGATACCTCCCCTCCTGTTCTCTTTACTCTTCAAGGAGTTGTGCTTGGAGAAGGGATTTCAAGGCTTGATTTCCAGGCCATTAGGCCCCTTGATCCTAGATCTCCCGTATGAAATCAAGGATGGCTCGCTCTTTATGGTCTCTTGATTCTCCTCTATAGAGGATTGCCTTATAGAGTAGGAAGGACCTCCTCAAACTTCACAAGGGTTCCAGCAGAAACAGAAGCATCTTTCCATAATCATCAGGAGTCCAGAGTGTACTCTTCCTCAGGACCTACTGGTTCAGGAATTGACCCCTTTCTATTCCCACAGATCAGCATCTTCATCTGGCAAGAAGGAGTCCACCCAAGAGGGTGTTTGTACTCATTCAAAATCGAGATTTCTAAAGGAGCGTTCATCCTCACATTTCAAAAAGGCCGAGAACTCTAGAACTAATTCCAAAGCCTTGTCTTCTCAATGATTTTAGTCTTCATTTGGAATGCGCTCAGACTTGGGGCCTGGGTGAAGTCGGATTTTATCGCATCTGAAGTCAGAAGGAACAAGGTCGCAGTTGTTACCAATCTCGAACACAAGAAAAATATATCCAAAATCAGGGAATTTTCTTCGCGGTTCAAACTGCATGGGTTTTTTCATGATGATCCCTCTAACAAGAACATTTAGAGTTTCTGGCATCAATACTATTCTGTGGAGTTGGTCCTATCTGGTAATCAATTCAACACCACTAAAGTAACCAAAGGTGACAATTCTTTATTCATTTCTGCTATCTATGGAAGCTGTGATATACATCAAAGAGAAACTTTATGGAGCGATTTAAAGGCTTTCGACCCTTGAACCCTCCCTTGGTTTGTTGGAGGAGATTTCAACGTTGTGGCCAACCCTGAGTAATGGAAAGGAAGAGGGCCTTTTCATCAGAAGGCTAGCAGGGATTTTTCTCAGTTCCTGGCTGGGAAAGGATTATGTGATCTCAACTTCTCTGGGGACTGCTTCACCTGGTGCCATAACCGAAGGGTCCCCCATCGCTCGTGGAGTCGGTTAGATAGATGTCTGGCTAGCATCCACTCCACCACTGTGTTCTCTAGCACCAAGGTAAGTCACCTGGCTCACAGAATTTCTGACCACTCCCCCCTTCTGGTTTCAATTTCAGTGGGGCGGGATTACCAGAAGCGTTTCAACTTCTACCAGTAGTGGGTACACTCCCCAGGGTACCAAGAGTTGGTTCAGTATATTTGGGGATCTCATGTTCATGCCCATACATGGGTTTTCTTGCATGAAAAATTAAGATGCCTCAATTCCGGCCTCCAGGTGTGGGAAAAGGGAATCCCCTCCAAGGACAGGGCCATCATCGACTCTATGAAGGAGGTGGATTTACATGAACATAAGCTAGAACATGCATGGGATGAGCTCTCTTTCGAGGAGCTCTCTTCGAAGAAGGGTGCAGCGGAGGATCTTCTTCTGGTTCAAGAATGTATGGCAAGGGATTCTTCAAGAATTAAATGGGTTAGAGAAGGTGACAAGAATACAGAATTTTTCCACGCCTGTATCAATGAGAGAAAGAGGCATTCAAGCCTAATTTTTTGATGGATGATGGATCATTTTCTAATGATAGAGACATTTTGGGGACCCAGACTTTTGATTATTTCAAGAACCTACTGACTGAGCCTTATTCATGGATGCCAAATGGCTATTCTGGAAGGGGTAATGGGATCCTCGAGGTGATCTCTAGAATTGTTTCAGATCAGAATAATGAGAAGTTGAGCTCCATACCTGATGAAAATTAGGTTTTTAACGCCATGATGAATCTTCATCCGGATAGTGCCTCGAGCCCAAATGGGTTGTTGGGCTCAATCTATCGGGCTTCTTGGGAGTTGGTGAAAGCGGACATTATCTCGGCCATTCCAGATTTTTTTGGGGGAGGAAATCTGCCGTGGGTGGCTTGTGCTACAACAATGGTTCTCATTCCTAAAAACAAGAATCCATCCTCGATGTCTCATTACAGACCGATGAGCCTTTTTAATTTTCCATATAAAATCCTCGCAAGAAACATAAACACAAGACTATCCGCTCATCTTTCAAAGTGGATCTCCTTGGAGCAACACGGGTTCGTGAAGGGCTGGTCCATTCAAGGCCCCATCGCTCTTGCGCAGGAAATGGTAAAAGATATCCATCAAAAATCTCATGGATCCAATATCATTATCAAGCTGAACATGAGTAAAGAATACGTCCATATGGAGTGGAGTTTCATTAATAAGGTGATGGCATGCATGGGTTTCTCCCCTTGGAATGTCGACCTAGTCTTTAGATTTTTTAGCTCACCATGGATGTAGATCTTTTTCATGGGAAAATCTTACGGTTTTTTCAATACCACCCGTGTCCTGAAACAAGGTGACCCGATCTCTCCAAGCATTTTTTCCCTATCCCAGGATGTCCTCGGTTTCCTCACACAAAGAAGCATGAGTAGACGAGAGACTCTAGAGTTTTGAAGGATTATGAGAGCTCAACCTATTTTACACCTTATGTTCGTTGATGACACCATCGTTTTCACAAACCCTATAAGGTTCTCAATTAGAGTCTTGAATTCGGTGCTGGAGGATTACTGCTACTGGAGTGGAAAAGTGGTTAATAGGGAAAAGAGTCTATGCTACATCTCAAAACATTGCACATCCAGGCAGAGTCAGGAGATTGAACACACCCTTTCCATGGGACGTGGAGGCTTCCCTATGGAATATCTAGGGGCTCCCATCTCTCACAGCAGACTTCTTATTCGGGATTTTGATTCTCTCAATATTAAAATTTACAGATCGCATACTTAACTGGAAAAACATGTCTCTATATTTTGGTGGTTGTATTGCACTCATTAACAGTGTTCTGTTGGCAGCTCCGGTACACACTCTATCGGTTGTTATCCCTCCGAAGGGGGTCATTACTAATATTGAAAAGATCCTGGCTAGCTTCCTTTGGGATCCTCTCACAGAGGGAAAATGACATTGGGCTTCATGGCGGAAGATGGCTAAACCCACAAAGGCTGGAGGTATTAATTTGCACTGTCTTGAAGACACCATCAAAGGCATGCTTGTTAAACTTGCAAGGGAAGATGTGGATTAGGGTATGCTATGGGGAAGAACCATGCATGCTCAGTACGAATCTCAACCCATGACGGAGGGTTGTGGCTAGACTTTCTGGAATAAAACTCTCTGCATTACTACATAGTTGTACAGACACCCTCAATGGATTATTGGGAGAGGAGATTTCTGGTTCTGGCACCACAACTGGTCAGGGTGGGTGATTGGGTTTTCGGGTTATCCAGGCACTACCCTCACGTACAAGGAAGCTATAATGCATCCGAACTTCATCAAGGTGGTGCTGGATAAGGAGAAACAGGACACCTTTAACTTCATTGCCATCTCCTAGGATCCTGATCGTGGTGTGTTCGCCCTCTCCTCTTTAGGGGCTTTTAATTCATGGGACTACCAACATTCATGGGAGGCTCTGGATCCTAGTGATTGCTGGAATGAGATTTTATGGTGCAAACCAATCCCTTCGAAATTCAACTTTTTTGCTTTGGATAATTAGGAATAATGCCATTACAACTTATGAGAATATCAGAATCTGTGGGATTCCTATAGAGTCTTGTTGCGCATGTTTTGTTGCTAGCGATGAAAAGAGTACGGAACATCTGTTTTTTAGAGGTGAATGGGCAGGTGCTATTTGGAGATTCTTCCGAGAGTTTACCGACTTTTTGGTTCAGATCATGGGGGATGCTCCTTTCCTAGATAGGTGGTATCACGGATCAGGGGACAAAGGGATTGAGAATTCAGCTCGAACCGTGATCCTGCATTCAATGTGTCGGTCTATCTGGCAGGAGATAAATAAGCTTCATCATGAAGGGGTTAGATCTTCTTGCCTGTACATCATTATCAAAACAAAGAGTCTCCTCATCGACCTGGTCCATCTCTTCAGAAAATGGTGAGAGGCTCCCTCTCTATGGTGGATGAACAAGCAGAATCAAGTTTCCCAACCTATTAGCAGCAGTTCCCATGGACTTTGGATTCATTGGAACCCTCCCTCCAGGGGCCCGAAACATAATACTGATGGGTCTTGTCGTGGAGGGGTTCTCCTCGGTGGTGGTGTGGTCTGTGATTCTCATGGTTTAGTGGTTCTGGAATTCTCAGCTTGTCTCAGATATGGCTCATCTCTTCAAGCTGATGCTAGGGCTATGATGCAAGGTTTAAGCATTTGCAAAAAAATAGGGTATTGTGATTTCAGAAGTGGAAACAGACTCAAAAATCCTCCATGATGCTCTAAATGATCTCTTCCCAACTCTATGGGCTATATCCTACATTATTAGGAAAGGAAAGAGCATGATCAACAATGATACCTATGTTAAACACTCAAAGAGAGAGGGGAATCATGTTGCGGATTACCTTGGTTTTCTTGAGGTCATTGGGCCAGATCCAGTTTACTTTCACAATGTTCATACTTTAAACCCCAAGGGGGTTAACCTCATCAGAGAGGATGACCTCGGCCTTCACTATTTTAGACCTCCTTAGGTGTAATCCCCTACATGGGGGCATGGGGCATGGGGGCATGTGGACATGCGGGTAGTGGTCATGTGGTCATGTGGTCAGGTCTGTTTCTTGATTTCCCTCTTCTTGAATAAAAATAAAAATGATGATGATGATATGATAAGAATTAGTTATAGACTTTTGAAATACACATAAACATGTAATATCATTCTACATAGGTAAGGAAACATTGGTAGAACATATACAGTCACTTCATGGGGACTACACCAAATCAATGGGACACACCACCATCCCGATTCATAGTTATTTAATTATAATATGTTGGGTTTTCCCATCTTCCCATAGTAGATCAGGTTTCACTGTTTGAAGTTACCCATTCATGATCCAAGTAACAATGAGAGGGGGATGGGTTGAATCAGTGATATATTTTTCTTTTATGTTTTCCATTTTTGAAAGAACTTTCACCTCCTTTAAAATATTTGTTTCCCTATGGAACGTACACTAACAGAGGAACACAAGATTTACAAGGTTCACTACTCAACAAGAGTAGCTACGTCCTTGGTATGGTATGCACATAATCTGATACCACACAATCCAATATAAAACAATCCTTTGATTTGTAATACAACGAGTATGATATTCACTTTCAATCATGTATTACATGGGATATAATCCTCAAGTATGTGTGCACCCTCTTATCACAAATAGGGAATTACAGAATTTTAGTGCTTCTTTACAATTGAACAGGCGTATTCTGTGAAGTAAAAAATCTCCAATTTCCTACCCAGAAGCCAGTAAGAACTATCTTACACACAACATAATATGTGCGAATAACCCAAATCTTTTGTGCACCATTTAGGTGTCTTGTAGTCAACTTTTATTCCATGCATGCAAGATTTAACTTTTGTCATGAAACACCTCTTGCGTGCAAATTCAATCTTGCACGCAACTCTCTTCTTCTATGAAACTCTATTTCTTCCACGCACTCCCATTTGCATAAAATTATTTTGCACCTCAGAGCTTGGGATTTCCCTAAGAGTATAGCTTCATGAATGTGAAGGGTTCACCTTTTAATTATAGACCTCGTTGACCCGCACGCGGAAAAACCCTGATGTTCCATGAAATATCCTGACATGTCGTGTAAAACCCTATTTGACATCACATTGGTCATGTAAGTCTCTTTTATTCCAACCTCATCTCTCTCACAATTCTTGAAACTTTCTCGTACTTAATGCCTTTATCATTATTCAATGTTTTGACCTCAAATAATGTCTTGCGCGGAACATTCCAAACTCCCTTCATTCTTGTGTGCAAAAACCAATATTTTAGGGAAGCCTTTCCTTTTCAATATTTTGATGTTCAGATGATGTAACTCCACTAGTGGTCAACATACTGAGGAATCTTAAAACTTTTGAGCATCATTATTTTTCAAAATTACATTTCCTCATCTCTGGATTTTTAGGCACAAAAATTTGTCAAACACTAGAAAACGACACCACCTTAAAACGTTCTTTGGTGTCTCCTCCAGATCATATGTTCCTTTTTCATTTCTCTCTTCACTACATTCCATATCCATTCTTCATATCTCATCACTAAATCCACTATCGTGATACATATCCTTCGATCGAACAGCTTTAGCCTCATCTGATTTTCTATGGAAAGTACTATAACTTCCCTGTATTTCACCAGAATCATTCAATCCAATCAAAATTGTATATGAATGGAATCACATTTTACTCACCTTTTCCTTTATAAGGATTTCATCACAAGGTCTCATAACTTATGATATATTTGAAATACAAATCAGAAAAGCATCGTCTGATTTTAAAGGATTTTAAAAAGTGAATTGATTTATACTCTTTTGATAACAAAAGTCAACACTCTGTAAAAATAATACTCTTTAAACATCCTTCTCCGTCCAACCCAGTCCCAACACAGTCTTCCCATATTGTATCGGGTTTCCCTATCTTCCCATCTTCATGTTGACAATTCTTATTTTTCAGGACACAACACCATCCACAATTGATTTCATTTTGTTGTAAGGGATCAGGTTTCCTATCTTCCCATAATGTGTCAAGAATGCAGACTTGATTTCCATAAATATATAATTTGATTTAAATCATTACCCAATTCATTATAGGGATATATATTTCCCACTCATTGCATAATGGAATCATATGTACATGTTCCTTAAGATTTTAAAACTTGTATCATATCATGTCCCATAAAAATAGATGGATTTCATAAATATACTATCATAACCCAGGAAGTGAAATGGTTACCATAAAAATTTCATCATATCATTACCTATGAAAAATATATAGTTCTCATAGTAATTTCACCAAAGATTTTATATTGAAAATAAGTGAGTTTCAATAGAATATAATCCATGGCAGAGAAAACAGTGTCATAAAATTAATTCCATCAGAATAGAAAACATTCAAGAGAGAATATAAATGATATTCTTGGATTATATCCCTAGTAAATCATAAACTATAGCCAAGTATTTCACATCATATTGAGAATGATTGTGAGAGATCATGTGGAACATTTCATAAGTTATATATGATTTCTTTGAGAATCCATTTTATAAAACCATTTCAAAAAAACATTAATAATAACGAAATCATTACCATTTCATTTAATATATTTCATGAATAAAATATAATTTTTTATTTGAAGAAGTATCTTTAAAATATAAAAGGATTTTAAAACCTTTTTCTTTTAATATACTTTGAAAACATATAATGAAGGCTTAAAATCATTTTGAACAAACATTTTCCTTGAAAAATATAAAAGTTTATTTAAAACATTATGATAATTATTTTCCATGAAAATAATTTGAAAAAATATAAATTTATATTTGAGATCACTGAGATCCTTTTATTTGAAATTAACCTTTTAAAACAAATAAACTAATATTTTCAAATCATCTAAATATTTTTTCACATATAAAAACTTTTCAAAAAAAATCACTGGAATTAATTTTAATATCACAATAATCTTAAATATTAGGAATAAACTTTAATTTTAAAAATAACCTTCTATACTTACAAATTAATAATCATAGAAATGGTGATTATGATAGTAAGTAGGTCTGCACATGATGAACATTCCTATTTCACCTTAAAAGTTCAGAAAAGTTCCTTGTCGGGGAAATGAAAAAGAAGATTTCCTTAAAAGTGTGTTTTAAAAAGGAAATAAAATGTTAAAAAATTCCTTTAATTTAACTGGATAATATTAAAACGTTTTTTAAATCATTTTGATAAAACATGGTTTTGAAATAACACAAATTTCTGATCGAAATGAAACAAAAGCCTAATTTTATTAAAAATTTATAAATTATATTTAGAACCAAAGAGTGAAAAACTAGTACCATTTCATTTATATATCATTCATATATACATGGTAAGAAATTTTATGAAATTTATTGAGAGATATATCATAATATTTCCTTAATGTAATTATAATCATAAACAATCTCGACAAATAGTTAGATTGAAGCTATAAACTATTACAAATTTAGTAACCATAAATAATAATGGAAAGTATAACATTACATTAAGAATAAACAATAATATAAATATTTATATCCATGATATAACATTTCGAAATGTAGTATAAACACCTCATCATAGAATATTGGTTCATAACACAACATGTGTCTCAATGAATGCAAATCAAGAGAAATTTACATTACCGATTTGGTAACATTTGAAACATAACCCTAGTGAAAGAGAGAAAAAAAATCAATGTTTAAATACCAATAAATTTAGGTATAGTAATAATATAAGTTATTAATGCATAGTATATACACCACATACAAGAAATATATGGTGAACATGGATTCTATCTCATGGGAAAAAAGTGAGATGATAAAACCCTTACATTCAGTCTTAACATTATTTATACAAATTCAAAACTCATGTATAATAGATATAAGTTTACTATACACACATAAAATTATTATATATAATATCATATATGATTTGGTTATGAATTTGTATTACCCTTTTATTAACAACATCTTTTTAATGTTAATCTTCAGAAAATATATACTTTGGTTTTCGTATATGTTTTGTCTTTTATTCATGATCCTATTACTCAGATTATGATTTAAAGATTTCCAAAATGTAAGGATTGATATAAATATCATAAATATATTTATTATATATGTATTTATAATAATATATCTAATAAAGAAACATTAAATGAAATACAATGTTCCTGGAGGTGGTAGGTGGTACACATTCCTGAATATTGTTTTTATTTTATTATCATTTTAAAATAAACTAAGTAAAAGAAATATATGTATATATATATGTCACACCCCGACATTTAATTCTTTTTATTTATTTAATCCTTGGACTTGAGTTCCCTCTCCAAGGTCCGAGCGGGGTTCCAGGTCAAAATTGTTGGTGTTTAATGTTTGTAGTGGGGTTCGGACCTGTGCGCGGTCACCGCACGATTGGCGGTAGCCACATAGCTGGCCCGTGTCGTGAAATTTCTCATTTTATTTTAATAATATTTTTGTTATTGTTGTTATTATTATATTATTATTACGTTAGTATTAAAGATATTATGATTATTTTCTCATCGTCATTGTTATTTCATTATTATTGAAATAGTTATTATTTTTATTGTAGGTAATTTTAATTATTAATACATTGTTATTGTTAATTGTATTATTATTATTATTATTATTATGGTATTAGTTATTATTATTATTGTTATTAATTTAATAAAATTGAAAAAAAATAACCCTAATACTACCCAGGCGCCCCCCCTCCTCTTCTACCCCCTTTCCCCGTCGCGCTCCAGCCCCCCCCCCCCCTTTTCCCTGCGCAGCGCCCCAGCAAGCCGCGACCAGCTGCCTTCGGCCCTCTCTGTAAGATCCTGCGGCCTCCTCACCTCCTCTATGCTCTCACCATTACAACCCCCCTAGCACCCCCGCAGGTCCTCCCTCGCCACCGTCGCGCTGCCCTGCCTCTCGCCCTTTGGATCCTGGCCGCTGCCTCGCCTCCCGCTGCAGCCCATCGCCACCCCGCGCACCCCATGTCGACCTCCGTCCACCTGACCTAGCTAGCACTATTCGGCCAGTGACGCATCGGACCTCTATGATTAATCTTCCGCGCTCCAGAAGGGAATCGTTCCTCGCCCCTCTTGATCTCGGTCTGCAACCCTCCCAGCACTGGCGGCGCACCCCTTGCTAGCCGGCGCGACCCTTGCTCACTGAAACCCTCTCCATTTACAATTCATCCGCTCACCGGTAGCACCTTCGAGCAGCGAACTTCCTCACTGGTGCGTTTTTATATCAATTTATAGGGGTGCTCTTCTTTTTCCAGAACCTAATGATTGAAGATATGTTATGTGTTTACTTATCTAGGTTGTGCATAATATTCTTTGAGGCGTATTCTTCCTTTCGCCGAGGGTTAATCACTTTCGCACTTGAATTTTGAAAGCATATTTATCCTTGAGGTTGGATTTCATTTCTTATTCCTCTTTAAATTAAGATTACATTGTTTACTTGATGTTCACTTCACTTAGGTTGCTGGTTATGCATTTATATTGTTAAAATAATTATATTATGGTGAAATTGTTGGTTCTCCACTGTTTGGATAATTGATGCACCCATTTAATATAGTTGATGAGTTTTGTGGTTTATTAGCTTGGTGCAGATTTAGTTTTTTTATAATAATTTAGTTTGTTTAACTATTTTGGTGCGTCTTGAGCTTCTAATATATATATATATATATATATATATATATTTTAGGTTGTATTTGATATTGTGTATTATGTATATGCGAATTAGGGTGTGTTATGCTTGTGATGTTTAATATCTTTTCATGGGATTTTGTATTTAGTTTTTTTCTATGCAGGTCATGCGTTTTTCATTTAATATGTTGTGGGTGTGCGTCTGTTAAGAAATGTGTTCTTTGGATTAGTTTTGGGTGTGTAAAGCTGTGAGCTACCTTTTGGAAATTGTGTTATAAATTTTTAAGTGGTTTATAAAATAGTGCAGATGGTGCACACTGTGTTTTAAAAACATGTCGAGGTAGTTCCCTTGGGCTGGTTCGTTTGAATTGTTTTGAGTCCGCGTTTATGCATTTGAGTTGTGTGGTTGTTGCAGCGTGTCGGCGAGGAAGACCCTCGGTACTTTGGTTGTCAGCTTGCACAAGTTTTCACGCCCATGGGCGGCGCGATGCATCATCGTGGTTGGTTTGCGAGTTGAGGTAGGTCCCCCACTGCACCTACCTGTAGATTCAGAATTTATTAATTGCTTATTGTTTTATAAATTTTTAATGAATTAAAAATAATATTAAATGATAAAACACAAAATGATCATTTAGTGTGAAAAGAGCCATTTATTTTATACCGAACACTTGGGACATTTTCATGATGAGCAGACACCTGGTATTGAAAGAATGCATGTTTGGACTTAAAAAATAATTCACTACATTTCAAATGTACTTCTAGATTTAAAGATAAATGACTTCTTCTAAACAATTGTTTTGAGCTTTTTTAGAAATGAAGTTTTACTTTAAAATTGGCGAAGGCCCGTTTGGCACTTTAATAAAAATAGATTATTTTGGAAAACCCACTTGGGGTTGATCTTTGGTGTGAGTTGTTTTCATGAGCTGTGTGTGATTTTGGTGCATCATGACTGATTAATTTACATTGTGACGCACCCCCTTTTTATTGCTTGTGATGACATGGGAACCTGGCATATTGAGTGAATTTTCCGAGAACGATTGTTGCACTAGTTTAGACCACGCACTGGCTAGTGGCCCCATAGCAGGGGAATACTGGGTTATTGATGCTATTGGTATTGTGCCCCTCGGTTAGGCCATGCAGGGCTATGTCGGGTAGTATTATGGGCGTTATGACTTCATCGAGTTATGGCATGCCTTCAGGATGAGTCACATGTATAGTACGTTCTGGATTGTTCACGATATCCTTGGTTCGACCCATGTTTCTTTTAGTGTTTATTTGTGTGTGGCGGAGTTTGAGTTCGGTTGCTGACCCATGTGTGCCGGTTTTACCATTGCCCTTAGTGTGTGTTGTGTGTGATTCTCCTTTTGACTAAAAACTAAAGTTTCGATTTCTAAATTGTTCGCAAATTTTTTTAAAAATGCAATGCACCTGTTTCTTTCAACATTAAACTTGTTCTAAATTAAAAAGGGCAATGGACTGTTACTTGTTTCAGAAATTAAAGTGTGTGGAAACCATATTTTATATAATTTAGTTCAAACCTGGAATTGATAAATTCTTTATTTATTGGTATGTGCATTGGGAATAGAATTAGTCGGGCCTACCTACTGAGTTTTAATAATCACGCCTATAGTGTTTTCTTGTTTTTAGTTCTGTTACAGGTTCCAGATTCTATTGTTCGCCTTGAGCGATGTTGGTTGTGGTATTGGATGGTGACCCAAGGGGTCACATGGAGTTTTAGTCGTGATCAGGTTAGTGGCGTTGTTGGCTTCTCTTTCTTTATTTTCATTTGTACCATTTGTTTCTGCTGCTTAATTTATTTTTTTTTGGGCTAAATCATTCCCACCTGTTTACTTTTGATGCCCGGCACTAGTTACCAGCCCGTGGGGATCGGGAACGCCCTTCGGGCAATGTCGCGGGCCGGCTCGGGTGACCGGTTCATGGTCAACCCGGGTTGGTTCGTGACAAAATGGTATCAGAGGAGGCTCTTTCTATTTGGGATGTCTGGTAGATGGAGACTAGGATTGTTGGGACTCGAGAGGTCGGTACGGGAAGGACGTCATGAACGCTCGCCCGTTACGCACCTCGAGTCGCCAGGGGTAGTCTGGGAATAGTGTCCTTTTCTCCTTCTGGTTTGTTTTGGATCGAGGGATGACAACGGAGACAAACCGATGTTACATCATGATTTCACATGGAGTAGTGACCCATATGGAGTCTGAGTACATGGTTTGAACTCATCCTAGTGGTCGATGCTTACATGGGACATGGCCCACTACCATGTCGCCAGGTTAGGCATGACTACTAGTCCCTCACTCCGCTGTTAGATCCAATTTGAGTGTTGTTTTCGTTCTAGTTGGTGTATGTGCGTTATTGGAAATGAAATAAAAAGTTTTTTGAAAATGGGACTAATTTCTTTTAAATGACTTTAACTGTAAGAAATGGGATTTAAAAAAATAAAAAATAAAAAATTTGGAAGCTTTTGATTTGGAAATCTGTTGTTTGCTTGGATTTGGTCGAGAATGGTTTGGGCAGAAACCTCAGGTCCTCTTTGTGAACGTTTGCACATGTGTGAGAATTCATGAGAAGTGCGTGTTGATGGTCGTATGAATGGAATGTGGACAATGACATGTGCAACGGGTCATGGGATTACCTGAGTGTTTATTTGAAATTAAAGGCATGGCCTTGTTTTCGAAATTGGTCCTTAAAAAGAGGAAAATGGTTTTGGAAAGTGATTTTGGTTTGAAAGGGATTTGGTATTTGGAAACTGGTCTTGAAACGAGAATTTAAAAATAGGTGGTTTTGGAATATAAAATGAAACGGGAATTTTGGACAGGGAATTTTGGGTTATGTTTGCGGTTGTTTGTTTCTTTTGAGCTTGTTGTTTTGGATGAAGCCACTTTCTTTGATGTTGCTTCGATTGATATTGGTTTCCTCTTGGTGTTATATATCGTGTTCAGAAATGCTGCCCAGAAAGATCCCTAGTGTTTTGATGAGTCATGCCCAGTTTTTGGTCTTTCTCGGATGTTTTCTGTCCTTCATGGTGATTGGAGTCTGTTAGAGACAGTGTAGTGGCTTGAAGTAGTCAATCGTGACTTCAGGGTGTTGGGAACTCCCGAAGCGATCTGAGTGCGTATTGTTTTGGGTCTGTTTGAAGGTCCATCTCTGGATGAGTAGGAGTTGTATGCCTGCCGTTTCTTCAATTTGGGATGATGTGGCATTTCTTTAATGTCGTCTTCATTCAATGGTTTATACTTGTGGAGGTGAGGATGAAGAAATAGAAGAGCTCATGCGTGCTCAACATGGCCAGCAGATGCTGAAAGTGTATGTCGACCATTTCAAGGATCTTGGGTCTCTTTTTCCAGGGGTAGTGTTGCGGGACTGGGTGACGACTCATCCCCTCATCATGGGTCTTCTTCCAGAGATCAAGTAGTGAGTCCTCCCTTTTTGGGAGCATCACTTTTGAGAAGTTGGTGCATAAGGTGTTCTTAGCTGAGTTGGTTTCTGGAGCGCAAACAGTTGACAATCCACTGTATCCAGTTGCTCGTGAAGGTACCCCATCTAATGAGAAGAGTGTGTCAGGTACATTTGTTTCTAAATATTTCTTTGTAGTGGCTCTAACCCCTAGTTTGTCGGACCATCTAATGGTTTACCGACAGTATGGAAGTTTAGGGCATACGAGCTGTCATGTCACACCCCATCGAGGACGCACCATCATTGCAGGTGTCCAGATCATCTAGAGATGTTTTGAAGGAAGCGTAACATAAAGAGGAAGTTGTGATCAGAGAAAGTTAGTTCCTGACTGTGAGGCAGGAGATGCTTTATCCATTAGAGCCCCAGCCATAGGTCTCGGGGTGAAGCTCGCGCACAGTCATAAGTTCACGGGGGTGTGAAGCCTCGGTTCGGGTTTTGGTTCGGTGTTGGAAGCAAAGCATTAGAGGTCCTTCCAGTCTCATTCTTTCACTATTAAAGTTTTGTCATTGTCTTAGGTTCAATGTGTCATCGTGAAGTTAGGACGAGTATGTTCGTTTGTAATCCAAACAGTTTAGTTTGCATGATTATGGTGTTCTGGATCGTGCTTTTTCTTAAAGGTGTGTTTGGATCTTGTGTGAGTTGATCTCAGTTTGACCATGTTTGTGGGGAGATGTAAGTGTCTTGGAAGAATTGACGTATTATGTTGGGCTCGAGTTTACTTCATGTGTTAAGTTTCTTCTCATGAGTCTTTCTCAGGTGTTCGGGGTTTTGGTCTAGGTTGAGAGTTCTAAGTCCAAGCGGAGCTGTTTCCTCTTGCTACAGATGTTAACATGTTACGGTTGGGAGTTTCCGTGTCGTACCACCTTCCCGAGGTGGTATGTTTAGGTGTCAAATTTCTGTGCTAGTTGAATTCTTGTGGTGGGAAGAACCCTCTCACGTTCTCCCATTATCTTGTGATGATGTTCCTTTTAGTTTCAATTGAGCATGGAATCTTGTTGGTCAATCGTTCAGCTGGGTGACTTTCTGGGGGCAGAAAGTGTCTGTGGTGGGGAGAATTGTCACACCCCGACATTTAATTCTTTTTATTTATTTAATTCCTGTCCTTGAGTTCCCTCTCCAAGGTCCGAGCGGGGTTCCAGTTCAAAATTGTTGGTGTTTAACATTTGCAGTGGGGTTCGGACCCGTGCGCGGTCACCGCACGATTGGCGGTAGCCACACAGCTGGCCCGTGTCTTGAAATATCTCATTTTATTTTATTAATATTTTTTTATTGTTGTTATTATTATATTATTATTACGTTTCTATTAAAGATATTATGATTATTTTCTCATCGTCATTGTTATTTCATTATTATTGAAATAGTTATTATTTTTATTGTAGGTAAATTTAATTATTACTACATTGTTATTGTTAATTGTATTATTATTATTATTGTTATTATTATTATGGTATTAGTTATTATTATTATTGTTATTAATATAATAAAATTTAAAAAATAATAATATAACCCTAATACTACCCAGGCGCCCCCCTCCTCTTCTACCCCCTTTCCATGTCGCGCTCTAGTCGCCCCCCCCCCCCCCTTTTCCCTGCGCAGCGCCCCAGCAAGCCGCGACCAGCCGCCTTCGGCCCTCTCTACAAGATCCTGCGGCCTCCTCACCTCCTATGCGCTCTCAGCGTCACAACCCCCCTAGCACCCCCGTAGGTCCTCCTTCACCACCGTCGCGCTGCCCTGCCTCTCGCCCTTTGGATCTCGGCCGCTGCCTCGTCTCCCGCTACAGCCCATCGCCACCCCGCGCACCCCCTTCCAACCTCCGTCCACCTGACCTAGCTAGCACTATTCGGCCAGTGACGCATCGGCCTTCTATGATTCATCTTCTGCGCTCTAGAGGGGAATCGTTCCTCTCCCCTCTTGATCTCGGTCTGCAACCCTCCCAGCACTGGCGGCGCACCCCTTGCTAGTCGGTGCGACCCTTGCTCGCTGAAACCCTCTCCATTTACAATTCATCTGCTCACCAGTACACCTTCCAGCAGCGAACTTCCTCACTGGTGCGTTTTTATATCAATTTCTAGGGGTGCTCTTCTTTTTCCAGAACCTAATGATTGATGATATGTTATGTGTTTACTTATCTAGGTTGTGCATAATATTCATTGAGGCGTATTCTTCCTTCCGCCGAGGGTTAATCACTTTCGCACTTGAATTTTGAAAGCATCTTTATCCTTGAGGTTGGATTTCATTGCTTATTCCTCTTTAAATTAAGATTACCTTGTTTACTTGATGTTCACTTCACTTAGGTTGCTGGTTATGCATTTCAATTGTTAAATTAATTATATTATGGTGAAATTGTTGGTTCTCCACTGTTTGGATAATTGTTGCACCCATTTAATATAGTTGATGAGTTTTGTGGTTTATTAGCTTGGTGCGGATTTATTTTTTTTTTATAATAATTTAGTTTATTTAACTATTTTGGTGCGTCTTTAGTTTATAAAATATATATATATATATATATATATATTTGAGGTTGTATTTGATATTGTGTATCATGTATATGCGAATTAGGGTGTGTTCTGCTTGTGATGTTTAAATTCTTTTCATGGGATTTTGTATTTAGTTTTTGTCTATGCAGGTCATGAGTTTTTCATTTTTGTATGTTGTGGGTGTTCGTCTGTTAAGAAATGTGTTCTTTGGATGAGTTTTGGGTGTGTAAAGCTATGAGCTACCTTTTGGAAATTGTGTTATAAATTTTTAAGTGGTTTATAAAATAGTGCAGATGGTGCACACTGTGTTTTAAAAACATGTCGAGGCAGTTCCCTTGTGCTGGTTCGTTTGAATTGTTTTGAGTCTGCATTTATGAATTTTAGTTGTGTGGTTGTTGTATCCTGTCGGCGAGGAAGACCTGCGGTACTTTGCTTGTTAGCTTGCGCAAGTTTTCACGCCCGTGCGCGGCGCGTTGCATCATCGTAGTTGGTTTGCGAGTTGAGGTAAGTCCCCCACTACACCTACCTGTAGATTTCGAATTTATTAATTGCTTGTTGTTTTATAAATTTTTAATGAATTAGAAATAATATTAATTGATAAAACTTAAAATGATCATTTAGTGTGAAAAGAGCCGTTTATTTTATACCGAACACTTGGGAAATTTTCTTGACGAGCGGACACCCAGTATTGAAAGAATGCATGTTTGGCCTTAAAACACAATTCATGACATTTCAAATGTACTTATAGATTTAAAGATAAATGACTTATTCTGAACAAGTGTTTTGAGCTTCTTGAGAAATGAAGTTTTACTTTAAAATTGGCGAAGGCCCGTTTGGCACTTTAATAAAAATAGATTATTTTGGAAAACCCACTTGGAGGTGATCATTGGTGTGAGTTGTTTTCGTGAGCTGTGTGTGATGTTAGTGCATCGTGACTAATTAATTTACATTGTGACGCACCCCCTTTTTATTGCTTGTGATGACATGGGAACCTGGCATATTGAGGGAATTTTCCGAGAACGATTGTTGCACTAGTTTAGACCACGAACTGGCTAGTGGCCCCATAGCAGGGGAATACTGAGTTATTGCTACTATTGGGATTGGGCCCCTCAGTTAGGCCATGCAGGGCTATGCTGGGTAGTATTATGGGCGTTATGACGTCATCGAGTTATGGCATGCCTTCAGGATGAGTCACATGTATAGTACGTTATGGATTGTTCACGATCTCTTAGGTTCGACCCATGTTTATTTTAGTGTTTATTTGTGTGTGGAGGAGGTCGAGTTCGGTTGCTGGCCCATGTGTGCCGCTTTTACCATTGCCCTTAGTGTGTGTTGTGTGTGATTCTTCTTTTGAATAAAAACTAAATTTTGGATTTCTAAATTGTTCGCAAAATGTTTTAAAAATGCAATGCACCTATTTATTTCAACATTAAACTTGTTCTAAATTAAAAAGGGAAATGGACTATTACTTGTTTCAGAAATGAAACTGTGTGGAAACCATATTTTATATAATTTAGTTCAAACCTGGAATTGATAAATTCTTTAATTATTGGTATGTGAATTGGGAATAGTATTAGTCGGGCCTACCTACTGAGTTTTAATACTCACACCTATAGTGTTTTCTTGTTTTTAGTTCTGTTGCAGGTTCCAGATTCTGTTGTTCGCCTTGAGCGATGTTGGTTGTGGTATTGGAAGGTGACCCAAGGGGTCACGTGGAGTTTTTGTCGTGGTCAGGTTAGTGGCGTTGTTGGCTGCTCTTTCTTTATTTGCATTTGTACCGTTTGTTTCTGCTGCTTAATTTATTTTTATTTTGGGCTAAATCGTTCCCACCTGTTTACTTTTGATTCCTGGCACTAGTTGCCAGCCCGTGGGGATCGGGAACACCCTTCGGGCCATGTCGCGGGCCGGCTCGGGTGACCGGTTCAGGGTCAACCCGGGATGGTTCGTGACAATATATATCAAAAATACATTTTAATTATTCTTTCATATATGTCATATAATTTTAATAAACATGTCCTTAATACATTCCACATAAATTGTGAACAAATCACATCGTATTGAGGGGCTAGTTGTCCCCACATCCACAAACGAAGTTATTGTTTTTTCAAAAAATGGACAGCGTGATGGTATGTGTTATATAGTAGTTAAAAAAGAATAAATAAATCATAAATATAATATATAATATATAGAAATATAGTTTATATCCTAATTCCCAATAATGAGAGGTGGGAAATGATAAATGAATAACATCGTTTCGTGACGTGGAAGTTCATTGTACATAGGGATGGAAGGTTCATTGCCCATTATATGGATGTGTGTGGAAGTCTAGGTTGAACCTTTATATTGAAAAAATATATTTATATTTATTATTTTTTGTTTATTATATAATATTTGAAAATTAATATTTGAGTGGTTGGAGAATACAAATAAAACAAAACTGCAAGAGGAATGGTGTTACCTCTTTTTCGGGTAACTACTTTTGGTTTGCACAAAAGGGATAACTTGGATATATTTCATCCCTTGTTGAGGTTTGAAGGTATAGGGGAGATATTATTAGGATTTATTTGGGAAGATATTTTTAGATCTGAAATTGGTGGAGGGGTATGATGATGTGGGAATAGGTTTTTTCAATTTATAAGGGAGGTAATGGACACGCATCGTATTTTTTGAAATGAATTGTGTGTTCCCCATGTATTACTTCATCCCAAGGTGTAAAAATGGAAAATTATAGAACTTTGGAGGAGTTATGGAAGAAATATTTCAGTACAATAGGTTATGGAAAAGTTTATTAGTCATATATATATTTACGATTAAGATTTAGTCCCACATTAATCTTAATTTTAAATTAAATGGGGTAATTAATTTTAATCACATTAAATAATAATTTAGGTAAAATAACTTCATGATTTTATTATAATATTAATATTATAATTTTTTCAACTGTGTATGTCTATTTTTCAAAATTAAGTTTTCAAATGAATAAAAAATATATTTAATTCTATTCTCGTAGATGTGGCGAGAAATATGGTTTTTAATTTGAGAATGTTCAACAGTCCATTAAGATTTTATATCTAAATTCAATATATAAATGATTCTAATGACTTAAATTGGATTACTAGATGTATAATATTTCTATTTTTAAATTAAAATGTAAATAAAATATAATTTATTTACATACAAGATAGACAAAAAATAGTTTTGAATTAACATTCATTAATTTTCACTATTTATTGAGAAATATTGTTACTCTAAAAAATCCCAAAAATTCACCCTAAGATAATTTTGACATTATGAATTAAAAAATTAATTTTTTTTAAAAAATTATATTTCAATAATTTCCTTACATCAATTTTTTTACTTTTCATATAAATACATAAGAATCATTTCATTTGAGTAAATAGTATCATCTGACATATAAAGACTTTACCAAAATTTTAATATCTTATTATCTATATGTTGTATTTATATACAAACATTATAATATTTATAAATCATTCATAAATATTTATATTACTATTTTTAATATCTAGTTTAAACCTATATAATTTAAATAATTATAATAATAAAATATTGTTTCGTAAAAACTCAGTGTTGCACATAACGCAAGACAAGTCGGTGTTTCATATAGAGAAAGCTTATCTTGGTGTAGTGTATAATGAATGTATCAATTAGTGTATAATTCCATGCAAAAAATAAAATGAAATTAATTTATTCTATAATAATTAAAAAAACTCGGGCGTTACAATTTATATATCCTATATATTAATTTTCTTGACTAAGTTTCTTTCTTTAAAAACACTATTGCTCAAACAATGCTTCTTGATTTTAGTCAATAATGGGAACCATAATGAAATTGGTCAACAATTAATGTGATGGAATTTTTCTTAATTAGAATCCAAATGAAATGATGACTAAAATTAAGGATATGTTGATTTTCCTAAATCATTTATCATAAACCATAATTAATAATTCTCACCTTTACTAAAATTCAGACTCTCTAGAAATGATATAGATAGATTTGACTGATAGTTTGAGTGGTGGAAGACATTGAGGAATGAATATTCAGTTTTAAATATTTCAATTAGTTTATAATTCCACAGATTTAAACGAATATGTTTTGGGATTGGAAAAGAAGATAAAAAAATATAATTTCAGTTGGAAAATGGAAGTGATCTATTTGTGAAATGGAACAGAATAATGGTCTCCCTAAGGTATCATCAACTATTGAATGTTTTAAATATGTAATATATGAAAATTAATTAAATAAATGTCCTAAGGGTAAATAGTTATAGATAATCATCTTGTTTTTAAGATTAATGGTTATACATACGATGATGAAGAGATTACAAATTACAAATCAGTGTAAATAATTTTTCATTAATAAAATGATGAAGCTTGATTAATAGTCTATGATAGAAGTAGAATTATTGAGTGTTTATGTATTATAAATCAATAATATTATTTTATAAAAAAATTAATAATATTATGGAATCATGAATCATTTAATAATTAAGATGAAATATTTTTTTTCTACGTATTTTCAAGAATGTTTTGAATAGTAATGATAACCTAGAAAAGTCATTTAATGAGGAGGTGATATTTTTGAAAAAAACAAATGATTTAGGGGAATATAATCCTTATTTCATTTATAATATGGAGATAATGATAAATATATGATTGATATAGATAAATTAAATTGGATAGTATTGATAACATTGGAACTGATTAGTGATTTCATGATTAATCGGTTAATGCTAATGGAGTTTTAAATTTTTTAGATTAATGCAATATATTCTAAAATTTGTGATTTTATATACAGAATGAAGATAGAGTTGTTTTTTGTAAGAATGTATGTTTTCATTAAGGTTTTATGGTAATTTAGGTTATTAAAATGTTTTTGGAGAATATATGACCATGTTATTCACAAATTTGGAATGTGAAAAATAATAGGTACATTATGATATTTGGGAGATTAATGATAACTTGATCTATCAAATTTAGTGACCTGATATCTAGTTTTTTTTAATAAAATATTTTATTGGATCCTTAATCTTAAATATATAGGGAATGGTTTTATATTCAATTTATCTTTTATGATTTATATGAAGGTGCATTCTTTCTTGTAATTAATTAATTATCATGCCTACCATTCTGGATATGGTTAATGTCTAAGTAAATGAGGAATGGTTTTTTTATTCTTTTTTGGAATAAGTGATCTATTAAAAGTTAATTTTATGGCTTAAAGAATGAAAATTATTCATTAATACTCATCAATTGTAGGATTGTACTTCATTGTGATAGAAATTGATAAAATGATGAAATTTTGTGGATTAGGTAATTTTATTTTGTGATATTCTTCGTCTAGATGGAAAAAGAATCCCTAAACATGAGGAAGATTATCCTGAGATGAAAATTTTATAATATTACATTGATTTATGTTGCATTGAATTTTTTTTCACTCATCACATATGTGTAGTTTTTTAGTAATTAACCTTCTCTAGCCAATGTTCTAAGTCAAACTATATTATTCCTTGGGAGTTAGTTTTTCCATAGTGCACACATTTTAATTCTTCATAAATGGTATATCTATGAGGAATCCTAGTTATATATTAATTTAAGACACCATTATGCATTAAAATTTTCTATTTTAAGGGATTTTTTATTTATTTTTACCATGTCGGTTTAAACTAAGGAATTTTCGCATATTAATCATTTGATGTAACACCCCAAGCTTCCACGATACGCTTCTCCTTCAATAATGCAATAGCTTGCATTGTACGCAAGTTTGAGATTCTAACACACCGCAACCAATAAAAATAGCCATTATGAATAGTAATACCCACTTTTTGAAATTATATATATTTTATATTTAAAAATGGACTTCATTTTTGGATTCGTAATATCGAAATTAGCCTATGTTGAATTTTTTGTATTTTTCTGAGAACTTCCAATTTTTTATGAATAGTGAAACAAACATAAAAACAAATTTTTTAATAAAAATAATTTATAGTAATAAATTATACTATTGAGTGGTTTTAAAATATAATTAGAATATATTTTTACCATTTTATCTAATGGTGGTTATTATAATTAATTTCACTTTGATATTGGACATAAAAAATTGTCAATCTTTTGATATATAATGTTTCTTAAAAACAGGCTATTTGTTGTGACAGCGGGAATTAATTATAAAATTAATTAATAAAAATTATATGTTTGTAATTTTGTAAAATATACATCATTTTTGAATTTGGAATATCAATTATATCTTAGGGTGAAATTTTGGCATTGTTCTGAAAAACTTCAATTGTTGATGAATAGTGAAACCACTAAGTGGTAGTTAAAAGAACTAATTTTTCATTTAAATGAAACTTTACCACTTCTGTGAATTGAATTTCAAAAATCTGACATACATGGTCATCATTAGAAAGTAAAATGTGGTTCAATGGGATTAAAATAATTTTTGTTTAATAGTAACTTTTAAGTTCTATTAATCGCGATTAAAGGTAATTAGTGAAATTTAAGGTAAAAAGGATAATATAAAAATATGAAAATGACTATACACTTGTCCTACCCTTATTGGATGAGTCATGGAAGACCAGGAAAATCCATGGGTCAACTTGGGGACCCCATGGAGCCACTTGGGTAAGAAAATTACATTAATAACTTTTTATTTAAAGTAAAAATAAAATTGTCACAAACATGTGTTGTTTTACTAAAGCAATTATTACATGGGGTTATATAAGTTACCATTTTGACTATAAATATTCATTGTAATGATAAAAAGATTTCCTACATCATGGTAATTTTTATATAATTTTTATACATTAAATAAATTAAATATTTTATGACACCATGATGATGCAGCGATTACCTCATTAGTTAACGATTTAAATAAAATGAAAAGATAATGTAAACTCTAAGGCATAAACTTTTCAAAAACCTATTGGAAGAAAATATTTCGAACTTTTATCACCTTATCCCCTATATATATCATTTTGGGACCTTTAGAATCCGAAAATCATTTCATAATAATGTAACATTTCAATATTTCCAAGAGTGCACCTCCTCTCCTCATATAAAAGGCCACCACCACTACCACCTTATTCACTCCTTCAACACATTTGGCTCGGCCAAACTCTGCCCAAATACTCTCCCAACTTCCCTCTATTAATCCTAGAAGCCTCACTTTGGGCATAATTCTTCCCAAGGAAGCCTTTGGCTCAATTCAAAATGAGTTACCCGATTTTAAGGTAATGTATTCTCTTATGTTATTTTGTTTTATTTTGCTTCTCCAACCCCTTAAACTCTTTTAATTCCATTATTTGGTAACAATACCAGTATATTCAACATACTAGGATTTTTTTACGAGATTTATTTTATTTACACTTACACACACCTTTGTCTAATGGTTAAAGAACATATTGTTTCTATGGTTGGTGAATTTCTGCTTCACGAAACGATGATTGTTAAATCTTCTTTTAACACCTCTCATGGTGGCCATTATGATGAAACTATTTTTATATATGATATATATTATGTTTTTTTTTCTTTATGATTCTATATTTTTTATTTATGGAATACATTTATGATTTCCATTATGGGTAAACGCGATAATTTCGTTTTAGGAAGTGCGGACTACCGCCCCCTCAAAGTGATTTGAATCGTTAATGCCATATGTGGGATGTATAAAGGATGGAATAAATGGTATTATACATTATATTATACTATAATTATAGTATACCTTTATATAATTATAATTTCATTCCATTAAATATGAAATATAAATTAAAGTAGCGTTCATGCGTAGGTACGGCTTACCGTCTCCATAAACGGTGCATTTCATTTCATACCTCTAAAAGTTTTGTAATATTATAAATGAATGTATATACTGGATATATATGATATCTACATCATCAATATAATTCTGGATATAATGGATATTTTACCACATGATCAACTTGTAATTATAAGAATTTTATTTTTGACTCAAGTACCAAAGATCGACGAAACAGCCGTTATTAACATAAATAATTACATAATGTTCATAACATGGTAATAAGTGATATAGAAGGAATAATAAAATTGAAAAAGGTTCTTAAGAAATTATAAATTAACTCTAGTTTATTATTCAGGAGGTTAAAGAATGGTCGAGTCAAGACGGACAAGAGGTAAGGGAACTTCTTAACCCAATTTCTGTTCTTTGGGTTAATCTCCTACTTTCAAATTATGTCATGATATTATTATGTCATATCTTTTATTTATACTTTATTTATGTGTAATTATAGTGAATACACATAATAGATCTATTTTATTTAAAAAATTATCTTTGTAAGGGACTTCTTCTCAATCTCCTTTAATTGAGGCATATTTTGTTTTATACACAACTTTATTTTATACGGTGTTTAAACCCCTTTGACTTTTATGTTTTTTTCAAAAGGAATATTTTTATACAATGCATTTTACTAAACAAAAAAATGGAATTTTTTTTGTCGTACGTATGTGGCGACAATGACTTCTCAGTCGTCGTGACCATTATTTGAGTTTTGACTTCCTCTACAAGCCATAACTTTTTTTTAAATGAAAAATAAATACAATGGTTTAATTTTCCTTTATTTTCGTATTGAAAATGGTTTTGAAAGTGTTTTTATTATATCAATGTGTTGTATTGATATATTTTGATTGAAATGTGGAAATGTTATGTTTCCTTTATGCATGTTTTATGTGATACTAATATGTTATGGTTTATGATATGTTTAAACCTATTCATATGACGAATGAATTGGACTTAATAAGTGACGGGTGGAGCCCGATATAGCTCCTCGATGCATCGGTAGGTCTCATGAGACAAACTAGTCTCTTGGCACGAGGCCTTGAAAAAAATATTATTTGTAGTCTTGGCACGAGGCCTTGGCTACGTGGTAATGATAGTCTGGAATTATGCATTCCATCATTATGAAAGTGTTTATTGATATTGAATGTGATTATTCGACCAGTAGAATATCCATGAGAATAAGTAAATGGAATTATTTCATTTTGTTTTGCCATATTATGTTGAAGTTCAAGTTTAAAAGGGCTTTTGTTTTAGTTATACATTACCTTAAATGTTAATGTTTATTTATGAAAGATTCCGCTATATGTTTATCCTTACTGAGCATCTGAACTCTCCCCTTTCAATGTTTTAATTTTTCCAGGATGTGAAGAAGTATTTTTGGAATGACCTGCAGGGGAAGTCTGAAGGGGATATGAGTGTGGAAAATGGAGACTATGTTATTGTGATTTTCACTTTATGATGTAATGTAATACTTATGAATGTATCTAGTGTTTCTAAGACTACTAAACTAATCGATCTTTCGAGAATTGATCTTTTCTGATCATGCCAATGTTACGCAATAATGCACCGACTCTGGGTAACTGGGTTTGGGGCATTACAGTTGGTATCAGAGGTAGTTTAGTACTAAACTTGGAATCTATATTTAGATAAACTCTGATTAGAGAACATAGCCCAAAGATAGACTTTAAGGAATAATATAGAAGAACTTCCTAGAATTTTCGTATTATAGAGATTTTGTGAGTTTTCCGAGCAATACATCCCTGTCTGGATACGAGCAGGTAGAGGCGACTCTGGCACAGATGTACCTAGGGTTAAAACCTGAAAACACCGCTTTCAGCTAGACATGAATGGGAACTGGTGCACAACAATGGGCCTTGCTGCACTCTTGGTTACGACACTCTCGGGGGATATGCTTAGGATAATTATAATTTTCTTTACAAACCATTATGAAGGGTTTATGAGTATATACTTCCTCAAAGAAAACATTTCTATTTATGATTATAGATTATATCCATAAATTTTTCAATTTATGTTATGTGTTTTACAAGTATGGAATTATGTATTTTGATTCATAAACTATTCTAGTTTATGTCATTGTTTAGAAATGGCGCCTAGTGGGAGGAATAGAAACTGTATCAATGCACGCACTTTGTGTAGGGATTTACCTCCTGCTCAAGATAATTTTTGTGGACCTGGAGATACAACTGGTGTTGATCAACTTATTACCATACTGGGACAACTCACTCAGGTTATGAATAATAACCTTACTCGTATGGAGCACCCTGATCCACAACGTGGACGATCAATGTTAGATCGTTTCATGAGGTAACAACCACCGACATTTAATGGGGGTACAAATCCATTAGTAGCTGAGCAATGGATAAACTCCTTAGAGAATATATTCCACACCTTGGGGAGTAGCGAAAGGGAGAAGGTTTTCATGGTAGTGTACCGGCTCACTGGAGATGTTGATCAATGGTGGCCACTGATTCAAAACATGAAAGAAGATGAAGAAGTATCAAGTATGGAATGGAGAGAGTTCAAACAGCTTTTCTTAGAAAAATACTTCCCTCATGACCATCGAGCAGATATGGAAAGGCAATTTCTGAGTTTGAGACAAAATGAGGATGAGAATGTTGCAAAGTATGAGGCTAACTTTACAAGGTTAGCGAGGCATGCTGCAGATTATATACGTAACCCAAGAAGTAAGATTGATCGTTTCTTTGATGGTTTAAAACCATTTCTTCGTCAATCATTAGTCTCACAAACCCTATCATCCTACGAAGATGTTGTCTCATGTGCTATCAAGACAGAAAAGGAATTCTCTAAGTCTTATGACTTTAAAGCAAAGCAAGAGAAGAAGAGAATGGTGGAGCAAGAGACAGATAAAGGGAAAAAGGGAAAGAAGGATTTTTCATTATGCGATAATTGTGGGAAGAATCGCCCCGGTACATGCCTATAAGTAATGGGAGTTTGATATAAATGTGGAGAAAAAGGTCACCAGTCGCATGATTGCAAGGGAAAGAAAGAGGATATCAATGTTGAATGCTACAATTGTAGGGAAATAGGGAATTAAGAAAATGAATGTCTTAAGTGTCAGGGAAACTTACCTCAGAAAAGGCCAAGGTATCAAGGATAATCGTATGTTGTTAATATAGTTGAAGTGGAATAATTAATGTATTGGTGCTTTTGGACTCCAGAATTATATTTTGGTTATAAGAATAATGTGATATATATAAGGATTGTACTGTAGTACTTGTTGTTTTCATTAAGGTTTTAATATGATGAAGGTAATCGTATTTTTAGTATATGACAATAAGAGAAACTTTACATTGTTGAGGGAATCTGATTAATTGATTTTAGAATTTAGAGACCTTTTAGAGAAATTCTGGACATAGGTATTTTGGATAACTATAAAGGTTGTAATGGATTAAGTTAAACATTGGATAGTATTGTTTAAGGTTAAAACATTTCTGAAGATTATTTTTGGAATATTATAATACAATACTTTTAGGAAAAGGACAGCCTGCAGGTCGGCGGATAACCCGTCGCGTCGGACAAAGCTGCAGGAATCAAACCCACAACCATAGTGTGACAGGCCTTTATTACTTACCACTAGCCTACAAGAAGTCCCTGGTTATTACAAAATAATTTTCCTAATCTTAATGTTATGTGGTAATATTTGGAACCTTATACAATTAGGATAAATAGAATATTTTTGAGTTATGTTACCATTTGGAGTGAAATATGGGTTTGTAGTAAAAATTTATTAATGAATGAATGTCTACATGACAAGTAAGTATATTTCCTTACGTTCTTAGTAAATCTCTTAAATAAATTCCTCTACTTTATGAAAGGTAACATAAAACAAAAACGTTGTCGGTTAACTTTTCCAACAGGGGATTCAATGACTGTTTAACCAATCACAAGTTTGTGATTTTCTTGGGGTTAAATTTCTCATAATCATGTTTTCTACAACTCTCCATAAGACCTTGATGGTTTGGTTTTCCTCCATATCCATATTTTCATATAATTCTAGTATGGGCTATCTCGGGTGACCTTTTTACTTCTCTTTCTTTCTTTTAAAGTTATATTTTTATTAACCCAGTTTCCGATGTGGGTTTTCTACAAAGGTATTTTCTATTTTCAAAATTTTATTTTCAAAGAAAAATTTCAAATTGTGAGGATGAAATTTATTGAAGTAAGAGAGAATATAACACCCCAAGCTTCCACGATACGCTTTTCTTTCAATAATTCAATAGCTTGCATTGTACGCAAATTCGAGATTCTAACACATCGCGACCAATCAAAATAGCCATTATGAATAGTAATACACACTTTTTGAAATTATATATATTTTATATTTCAAAATGGACTTCAATTTTGGATTCGGAATAACGAAATTATCCTAGGTTGAATTTTTGGTATTTTTCTGAGAACTTCCAATTTTTTATGAATAGTGAAAAATACTTAAAAACAACTTTTTTAATCAAATTAAATTATAGTGATAAATTATACTATTGAGTGGTTTTAAAATATAATTAGAATATATTTTTACCATTTTATCCAATGTTGGTTATTATAATTAATTTCACTTTGAAATTGGACATAAACAATTGTCAATCTTTTGATATATAATGTTTCTTAAAAACACGCTATTTGTTGTGACAGCGGAAATTAATTATAAAATTAATTAATGAAACTTATATGTTTGTAATTTCATAAAATAGAAATCATTTTTGAATTTGGAATATCAATTATACCTTAGGGTGATATTTTGGCAATGTTCTGAAAAACATCAATTTTTGATGAATAGTGAAACCACTAAGTGGTAGTTAAAAGAACTAATTTTTCATTTAAATGAAACTTTACCACTTCTGTGAATTGAATATCAAAAATCTGAAATACATGGTCTTCATTAGTAAGTAAAATTTTGTTTAATGGGATTAAAATAATTTTTGGTGAATAGTAACTTTTAAGTTCTATTAATCGCGATTAAAGGTAATTAGTGAAATTTAATGTAAAAATGATATTGTAAAAATATTAAAATACCTTTACACTTGTCCTAACATTATTTTATGAGTCATGGCCAACCAAGAAAACTCATGGGTCAACTTGGGGATGCCATGGAGCCACTTGGGTATGAAAATGACATGAATAACTTTTTATTTAATATAAAAATAAAATTGTCACAAACATGTGTTGTTTTACTAATACAATTATTACATTGGGGTATATAAGTTACAATTTTGACTATAAATATTCATTGGAAAGCTCAAACGATTTCCTACATCATGGTAATTGTTTTATAATTTTTATACATTAAATAAATTAAATTTTTTATGACACCATGATGATGCAGCAATTACCTCATTAATTAACGATTTAAATAAAATTAAAAGATAATGTAAAATATAAGGCTTAAACTTGTCAAAAACCTATTGGATGAAAATATTTCGAACCCTTATAACCTTATCCCCGAAATATATCATTTTGGGACCTTTAAAATCCGAAAATAATTTCATAATAATGTAACATTTCAATCTTTCCAAGAGTGCCCCTCCTCTCCACTTATAAAAGGCCCCCACCACTACCACCTTATTCACCCCTTTAAGCCATTTGTCTCGGACAAACTCTCCCCAAATACTCTCCCAACTTCCCTCTCTTACTCATAGAAGCCTCACTTTGGAAATAATTGTAACGCCCCGACCCCAGTTACCCAGAGTCGGTGCATTAATTACATAACATTGGCATGATCACAAGAAAGATCAAATCTAGAAAGACCGATTGGTTTAGTAGCCTTGGAAACACTAGATATATTCATAAGTTTTACATTACATCATCAAAATAAAAAGAACTACTACAAAAACATATTGTCTCCATAGTCCACACTATTAACCCCTCATAATATCCCTGCAAGTCATTCATAATTTACTTCTTCACATCCTAGGAAAATAAAATATAGAAAAGGGGTGAGCTCAAATGCCCAGTAAGGATAACAATATAGCGGAAACTTTCATAAATAAGAATAAACATTTAAGGCAATGTATAAATAAAACAAAAGCCTTTTAAACTTTAACTTCAACATAGTGTGGCATAAATAAAATGAAATAATGCCATTTACTTATTCACATGGATATTCTACTAATCGAATAATCACATGCAATATCAATAACCACTTTCATAATGATGGAATGCATAATGCCAGACTATCATAACCACATAGCCAAGGCCTCGTGCCAAGACTACAAATAAGATTTTGCCAAGGCCTTGTGCCAAGACACTAGTTTGTCTCATGAGACCTACCGATGCATCGAGGAGCTATAGCGGGCTCCACCCGTCACATATTAAGTCCAATGCATTCCCATATGAAAAGGTTTAAACATAACATAAACATTCGTATTAAAACTAGCATACGAAATGTCAATACTTTCACCATAAACCATGAATGGTATATAAAAAAATAGCACATCCACAGTCAAACATATCACAAAACCTTCAATACAATATAAAAGTTTTGTATCATAATATATCATCCTCAAATAAGCGTAAAATCCATTAAAGGATGTTGACATAGATGAAATCAAAACTCTTTTTAAAGAAATATCTCTTTCTATTTTGAAATCATTTAAGAGACATATATTTATAAAATAAAACATTTTCTTTGAAAATATTCTTATAAGCATGTAAGGGAAGCTTTTACGATTTTATAACGGTGGAAAATAACCGCACCCGCCGTATAAGATAAAAAAACATTCTTATCTTAATTCTGTCGAAAAGGTTAAAAAGCACCTTGTTTGGAAAATAACGAAAATATTCCCTTATAAACCTCTTATAAAAAGTCAAACAAGGGTATAAATGACTTTAACCCATATTCTTTTAAATATTAAAAATGTTTTGAAATACATTTTGAAGAAACATGGATGTGGATGATAACGAGATCCCAGTAGATTATTACGTATAAACAACCTCGGATAATGAAGAGATTGTGAAATAACCCTTACCTTGTACTTTTCCTTGGTTGGGGTAGGATAACCTCCTGTATAATGGTGAAATAATTGTTATTAAATTATAAAAGAATCATATACATTAATATGATATCATATATGATCTTTTAATATTGATTTGATAATAATATCTAAGTATTATCGTTGTTTCGGGTTTTAACTTACTTGTTTTATTTTATATGTTTTGTTACATAATCCATGTTTGTAATGGATAGGTTGTATATTATTCATATCCAAAATGATATCAAGTCCTTAAACATCATTTTTAAATAATCAAATTATAATTATACTTGAATGGATACGATGGAGAATGAATCTTATCGTGTTTGTGGAGATGGTAGTCCGTACGTACGCACGAGCGACAATATCATTCTTTTGATATTAAAATAATATATAAATGGATGTTATATCATATATACAGAATAATTAACATGTTATATCTATTATTTACATGAGTTGCACATCATTATTATACCCATCCAAATAATAATATATTGAATAACAATTACACCACGACGTGGAGACGGTAAGCCGTACGTACGTACGTATGGTGACATGTTATTCAAAGGGTGGATAGAATACTAAATATGGTTGTACCATATTTATAATAACATCACAGTATATGTGAGATACTGGAGTTATTATTTTAGAATGGTAATAACAAAGAAAGAAGAATTGGAAGAAGAAAGGGACTTGAAAAGGGGTGGTGAAAACATTACCTCTTCTTCGGGTTCTTCCTTTTGATTTGATCAAAAGGGCTCCTTAGGTTGGCTTTCTGATCAAAGTAAGGCCTCTAGGTTGTAGTGAGGGAAGTTGGGAGAGTATTTGGGCAGGTTTGGGACGAGCCAAGTGGCTTGAGAGGTGTGAGGAATGAGTAGAAGTGGTCTCCTTTTATAAGGGAGAGGAGGGGCTCTTTAGGAAAGAGTGAAAGTATTACTTTATAATATAATTAAATTCGGTTTATAATGGTCCAAAAATAATTGAGGTCGAAGATAAGATGACTCATATTCTAAATAACATCATCCAATAAGAATTGGACAGGTTTTAGATAATATTTTAATCATTATAATCTTATTTATTTAAATGATTTATTAATGTGGTAAACATTGCATCATTATTGTGTCATTAATAATTTAAATTATTTGATGTCTAAAAATTATAAATAAAATATCATTATGTAGGAAATCTTTTTATCTTCCTAATGAATATTTATAATCGAAAATCCAACATGTATAACCCTATGTAAAAATTGTTCTTCTAAAAGATGTAAGCTTATGCCATTTTTATTTTTATTTTAACTTTATTAATATAATGTGTCCCTACCACATAAAAGTGGCTCTAAGGGGTCCCCAAATCGACCCAAGGATGCCCATGGTCGGTTATGTGTCCACCAATAAGGTTAGGACACGTTTTATGGTAATTTTTTATTATTATAATATTATTTTTTAACCCATATTTACCGGATTTACCCTTTAACCATGGTAAATAAAATATTTACCGCAGTAATTATTCAAAATGTGTAAAAATAAAAGTTACCTATTTACATAATTTGTACATCCTGATTCCAAATATGTAATCCATTTTTCTAAATTCAAAACACAGAAGTGGTAGAAATTAATTTAAAATTAATTCCCGTTGTTAAAACAAAAAGCGTGTTTTTAAGAGATAATAACTATCAAAAGATTGACACTTGTTTATGTCTGGTTTAATTGTGAAATTATGTCCAATGACAAACATTAAATTAAATGGTAAAAATATATTCTAAATATAATTTAAAACCACTCAAATTCATAATTTATCAATATTAATTATTTTGATTAAAAAAGTTGATTTTAATTAAAATTTAGTAATTTTCACTATTCATCAAAATATAAAAGTTATCCGAAAAGTACCAAAATTTCACCCTAGGCTAATTTCAATATTCCGAATCCAAAAATGAAGTCCATTTTGAAATATAAAATATATATGATTTCAAAAATTAGGTATTACTTTTCACAACGGCTAGTTTAATTAGTTGTGGTGTGTGTTAGAACTCGAGGTTGCGTACAACACACGCTATCGCATTATTCGAAGGGAAACGTACCATGGAAGCTTGGGGTGTTACATTCTCCCCTCCTTCAAATAATTGCGTCCTCGCAATTTCTAGGGTATTACTGCATAAAAAGACTCGGGTGGTTCTTCATCATAAGTTCCTTGGGTTCCCACGTTGCCTCTTCCATCTTATGGTTTCTCCACAAAACTTTTACCAGACGCGTCGTTTGGTTTCTCAGTACTTGTTCTCTCGTATCAAGAATCCTGACGGGCTCTTCGCAATAAGACAGATCAGGTTCCAGTTCTAATTCTTCATAGGTGAGTACATGCGTTGGGTCAGGCATGTATTTCCTCAACAGAGATACGTGGAACACATCGTGAACTTTAGAGAGACTTGGCGGCATTGCCAATCGGTAAGCTACAACCCCAATTCGTTCTAGAATTTAGAAAGGTCCGATGTACCTGGGACTCAATTTACCTTTCTTACCAAAACCTATGACTCCCTTCCATGGAGATACCTTCAGGAAAACATGATCACCGACCTGAAATTCCAAATCCTTCCTTCGATTATCGGCATAGCTTTTCTGCCTACTTTGAGCTGCTTTGATGTGATTTTGGATTACCTTCACCTTTTCCACCGTTTCCTCCACCAGTTCTGGGCCTACAAGTTTTCTTTCACCAGCCTCATCCCAACAGGTTGGTGTACGACATCTCTTTACGTATAACGCTTCATATGGTGCCATATGAATACTCAAATGGAAGCTATTGTTATAGGAAAATTCTACCAGTGGTAAATATTGATCCCACATACCCTGAAAGTCAAGTGAGCAAGATCTCAACATGTCTTCTAGGGTTTGAATAGTCCGTTATGATTGTCCATCTGTCTGAGGGTGGTAAGCAGTTCTCAAATGAAGTTCAGTATCCAGGGATTTCTGAATAATTTTCCAAAATCTTGAAGTAAAACGGGGATCACGATCAGAAACAATCAATAGGGGTACTCCATGATGTCTCACAACTTCATTAATGTATAGTCTTGCTAGACGTTCTAGGGGTAGATCTTCTCTTATAGCAAGAAAATGTGCTGACTTGGTAAGACGATCAACAATAACTCATATTGCATCGTTCCTTCTAGGAGTCTTTGGTAGCCCCATGACAAAGTCCATCGTAATATTGTCCCATTTCCACTCCGGTATGGGAAGAGGTTGCATGACTCCTCCAGGCTGTTGCCTTCCAGCTTTCACTTGTTGACAAACCATACATCTTGACACAAAATCAGCAATCTCCCTCTTCATGTTGTCCCACCAAAAATGTTCCTTCAAATCTCTATACATTTTGGTGCTCCCTGGGTGTATAGAGAAATTGGAACTATGAGCATCATCCAGCAATTCCCTTTTCAGATCAGGTAAATCGGGAACACAAAGTCTCTTCCCGAATTTCAAAATTCCATCTTCATACACAAAGTCTCTCAATCTCCCATCATTCACAGCTTTAAACTTCTTTTGAAATTCTTCATCATCGGTCTGAGAACTCTTAATCCTTTCTAGTAAAGATGGTTTGGCAACCATTTGAAAAAGCATTGATGTTTCACCTTCCCTGGTTATTCCCATGTCCATCTTCACTAGATCCATGAAAATTGGATCCCTTTCAGTTCTCATCATGTTCAAAACTCCATGGTCTTTTCTGCTCAAAGCATCTGCCACCTTGTTTTCTTTCCCCAGGTGGTAGTGTATCGTGCAATCATAATCCTTGAGTAATTCAAGCCATCTCCTTTGCCTCATGTTGAGTTCTTTTTGTGAGAAAATATACTTCAAACTCTTGTGATCAGTATAAATCTCACATTTTTCACCATAGAGGTAGTGTCTCCATATCTTCAAAGCAAAGATCACAGCTGCTAACTCAAGATAATGAGTAGGATAGTTTTGTTCATGAATTTTCAACTGTCGTGATGCATAGGAAATAACTCTATCATTCTGCATACGGACACAACCAAGTCCTTTCTTTGATGCATCACTATAAATAACGAACCCATCATTCCCCGATGGTAGAGTCAATATAGGAGCATTGACTAATCTTCTCTTCTGTTCTTCGAGACATTATTCACACTCTTTTGTCCAACCAAATTTAACCCCTTTACGTGTGAGCTTCGTTAATGGGTTAGCCAATCGGGCAAAATTCTGGACGAAACGTCGATAATAACCTGCAAAACCAATAAAACTGCGTACCCCAGTTATACTCGTAGGTGTTGGCCATTCTTGGATTTCTTGGTCTAAGAAGGATCAACAGAGATTCTATCTTTAGAGACAATATGGCCAAGAAAAGAAATCTCCTAAAGCCAGAATTCACACTTGCTAAACTTCCCAAATAATTCATGCCTCCTCAGAGTCTTCAAGATAATGCGCAAGTGATTTTCATGATCTTCGTAGGTTTTGGAGTATACCAAGATATCATCAATAAATACCACCACAAATTCATCGAGATACTCCTTGAAAACTCTATTCATCAGATCCATGAATACAGAGGGTGCATTAGTCAATCCAAACGGCATTACGGTAAACTCGTAATGCCCGTACCTGGTTCGAAATGCTGTCTTCCGAATGTCTTCCTTCTCACACACAACTGATGGTATCCAGATCGAAGGTCAATCTTTGAAAAGTATTGAGCTCCATGGAGTTGGTCAAATAAATCATCAATACGAGGTAGGGGATACTTGTTCTTTATCGTTATAGCATTGATCTCCCTGTAGTCAATACATAACCTCATAGATCCATCTTTCTTTTTAACAAAAAGAACAGGGGCTCCCCATGGAGAAACACTAGGGCGAATAAATCCCTTATTACTCAATTCCTCTAGTTGTTTCTTTAGTTCGACTAATTCTACAGTGGCCATTCTATAAGGGGTCTTCGATATAGGCCTTGATCCAGGAATCAAATCAATGGAAAACTCAACTTCTCGTTCTGGAGGATGTCCAGGTAAATCTTCCGGAAATACATCTACAAATTCTTTCACAACAGGTACATCCTCTATTTGAACACTCCTTTCCTCACCGACAGTTATTTCATTCTCTTCCTCCCCAATAATTGAATTAAGTTGAGCTACTGGGGGTGGATCTAAATAAGAATTAGGTGGTGAAGATTCTGCTCTAAAAATAAGGTGTTCCTTATCATTATCATCAAGAATCGTAACCTCTTTCTTCTTACAATAAATCTTCACATCATAGTCCGAAAGCCTGTCCATACTGAGGATTATATCAAACTCAATCATAGGTATGACGATGAGATCAGCAGATAAAGAAAATTTATGTTCTCTAATGGGGACTGATTCACGAAACTTTGTTGCAATGATACTTCCCTTAGGAGTTTTAACTGACAACTCCCTTATTAAATCAAATTGGAAGTATCTAATTTTCTTAGCAAACTAGGAAGATATGAAACAATGTGATGATCCAGAATCAAATAATGCATTTGCTAAACTTGAGGAAACCATTAAATTACCTGCCACCACGTCTTTCGGAGCTTCTACCTCAGCAGTAGTGATAGCATAAGCCTAGCCTTGATCCCTTGGCCTTTTCTGAGGTAAGTTCTCCTGACGCTTAGGACATTCATTTGCATAATGCCCCATCTCCCTGCAATTGTAGCACTGAACGTTGGTAGCTTCCTTCTTCCCCTTACAATCACGAGCTTGGTGGCCTTTTTCACCACACTTGTAACAGACTCCCATTCCATTCAAGCAATTACCAGGGTGTTTCTTCCCGAATTTACCACAGGATGGATATTCAACCTTTCCCTTCTTCCCCTTATTTCCATTCCCAGATTGATCAGTAGGTCTCTTCTTCTCTTACTTTGCTTTAAAATCATAATACTTAGAGAATTCCTTTTCGGTCTTAATAGCACATGAGACAATGACTTCGTACTATGAAAAGGATTGTGAGACTAATGCTCGACGGAGAAATGGTTTTTACCCATCAAAGAAACGATCAATCTTACTTCTTTGGTTACGTATATAATCACCAGCATACCTTGCTAACCTTGTAAAGTTAGCCTCATACTTTGCGACATTCTCATCCTCCTTCTGTCTCAGACTTAGAAATTGCCTTTCCATATCTGCTCGATGGTCGCGAGGGAAGTATTTTTCTAAAAACAGATCTTTGAACTCCCTCCATTCCATATTTGATACTTCATCATCTTCCTTCGTGTTTTGAATCAATGACCACCATTGATCAGCATCTCCAGTGAGGCGGTAAACTGCCATGATAACTTTTTCTCTTTCACTGCTCCCCAAAGCCTGAAATATTTTCTCTAGGGAATTTATCCATTGCTCAGCTACTAAGGGATTTGTACTCCCATTGAACGTTGGTGGTTGTTTCCTCATGAATCGATCTAACATTGATCCTCCACGCTGCGGATCAGGGTGCTCCATACGGGTAAGGTTATTATTCATAACCTGAGTAAGTTGTCCCAGTATGGTGATTAGCTGATCGGCACCAGTTGCATCACCAGCCCCACTATAATTATCTTGAGCAGGAGGGCAATCCCTACATGGAGTACGTGCATTGATACGGTTTCCATTTCTTCTACTAGGCGCCATTTCTAAACAATGGCATAAACTATATCAGTTTATGAATCAAAATACATAATCCCATACTTATAAAACACTTAACATAAATTGAACTATTTATGGATATAATCCATAATCATAAAAATGTTTCCTTTGAGGAATTATATACTCATAAACCCTTCATAAAGATTTGTAAAGAAAATGAGAGTTATCCTAAGCATATCCCCCGGGAGTGTCGTAACCAATAGTGCAGCAAGGCCCGTTGTCGTGCACCAGTTCCCGTTCGAGTCTAGCTCAAAGCGGTGTTTTCGGGTTTTACCCCTAGGTACATCTGTGCCAGAGCCGCCTCTACCTGCTCGTATCCAGACAGGGATGTATTTCTCGGACAACTCACAAAATCTCTACAATACCAAAATTCTAGGATGTTCTTCTATACTAATCCTCAAAGTTCATCTTAGGTCTACGTGCTCTAATCAGAGTTTATCTAAATCTAGCTTCCAAGGTTTGTACTAAACTTCCTATGATACCAACTGTAACGCCCCGACCCCAGTTACCCAGATTCGGTGCATTAATTACATAGCATTGGCATGATCACAAGAAAGATCAAATCTCGAAATACCGATTGGTTTAGTAGCCTTGGAAACACTAGATATATTCATAAGTTTTACATTACAACATCAAAATAAAAAGAACTACTACAACAACATATTGTCTCCATAGTCCACACTATTAACCCCTCATAATATCCCTGCAAGTCATTCATAATTTACATCTTCACATCCTGGGAAAATAAAACAATAAAAAGGGGTGAGCTCAAATGCCCAGTAAGGATAACAATATAGCGGAAACTTTCATAAATAAGAATAAACATTTAAGGCAATGTATAACTAAAACATAAGCCTTTTAAACATTAACTTCAACATAGTATGGCATAAATAAAATGAAATAATGTCATTTACTTATTCACATGGATATTCTACTAATCGAATAATCACATGCAATATCAATAACCACTTTCATAATGATGGAATGCATAATGCCAGACTATCATAACCACATAGCCAAGGCCTCGTGCCAAGACTACAAATAAGATTTTTCCAAGGCCTTGTGCCGAGACACTAGTTTGTCTCATGAGACCTACCGATGCATCGAGGAGCTATAGCGGGCTCCACCCATCACATATTAAGTCCAATGCATTCCCATATGAAAAGGTTTAAACATAACATAAACATTCGTATTAAAACTAGCATACGAAATGTCAATACTTTCACCATAAACCATGAATGGTATATAAAAAAATAGCACATCCATAGTCAAACATATCACAAAACCTTCAATACAATATAAAAGTTTTTTATCATAATATATCATCCTCAAATAAGCGTAAAATCCATTAAAGGATGTTGACATAGATGAAATCAAAACTCTTTTTAAAGAAATATCTCTTTCTATTTTGAAATCATTTAAGAGACATATATTTATAAAATAAAACATTTTCTTTGAAAATATTCTTATAAGCATGTAAGGGAATCTTTGACGATTTTATAACGGTGGAAAATAACCGCACCCGCTGTATAAGTTAAAAAAAACATTCTTATCTTCATTCTGTCGAAAAGGTTAAAAAGCACCTTGTTTGGAATATAACGGAAAGATTCCCTTATAAACCTCTTATAAAAAGTCAAACAAGGGTATAAATGACTTTAACCCATATTCTTTTAAATATTAAAAATGTTTTGAAATACATTTTGAATAAACATGGATGTGGATGATAACGAGATCCCAGTAGATTATTACGTATAAACAACCTCGGATAATGAAGAGATTGTGAAATAACCATTACCTTGTACTTTTCCTTGGTTGGGGTAGGTTAACCTCCTGTATAATGGTGAAATAATTGTTATTAAATTATAAAAGAATCATATACATTAATATGATATCATATATGATCTTTTAATATTTATTTGATAATAATATCTTAGTATTATCGTTGTTTCGGGTGTTAACTTACTTGTTTTATTTTATATGTTTTGTTACGTAAGCCATGTTTGTAATGGATAGGTTGTATATTATTCATATCCAGAATGATATCAAGTCCTTAAAAATCATTTTTAAATCATCAAATGATAATTATACTTTAATGGATACGATGGAGAATGAATCTTATCGCGTTTGTGGATACGGTAGTCCGTATGTACGCACAAGAGACAATATCATTCTTTTGATATTAAAATAATATATAAATGGATGTTATATCATATTTACAGAATAATTAACATGTTATATTTATTATTTACATGAGTTTCACATCATTATTATACCCATCCAAATAATAATATATTGAATAACAATTACACCACGACGTGGAGACGGTAAGCCGTACGTACGCACGTATGGTGACATGTTATTCAAAGGGTGGATAGAATACTGAATATGGTTGTACCATATTTATAATAACATCAAAGTATATGTGATATACTGTAGTTATTATTTTATAATGGTAATAACAAAGAAAGAATAAGTGGAAGAAGAAAGGAACTTGAAAAGGGGTGGTGAAAACATTACCTCTTCTTCGGGTTCTTCCTTTTGATTTGATCAAAAGGGCTCCTTAGGTTGGCTTTCTGATCAAACTAAGGCCTCTAGGTTGTAGTGAGGGAAGTTGGGAGAGTATTTGGGCAGGGTTTGGACGAGCCAAGTGGCTTGAGAGGTGTGAGGAATGAGTAGAAGTGGTCTCCTTTTATAAGGGAGAGGAGGGGCTCTTTAGGAAAGAGTGAAAGTATTACTTTATAATATAATTAAATTCGGTTTATAATGGTCCAAAAATAATTGAGGTCGAAGATAAGATGACTCATATTCTAAATAACATCAACCAATAAGAATTGGACAGGTTTTAGATAATATTTTAATCATTATAATCTTATTTATTTAAATGATTTATTAATGAGGTAAACATTGCATCATTATTTTGTCATTAATAATTTAAATTATTTGATGTCTAAAAATTATAAATAAAATATCATTATGTAGGAAATAGTTTTATCTTTCTAATTAATATTTATAATCGAAAATCCAACATGTATAACCCTATGTAAAAATTGTTCTTCTAAAAGATGTAATCTTATGCCATTTTTATTTTTATTTTAACTTTATTAATATAATGTGTCCCTACCACATACAAGTGGCTCTAAGGGGTCCCCAAATCGACCCAAGGATGCCCATGGTCGGGTATGTGTCCACTAATAAGGTTAGGACACGTTTTAGGGTAATTTTGTATTATTATAATATTATTTTTTAACCCTTATTTACCGGATTTACCCTTTAACCATGGTAAATAAAATATTTACCGCAGTAATTTTTCAAAATGTGTAAAAATAAAAGTTACCTATTTACATAATTTGGACATCCTGATTCCAAATATGTAATCCATTTTTCCAAATTCAAAACACAGAAGTGGCAGAAATTAATTTAAAATTAATTCCCGTTGTTAAAACAAAAACCGTGTTTTTAAGAGATAATAACTATCAAAAGATCGACACTTGTTTATGTCTGGTTTAATTGTGAAATTATGTCCAATGACAAACATTAAATTAAATGGTAAAAATATATTCTAAATATACTTTAAAACCACTCAAATTCATAATTTATCAATATTAATTATTTTGATTAAAAAAGTTGATTTTAATTAAAATTTAGTAATTTTCACTATTCATCAAAATATAAAAGTTATCCGAAAAGTACCAAAATTTCACCCTAGGCTAATTTCAATATTCCGAATCCAAAAATGAAGTCCATTTTGAAATATAAAATATATATGATTTCAAAAATTAGGTATTACTATTCACAACGGCTAGTTTAATTAGTTGTGGTGTGTGTTAGAACTCGAGGTTGCGTAAAACACACGCTATCGCATTATTCGAAGGGAAACGTACCGTGGAATCTTGGGGTGTTACAATAATTCTTCCCAAGGAAGCCTTTGGCTCAAATCAAAAAGAGTTGCCTTATTTGAAGGTAATGTATTCTCTTATGTTATTCTGTTTTATTTTGCTTCTCCAACCCATTAAACTCTTTTTATTCCTATATTTTGTAACAAAAATAGTATCTTCAATATACTAGGATGTTTTTATGAGAATTATTTGATTTAAACTTACACACACATTCATCTAATGGTTAAATAACATACTGTTTCTGTGGTTGGTGAATTTCTGCCTCACGAAACGATGATTGTTCAATATTTTTTTAACACCTCTCATGGTGGCCATTATGATGAAACTATTTTTACATATGATATATATTATGTTTTTGTTTTCATTATGATTCTGTGTTTTTCATTTATGGCATACCTTTATGATTTCCATTATGGGTAAACGCAATAATTTGATTTTAGGAAGTGCGGACTACCACCCCCTCAAAGTGATTTGAATCATTAATGACATATGTGGGATGTATAAAGGATAGAGTAAATGGTTTTATACATTATATTATACTTTAATTATATTATACCTTTATATAATTATAATTTCATTCCATTAAATAAAAAATAGAAATTAAAGTAGTGTTCATGCGTACGTACGGCTTACCGTCTCCATGAACGGTGCATTTCATTTCTTACCTCTAAACGTTATGTAATATTATAAATTCATGTATATACTGGATATATATGATATATATGATATCTAAATCATGAATATAATTCTGGATATAATAAATATTTTACCACATGAACAACTTGTAATTATAAGACTTTTATTTTTGACTCAAGTACCAAAGATCGACAAAACGACCGTTATTAACATAAATAATTACATAATGTTCATAACAAGGTAATAAGTGATATAAAAGGAATAGTAACCTTGAAGAAGGATCTTAAGAAATTATAAATTAACTCTTGTTTATTATTCAGGAGGTTAAAGAATGGTCGAGTAAAGACAGACACGAGGTAAGGGAACTTCTTAACCCAATTTCTGTTCTTTGGGTTAATCTCCTACTTTCAAATTCTGTCATGATATTATTTGGTCCTATCTTGTATTTTTACTTTATTTATGTGTAATTATAGTTAATACACATAATATATCTATTTTATTTAAAAAATGATCTTTGTAAGGGACTTCGTCTTAATCTCCTTTCATTGAGGCATATTTTGTTTTATACACAACTTTCTTTAATACGGTGTTTAAACCCCTTTGACTTTTATGTTTTTTTCAAAAGGAATCTTTTTATACGAATCGTTTTACTAAACTACAAAATGGAATTTTTTTTGTCGTACATATGCGGCGACAACGACTTCTCCACCTCCGAGACCATTATTTGAGTTTTGGCTTCCTCTACAAGCCATAACTTTTTTTTAAATGAAAAATAAATACAAAGTTTTAATTTTCCTTTATTTTGGTATTGAAAATGGTTTTGAAAGTGTTTTCATTATATCAATGTGTTGTATTGATATCTTGTGATTGAAATGTGGAAATGTTATGTTTCCTTTAAGCATGTTTTATGTGATACGAATATGTTATGGTATATGATATGTTGAAACCTATTCATATGAGGAATGCATTGGACTTAATAAGTGACGGGTGGAGCCCACTATAGCTCCTCGATGCATCGGTAGGTCTCATGAGACAAACTAGTGTCCTGGCACGAGGCCTTAACAAAATCTTATTTTTTGTCTTGGCACGAGGCCTTGGCTACATGGTTATGACAGTCTGGCATTATGTATTCCATCATTATGAAAGTGGTTATTGATATTGCATATGATTATTTGACCAGTAGAATATCCATGAGAATAAGTAAATGGCATTATTTCATTTTATTTTGCCATATTATGTTGAATTTCAAGTTTAAAGGGCTTTTGTTTTAGTTATACATTACCTTAAATGTTAATGTTTATTTATGAAAGCTTATGCTATATTGTTATCCTTATTGAGCATCTGAGCTCACCCCTTTCAATGTTTTAATTTTTCCAGGATGTGAAGAAGTATTTTAGGAATGACCTACAGGGATAGTCTGAAGGGGATATGAGTGTGGAAAATGGATACTATGTTATTGTGATTTTCACTTTATGATGTAATGTAAGACTTATGAATGTATCTAGTGTTTCCAAGACTACTAAACTAATCAGTCTTTCGAGACTTGATCTTTTGTGATCATGACAATGTTATGCAATAATGCACCGACTCTAGGTAACTGGGGTCGGGGCGTTACATTTGACATTTAAGATGCATTTCTTATACCAAATTAATTTTAAGGGGGGTAGAGTGGAACACCTCAAAATTTTATGAATTTTTTTTCAAATTAATTTATTTATTATTTTTATAATTTATATGTTTATTCAAACACAACACCAATTTTTTCTTGCATTACATTCAACACCGAGTTTATCTTGTAATACAAGCAACATCGAGCATTGATAAACCACGATACAAAATTAGAATATTATTATATATAATTAAAATTATTTTCTAGCCATTTGAACGGTGGTTATTAAATGTATTAAGTAAATTATTAAAATATATGTTTTACTTTTGAATATTGTTTATTAATTAATTGAAAATTAAAATATAATCAAATTTAAAATAAAGAATATATATTTTGGAAAAAACAATTTTCAGGTGTTTTTTAGGTTTTAGAGAAGAATAAAACCAATTATAGTCTTCAAAACTGTATTTTTCAAAAAAAGATGTTTTGTCTCATTTTGAGAAGTTTTTTAAAAAATAAAATTTTCAAATTTTATAAAATGAATTTTATAAAATATTACTATTTTTTAATTAATCATATAATATTAAAAAATGGTGAAATTTTTGAATTTTTCTAAAAATATTTATTTTTTAGTGAAAAGTGAGAAATATGGATTTTTTTAAAACCCTAATTTATTGATAAAAAAAGTAAGTAATTTCAAAGTTTAATTAAATTTTGAAATTTCTTTAATGTAACATAAGTGCTATTTATTTATATTTATTGAAATTATTTACTTATGAATAATATTGTTAATGGATTTTAGTATAATATATTTTTTTAGATTTAAAAATGGGGTTTTCTGAAAATAGATTTAAATTGCATAATAGTCATCCATTTTAATTAATAATGATAATACCTAATGATTACCTTTTTTAATGTAATATATATATTCTATATAAATATATTTTAATTTATATTCATAAAATTATAATTATTTTTCATTGATTTAATATAAAATCATTTTTTTTTATTTTGGAAAATACACTTCTTGAAAAATAGCTTTTTCATGACATATGTGGGTTTTGTTTTTAATTGAAATTTTCCACGTATATGTATATAATATAGTAAAATGGATTACATATTTGTAATTATAATAATTTATATTAACTAATATGTTAAAAATTAATTTTTGACCCTAATGAATAATGGAATCATTAAAAAATTAGTTCCCATGGCAAAGGTGAAAAAAGTTTATCTGGGGTTAAACAAAATAGATAAGGGTAAAACATACCTACAATAATGTATAAAATATATTATCATGAAATTTATATACCTCATAATGTAAAATTATTTATAATGGTGCATTTGACTCTAGTGTAATCTAAAAAACATGGGTACAACTCTTTCTTTTAAGAAGTTACAAGTGTGCCACTCACCAAAATAAAAAAAGGCAACCCCATCTCCTCACCTCTTTATACAATAAGATTATTTTATTTAAGAAAATACCATCCCAAAAAACATCCTAAATTTTCTCCAACAACATATGGATCTTATATTGATAATAAATTCATCTTAAGTAAGATTTTGGTGCTTAACTAAGGAGGTTACCCATAGACGAGGTAATATTTTTCAATGAAAATTATTATTTTATTTCCTCATCAATGTCAATAATTTATTTTTAAAACATGATAATATGCTAAAATAAGTATATTAAATATACTGATATTTTTTATTGGTATATACAAGTCCTATATCCATCTCCTCTTACATAAAATGGGAAACTATAACATCACTTGTGTGTAAGGCATACTACAACCTCATAAACCAATGTGACACATTTTCCATCAAAACCAATCAGGGTTTGGTATGATGATGGATATATGTATATAATTGGTATTTTTAATATAATTACTTCTTAAAATATAATATCATATATAAATTTTTTTACTTTCTATTCTCTGGGATATACTATAACATCGATCATGTGTAAGGCAGACTGTTGCCTCACGAAGCGATGAGACTCATTTTTATCTTATGATTTACATGTAAAGTAATAAACGATGAATTCAATAAAAATATGTGATATTTATGAAATGATATTGATTCTATAAAATTATTAAACCACCCACTTCCTAAAAAATTTCACCTATTAAGGAAATGATTACATCACTCATGTGTATGTATAGCCAATCGTCTCCATGAAGTGATGTGATTCCTTATCCATTTTAAAAATTAAATAATGATTATAAAGGTAAATATAATTATAAAATTATATTTTTAACATAAATATGATTATTTAGTTAATGTAAAAATATCTTTTATTCAATATCTTGAAATTTCACAACAAAATTGGCCTCACAAAACCTGGTAGTTACCACCTGAAGCAATTGTAATTATAAATTAATGTTGACGAACATGTGTAAAGAATTTATAAAAGGATAATTTGTGAGATTATAAATATTCATATTGTTCTATAGTAGATTTATAATTAATTTATATTTATTTTATAGGAGTTTCAAACATGTTATTTTAAGTTATAGACATAAGTTTTCAATTTTCATCTCACTTTTTATAAATATGAGATACATTTCATATTCAACACATGTCTCTTTTCTGTGGTGTATATAAAGAAAATGAATATCTTCTATGATTATTATTTTAAAAATTATGTGGATTTACATATCTATTTTAGGATTTATCATTCATGGGGATATTATTAAAAAGTTACCAATGTGTATAGGGTTTTATATTGTAATATCTTATTTATCGGGATTATTTATGATTATTCTTTTAATGATGAAATATTTTTATCCATATATAAATAACATTAAAAATTATCTTCTGATATTGATATTTACTAAGAATACATTTTTCCCATCATTTTCTTCTATTTATGTACTCATGAATCTAAAAGAATATATTTTAATAAAACCAATAATATTTATCCCTTAGGTTGAAAACACTTTATCTTCAATATCAACATTTTCAATAAAATATTTTCATAAAATGTTTAATTTTCATCTCTGATTTTTAACTCAATTTTTATAATTTTATGAATTTTTAATAAATGTTTTAGAAGTAATATTCATGTCATTTTCCAAATAATTCTTGTTTTTCATGTATCGAATGATTGTAAGGAATCTTTATTTTCATCTGGTAATTCAAAAAATGTTTTTCACGCCATCATAAACACTCAATGCCTAAAATAATCCTTTTTATGTTGTCAATGTTATTTTAAAAAAATATTGGTTTGAAAATATTTTATTAATATTTAGTTTTAAAAGGATAATTTCAATGTGGAAAGGCTATTTTCGTAATGAATTGTTCCATGTCGTATTTCAAAAATCATTTTCAATTTAATTTGACATCCAATAATGTCACATATGATTTACTAGGTATGTGATACAATTATACCATTCTTATTATTTTTATAAAAGTTTTATTATTATGATGAAGGGTTTAAGAAACAAATATATTTTCCATTTATTGTAATAAGATGAAATTTTAATGAAACCCATTTCTCTTCATGGGTTCTTATATGATGAATATTTCTTTATCTTGTGAAAAAAAATATATATGATTTTCATTATGTGATGGGTGTCACTTTTGAATCCCACCAATTCATTGGTAAATGATTTATATATCATTAGAGAAATATATGTAGCAATGCTATGTGGGTTATCAACTATGGGAAACAAGTGATTCCTAACCTGCTATGGGAAATATGTGAGTCCTGATTTAATATAAGAAATTCATGAATCAAGATCCACTATGGGAAGTATGGGATGATTCATACTCCACTCTGTTGATGATCATGGTTTTTAACCATGAAATATCAAATTTTTTCCTCTATTTATGATGGTTCTACACATTTATGGCATGATTATATGTTTCATGATTCATTTACAATGATTTCTCACACTTATGTACCATGTTTTATAAAATGATAATGTTTTATTTCATGAATCATGTTTATGATATATGATAGATTGGGTATGAATTTTGAATTTTGTTTTCATGATCACATACCATTATTCTTATCTTATGATTTTATATGGTCATAGATTGATATCGCCTATGTTTACCTATATTAAGAATCTGAGATCATTATTTTATTATATTTCCTTACTTGGTTTTTAAGAAAAGTTTATATACGTAATGTCAAATAGGATTACTATATTGGAAGATATTTTAGGGATATGTTGAATATATATCTTTATATAAGAAGAATGTGTATCTAGTCACTAATGATAGTATACTATTATAGTCCTCGATCATGAATTTTTGTATTGTAATGAATATTCATCTAATAAGATTTAATATTTATATATGAAAAGTGTTTGTCACTACATTTGACCATATCTATGTTAACCACTTCTGTGCATGTGTATAAATAGATACTGATACTCAAGATTGATATTCCCTATTTTTCTTATATGTGTTATTCCCTACTGTGTTTGGAAGAATATTCATATATATATATATAATATGATGACTGATTCCATAAGTATGTTTTGGTATCCTAATAGACCATGTATGACTATTTTAGAACTTTTTTTTACTTGTTACTACTATGAATCATGATGAGATGTTATGTTACGCCTATATGTATACTCTATTATGTTTTTTATTATTTCATTTTTTTGTAGGAATTATAATGGTAATTCATGAATGGTGGTAAAATGTTTTCTTACTACCCCATAGAGGGTTGTGCATATGAATTGAAAAAATGATGATGATACAGCAAGACATATGGAAGGGAATGATAGCCTTGAGTCAAGACCAATGACTACTGTAGTGGAGCATAATGTCCTTGTGGCATGACCCAGCGCACAACAAGAATATGATCACCTTGAGGCTTGAACTGTGTTTACCACAAATTATGATGATTTTATCCTATTTTGTGTTTAAGATGGGATATATATCCTTGTGTAATGAACTATGATGGATATGGTGTATGATGGATTTTAAACATATCCTAGATCATATTCAACCACTCAAGGATACCCATTGGTCATATATTGAACCCATGATTTCACATCCACATGATTATCCTTTCTAGAACTATGTAAAAGAAGGAATGTTTATGTTTAATGGAGGAATGTTTTGTGCATTCATTATCAGCATAATCGTAACAGACCAAAAATTTTGAATCAATTTTTTAAGTTAAATTTAATTTCTTTTTTAGCTTACATTACACACAACACCACATTTTAAGGAACCCTGATATATTATATTAAATTAATAATATATCTTATATAAGGCCATTATAATGGCTCTAATAAATAATGTTTCTAAATTATAATTATTTATACACATTTATAAAATTAATATTTTTCTTTTCAATTTAGTAGAAATTAAAATTAAAATTATATGAAAATAAATATAATGTTTTTTAAAAATTTGTATTTTTTTAAAAGTTGTTTCATCATATTATGTGAACTTAAATGAAAATTAAATTTTTTCACATTAATAAGATGAAATTGATAAAATATACTTCAATTTAAAAATTATAATTTCATAATTATATTAGAATTATGTTTTGGTAATTTTCTAAATATATTTATCTTTTGATGAATTGTGAAAAATAATTATTTTTATTGCAAACCTCACATTATTTTAAAGCATTTACATGATCAATATTATTTTATCATTGTTTTGAAATTATTATTTTTTCAATTATTTATTTTTTAATCCAATTTTTATTATTGGAATCAATTTAATATTGATTTTTAATATTAAAAAATTATATACATATGAATCTTTTCTCTATAGAAAATTTATTTTTCATTACGTCTAGTGGTGTAAGATTGATTTTTATTTTACCACTTTTGGGAATAGAATTTAGACAAATTGATTCCATATTTATAGTCATGAAAATAAATATTATATAATTTGGTGAACCTATTTATTACCACTATGAATTTTAAAACAATTAATAACTGATTACTATAATAAAGTATAAAACAGGTTTATTAGCTGTCAAACAAAACTTATAAGTGGTAAAAAGACCTTAAAACTTGTACAAAACCAATTGGATTTCCATACATAGACCTTATATATTCTATATTTATATATTTATCCATTTATATCCTTATATAATGTGAAACAATTTGGTGGAATTCATTATTTTGAAAATGTCAATGTGTGTCCTCTCCACCACATAAAAAAGGTCACCCCTTCTCCTCAGCACATCACACATAAAAACTATTTGTATCATTGAATACGTGAAAATATACCTTTATTAATTTCCTCAAAATATCTTAGAGGCCTTTTTATAATAAATCCACTATAGAAAATTGTTTGGTGTAATACAAAAAGAGTTTTCTGAAAAATAATTATCGTTATTAACTCAGAGTTTTAATTTATTTATTCTTCCATACAATTTAATTATTATTAATACATTATTATATGATAATATAATTATATTCCATATACATATATGTTTATATTTTTGGTTAATGACCTATATCATTCCCTTTTTTCCTCAAATGAGAGACAAAACTGTTGATCATGTGTATTGCGGACTACCACTTAATGAACTAACATATTTCATTTTCCATCACGACATCACAATTATTTTAATAATAATGGGATCAAATTAAATATATGATATTTTATATATAATAATTATTATGAAAATATAATATCACATATATTATTTTACATTCTATTTTGTGTGATACATGATAATGTTTCACATGTGTCAGAAAGACTACCTCCTTAAAAAGTTTTCTAATTAATTTTTCACTTATATTTTATATGGAATGAAATAACAGAAAAATTTAGTGAATATATGAGATATATATTAAATCACAAAAAATTTGGACAATGAATTATTTTTTACATTTCTTTCATTACATCAATCAAAAAACCGAAACAAAATTTATCTATATGTATGACCCACCATCTTCATGTATGGTGTATTCATTTTTATATCTCTAACATTAATGGACAGATATAAATATTTATATAATGAATAATTATTATATTTATATAATTATTATAATTATGGAGATATTGTAATGATGAAAATTATACAATGACTAAAACAACAAAACAAAAATGCTCATAAAAATTGAAAGAGTCAACAACTTGAAATGGAAATTATAATAATGATTTATTAATACAATGGTGTTGAAATGTTATAATGGGATCATTTGTGATATTATAATTATACATATGACTCTTATATATTATTATATGAAATTTAAATTTAATATACCAGAATATATACTGTTATTAGGTTAGATGAACTCGAAGTAAGGGATTTTCATCTCACATTTTATATCTGTGATATACATACCATATTCTAAAATTGAACCCTTTTTATGGGGTAAATAGTTCCCATTAAGGAATTATAATATTATTATAATTAAAATTTTTGTATTTAAATATAAATTTTAGTACCACTCATTCATTGGGGTAATGATTCAAATGTTACCAAAGTGGTATGGGATTTTTTATCTCAACTTGTCTTTTTTGGGATAAGTTAATTTATGAACCTACATTCTTTTAGGAGTTTTATGTACCTAAATTTTGACATTTTATATCATTAATATACTTATTTACATGATATTTAAATTTTTAATTTCATTTTATTATTTTTATGAGATTATGATTTAAAATTTAGAAAAGTGGTAAGAGTTTTATGATACAAGCTAATTATTTAGTGGGATTTTTCGTGATTATTATTTCGAGACTAAAATATTATGACCTATCTCCCTATAAAATCATGAATGTTATCCTCATATTTTTATTCATTGAGATTGAATAATTTATTTCCATTTAACTCATATTATGTACTCAAGCAACCATAAAAATATTTTTAATGATAATCATCATTTTTCCCCATATAGGTTCAAAAACAAATTCTTCGATATCCCTTTTTTATAAAAAAACTTTTTTATAATGTTTTTTCAATTCTATAAATACTTTTATTTTATTTTTTCCCATGTTTTAATTTTTATAAAATGTATTAATTATATTGAATATACTTTTCATTTTCTTAAAAATTTATTTTTGACTTCAAACAAAAAAGTGAAAGGTATCTTTGTTTTCAATATTATGGATTGAAAATAATTTTCCACCACAAGGCCCAATAATTTAATTATAATAATCCATGGTAATTTTCATTGAAAATTAATTTGAATTTTTTTTATAAATTGTTAAAATTGAAAAGTAATTTTAAATGTGGAAAGGATATTTTAATCCTGAAATGTTTGATGTGATAATTTATGAATCATTTTCCATGAAATATGACATATTTTAAAATTAATAATTCATTAATTGAAATGTTATCAAAGGATTCCATTTTTATTATTTCTCAGAATAGTTTATCATTATGATTAAAAGATTATACCTATTCCTTTTTTATGGGTTATGCTATGATGAGATGATGGAATGATTTTTATAAAACATGTTACCAAGGATACAATATAAAGAAATGTTTAATAAACCTATTGATTTTTATGACTTTTGTTATGACTAAAATTTTATAATAATTTTTCACACATATGTATAATTTTCATTTCATGAATAGTGCTACATATATTTATAACACCCCATGTTTTTATAAGCATTTTTTTCAAAAAAATTATAATTCTATGAAATCTTATGTTGTACCCCACACAAAGTTATAAATTATATACATACTACATGAATTTATTATTTCACAACATGAAACATCATATAATCTTGAATTACGCATAGAAATTATTTTCTACAAAAAACATTATTATTATTATTATTATTATTATTTAAGTGAGACGGTTATAAATTATTCATTAAAAATATTAATATTAACTGTAATAACTGATTTTTAAATGTTATTTTTACTTTTATATATAAATGAAACATGTTGAAAATAAAATACATAATTTTTGGAAATATTTTTATATGTTTAAAAAATAATATTTTCTAAAAAAAATAATTTTTTGTCCTTATAAGACCAATAATAAAACTATTTTTAGAAAAATTATGAAATTTAATTTGATAAAATAAAAATAATTATTGATTTCATAATTTAAAAATCCTCTTAGGGATATTTTTTTTATTTTTTTTAAATAGATCATTTTTTTATGAATAGTGAAGAATACTGAATTTTAATTTAAAATTTCATTTTCGTATAATTTATTTATAATGAATAATTATATATTTTTTGTTTTAAAGTATAAATTGAAAAATTATAAATCAATTAATATAATTTTGGTCATTGGTATAAATTTTACATTGAAATTTTATATAAAAATATATCATTCTTTTGAAATTTTCCACTTTAAGAACTCATTGCTTTGTCTCGTCTGCATGATCAATTTAAAATTAGTTTCTGACACTTGTATTATTATAATTTGAAAAACAAATGTATTAAATATTTTTAATCGTCAAAATTTATAATTTCTATTAGTTTATACATAGTTTTTTACCAAAATAATTAGAAAAAAATTAAAATTAATTATAGTGATGAAGGAAAAATGAGTTTACTTATTGGTTAATATTTAATCATAAAAGGATAAATTACCGTGAAACTTTTTAAAAATCCATTAAATATACATAATTAGACTTTTTATCCCTTTTATTGAATATGGACCATTATTTGAGGCATAATATCGAATGGATACATCTGAATAGTATTTTCATTTCTGTATTTACAAAAATGCCACGCTTCCTACACTATAAAAAGGCACGCAACCACCCTCACTTTTTAACACTTATAAAGCCATTATTCTTAGATGAACACTTCCCCAATATAATCATAAAATAACTACCTTCATCATATGTTCCACAATTTTTTCATTATTTCAACCAAGTAATCCCTTTGGTGGAAAGCAAAAGGAGTTACCCAAATAAGTGGTAAAATCCTTCCATACACACTTTTGTGTTAGTTATTTATCAAACCTTTAAATCCTTATTATATAAATCTTATATAATAACCAAATAAAAAACATTATAATGTGATTTTATTTTGTTAAGGGTAATACCAACACTCACACTCACTTCCATCAATTGGGATACGTAATATACATTCATGTGTATGGAATACTACCACCTCATACACTAATGTTGTTCATTCTTCCATTACCACTATTCATGGTAGGTAATAATAATGGAATTAATATTTTTATGTCATATATATGATATGTATTATGTATTTATGCTTATATAATTATTATATAAAACATAACAATAAGATTCCAATTTTTTGAATACGGATACTTTGTTTGCGGACTTGTGGACTACCTCCTCTTAAAAGCGATGTAATTTGTTCACAATTTATATGGAATGTATTAAGGATGGAATTATTAAATTTATATGATATATATGAAATAATAATGATACTGAAATTATAATATATATATATATATCACTTAATTCACTTCATTCACTTCATTCTTTTAGTACACTAAGAAAATAGAAACAATGTTATGCATTTGTACGGCCTACTGTCTCCATGAACGATGTATTTTATTTCATTTTTATTTATTTAATAGATTAATATAACACATTTATAAAAAAATATACATGATTTTTATTTCATCTTTGTCATTATTAATATTATTAAATCTTGATATATGTAAAAGGAACAAAAATAAAACAATTCAAAACATATGTGAAAAACAAAGTAATTATTACAAAAAACGTAACATTAACATGGTTGTGTTAATAAACAGGTAGTAAAAGGACATAAGAAAAAAATAGTATGATATAACTGAATCTATCTCTATGAGATTTTTATTATAATAAAATATTTATTATATAGTATTATTTAATGATTATGATGAGATTGGGTACATAAAGTAAGGGGATTTGTAGTCTTACATTTATTTTTGCAAGACTTATGCCTTATTCACCACTCGTTTATTTTTTTGGTGTATATAATGACCATTAGTGAATTATATTGGTATTTACAATAAATTTATGGGTATTTAAAAATAAATTTTATGGTGTTTACTTCATGGGTGTTAAATTTTCAAAAGTTAGTTAATCATTAAGGTAATTTTGTCTCAATTTTCTTTCATTGAGACACAAATTTTGTTATGCTTCTATATTCTTTGATGTTGTGTATTTACTCCCATTTGAAATTTTTTATCCTTAATAAAAATATTTTAATGAAATTTTAAGCTTCTTATCATTTTATTCTCTCATGTGTATTACGATTAAAATTTATCTTAGTGGTACCAGTTTGTTGCTACAATCACATCATTTATCGTGATTATTTATGATTATGTTTTCACAGATGAAATATCATGATCTATATCTCAAGAAATATCATGATTTTATTATCATATTATTTTAATTATTTCATCAAGTATTGGTACCATTTCCACACTCTTTAGAACTTAAGAAAATTTAGAATGTGTTTAAATAAAATATAACCTTATTTCTCTCTTCTGTCAGAAATATATTTTATTCAAAACCCATGTTTTCAAAAAAAGAAATTTATAAAATATTTTTTAATTTCATTTTCAAGGAAAAGGAATTTAAAAATATTTTTTTCCAAGCATCCATATATGTCTTCAAGTTGTTTTTTATATAAAAATTTTTTCAATTTTTTATATTTTAATAAGGGTATTTCAGAGAAAAAAAAATATTTCCCTCAATAAATGTTTTTAAAAAGATATTTCAAAATTAATTTCCATCTAATATGGCATCTGTTGGTGTTATATATTAAATTCTATGAATATGATCAAATGGTTCCATTCATATTATCTCTTTAAATGGATTATGTTTTTATGGAATGGTGCTTATGCAACTAGTTTATCTTTCACAGGATTTATTTTTATAATACTAGTGTCTATTTAAAAGGTTATATTCTTATTAAATATTATTCTTATCTTGGGGTTTTCTTTGATGAAATGATTATGAAACCTATATCTTTTCTATGGTTTTGGATAGAATGATATGTTTATGAAACCTATTTCATATCAAGGGTTATGATATGATTCTTTATGATCTTGTGAAACACATATGTATGATTTCATTATGAGATTGGAGAGACCTATATATCCCACAAATTCATTGGAAAAAGATTTATATACCATGATATAGACATGGGTGGAATAAGGAGTGAACTCAGTTATGTAAAAGACTTTGTCTACAATGATGGCCTTGGGAGACAACCATGAATATTAATATAGTCATGTGAGTGAAACATGACTAAAAATATGGTTTAGGCAGTGAAACCAATCCATTAAGATGGCCTTATATTTAATAATTGAGTACTATGGAAATAATTTTATATGATTATGTGTCTTCCACAATTCAATGTCATGTTCCTATGTTATGATTTCATGACTTATGCTCTTGAATCTCATATGATTAAATTCTTATTCAATTCTAATATTTATACCACGACTCTTGATTATGGTCTTTGATATGTTGAGTATGATCTTATAATGTTTTGATCATAATCTCATACCCTTATTCTCATGATTATTCATACATATCTCTATTTTTACCCTTACTTATAATTTTATATCACCTTTTTTCATGTTTCCATTCCCCAGGTTATGAATGTATGTATTATGATTAATGTTTCAAATAAGGTTTCTAGTTTTGGATAACATATTGGGATATAAGGAATATCAATTATGTATTATTGTTTGTGTTTCCATGATTCCAAAGGCACTAACCTAATATGGACTTTTGTCTACTATTTCTGTAATGTATTAAATTATCCAAAAATGTCACGTAATGCCTATTTATGAGAGGAAAAGGTAACTATATTTTTTATTAGGTGAAATGATTAGTTAATCATTACAAACTACAATGAAAACTCCTTGGTGAGAAATATAAGGACTTGTCTAAGGATAATTCTGAGTATAAGGAAAATTATAGGAAAATGTCATGGAAATTCGTTAAATTATAGAGTGATTGGTTTCATAGAAATACATCCATTTCTAGATAATAAAATATTATGTGGCTCTAGAATAGATGTACGTCTGGGTAAAAACCCTAAATACATCATATTCAGCAATACTTAATCGAGAAAGAGTTCATGAAAATGGGCCTTACTAAAAATGGTTTGAAAATATTAGGAGATAAAAATTGGGAATCAACAAAATATTCATGAAATATCAAGAAGAGTTTAAATATAAGTGGATATTAAAAGGCTAGGATTGACCTATAGTGTCATAGTTTAAAAAAAATATGTCATAATTTAGACATCCTATAAGTTTTTTTTAGGATTATGCGGTCTCCTACTATGAAATTTGTTTTCTACACTAATAATTTTTGTTTTAGTTAGTATATACAACCTCATAGAACTATTTTAATGATAAGTTCCAATGAAAATTAAATTATTGTCATTTTTAGGATTAAATTCCATGGTATGTTGAATAAAAATCCATTTTACAATGGTCACATAGCTTTCTCAAGACATGAATCATGCTAAATGTCTAATCAAAAAAAGGCTAAATAAAATTTTGTTTAGTAATTCATGAGGAAAAACCTTCCTTCTTTATGTATGTCTTATGATCCATAAGTATCAGAAAAATGGACCACTATAAATAGAAAGTTTTTTACATTCTATAATTATCTTAACACAATAATGTAGTTTTTGATATTTATCATTTATAAGCAGACGAAGAGAAGCGATGGACTCTAATAAATATTACAAGGCCACACGATGAATCGAATCTGTGGATTGGGATGAGTTAAAGAAATAATTAATCAATAATTAATTTCCTTGTGTTCTTCATATGAAAATTCAGGATTTTTTCAATATAATTAAAACGTATAATAAATCCATTACTATATATGTAGACAATTTTAAAAGACATGTGAGGTAAGTTTATGGTATTATCATCCAACCTGAATTTATATTAAATAGGTTCAACACTAGATTAAATATAATAATCAAAATAGAGTTGTTTGTATGATACTTAAGTAGCTATGAAGATATTGGGTGTTGTGAAATAAATTTTGATATAGAAGTTGGAGTTAAGTATCAATCTCATGGTTTTGAAAATAAAAGGAAGACTAAGTTTTATTGAAAATATAAAAACCATGGAGAAAATGATATTAGATATAATTTATTCTATATGTATTAGAAAAATCATGCAGTAAATTGTTTCAAGGGGTATAATAATTTTTTAGTGTGTAATGGAAGGACTTTAGAATTTTTTTTATAGAATTGATGGAAAAAATTTAGTTAATATTTTAAATAGGAAAAACAATGAAAAAAATGCATCTCACAGACTTTTATGGTTCACGTTTAAAGAGAATGTGAAATATGATAACCATTTCCCAAAATATATGGTTAATGATAATTATTTATTGTAGTAACCTCTTAAGTAGAGGGAGAAGGGTAAATATTTATCAATCCCTACCTCTGATGATGGGTGTGATAACAAAGGGGGTAAAGGTACACATACCATCCACTCTATAAATAATATTGTATTATTTGATTAAGGATACACATACTCTTTCATATCTAATGATTTTCTAATGGTATTAATATTCCCCCAAAATAATTAGATATGAAATTTAAAGTGAAAATCCATAATGGTATGATGATTCTTTCTCAAGTCTATGGTTTCTCTCTGGTTTACATTTTTTGGAATGTGCTTCTATAAAATAATATCATTTTTCATATTGTTTAATTTGATGTCATATTAGTCATGGATTGGATTTCTATTCATAAATCCCACTCCAATAATTGAGGAAATAATTTTATATTTGATATTTCAAACTGACCAATGATTTTTTATCAATGTGATTATAATTATGAATTTCTTATAGATACTAAATACCCTATATGTGACTCAATTCCCATTCCAAAAGGATTTTTATATTAAAATAGTTTTGTTGAAACCCTAAATTGATGATATTCCCACTATTAGAGAATTTTTACATGTCATTCTAGAAGAGTTTCCTAACCTTCCACCAAATTGTGAAGTTGCATTATCAAGAAAACTCGTACCTTGCTCCACACCATTTTCAAAGACTCCATATAGACTGGACTCAATTGAGTTTCATGAATTAAATAATTCACTCTAAGAAAAACTTGAACTGGGATTAATTTAGACATTTTTTTCACCTCCAGGTAATCCTAATTTTTTGTGAAAAAGAAAAAATGATCAATACGACTCTACATTGACTGTCGAGAGTTGAACAATATCACGATTTAAAACCAGAATCATATTCCCCATAATAAAGAGTTTTTTGATCAACTATATAATGATAAATACATTTCCAAAATCAATACTCATTCTAGATATCATCAATTAATGTTCAAGAAGGAGAATATACCTAAGATGACATTCCATACAAGGTATGTACACTGTGAATATATATTAATTTTTTTGTTCTTGCCAATGACCATGATATATTTGTATATATGATGAATAAAGTCATTAGAGATTTCCATGACTAGTGTGTGGTAGTATTCTAATATGATATTCATATATATTTAAAGATCATGGAAGATCATCAAGACCACATGAAGATTGAGGAAGGATAAACTATATGAAAAATTTACATATTGTGAATTTTGGCTACCAAATGATTCATTTTCAGGTTATATAATCTCTAGATAGGGTATAGAAGTAGATCCATCAAATATAAAGGCTATTGAATGTTGTATTGGACCATCAATGGTGATAGATATACATACCTTTCTTGGTTTAGATATATTTGTAGATTGTTTTTGGATAATTTCTCATAACAAACTAATCCTATGACTTAGTTAAAATAGAAGGGTCCAACTTCCTATGGACAGATGAATATGAAGAAAATTATTGGAACTAAAGAAAAGGTTAGTTAGTGAACCTGTTCATACATTTCCTTGTAGTGGAGAATGTTTTTTAATCTATAGTGATGTATCTAATACGGGATTGGGATGTGTTCCTATGAATAATAACAAGGTTATAGCATATACCACACCAAAATTGAAGATTAACGAGTAAAATTACTCAAATAATGATTTGTAGTTTTTGTGGTAATTTTTCATTAATGTTTTGGATGATTTTTCATTATGTAGAATAGTATGATATATATAATGGTAATAAAATTATGAACTATATACTCACACATAAGGAGTTGATCATTCTCTAGAGAAAATGGTTATTGGTGAAAAAGTATTATGATTTCTCAATGCATTACCACCATGAGAAAGATAAAATGGTTGTTGATGATTTGAGTTGAAAATATCATTATCACTTTTTCATGATGAGGATCAAAAAAGATCATATATCTAAGGGTTTTAAAAGGATGGATCTGGAAATCCTCATGGAAGGGGAAAAATCTTATATGGATCCTCTCAATGTTCAAAAAACTATCTAGGTGATGATGAAATTAGTGAAAAAGGAATATGTAGTGTAGTATAAGAAGGTTATAAATGTTTCTCAGTTTGACCTTCATCAGGATGGAATGATATGGTTGAGCAAACAAGTATAAATTCTTTCTATACAATATTTGAAGAAGGCATTTTTAGAGTATGATCATAGTTCTTCATTATATATTTATCCATGAAGAATGAAGATATATAGATTTTTGAAAGAATACTCCTGGTGGGTTGGCATGAAGAGAGATATCATAAAGTTTCTATCTTAATTCTTGGTATGATTGAAATTTAAGGATAATGTTTAATATTATAAGTGTATCATGTATCCATTATATATACCAGAATGCAAATAGGAGAACATCACAATGGATTTTGTCATTGTACTACCTAAAACCTCAAAATAGAATAATTCTATAGCGGTGGTACTTGATCTCGATACTATTACAATACACATTAATGTTATTGGAGAAGCATTGTCTCTGGAAAATCTTTCTGGAATATATAATAAGGAAGTGGAAAGGTTCCATGGAGTACAAAATTTTATTATATCTAATCAGGATCCAATGTTTACCTCAATGTTTTGGAAAATTATTCTAAAAGACCATTATACTAAATTGAGTTTTAATGCTTCTTATCATCCCTAAACGGATTGTTAGTCTGAAATAAAAAGTTGAATCTCTTTAGGATATGTTGAGATATTTTTTCTGGAGTTAAAATGTAGTTGTGATCAATATCTTCCTCCAGTTCATTTTTATTACAACAATAGCTTTCATTCAATAATTTATTTGGCTCCTAATGATTCCCTCTACGGAAATAAATTTAGATATCCAACTTGTGGGAAAGAAGTTTGGGAATGAAATCTATGAGGACATGAGATAGAAAATGAAATTGACATGAAGGTTTGAACTATTCAGTAACATTTCAAGGCAGCTCAACATCACTAGAAATATTATACTGATAACCATAGACATGATCAAGAATTTGATATTGGTGACATTTTTTTTCTATGAATATTTACCTTAAATACGGTTAAGAGAATCCGGATGAAAATGAAACTAAGCCCTCAGGCATATTAGTACCATTGAAATTATTGATTTTATCGGGACATTATCCTATCACATGGAGCTTCGACTAAACCAATATCAAGTCCATAATTTTTTCTATTTATCACTCCTACGGAATTACATAATATACTAAACTCTGATGTCATATCGGTGGAGAAGGATATCTCTTAAGAGAAACAACTGGTTGAAAATTTTGATGATACATAGAAAGTTTTAGGAAAACAATCAACTCACATGGTCAATTTTATTGGAGAATCACCAGTTAGAGGAAGCAACATGTGAACATTAGTATATTATGAGGTAGAATTATCCTTTTTTTTGTCACATAATGATGAATTTTGAGGGATAAATTCATTTTAACGGGGGTAATGTAGAACCCTGGGTTTTTATAAAAAAATTTAAAAATAAAAAAAAATTATATGTTCTTGCATTGTACCATCCACTATGTTAAACATTCATTATAAACTACAAGAATATATTTTTTCCATACACACAACATTATCTTATATTTCATTCCACACAATAGTGAGTTTCAATGAAACAACATATTATTATTATTTAAGCCTGATAGTGATAACATATCCATTGAAATTATTAATATGAATAACAATATATGTTTTCTAAAAATTATTTATAATTGTTTTAAATAATTTAATCTTATTTATAATAGAATACATAATTTTTAGTAAAGCCTTTATATGTTTAAAAAATACAATTTTTTCAAAAGAACTAATATATAGACTCATCTTTATATAATGATAAAATTAATTTTAGACCCTTTTAGAAATTTAATTTGATAAAATTAAATTAATTTTTTATTTCACAATGTTAAAATTTTCTTATGGGAATTTTAAAATTTTTCGGAAAGAATTTATTTTTGCATTAATAGTGAAAAAATTTTGATTTTTAATTGAAACATACATTTTCATCTAATTTTTTTATATATGTAAAAAATATTAATATGGTTTTAAAGTATAAAAAGATCAATAATTAATTAATTAATCCAACTGAGGTAATTTTAACCAATTTCACATCGAAATTGGATATAAAAACATTTAAATCTTTTGAACTTTTTGACTTTAAAAACATGTTATTTTGTCACATCTACGATATGAATATTAAATTAATTTTCCCCACTTATATAATTAGAATGTTTGAAAATAGATTCTATATTTTGAATTATAATAATTTACAATTTCTAGTAAGTTCAACATAGTTTTCTACAAAATAATAAGTTAATGTAATTAAAATTAATTATAGTGATTAAGGAAAAAATGAGTTTACTTAGTGGATAAAATTTACTCTTAAAAGGATAAATGACCTATAATCATGTCAAAAAGATATTGGATGGACATATCTAGACTATAATTAATTTTCATCAAATTATTTCCATTATTGGTGCCACATGATGTAAGGTAGATAACTCATTAGTGTTTCCCTTTTTATATTTATAAATATTTCACCCCTCCTCCACTATAAATCGACACTGCCCCCTCCCTCCAATTATTCACACCTATAAATCCCTTTGTATTAGAAAAAAATATTCTAAAATCTCATATAAAATTACTTAAATTAAATATATATTCCTAACATGGGGGATAAATCTATCAATGGAATCCCTCTTTTGAAAACCAAACAGAGTTATCCATAGAAGTGGTAAAATCCATCCATGAGAACTTTCGTATTAGTTCTTTATTCACCACTCTGTTATTGTTATCTAAATAATATATATCATCCTTAGTAACTTAAATATACTAATATTTTTTTAATGTTATGTTACTTACCAAAACTTAGACACAATTCTATCAAATGGGATACACAATAATCATTCATATGTACAGTGGACTATCACCTCACAAACCAATGTAATTTTTTTTATTACTATATTTCATGGTTGTGATTAATTATTTACTTACTGTTTTTATAAGATAGATATGGTATTTAGGATTTATTTAAAATTATTTAATTATTATATAATATATGAAATCATGATTTCTATCTTTTTGGAATATGATAACTTTGTTTGTTTATGTGTAGACTACTTCAACCTCAGATTGATGTGTTTTTCTCACACATTAAATGTTATATATTAAAGTTATGTTTAGTAAAATTATATGATATATATGAAATAATAATTATATTTTAATTATTATTTATATATATCCCATTTTCTTCTCTTCTTTCTTTCATAACATCATGAAAGTGGAAAAAACATTCATGCGTACATACGACCTACAATTTCCATGAATAGTGTATTTTATTTCAATTTTCTATTCATTATAGATTATTATAAATAAATAAATAGTTAATATATATGATATTTATTTCAGGGTTAAAATTATTTTTATTAATAAATAATTATATAAGAGTACTAAAAATATAAAAAATAAAAACACCTGTGAAAAATAAAGTTGTTATTACCTAAAACATAACAATAACACGAAAGTGTTAATCAACTATTCATAAAAGTCAATACGAAAATAAAATATAGTATAATATAATTTAAAATTTTTCTATAATAGTTTTATAATAAACGTATATACATATTGTATTATAGTTTTAAATGATTATGAAAGGAGTCAAGACTTAAAATAGGTGGATTCTAGTCTAACTTTTATTTCTGTGAGACTTATGTCTTATTCACCACACATTTAATTTGTTTCATGTATATAATTAAAATTAATTTATTCTAGAATTTATATTTATAAATTTATGAGCTTTTAAAGATCCATTTTATTATTTCCATTTCATTGGGTTTTGTAGTTAAAAATACAACAAATCGATAAAGTAATTTTGTCTCATTTTTCTTTATTTGAGACACATGTTTTGTTATGAACCTATATTATTTTTGGAGGTTTATATACTATAATGTTTTCTATCATTTTGTGTCTATTTTTAGTTACATATTAATCCCTCGTTTTTAACTGTATTTGGTTGGGGTTTGTAGGGGGTTCTTCATGTAAAATTTTAAGGTCATTGAAAGTTTATGGGTTGGCCCATGACATACGCATGGTTGGAAACAGTTTCTATAACTATTGACCACACTACATAAATTTTTAAATATTTTATATTTGTATTCTCATGGTTAGAACGTGGTTTAAAATATTTCCTCCCTCTCAGGAGAAATTGTGCGACCCATTTAAGATTACTTCAAGGATTGAGCACGGTTTCCACAAAATCTACGCATTTGACCATGAAATAGTGAAAACATGTGTTTCTATAATAAAATTTTGATTAAAAATTATTAAACCCCTATTATATGTCCCTGATGAAACACCTTAATCAAAAACAAATCTCCCAACATTAGATCACCTAAGGAGGATTCTTGGGCCCATAGACCCCTACTAGAAGTGATATAAAGCTAAGAAAATGACGAAAAATCCTCTTCCAGTTAGTTTCCTCTTCCCGTCCTTGATCTCTTGTGATCTAACTTTCTCTATCTAGGGTTTCATGGATCTCAATGTTTATTTGTGGATATAATACCATTTTTTTGGATCTAAATGTAGGTTTGATTCATAAATCGTTGTTTTTGTCATTCTATGTTGGATTTTTCCGATTGCAGCATTGGGATTTGAGATTTTTTGATCCAGAGGTAGGTGGTTCTATTATGATTCCTAATAAATCATTATCCAAAATTTATGTTTTAAATTTAATTTATTATTTAAATGAAAATTCTATATTTATCAATAATTTATTTTGATTTTATTTTGCAAAAAACCCAATTCCACAGAATTAGGGGTTTAAAGAAAAATGGGTTTTGTCATGAAATTAGAAAACCCCCCGTTCCATTTAAATTTGGTGTGTATATGGAAAATTATGAGATTTAAATTTTGAAATTTAATTTTTTTTATTTGAGGGAAATTTCTCTAATTAAATTGTTGAATTTAATTGGGGAAATAGTACTAATTGGACGTGGTGAAAAAACCCCAATTCCATTAATTTGTGGGTTTTATTATGAAATTGAGGTAATTTTATTAAGAATAAAATTAAGTAATTTATTTGATAAATTGGATGGTGAAATTTAATAGTGAATTTATTTCAAATCCATGTTCGTAAAAAATTTGTTAAAATGGTTTTGATGGAAACCCATTGGTTTCATCTTTATAAAAAGTAATTTTTTTATTGAAACCTAATTATGGTTTTAAATGAGATAATTGGAATATTGAAATAGAGAATGGGATTAAATTTTATTTTAAGTATCATTGAAATAAATTTCTTATTGTTGTTTTGTATTAGAGCACATGGAATCCTTAGGTGGTTACTGTGTTATTTTGGGATGCACATTATGATTTACAACGTTCTAAATCCTCATATCAGCACAACCCATTCCTTAAGTGATAGCGATAAATCCCTTTTACCTTAGTCCCAAAGGGCCACATTTATATATTTTCTATTTCAAAGTGTTGGGTCCCTATTTACTGTAACATTTATACCTATTTGGAACATGAAAATGTTTCTCGCTTGTTTGTATTTCAAATGTATATATATTACATTTTTGAACACTATTTTACAAGCCTTGATAATTTTTATAAACTATTTTATATAAAAAAATTTATTTAATCAATTCTAAAAAGTTCCATTTTTTTGAAATATTTCATCAATTGAAAATTTGAATCAATTGATTATGGTATTTCCATATTTTCAAAAAGTATTTCCATCATTTTTAATGTAATGTCTGATTTGTGTAAATATGCATTTTAAATTCAAAACACTATTTTATTTTTAAAATTGAAAAACATTCATAGTTAATTTGATATTGTATTCATGTTGTGGAATAATTGGGTGAAATTATATTGGGTTTTTTCTCACACCCTACGTGTTCCATCAGGTGTTTGTAGAGTATCTTCTTCTAGGATTGAGTAAGGGGAAAGAACCACTTTGAGGTGGTTCTAGATATTTATCATTGGACATGGTGAGTGAGTTCTATAAGTAAATGCATTATTTTCCCTATTTTGGTACTTTTTGTAGTAATCTAGGTGGTTATTCATGATTTCCTTCTAGTACATTACTCTTAGTGAAGTTTCTTTTGATATACATAATTTATTGTTTCTTTTATTTTCACATTGTTGGTGGAAAAATTGTTCCCAATTTCATTTTGTATAATTAAAGATGCATGTCTCTAAACCAAGGGGGTCAGGAATTCCCTTCAGGCTAAGTCAGGATTCTCTTAGTTATCTGAATACTAGGTTACCTGGGTTGGTTCATGAAAAAGTGGAATTAGGGATCTAGGGTTGGCTTCTGTCTTGAAGTTAGTATGCATATATGAAATCGTATCGGGAGATAGTAGGTAGTTCTGATTGAGTGCACGACCATCTCTCACTACAATGAACCTTAAATCACCAAGGGTGGTTATGGAAAGATGTATTGTGGATTACTTCTAATATTATCCCTTTTTTATTTGGATAGGATGAAATCCAAATCATGTTGTTCCATCTGTTGGGATTAACGTCCATTGCTGCTCCATTTGAGTTTTATTCTGATGGTTTCTCTAGTTTTTCATGATGTTGTGAATCATCATGACTTTGAGAAGATGTGAAAATCCAAACTGGGAGGAATTTGATGTCGAACCAGAGTGAGAATATCTTCTTTTGGACCTATGTCAAGTTCAGGTGATTGTGAAAAGTGCCCATGTTCTAGTATAGGAACCATATCTAGTTCTCATCCAGGCTCTAGCAATGGAACCTCAAAGGAATGATGTCAAGGTCTATTCTCTTGATTTACTTCATAAGAATAATATGTCATTCGAAGGCTCACATGATCCATAAGAGGTTGAGGAATGGTTGTGTGGAGTAGAGTGCTTGTTTGGGTTCACAGACACACAAGATGAAATCAATGTGAAGTGTGCATCCTTTGTACTGGAAGGACTAACCAAGAAATGGTGGGACACAATGATGATATGGAATAAGAATGTGCGATTAGAGTATAAAAACATCAAGGTTCTTTTCACAAACCATTTAAATCCATATTAGATACAGTTTTCCTAATTTATAGAGTTTTCTAAACATGGATAGGCTTATATGATCATTAAAGAGTTTGAAAACCATTTTACTGAGATCATTCATTTTGAAATTTAGATAGTATGTAATAATAATATGAAGGTCTAAAAATGAAAGTTTGGACTTCAACCAGATATTCACAATCATATTTTATTTTTAAAACTACCTTATCATGATGATTTACTAGATAGAGTGTTAATGGTTGATATAGATCTGGATGGAAACAAAGGGTTTTCAGGAGTATCCATTTCTCATAGTGGTAGTGTTTATTTCTCTAAAGGGGTGAGTATCCCGGAATATTATCATGGGTGTTCTCGGTAGATGGGTTTTTCTAATGCTCTTGTAGTGCCTAGAAAAGTTCCTTTGATTTTTACCAGTGTGTTAATCTAGATCATTTAAAGTGGGTTTCCACTAAGGAACCCAAAAAAATGGCTCATGTGGATGCTTAGGTCACTTGTAAAGGATCTTCCATGTTTATTAAACCCTTCTTAGTGGCATAGGATAATCTGAACCTTCTTAAACTAGGTCACAATCAGATGCTTCTTGTGTAAAAGGGTTCCAGCAACAGGAATCTAAAACAATGATTCCTCATGTAGTGTATGATTCTACAGAGGAAGAAGATATGGGTTCAGAGACGATGAGAGGTACCATTACTATAGAATCATCATTAGTGAATATTATTTTTAATAATGGTGAATCTCACTCATTTATTCCAATCAGTATTGTTAATCTTATTAATGATCATATGGAGATTTTATATTGTGCAAGGGATTTTACTACACCCCTTGGTATGAAAATATAGAAGAGTCTCTATTGTCCAATGTGAGTCTTCTATCTATTATATGTTGATATTACTTGGACTTTTATTATTAACATGAAATCTATTGAAGTTTAATTCAGGTTGGATTTTCTAATTGAAAATAATGATTGGATTGACTGCCATCATTGATGAGACACCTTTAATACACATAGTGGTGTGTGTCATTTATTTCAAGGAGAATGGGACCCAAGGTCAACAAGAGTTGGACCTTCTTATACCAAATTGTGGAAATTGATATCTATGTTTTACCTTTATATGGAGAGGGGATCTTTGAGAGGTGATCTCCCTCCAATCATCATCGAGTTTCACGGTGCCTTCCCTTTAAACTTCTCTGGTTTTCCCCCAGTAAGGGAGGTTGAGTTTTCTACTGACTTAATTCCTAGTACTCAACCAGTTTATATCTCCTCTTCCTATTTGGAACAAGCTGAAATGAATGTGCTGATGTCCAAGATGGATGACCTTTTAGAGAAAGGATTTATACAACCAACTGTTTCACCTTGGGTGGAGCCTATTCTCATTGCAATGAGATCTGATGGTTCACTTCTCATGTGTGTTAATTATCAAATACTTAATCGAGTTAAGGAAAAGAAAAAGTATATATTTACATGGTTTGATGGTGTATTTTTTCAATTTAAAGGGGAAATGTGGTTCTCGAAGATTTACCTTCGATCTAGTTACCATCAATTAAGGATAAAAGAATCTGACATTATGAAAACTGGATTTCGAAGTATGTGAGAACATTAAAAGTACCTTAGTATTTCATTTTCATAACCAATTCTCTTGTATATTTTTTTTCATTAATGAATATTATTTTCCATGAGTATCTTGATACATTTGCGGTGGTTTTTTCGATAAAATACTTGTTTACTAAATGTATGAGTAGGATCATGTATTTCATTTGAGAATAGTTATGAGTTTTCTAAGATATCACCAAATTTATTCCAAGATACAAAACTGTGATTTTAATATCTAATATGTGAAGTTCCTAGGACACATGGTGACAGAACAATGAGTATTAGTTGATCCTGATAAGGTGAAGTCTATTATGACTTTGAACCAACCATGTAATGTCTTGAAGATTGGGAGTATCGTTGGTTTAACTTGGTATTATCACCAGTTTATAATGGACTTATCTATGTTGGAATCTTTAATGAATGAACTCACTTAAAATGGAGTAGTGTTTTCCTGGGATGATGAATTCCAGAATTATTTTGTTCAGCTAAAATGACTTTTGACAAATGCTCAGTGTTAACTATTCCAGAGGCTGGCCAAGGCTATGTGGTCATCTATGATACATTGAGGTTAGGTTTTGGATGTGTTATTATCCACAGTGATCATGTCAATGCTTATACCTCTCATCATCTTAAGAAATACAAGAATAATTATCCATCCAACAACATTGAACTTGTAGATGTGATACGCACACTCAATATTTGGCAGAATTTTCTTTTGGAGAAAGGTTCAATGTGTTTTCAAACCACAAGAGCTTGATTTATATCTTCTCACTAAAAGATTTGAGTCTCTGCAATATGCATTGGGTTGAATATTAGTAGTACATAAATTTTGAAATCACCCATACCCTATGGAAAGGGAATGTCATAGCTGATTCATTGAGCAAGAAACATCAGACCAAGGCAATGAAAGAATCATATGGAGGGTGGAACTTGATGGGCCATTTTTCGTAGTTGCATATTTGTGTCCTAGAATCAGGGGCCGGTGATTTCTTGGACAGTGTTCAGTTTACATAAACTCTTCAAGATTTTATTCTTTTGAAAAATAATCTTGATTATTAGCTTTATGGAATTAGAGAGACTCTTTAGGCTGGGGAGACTCTGATGGATTGTTTGTTATCCAAAAAAATAATTCTTTATTTCAGAACTGTTTTTTTGTACCATCACTATTTAGGAAGGATATTATAGATTATTTTCATATTTCCCATTTTATAGTTCATCAAATAACAATAAGAGTTGTTCTATGACATGTGGTGGAAATTATGGTGGCCATGTATGAGACGTGGCAATGCGGATATTGTTTATCATTTCTATACATAGCAGCAGGTTAAGGCTGATCAATAGGATCCTTCAGGTTTTCATCATCCACTAATAGTCCCTACGTGGATGTGGGATGA